>CM067172.1:108128453-108145866 GCA_034093135.1 Erigeron breviscapus
TTTTGTCCATCTGGAGTATTGACCAGGATTGTTGCTGACAATAATATCAGTGCAAGAATTCAGTTGAGTCTCCTCTGGAGTTGCTTCTGGAGGAGGATCTTGCCAGATTACTTCAGTATCTTCATCTGAGTCATTTAAATCACGATTTGCATCATGAAATTCTTCGTTTGAAGGCATTTCCTAGAGTACTGGTTCAGTTTGAAAATCTTCATAAGAAGACATTTCTGGTCTATTCTCAACTGACACTGATACTGGGGGAGTAGTACGCACATCTGAACCAATATTAATTTCAGTGGGTAGTTTGAAAATATAGAGGGATAGAATGGAGTACTACTGGAGAGTTTCTTTTTCTGAACAGGTTCCAGATCAGGATGACTAGAAACTTTGTCTGGTGAATCTTCAATTTTGTCGTTTATTGGATCAGATTCACAAAAGACAATTGGAGTTACTGGGGGAGTGTCAAGGGTTGGTTTGTTGATTGCAGCATTTGATTCATCGAAAGTAACATGTATGGATTCTTTTACTATCTCCAGTCTCTTGTTGTAAACTCTGAAGGCTTTGCGAATGGCTGAATATCCTAAGAAATATCCTTCATCAGCTTTGGCATCAAGTTTTCCTAACTGACTGGAGTCGTTCAGGATGTAAACTGGACATCCAAAAACGTGAAAATAACCAATATTTGGTTTTCTATTTCTCAATGTTTCATAGGAAGTCTTCTTGTGTCGCTTCACGTACACTGATCGATTCTGGGTGTGGCAAGCAGTTGCAATTGCTTCAGCCCAGAAACTGGTAGGAAGACCAGATTCAGCTAGCATACTCCTGGCAGCTTCTATCAGCGTTCGATTTTTTCTTTCTACCACTCCATTCTGCTCTGGAGTGCGTACTGATGAGAAGTTCTGGGAGACGCCAGTGTCAGTACAGAATTTCTCCAGAGTTGCGTTCTGGAATTCTGTTCCATTGTCACTTCTTAACTGACACACTTTTCGCCTATGCTTCAGTTCAATCTGCTTGATAAGAGAGATGATTTCAGCAGCAGCTTCATTTTTAGACCTAAGAAAGATCACCCAACAATATCTGGAGAATTCATCTACAATCACCAGGGTGTATCTTTTACCAGCACGAGTCTGAACATTCACTGGACCAAAGAGATCCATATGAAGCATGTGAAGTGGTTCAGTAATGCTGAAATTCTGTCTGGTTTTGAAACTGGCACATTTCTGCTTTCCCATCTCACATCCTGGACATGGTCTTTCCTTTTTGAAGGAAACTGAAGGTATCCATCTGCAAGTTGTTTTCTGGACAACTTGTTAATATTTTTGAAATTTAAATGGGATAACCTTTTGTGCCATAACCAGTTTGTGTCTTCATCAGCTTGAGTGTAGAAACATTGCTCTGAAGAAGAGCTTTCCATATCCATCACATACACGTTCCCTTTTCTGGGAGCAATCAACACTACCTTCCAGTCCTTGTTGAATACGATGCCCTGAGCAACATTGAATAAGACTTGATAGCCATCGTCACATAGTTGACTTACACTGATCAAGTTGTATTTCAAACCATTCACAAATGCAACACGTGTAAACTTGACTTGTCCATTGTTTAGAACACCATATCCCTCAGTCTTTCCACAACCATCATTTCCAAAAGTGATGGAGGGTCCATCAGAAATGGTGAACTCCTCCAGTAGGGTCTTACATCCGGTCATAGTCCTGCCAGCTGCACTGTCAAGATACCAGATAAGCTTCTTTCGATCGCCCTACACATACACCAGATATTAGTTAGATTTGGGAACCCATCGACTGATGGGTTCACTGGATCCTCCCTTATGGATCCCTGGGGCAATCTGGTCTAATTCACTTTCTTCAACAGTAGTTTTTGTTGAGAACACTACTGGAGTTGATAGTTTAGAAACCTTTTTCTTTTTCTCAACTGGAGAAATAAATTTGTCTTTCTTTGCAAAAGGTTTAGTATTTTGTCTAGGGTCAGATGAAGTACCCTCAATAAAGTTTAGTCTTGCGTTAAAACTTTGAAATTGACGAGTCAGCGTTTGAATCTGGCTCTCTAACCTGGACAAAACATTTTCATCAGATGATACCTGATCCTTTCCAGTTGTAGGCTTAGGTAGGGGATTGTTTTGAGGCAAAGGTCTATTCTGCTTAACCTTTTTAACTGGACCAGTCATCTGGACAGCTCCAGTCTTAACCTCTGGGCAAAGAACTTGGACAGTATTGGCCTTGGGAGTTACAGGCTCATCATAAACAGTGGTGGGCCTGAATCCCTCTGGTAATCGATTGATTACTGGTATTAATGATGCTATATGAGTATTTCCATCTAAGTATGCACGTTTTTGAGTTGGAAATTGTTTTACACTAGCATCATATGGCTTTTTGGTTTCTAGCCATGACTTTATTACCAGTTTTTCTTTCTCTAAAATAATTTCAAGATCTTGTTTTTCTTGAATCAATTGTTCAGTTACCAGAACCTGGGCTTGAAATGCCAGTTCAATGTCTTGAAGTTCTTTTAATTTTGATTTTAAAGCAGCCATTTCAGAAGAATCTGTTTCTAGACCATTTAGACTGTCAAATCTAACAGTTTCCACAAAAATTAAATCAGAATTTAGAGCTTCAGTGGGTGGTTCATTAAAAATAGTTTCATGAGTTTCTTGTAGATTTTCTGGGATTGCCATCGCGAAACAGATCTAGGTAAGTGTATTAACCTTCCGCTCTGATACCAATTGTAAAGTCCCTCACACGATGGTTTAACCCTACGAGTGTAAAATACAAGACAAGTATGAACTAGATTCGGACTAGTATTACTTCAATATAAATAAGCAAGAATATGAACAAAGTAATAAATGACTTAAGCAATATTTAAACAAGTAAATAAATGGTGGAACACAAATGTAGTTTTTCAAGTGTATTTTCTTTATAGATGTATAAACAAAATACAAGATCGTTGCGGAACCTAGATATTACACGTATGTAAGTATCTAAACAATCTTTGAATTACAAGTGATCTATACTTGCTAAATAACTCCTTTGATCGATATACTTAGAGTTGTGAAGTATAACTGTTTAGATCGAGAGTATTTAAGCAAGTTCACCAATTTGCTAAAAAGTATTTATGTCAAGGAAATGACTTCCTATTTATAGGCAACAAACTTCACCAGTGAACTTTGTGCCGTACAAATGTGGTTGCATACATTTAATGATCCGACAAGAACATTAAATGTATTGGATAAGGAATAAGGATAAAGTCACATCGAGTGCAAGTGTATCCTTTTATCCAACCACCTTAACACACGTATACTTTGGTAAAGAACAAGTGGATTGTTCTTTGGAAAGTGTGTTAAAGGAAAAGTCAATCCTTGATATCAGTGTTCAGACTTGTAGGATCTAGAACACTGACAATCCTCCAGTGAACAGATCTGGTAAGACTTTCTAGTGGACTCCGCCATTTGTTAAGTCTTCTTTCTTCAGACTTCAGTCTTTGACTTCAGTCAGAATGTCTTCAGTAGAGTTGATCTGGACTGGGGTGAAGTCCAGTGAGCTAATCTGGAGAATACTCCAGATTTCCTATACAAGTATATGCTCACTGATTTTCAATTATTTCTGGACAAATCTTCAGAGGGACTCCAGATTCCAAGTCTGGAGTAGGTCCAGTAGAACACAATTCTGGTCAGATCTTCAGTGAGGCTCCAGTAGTCGAGTCTGGAGCGAGTCCAGTAAATCTGGACTAAATCTTGACCTAACACATACATCTTTCTTTACTTTAGGGCCCTTAATCGTGCACGTGTCATGGCAAACCTATAGAAGTCTAGTGACTAGGTGA
Source organism: Erigeron breviscapus (assembly GCA_034093135.1). Classification (NCBI taxonomy): domain Eukaryota; kingdom Viridiplantae; phylum Streptophyta; class Magnoliopsida; order Asterales; family Asteraceae; genus Erigeron; species Erigeron breviscapus. Next base: position 108,132,285 of record CM067172.1, read on the forward strand.
TCAAGCCATGCAATTAATCATAGGACACATATTCATCAACATATCGTCATCACATATTAACATCGTATCATCATATCATAATAGATCCGTGTCAACGTATCATTCATGGCATCATATCGTTGTATCATAATAACATGTCTGCAATACATTGTCATATCATTTCATAATCATATTGTCATAACATTGCATTACCGTGTCCACAATTACATTATAGCATCATACGTTTATATCATCATAGCATCTTATCGTATTATCATCATATCGTCTTATCCTTACATCATATACATCTGAGCTTATCATTTACTTTATTCCATCATGACATCATTTCATAACATAAACATATTATCATTTCATCATAGCATGCATAAGCTTACCATTCATCATCAATGGTAATCATAGACAATCCCATAGTAACCTCCCATTCATTCCCGAATACATAAAAACAGACATTCTTTCATTTGGGGAAGTTAACTTATGAAAACTATGTTTTGTTGTCCCTCATGTGATAAAAGATGTTATCTTACCTCAAACGTGTGCAAAATGACCAATATATGATCAACCATCCTTTGCAAGTATTCCCGACAACCTATAACGAGTATATAATCAATAATCTATCCTAAATAACTTGTAGGATAGTTATGTATCCTACGGATACTTATAGGACACGTAAATACCCATTACATAAGTTAAACAGATCAAAACTAGTGAAGTGCAGGTAGTGGGCCTCACCAGAAAGTCAGTGGGTCGCACTAGAAACACTCTGACCCCAAACTGACCCTTAGTGGGTCGCACCACATTCCAGTGGGCCTCACTGGCTGCAGATTAACTAAAAACAAGATTTCCTTGTTTCATTCATTACGAACTCATCTCAAACCCTCACGACCTGAAACTTTGTAGATCACTTCAAGGCATCTTTTAAAACTTAATCAACATTAAGAAACCATCAATTGATCCTTGTATTACTTACAAACATTTACCACTCGATTAATCACACGAATGACTCGAAACCGATAAACGGATTGCAATTAAAGCATACCCAACCCTTAAACCAGAGATGGGTGGACAAAATCTATCAAAGACCATTACCCTATGATCTTAGAATGAGGAATTACCTGTAGGGATGATTGAGGGATCGAAAACTAGAAGAAATCGCCATCGGATCGTCTCGAAATCGCAAGAATTGAGAGAAAAGTGCTTAGGGTTTTGAGAGGGAGTTCTTTGAGTGTGAAATCTGATTATGGGAGGATTATAGGTCACGTATATGACCTATATCTGCTGTACCATCTTTCTAAATTTAACATCTAGACCCTTGGACTTTCTATCTTTCACTTAATGCCCATTAAACTCTTATGGGAACGCTTTTCATGACTTTAACTCTATCGGGAATACGTATCATTATGTTAATCACTTTACTAACATGTTTCTTCATCATAAGACATATTAAATTCTTCACTGGAACATATTTAATGAAATTAATCATTAACACATAGGCACATTAATCATATATAATGACCGTAGTCATTATCACATAGCATATTTATCATTTAAACACATAAACCTAACAAAAAGTAAACATTGACTAACGACTTGGTCAATAGTCAACATAAAAAGTTTGGGATGTTACATTGTTAGTGTGTTAAGACTCCCGGTAGAATGATAAGCTACTAGAATTAAGTTTAGAAGTTGAGGGGCCCTAAGTGTAAGTTTAGGAGTGGATGGCCATGGATTAGAGGGCAATTAGGCAGCCCTAATTGTCACAAAACATCTGCCATCATACGTGAGAAACCCTCCAGCCGATCCCCCTCTCTTCCAAGCAAGTTTTCCCTTAAGATCCAATCGTTTCGTGCCGTTTTGATCAAGCTTTGTTTAGATCTTAGATTCCTTACATCAAGTGCAGGTAATATAGGTAATTTTCTCTTTGAAATCTGATTAATTGAGTCATAGATGAGTATTCAATCCAGGCCATGGGGTTTGGGTTGGGTTATTTGATTTAACGTTTACCGATTTCATGTTATTCGGGTGATTCAATGAGTGATTTATGTTGTAAAGGATTAAAGGATTGATGGAAGGATTTAAGTCATCAAAAGTAATGTCAAAAAGGTTAATTTTATGTCTCCAGGTCGAATTAATGGTTTGAGTTCGTATGGAATTCGATTAAAGGTTTAAAAGTTGGGGTTTTGGTCGAACTGGGTTATATGCGGCGCATGAGGTTTTCATGCGGCGCATATCTGCCAATTTTCGAAATTGATTTCAGGTGAGAGCCCGATATGCGGTGCATAGAAATTCTATGCGGCGCATAGAATGGGTGCTCAGAATGTTGGATACTTTCTGTGATAAAATTCGATGATATATGCGGCGCATACTTATTCTATGCGGCGCATAAATGCCCAGAATTGGATTTGTGCGGCGCATGATGCTTCCATGCGGCGCATAAAAGAGTTCAGTTTGGTACTTAAGTTTTGTTTACCTTATAGATCGATCTTATACTCATTCTAGGTTGTTGGGAGCACTTAGCAAGCACTATAAGATACTCTTAACTTGTTGGTAAGCTGTATTAAGGTAAGATACACTACTTTGACACACTGAGGGTTCAACAAAAACATGGTTTTCATATAATAACTTCCCAAATGATATCTTGATTGCTTATGGGTATTCAGGGTTATACGGGAGGTGATATGGGTTATGTAAATGACCGTTGAGGCATGATATGCAGTCCCTATGATATGAAATGAAATGATGTGATATGAAATGATATACTATGTTATGAGATGTATTGAAATGTGCATGTTTGTATGGCTTGTTCATCTAGTCCACTAGACTTAGTAGGTTGCCATGACACGTGCACGTTTAAGGGCCCAAATGTAAAGATGTATATGTGATAATTGTTTAGGTAGTGTAAACACCTAAACTATATGAGATGTGAAATCGAGCTCGTAAATTAGATGTGAAAGTGTTAAGCTTAACCCGTACTTGCCCTTGCCCGACGGGTGCGTAGATGTGGTTGCTCGGGTGGGTCCTTGCAACATGGTCTTAGATGTGAAGAGTAATATGGGAGGTCTGACCAGCCCCATTTGTCATGAACATACGGATTACTCCTGGATTGGCTTGCCATTCCTTAACGACATTGATGGACAGCCGTAAGGTTTATCCATCTAGTCGGGTGTGACTTATGTCACCACTACAAAGATGTTTAGATGTGATATGTAAAGTTGCTAAAGATGGTTAGGAACATTTAGGATGATCTATCCTATATGAATGATGTTAAATGCAAAGATGTGATGTCTTGAGATGATATGTGCCTTAATGATGTAATACGACTTTTATATAATGTTTTAATTGGACAAATGTTTTATTAATGATGTGTTATCTTACTTAGCTAATTCGTTAGCTAACATTTGTTTCTTGAAATGTGTTGTCCCCTCAGGTTTAGCAAGTTATGTAATGGATGATGAATAAGAGTAAGGCATGGGTAGATTGACTTGAAGATGGCTATAGTTTACCCATAGTGGCCGCTCAATTTAGACTTTTGCATTATGTTATGATATTTATGACTTGTACTCGTATTGTGATCGGTTATTTCATGTTGGGCAACCGATGGGTTTCCATTTGAACTTGTTTTGATGATATGGCTAGTAACACCAACTAATAAATGAACCAAACAGATTTTGTGGTTTGGACTTTTAAAGTTTACTTCCGCTTTCTTTTGCCGCCGTTAGGCGAAAATTTTTGGAAATCCATATTTTTAAACGACAGGTGTTACAAGTGGTATCAGAGAAATGGTTTAAGTGAACCAAAGACTATAGGTTTACCATAGGAATTGGACTTAAACCGATAGAGGATGAGTTAGGCTTAAGTAGGAATGCTTAGCCTTTGAAATGAAATGTTTAGGACGGGTTTGGGACTGAGTGAGAGTGTAGATTGAGGCATGAATGTGTTTATATGTTGCTGAAATAGATGTAATATAGCCTTAATCTCTTTGTTCCCATTTAAACCTTTGCTAACCGTCGTCATTGCATTGTAGACAACATGGTTAACACTCGTTCTAACAGTCAACATGAGAGAGCTACTCCAAGCAATGCTCCAGCCGATCAGAATGGGGCTGGAAATGGTGTTAACCAAAGGCCTCCTCGAAGGCCACTTCCGGGTGCACAGACCACAAGGTCAGAAATCGATAGGGCAAACCCAGTGATTGAACAGGTTCCTAACCAAGCTGAAATGCATGAAGAGTTGGGGGCTATTCGAGCTATTTTGAGAAGGAATGAAGAGGAGTTGGCTCAAATGAGAGCTGAAAAAGAAGCTAGCTTGCATCGGGATGAGCATACTGATGGAAACTATTCCAACCGCTCAAACCGTGCTGAGCCATCCATTGTAAGGTCACAGGTTGCTCCTGAGAATGTTGTTGTTGATGTGAATGGTGGGGGAAATGTGGTGGAGCCTCGTGTTGTGGTTGCTCCTCGTACTACTAACTTTAAGTATGATAGCTTCCAGAAGTGTGGTACGAAAGAGTTTGATGGTACTCAGGATGCTGTAGGTGCTATGGAATGGTTGGATGATATAAAGGTTGTGTTTGCTTCATGTTATTGTCCTGAAGATATGAAGGTGTTGTGTGCTTCTCGTATGCTTAAGAAGAATGCTCGCAATTGGTGGAGATCTACTACTGTTTCTTTGGCTCCCGAGGTACTAGCTGCAATGCCTTGGAGTACTTTCAGGGAGAAGTTCTTGGAGGAATATGTTGGTACTCGTGAATTGAGGCTGATTGAGAAGGAGTTTAGAGCTTTAACCGCTAAGCCCGGTGCCATAACTGAGTATGCTCACTCATTTATGGAAAAGCTCAAGTTTGTTGGTCACATGGTTCGTAGAGAAGTTGATCAGATTGAAGCTTATTGTGATGGTCTCCCTGCTAGTTATCATGGCCTTTGTAGGCAACATACTACATTGTCTGCTGCGATTAAGGAGTCCAAAAGGTTAGATGATGATTTCAGGTCCGAGAAAGTGGTTGATAAAGCTGATGATAAGAAGTCTGAATTCAAGAGAAGGTTCAATGGGTCATCAAATACTAATAAGAGGTTTAAAAGTGGTTCTTCCTCGAATGGGGAAAAGGATAAGAAGAAGGGTAGCACATGGTGTTCAGCTTGCAAGTCCTATCATGATGGTCCATGTTCTGACAAGACCAAGAGGTGTGATAAGTGTGGTAAACCGGGGAACGCTGTAGCTGTTTGTAAAGTCAAGACTCATTGTTATAAGTGTCAAGAAACGGGTCATTTGATTGCTGATTGTCCTCAGATGAAGAATGATGGGAAGAAGGTGGCTGCCCAAAAGCAAAAAGTTCAAGCTCTTCAGATGACAGTGGAAGCTGCTAAGGACAACGATGAGGTAGTAAGTGGTACTTTTCTTGTTAATTCAAAACCTGCTTCTGTTCTCTTTGATTCGGGTGCAAATAGATCTTTTGTGTCCACATTGTTTGCTCCTAAGCTCGAAAAAGTTACTACTCCTTTAGATTGTTCTATAGAGGTAGAAATTGCTAACGGTACTATTAGTGACATCCATGTGGGCTATGATGATTGTTCTATCGAGATTGAGGGTCGTTCCTTTCCGGTCCAGTTATTGCCTACTACTCTTGCTGGTTTTGATATAGTGATAGGCATGGGCTGGTTGTCTCAAAATGATGCTACTATTATATGTTCTCAAAAGATCGTGCGTTTCTCTACTCCGGATGGTAAGGTCATTTCTGTTTATGGAGATAAGAAGAAAGGGAGCATAAAGATCATTAATTTGATGAAGGCTCTCAATTGCATTCGGCATAATAAGAATCACTTTCTTGCTTATGTTATCGATACACGAAAGGAGAAGTCTTCTATCTCTAATGTTGATGTGGTTTCTGAATTTTCTGATGTTTTTCCGGATGATCTTCCTGGTATTCCTCCCGATCGAGAGGTCACTTTTCAGATTGATCTTGTACCCGGTGCTACTCCTGTTGCAAAAGCACCATATCGTTTGGTTCCTACAGAAATGAAAGAGCTAATGTCTCAGCTCTAAGAGCTACTTGACAAAGGTTTTATACGTCCTAGTTCCTCGCCTTGGGGAGCTCCGGTTCTCTTTGTCAAGAAGAAAGATGGTTCTATGTGCATGTGCATAGACTACCGTGAGCTGAATAAGCGAACGGTTAAGAATAAGTATCCTCTCCCGCGCATTGATGATCTCTTTGATCAGCTCCATGGTGCTTCTTACTTCTCTAAGATCAATTTACGGTCCGGTTATCATCAATTAAAGGTCAAAAAGGAAGATGTGGCCAAGACAGCTTTTCGTACACGATATGGGCACTATGAGTTTCTTGTCATGCCATTTGGGTTGACAAATGCTCCTGCCGCATTTATGGATTTAATGAATCGGGTATGTCGCCCATTCTTAGATCATTTTGTGATTGTCTTTATTGATGATATTCTGATTTATTCTAAGTCTAAAGAAGAGCACCGTGAGCACTTAAGACCCGTCCTTGAGGTTATTAGGGAGAAAAAGTTATATGCAAAGTTCTCCAAGTGTGAATTCTGGCTTCGAGAAGTTCAATTTTTGTGGCATGTTATCTCATCTGAAGGAATTAAAGTTGATCCCGCAAAGATTGAAGTTGTCTCTAAATGGGAACAGCCAAAGACACCCACGAAAATCAAGAGTTTTCTTGGTTTAGCGGGCTACTACCAAAGGTTCATTCAAGATTTCTCCCGTATAGCTAAGCCTATGACTGAATTGACAAAGAAAGGGGTGAAGTATGTGTGGACTGAAGCTCAAGAAAAGGCCTTTCAAACATTAAAGGCCAAGTTATGTGAAGCTCCGATCCTTGCCTTACCCGAAGGTACCGATGACCTTGTTGTTTATAGTGATGCTTCTATTTCAGGTTTGGGTTGTGTTCTTATGCAAAGGGACAAAGTTATTGCTTATGCTTCACGTCAGTTGAAGCCTCATGAAAAGAACTACCCGACCCATGATCTAGAGTTAGCTGCTGTGGTGTTTGCCTTGAAGTTATGGAGGCACTACTTATATGGCACTAAGTGTACCTTGTACACGGATAATAAAAGTTTTCAATATGTGTTCTCACAAAAGGAAATGAATGTAAGACAAAGGAGATGGATGGAACTTCTGAAAGGTTATGATTGTGAAATTAAGTATCATCCCGGTAAAGCTAATGTGGTGGCGGATGCATTGAGTAGAAAGGTGCATAATTTTTCTTGTAGATTGATGAGTATGGTTGTACAAGCTAAGTCTGGGTTACTTGACCGCATCAAGGAAGCCCAAGTTAAGGCATTGATGAAGGATAACAATGACAAGGAAAGTATTGGAAAGAAGAAACGCCTAGTAATGGAAACGAACAGCCGTGGATTTCGGACATATAAGGGTCGAATTTGGGTACAATTGCTTGATGGTAACCGAGAGTTGATTCTTGAAGAAGCTCATAGGTCAAGATATTCAGTTCACCCCGGTGCTACAAAGATGTATGCAGATTTGAAGCCAATTTATTGGTGGCCGAACATTAAGGGAGAAGTTGCACATTTTGTTGAAAGATGCTTGACTTGTGCACGGGTAAAAGCTGATCACAAAAGCCATATGGATTGTTGCATAAATTGGAGATTCCAGAATGGAAATGGGATCATATTACTATGGATTTTGTGACTAAGTTGCCTAGAACTCCGAAGGGAAATGATATGGTATGGGTTATTGTGGATAGGTTGACGAAGAGTGCTCATTTCTTAGCAACACGCCAAGATGTACCATTGACCAAGATGGCGAAGATGTACATAGATGAAATTGTCTCAAAGCATGGTGTTCCTTTATCTATTGTTTCAGATCGAGACACGAGGTATGTATCTAGTTTTTGGAAAAGTCTTCAGCGAGCATTAGGTACTAGAGTAAACTTGAGCACCGCCTATCATCCTCAAACTGATGGGCAAAGTGAAAGAACAATTCAAACATTGGAAGATATGTTGAGGGCTTGTGTATTAGAGTATGGTGGAGCATGGGATGATCATTTGAAAATGATTGACCTTTTCTTGATAAAATGGAAGCATAACCATGGTGAAAGTCTAACTTGGGAAACCGAATCAGTGATGAAGGAGAAGTATCCAGAGTTGTTCCTTTCTGATGAGATTCCGAGGACGGAATCCTCTTAAGGGGGAGGTAATTGTAACATCCCAAACATTTTGTGTTTGACTATTTGACTTTCCGTTAGTTAACGTTAGGTTCGTTAAGTTTATGTGCCTTATATGTGATTATGTGATTAAATGCTTATGTGTTTAATGTGTGTTGAGTCCCAATGTTCATTGATAAAGGTTTGTAAATTTGGTGATGACAAATCTAACTTGTAAACACTTAGTAATCTTTTGGTTCTTGTAATCTGATCTGGGTCAGACTAAGCTGACACAACTTACGATCTGTTTCTGACCCAGATCATGCTTCATACTTTGTAAGTGTAAAATCTTATGGAAGCAAGTGTTATTCAAGCTGCATCAACAATGTTATAGCATTCAATCCAAGTTGAAGAGGAGGATTGAAGATAGAAGACCAAGCTGGTAGTGGAAGGCAGCTTGGGATTAGCAGTCAGCTTGGAAACACTTAGGCAGATTGGTGCCTTGACAAACGGCCCAATCTGTGTCTGACAATCAAGTGAAGATAACAACCTGGATTAAAGATAAGGACAAATGACGTGACTAGGAAGAATCCTAGGATCCAGGTTGGTGGTTGGTTTTACATATGCGTGTCCATAATCTTATTGGATGATAAAGAATGTGCAGTTGTACGTGGGGGACCACAAGTACCATGAAAGGCACGATTGATTATTCCTTTGTCATCCATTGAAAGAAGAATACGTGGCTACATTGGATACCAAGAGAAGAAGGGCTTTCGCCTATAAAAGCCTCATTCCTTGATTGCATATGGGTGGCATTCCTGAGAATCATTCTTCACACAAGTTTTCTCTGCTCTTAGACACAGCTTAGTCTGTTGGAGATCAGCTTTGGCTGATTCTCTTGAGCTGAAACTTATTGATTGTAGTTTGTCATTTCAAGGGTTATTTAGATATCTATAGGCTATCTTTATTCCGCAACAACCCTGTAATTCTTTGTATAGATTATTTCTTAATAAATGATTACATTGAAAACCACAATCTGTGTCTAAGAATGTTTCACTCTATTTACTGCTTTACTATTTTAATCGTACCTGTTCTTTACTTAATTAATATATAAACTGAATCTTAAAACATTTTAGTTAAAAACTTTGTAAAGTTCGAATTAAGTTGTATTCACCTCCCTCCCTCTACAACTGTTCTGTGTACAATATACTTTGGTATATTGATATACCTTGGGACGTATCAATTGGTATCAGAGCAGGGGTTAAGAATTAACTTGACTTGATCCTTGCATATTTTCTTTAATAGTAAAGCATTATGTCATCCTATATTGATAATGGTTCTTCAACCAGACCACCCATGTTTGATAAAGATGATTTCAGTGGGTGGAAAGATCGTATGTCTTTGTTCCTTGAATCCATCGATAACAATATGCCTGACATCCTTGCGGATGGTCCTTATGTTCCTACACAGACCATTGTGGTTGAAGCTGTGGTAAGGGAAGGACAACTAACCATTCCTGCCACAGTCAAATCTATTGTTAAGGACAAGGCAGATTGGGGGGATGAGGATAGGAGGTGGGCTAACTTGGATGTGACGGCTAGAAATTTCATTGTCCAAGCTGTGGCCAAAGACCTTTACCATTCTATTAAAATGTTTTCTACAGCTAAGAAAATGTGGGGTACATTGACTGTCATGTTTGAGGGTTGCTCTACCTCCATGGAATCCACCATTACCACTTTAACCAGGAGGTATGAGAGATTTTTCTCTTTGAGAAATGAATCCTTAACTGACACTCATACCCGCTTTAATGCTTTAGTTAATGATTTAGCTGCTGTTGGAATTGTTAAGAAAAATGAGGTTTTAAAGAGTAAATTTCTTGATTCATTACCACCAAAATGGAACAACTATATTTCATCTGTTAAATTGAGTTCTGTTTATCATGATCTTGATCTCCCTGGACTTTTTGGTTTACTTCATAACCAAGAATGTTCAGAGGCTGAAAAGTTGATTGCTATGGGTGATTCTTATAGTCAGCCTGCTGCTGCACTTGTTGCTTCTATGTCTGAACACCCTAGCTCAATTAGTAATGAGATCATACCTTGTGTTAATGATGATATTCCTATGATTTCTAATCATAACTCTGTTTATGCTGAATCTGAATGTGATGAATCTGATGGTGATGAACTAGCTAATGAAGTAGCTATGTTGGTTGAAAGGATCAGAAGGAGATCCTTTAGTAATTTTAAAGGAAAAGGTAAAAATGGCCAAGCTGATAAGACCAAAAAGCCATTTGACATGTCCAAAGTCACTTGTTACAAATGTGGCAAGACTGGACACATAGCTGGAGATTGCAGATCTAAAGATTCCTCTCAAGCTGTGCCAGCCAAAGGTGGAAGAAGTGAAAAGTACTCAAAGCTCAAGACAAAATACAAGGCCTTGAAAGCACAAGTAGCTGAGCTGACTGAGAAGGTGAACAAGAGTGAGAAGTGTCTGGTAGCCAAAGACTGGGCTGAAAGTGCCACTTCATCTGATGATGAGCTGTACAAAGATGCCAAGTGTTTCATGGCTAAAGAAGCTACTCAAAGTTTGCTGAAGATCTGGTGAAAATCCAACAGCAATCTGAGTCAGCTCACCAGGCATCTACCAGTCAGACTGCTCCACCTGAGGTAATTTCTTTTTCCAATCTGTCTGATAAAGAAAAACTGTCTAGACTGAATAGACTGGGTGATGAGGTTCTTTTACAAAAACACTTTAATCAAGAACTCAAAAAGGAAATACAGTTTTTAAAACTTGATGTTAGTTCTAAAACTCACACCATTGAAAAACTGGAATCTGAAGTTAAAGCTCAAAAAGAATTAAACTTTATTTTGGTTAAAGAAGCTAAAACTGCAGAAGAAAAGTTTTTAAAAATAAAGCATATTACTGAATCATGGTGTATATGTTCCAAGAGAGTTCCTAAGTGTGTAAATGAACAATAACCTCATCAGATCCAAGCTATTTTTGATGGTGATTATGATAGGGCCATAGCCATTAGTGAAGTATGTGCTATGGAGCCTTGTTATCAGCCTCATTCACCACCCAAAGTCCAAACCAAAGGGAAAAGTCTAAACCAATTAAGTTGGTTCAGAAATCTGGTATTGGGTTTAATGATCCTGAAACTATGAGTCAGACCATTGCTGAAGCTGTGTCTGAAGCTGATAAGAATACTGAGTTAAAACCTGAAGAAAGTCTTGACTTGTCCAAGCTGGCCATTTCCCAATCTGTGTCAGATTCAAAGTCTAAAACAAACAAGGATAACTCAAAGAAAAATAAAAGAAATGTAACACCCGTTTCGTAAAAATATGGATTTCCAAAATTTTGCCTAACGGCGTTAAATCATGCGGAAACGATTTAGGAAAATACTCAACTAAGGAAAACAGTTGAGAAAACATAAGTGGTGTTACTAATAGCATCAAATCAGTAATAAAAGAAATCCATAAAGATTGCCCAACATAAAGCAATCATAACATAGTCTTTACATAAGTTCCATAAGGAAAACAATAACATAAGGTCTATGCGAAGCTATTGGGTAAACTAAAGCCAGCTTGATCATCTACCCATCTCTCGCCACAGCTTCACACGTCATCTTACTGCCTAACCTGAGGGGTGTCAACACATTAAAAGAAACAAGTGTTAGCTATAAAGCTAAGTAAGATAACACCAGGTTTAAGCAAAACATTTCATCATTTAAAACGTCACTTTAACTTTACGTCATTTTAATTAGGCTTTCATATCATCACATAAACATCTCCACATCACATATAAGCATAGAGTTCATGACCCTAAGCGTGCCTAATCAATTTCATCATATCATCTCATTCGTTAAGTTGTGACTAGGTCACCGTTAAGTTGTAACCGAAGTTACCGTTTCATTTAATGTACCCTCCCACATACGGGCACTACGTACTCTCCACATACGAGCACGATTTATACGTATCTAGTACCCTCCCACATACGGGCACTACGTACTCTCCCACATGCGAGCACGACGTACTCTCCCACATACGAGCACGATTTATACGTACCTATTACCACATCAGGCACGGGTTATGCATAACACTTAACATCTAATTAGCTCGAGCATTTACTACGTTTAGTTTAGGTTTCCACATTAATCCTAAACTAATCCACATCTATCATCTTTTCACGTTAGGGCCCTTAAAACGTGCACGTGTCATGGCAACCTAAAAAGGTCTAGTGTTCTAGATGAACAAGCCACATATACATGCACATATCAACATTACAACACGTCATTAACCACCGTTCATCATAACATATCATATCGTTAAGCATATCATTAACCTCCGTAAGCATATCATTATCGTCACATAACATATCGTAAACGTCTCTACGGGGAAGCATTTTAGGCATAAACAACGTCATCATTAATTCCCCGAGTACCTCCCATATCAACCCAACCACATATGGGTTATACATTACCGTTTGGAGGTTATAGTTTACAAACCGTTTTTGTTGCACCCTCAGCGTGACAAAAGTAGCGTATCTTACCTCGTAGTAGTATGTGCGCGCAAACAAAGGCTACAAGTGCTTAATAGTAATCCCCCGACACCTATCGTACATTAACATATGAAGTATAAGTCATTAGGGACATTAAATGGACTTTCGTACGACTTTAGGACTCATAGAATCCGTCGAAACTCGACCTTCACTCACTAATTCAACCTTTCAGGAAACTTGACCTCAAAATCATCCTTTAAACTCATTACCATTAGAAATAGACTCTCTCACGATTCTAGGGATAGCTTATTTGTCAAAAACGGAGTTACGGTTCAAAAGATATGGCCATTTGAAAAATCAAACGAATTTAGCTTCCAGAAAACGAATTTAGACCATACTGAACGAACTTAGCAATGCCCAAACGAAGTTAGGACATGCCCAACGAAGTTTAACTTCGTTTGGTGAACGAAGTTAGGCTCATTTCAAACGAATTTAAGTCTCAAAACTATTTAGACAATCACTTTAAACGAATTTACACATCTTAGGGTTCAAACGATTTAGAAAGCTTCCAAACGGATTTAAATTGAGTTCAAACGAACTTAGCTTCTTCTTCAAACGAATTTAGAGATCCCCCAAACGAAGTTAGAACACTTAAAACGAAGTTATACTTCGTTTGGAACAACAGAAAACGAACTTAGCATCAGAAAACTCTAATTTCGTCCAGAATTTATAAAACGACTTCATTCTTCGATTTTTCCAGAAACAAACGACTTGGGCTTCACCCAAAACATGATTTTGACATTGTAAAACATATTTTGATCATAATGATCGATTACAAACTCGTTTGATGTCGTTTTGATCGTTCATGAGCAAGTTCTCTTTCTCTCACCTCTAAAGCATTCAACACCCCCCTTTCAGTCATAGACAACAAATCACCTTCCGAACGTAGAATGCCAAGTAATAAATCAA
>CM067172.1:108146866-108164773 GCA_034093135.1 Erigeron breviscapus
TCTCAATCTATCTCTGCCTGCTGGTGTTGAAAATGCAAGATGTGGGCTGTTCATCACTGAACCTGAACATGGGATGTATTTTGTGAATGCAAGAGGGAGATTGGTTTTCCAAAGGACTGCTGAACTGCAACAGGTACCAGCTATGCACCTTTTTACCTTATACAGATTCTACAGAAATTTTAGTGAAGAAGGTAATGGGTATGAGCAGTTCCTTATTGATGAGGGTTAGATAGGCAGTTAGATGTGAAAATTGCCCCATCATTTGAAGTTAAACAAGAAGCTGTAGAAATGCTTGGGGAATAGTTATCTATCTTGTAATATTTTTTTTCATTTCTCTATATATGCAAAAGTAGTTGTACAAATTCAGTTTCTTTGTTAGAACTTCATATCAGTTCAAAAGAACCCAAAAGATTCAAAGGGTCACAATCTGTTAGTCATATTTTACTTTGATTCTTTGTAAGCTGATAGTTAGAAGTGTTGTTGGGTTTTGTCATCATCAAATAGGGGGAGATTGTTGAGTCCCAATGTTTATTGATAAAGGTTTGTAAATTTGGTGATGACAAATCTGACTTGTAAACACTTAGTAATCTTTTGGTTCTTGTAATCTGATCTGGGTCAGACTAAGCTGACACAGCTTACGATCTGTTTCTGACCCAGATCATGCTTCATACTTGTAATTGTAAAATCTTATGGAAGCAAGTGTTATTCAAGCTGCATCAACAATGTTATAGCATTCAATCCAAGTCGAAGAGGAGGATTGAAGATAGAAGACCAAGCTGGTAGTGGAAGGCAGCTTGGGATTAGCAGTCAGCTTGGAAACACTTAGGCAGATTGGTGCCTTGACAAACGGCCCAATCTGTGTCTGACAATCAAGTGAAGATAACAACCTGGATTAAAGATAAGGACAAATGACGTGACTAGGAAGAATCCTAGGATCCAGGTTGGTGGTTGGTTTTACATATGCCTGTCCATAATCTTATTGGATGATAAAGAATGTGCAGCTGTACGTGGGGGGACGACAAGTACCATGAAAGGCACGATTGATTATTCCTTTTTCATCCATTGAAAGAAGAATACGTGGCTACATTGGATACCATGAGAAGAAGGGCTTTCGCCTATAAAAGCCTCATTCCTTGATTGCATATGGGTGGCATTCCTGAGAATCATTCTTCACACAAGTTTTCTCTGCTCTTAGACACAACTTAGTCTGTTGTAGATCAGCTTTGGCTGATTCTCTTGAGCTGAAACTTATTTATTGTAGTTTGTCATTTCAAGGGTTGTTTAGATATCTATAGGATGTCTTTATTCTGCAACAACCCTGTAATTCTTTGTATAGATTATTTCTTAATAAAGGATTACATTGAAAACCACAATCTGTGTCTAAGAATGTTTCACTCTATTTACTGCTTTACTGTTTTAATCATTCCTGTTCTTTACTTAATTAATATATAAACTGAATCTTAAAATGTTTTTGTAAGTCCCAACTCAATAGATGGTACTACTGAAGACACCTCTATGTCGATGGTGGAGTTACTTTGACAATATAAACGCTGAACTGGAGACGACCAGTTACAGAGAGTATATACCAAGTTCTAGATAGATTACTTATTTAAGTGACAATAAGTAAAGAACAATGCAATAATACAAAATACTTGTAAAGTAAATTGGTGAGACAATATGTAATTTTCAAGTGTAATTTATTTATTAACTTTAAATAAATTACAAGGTTGTTGCGGAACCAAGATAATACAAAGTATGTAAATATCCTAACAACCTATGAACTACAATTGATCTACACTTGGAATTTCTCTAAAAAATCGAAACACTTAAAGTTGTGAAATGTTCCTTTTTACGATTGAGAGAAGATTGCACAAGTTCACCAAGAATATTGCAGGTATGCAAAGTGTGAAATCTTTCGAAGTGTTTTCTCACTTGTTATTCTTGTTGTGCAATGACTTGTATTTATAGGCAAAGTTAACATTGGGATGTTAACTTTGGCCGTACAAATATGGTTGAGAACATTTAAGGAATAGCATTTAATTCCTTAAAAAACAGTGTAAAGTTGCAGTATAAAGCAACTTTACTCAACCAGCTTTATGTACCTTTTTGTACTTAAATAATAAGATAAATCTTATTATCTGGGTAAAAGTACATAAAGCATAAAAGTCAATTCCTCGTAATCAGTGTAAAGCTTTGTAAGAGCTTTCCACTGACGGTCTCCAGTTTGTAACTGACTAGAATGTCAACTGGGCTTCGCTGCCATTGTCATTCTCTATCTTCCACTTGTTGTCTTCGACTCCAACTGGAAGGATTCTTCAACTGGTCAGTTCTCAACTGGAGGAAGTCTTTAGTTGCGTTAACTGTATGATGCAACTGGACTTCAATATATTTCTGGACAAATCTTCTTGGTCTCCAGGTGCAACTGGAGACTGGCCAGTTTCACTGAAACTGGTCCTAACAAATTCCCCCTATTTGTCCTGAAATATTAGCAAGTCTTTTTCAGTTCTTGTATCTGTACAACTGTGAACTGGAGAGACTTGTTCGATTAAATCTATCTAAGTTTTCCAAGACATTTTTATAGATCAATAAATGCCTTGGGTTTTTCTTTTTAAGTTCGTTAGATCTAATCTATTATCTACCTTGTGGTTACAAACTGGTAACTTCATTTATACAAGGAAATGAAATTTACACAAGTTACAGAATGTAAATAAAGTTACAAGTAGATAAACTGAAAGAAAAATTTAGCTTGATGGCCCTTCACCAATTTTCCTTTTCTTGGTCACTGAAGAGATAGGTTGTGAGTCTTCAGGATCAATGTTCAACTTCAGCTCCAGATTCTCTTTGTGTTGAATCTTGCCCTTCAAGAAGTTGACCCATGCTTTCTCAAACCTATTCCTTTGTGCCTTGGCCTCCAAAAAGTTTACCATCTCAACCCATTCTGAGAACCCATATTGCATTGCACCAGGATTGTCAGTTTTAACCAGTGGCCCTCTGGTATAACTGACCTCAACGTGAAAGTACTTGGTGCCTGGCTTAATTGTTACATTAACACCATTGATAGTCCCACTATGTCTTCTGGTTGCCATGATCTGGAAGTAATAGCTTCTTGCTTCATATTCATTTGATATTTTAATACTCCCAGCTCCAGCAGCCAGTACAGCAGACTTGATGTCATCATTCGATACCTCGCCAGTTGGTTCTATGAATGTACTAAGGTCAGCATCTCTGGTCAGTGGTTTTCTTGGTTGAGGGTTCCTTCTTGGTGGATTCAATACCCTTTTTACAACCTTCTTAACATTTTCAATTCTTTTCATGATCCCATTGGCCCGATTCTCTTTTGCCTTATCCACTGATATATTCAAACTTCTGGCATCAAATTCAGCTTCTTCATCAGGATAGTGCCTGTCCAGTTCAATGTCAAGCATTTCTTTCAACATGCCCACTATCCTGTCATCATTTTTTACTCTGGCATACTCCTCCTTAGTGATTCCAAAAGATGAGCATCACTAATATCAAGCAATTTAATCTGTGCAAGATGTGCTCTGGCTTCAGCTTGGTTTCTTTGTTACATCTTCTTTCTTTCTTTAATTTCATTGCCAAGTCTAGCCAATCTTTTGCTATAACTTTCTGAAACTGGAGGAAGCCTATCCAGATTGCCAGTTTCCAACATAGGTACATCAGTGGCCGGCTGGGCAGATACATCAGATGCTAAACCTTTGCCTTTGTCAACAACAACAACATTCCCCCTATCACTTACATCACCAGTTTCATCAATTCTTTGCTCACCAGCTTCAGTACTGGCAGCTACAATCATTTCACTACCTGTTTGAGTTCCAGATCGATTACTTTCAGTTTGAATTTGTGCAAGAACTGCACTTCTTTCCCCCTTGGCAACATCTAGACCTGCCCTAATAACTTCCCATTCAGAATGGTGAGCTGGCAACCGGTCAAGAGGCTGCCATGATTGCATGTTCTTGCATTCTTTGAATATGGTGCACATCATCCTGAAAGATCTCCATAGATGGTTGGTTTCTTTTGACTGGGTCAGAACATTTGCTGCAACTTGTTCCTGACCAGTTTTTAGTTCATTCAAAATCTTGGAATCTTCATCCAGACCAGAAACCACCTTATCCTTGACTTCTTCATCCTTTTTCTTCAAACTTTCTACTTCAGTTGTCAGTTTATCCAGAGACTAAGCATGAAGTGATACCTGGGTGTTCAAGTTATCAATGCTGCCCCTCAACTGGTTGATCTCAGTAGTGAGTGGGGCCAGATCAACCTGAGGAGTGGCCAGCTTGGTGATCTCAGATATCACCTTTTCTATCAATTGTTGTTCTCTAGCACCCAGCGTATCATCTATTTTCTGACCAACTGAAGTCATTAACTGCTGCCCAAGTTCAGTCACATTCAACCCAGGTTTGTCAACCAATTCTTTTACCTGTTTTTCAATCTCCCTTAAATCCACTTCAGATGTTCTAACAGTGTTGCCCAGCAAGTTGGAGATTGAGGTTGTGACCTTGGACTGAGTGAGGTCAAAGGCTTCTTTTAAAGATGTTGCCAGATTGTTGCAGCCAGTGACCAGCTCATTCAGCTTCTTCAACACCAAGTCTTCATTTGATGAAAACTTGTTAATCCCCAGATCAACCACTTTAATATTGGTCAAGTGATCCTTGTGGTATCTGGAGAAAGACTTGGTGTTTTTGTCAAGTATCTTTTGAATATCCTCCACCCTGGTGAGAAGGTTTTGGATATCAGCTTGAACAGAGACAACTTGACTGTCCAGTGACGGAGGAGAAGGTGTCACTGGACCAACAACAGTTTCTACTGGAGCAACTGGAGGAGGCAAATTTAGAGAAGTCTCCCCAGTTGACATCGCAGCAGTTGTTGAAGTAATAATAGGAATGGTGGAAGAAGAAAGGACTGGAAGTTCAAATTGTTGGACATGCTGAGAATGCTCAGGTGTGTCCAACGGCGGCGGTGGTGGGGGCATTTCTCGAAGGAGTGAGAATTGCCCAGATGGTGATGGTGCCATACGTTTGTTTCCAGACATATAGTTATAAGTGGGAAAAGGAATATTTGTAGGCTCATTTTCTTGAGTTTGTGAAAGTGAAATTGAAGTATCTGGAGGCGAGACTTGAGATGAAGGGTTTTGATCTTGTACAGCAGAATCAAAAATCTCTAAGTCTGATTCAGTACCTTCAGAATCCGAAGACTCTATAAGGATTTCCTCGTCATTAACATTCATGTCCAGATCCATGAATGTAACTGAGGGCTGACCAGATGGGTCAGTCTCCAGATGACCTTACCCAGTTTCCTGGTTGGGTGCATCTGTTGGAGGATCAGATACCGAGGTATCTTCACCAGGGATAGAGGTCAGTGGTGTTGCCTCAGTTATAGTTGCTCTATCCACAACCATAACAATTCCAGTAGACGAACTGGTGGGTCCCTTATTATTTTGAGGCCCGCCCAGTTGTCCTTCCGACTCACCTTGGATTGGTGCATCGGTTTTTGCGAATGCCAGCCGCATTCGATCTGGAATCTCGACCTCTCCAGCTTCAGATACTAGAGAGTCTAGATTCCTCAACAAATCTAGGACAGTGTAAGGTGAATCTGTGCTTGAATAAGCTTCACTGCCCAGAATTTGTAGAAAACAAAGAAAGAGAAACCTGGAGAAGGGGATACATAGTCCCCTGGTGCCCTTCAGTTTTTGAACCAGGCTTCTGTAAAGGATATCAGCAAAATCCACTCTCAATCCATTCCACAAGCAGTATGCCATTTCTGCTTGTGCGGAGTTAATCTGGTCAAGTCCACCAGAACTCCCACCCATACTTTCCACAAGGTGGACGAAAAAATACCTCCATGAGGGTGTAAGACCCTTCATGGTCATCGCACCTTTAGTTTTCAACACCTCTTTCTCTAGGCACTCCTTATGTCCCATTTCAAGGAGGACCTGGCGAAAATTAATGTTTGGGGGGATGACAACTGGAGATTCACCCTCTCTCCAGTAGTTGAGGTGTAAAGCATCCCTCAACACATCTGCTGATAGGGTACACTGGACTGTTCCACCTTTTAATGTGAAAGTGATGGAAGAACAATCAGAAGAAAGAGTAGCAGTGTACCAAAACTCACACAAGTAGTCGTGAAACATCTTGCGTGGGTTTAGAGAGAATGAGGGTCCAATTGGAGAATCCTTCAAAAGTCTTTGGATTCTTCCAATAAGGGTATTGGACCCTTGGGTTCCTTGTAAACTCGCCATCGGATTATTTGGATTTAATTTGATGAGCGAAGTCTTACCAGGAGCACCAGGTGCCTGTTTGACATCTGGTGTAGGAGCATATGGGACAGATAAGAGATTTACATCTCTTGAACGGGAAGATTTAGGTGCCATTGGAAAATGAAACTGAAATTTTGGAATTAGGGTTCTTGATTTATGAAGCAGAGAGAGAAATGAAGCAATTTTTAGATGATTGGGAAGTAAATGAAAAGAATGTAAAGGGAAGTAAATGTGATCGGAGTAACAACCCTACTTTTTAAATATTATATATGTGCTAGTTATGTTGCCGTTGATCTCACAAGCCATAGTTATACTTGAAGCTAGTAGATAATGCCCCTAAACTAGCAATCTAAAGCTATTGTTCAACTCTAAATGTGAATTATAAAGTACCATTGAACAAAATTTTATTGATGATCAATCAAATTAGCTAAATAATAATGTAAGTCTCACAAGTTGAGATAACCATCAAAAATTCCTTATAAATGTCCAACAAATCAATCATCAAACCAATTTAAGTAAATATGACATGAGAATAAAGATTTCCATCTCAAAGTATAATTATAAACTAATATGTGCATAAAAGTGGTTAAATAACAACAAGTATATATTTATATGCGTAAAATAAATACAAGCTTATAAATTAAGGGTTATGTAACAAATCAAAAATACAAGAATATGTACATACACACACCTATACATGACATATATACATATATGCACATGCTAGAATAAACATCAACTTATACTACAAACTAATACAATTTACCTTATAATACATACACAAATACATATACATACACCTAACAAATATATATACACCTTATATACATAATTTTTATAAAAAAAAAAAATACCAAAACCCTTCCCATGCCCTTATGAGGCCGCCCCCCCCCCCTTCACACCTCACATGCCATTTCAAACTACATACACTTCATTTCAAGTCTTGGAACTCACACTCTTCACACACTCTTCACTCCTTTCTCACACACTCTTCTTTTCTCTCAAGAAAAACTCTCCATCTCTTCTTTTCTCCCTCTCATTTTCGGCCACCATCAAGAACAAAGAAAAACACCATCAAAAATCAAGTAAACACTTACTAATAATAAGGGTTTTAAGTTAGATTAATAAAGGGTTAATACAAGCAAGGTTCAAGGGTTGTTCTAGGCTTAGATTCAAGGTATTATAGGGGTTTGAAGGCCACGAAAATCTGCCCTCTTTCATCATCCAAAACCAAGTTCAAGAGGGTATAATCTTCATCCTTTTTACTAGATCTAATCTCGTTTTTGTTTATATTCAAAGGTTTTATCAAAAACTCATACTTTCTTCTTGTTTTCTTTGTAATATACACTTAATGAGGGCAAAGTTGATAGGATCTTTCTTTCCATGCTCATGCATGTCGAATCTAAGAAGAAAGATCCAAGGATTCAACAAGTTTAAGACCCAAAAGTGTGGTTATAGATTAGTAGCTTTTAAAGTGACTTTCTTGTTGATAGGATCTTTCTTTCCATGCTCATGCATGTCGAATCTAAGAAGAAAGATCCAAGGATTCAACAAGTTTAAGACCCAAAAGTGTGGTTATAGATTAGTAGCTTTTAAAGTGACTTTCTTGTTGATAGATCTATATGTTTTTGTATATTTTTGAAGAGTATATTCTGAGATTTTTCATATAAAAGATGTTTTTATATTGTTGAAAGTTAGATCTATAAAAGTTGATAGTAAAAAGTGTTGATTCGAATGCATATATGCTAGATTTAAGAAAGTTGGATCTTTTGTTGGATTATGAGATGGATATGGACTTGTTATAAGTGAAAAATATGTTAATATTAGTGTTAATATTCTGGAAAAATTTATAAAATATCAAGGACATAAAGCTTGAATCAAAACATGTTAAAATAAGCTAGAAATCACAAACCGAAAACACGCAAAAATGCATTTGAGCACACACATGCACCATAATCTTATGACCAAGAAAATATGATAAACCTACTGGAAAAATGTTGAAATAAAAGCATAAAACTTATATCTATTGGTTCATGACAACAACAAGCTCAAAAACCACCTTTTCGGGTCAAATAATCACTAACCGAAAGCACTAAATTGCACATATCACACCACCACCACTCTCACGATTTTGGACACCAAAATATGATGAACTTTCTGGAAATAATGAAACAAGAATGAAAATCCATTTTGAAGCACTTTAATTGCTTAAGAAATGAGGCTAAAATCACTATTTCGGTAAACGATTTTTAATCATAAAACCCTCAAAATGAGCAAGACACAAGAGAGGTTGAAGTGATATGATTTTGTATGGATAAAAGTTGCCCAAAAGGCCTGAGATTTTTGACCAAAAGGTTTAGTGATGATTTCTAAGAATTTCCATAAATTATTGAATTTAAATGGTAATTAAAAGACATAAAAATCAATAAATAAATTATGTAAATCAAGAATGAAGTTAAATCATCTTAACCATTGATAAAAATAACTAAAACCTACTGGAGAAAAATAGCTAAAAGGCAAGAGACATGTGTTACATAATTTAAAGATAAATAATTAAGTAAAAACAATTAATTAAATATTATTATTAAAATAAATGGAAAATACACAAATAAAAGTATAAATCATGAAATTATAAATTAAGAAGCTTATATATCAGAAGATAATTCAAATGAAATTATCCATAATTTACAAAGGCAATTATGACACTTAAAAGTATTTTTAAGGAATTATTTAATTAATAAATCAATAAAATGAATAAATAATTAATTAAATAATATTAAATTAAAATATATAATTACAAATCAGAAAATATACATAAAATATTAATATTATAAGACCACTAATGTCAAATATTATTACTAAGCAAAGTGTGCAATGGAAATCATATAAATCAAAGCCAAACTACCGAAATTCCAATAAACGTACAAAAACGTATAATGAGAAAACGACTCTTACCACCAAATCTCTTATAACCAAATAATGAGAGCATCATAATGTACTTAAACTCCATAATCTAATAACAACCAAAGATGGGCAAGTCTACTAGTATACATCTCATGATCTAGCTCACTAGTTCATGTCACGCGAACTTACGTCGTGAATATATACGTTATGGTTTAGGCTTGCTTGAGGCGCAACAAATCTAAGCGAAGGAATCGCGTTTGATCAGCCCCTTTCACTCTCTAATCAAGTGAGTCATAGCCCCCTTTCAAACTCTTTTATTTGTTTTACTTGCGGGGTGAAAAGCATGATTAATTAAAATGACTTTCTATTATGAAATGATTCTTTGAAACAATGATAATGATATGGGAATTATATTGTATGTTCAACGTGTTATATGTTATATGATGAGCTTGAGTACTGTCAAACGGTGGTCCCCTGTACACTACTATTAACTCATTTGAGGCCTGTAGTTAGAGGGTTGCGCAACTAGGACTTGTCCCCTCATCCACTATTATAGGTAACGGTGGGATGTTTGGTCTGCCTTTGTGGTCACCTTCATCGCCAGTCTGGCCTCGCGGTGCTCTAACTACTATATATTTATGGGCGTCTCCATGGCACGACCCCTTGGTTATCTTTATGCACGTGATTGACAGCATGTGCTTATCATTATCTTATCATTTGGGACATTATATTTGATTATTGGGACATAACCGGTCTTAGTAGTGGCTCAAGAACAATCTCATCAAATTATGTCATGGTAGTCTTACCATTGACCCAGAGGTATTGATATTATATTATGGATGACAATTATTGATTGAACATACGGTTTGGGTATGGACAGTATGATGGAATTCTTGGAAATTTTATGACATATTCTTTCTTGAATTGGATTAAATACATGTGTGTTGTTAGCATAATCCTATGAACTCACTCAACTCTCGTAGTTGACACTTTTTCTTCATGCTTTTCAGGTCTAGGGCAGTAAGTTAGCTTTTGGACCGCTTCATGGATGATGTGTTTATTTGTTACATGTTGGACTAGTAACGCAAACATTCGATCTTTTGATTATGAATTTGGTTATGTAATGTTTATTAAACGTCCACTTGAACTTGTAACCTTTTGAATTTGGACGGCATTTGAAACTTTATGTTGATGTTTTATACTTAAATCTTTTGTACCATGTCGTTCTGTGGCATCTCGTGTTTCCGCTATAGTCGGGGTGTTACAGAAAAATGGTATCAGAGCTCAAGGTTATAGAGAATTTTTGCTATAACCTACGTATTTTCAAAAACGAGTCGAATATTTCTTAAACAGTTGAGTCGATCATAAAGTATTCTCGTTTTACTTATGCATAGCCTGATCAACTATGCCTAACTAAAAATTTAATATGGAATGATCGAAATGATTGTCTAAGGGATATTCAAAATGAGTCTTTTGAAAATAAGCTTTAAAAACGATTCTTGGTGCAAAAGATACATAACCAAATCCAATGTTTGCATTACCTATTAGAACCCTTAGTTGATACCCCCACTTGGCTAGCATTACTTTGTCCATTTAGATATAATACATGAGAGCTATGCACAAGTTGAATCTTAGTCATTACTTTAATTATAAACGGTTATGTCGGTCGTGCGAGTCGAGTTGGTCGTCGGTTGTGAATGGTCATGTCGTTGTTTGGTTGTTAAGCTTGTGAGTCGTTGGTCGAGTTGGTTGGTTGCTTGTCAAATGGTTAAGGTCGTCTCATGGTCCGTCGAGTCGTCTTGCTGTCCGTAAGTTGCCATATGGGTCGTCAATGGTCAAGTCGGTCGTCCATGGTCGTCTAAGCGTCGAGTCAAGTCGTCATCTCACGCCTTTGTGAAACTTGTGTAGGAACATCATGTCACGAGCAAGTGGAGCTTCCGGATCAGCCCCTAGACCAAGGAACTTGTACGGATTTGTGGACTACTTAGAAGAGGAAGAAAGGAGAAGCCTAGAGCAAGAGCAACCTCCCCAACCACTCCCAGAAGAAGAGGAAGAAAGGAGAAGCCTAGAGCAAGAGCAACCTCCCCAACCACTCCCAGAAGAAGAGGAAGAAGAGACCGATCCAATGGAAGACCCATCGGAAGACGATAATGCTAGGAGTGTTGCCCCTAGCCAACCTGAACGTCGCTCACCCTCGCCACCACCATCACCACCTGCCCCTAGAGCACCTACTCCGCCGAGGTAAGATGCACCCATGAACCTAAGCGATGGGAGATTTCCAGCCCGAGATCCCTACCTTCAGCCGCGTCTTCCTCGTGATCATCCCTGGTACCATCTTGGACATAGGCGTCAAGGAGAGGAGCCACACCGCCCAGTCTATGGAGTACCCCCTCCACCTCCCATTGGTATGACTCGTGAAGAAAGGGAGAGGGTGTGGGGAATAGCTAACGGGTTAAGGGATGCTAGAGTAAGGGTAAGGACTCAAGAGGTGATGATGGAAAGGGCCTTAGGAGTTATGGATAGAACGGGAGACTATGCGAGTTTGGCGATATCAGAAGTCCGACGAGTTAATGAGGTGATATTCATTATGGGATGTGTGCTTACGGCTTTTTGCACTCTCGTAATAGCTCTCATGCTTAGGAAGTAAACCTAAGAGCTACTTTATTTATGAACTTATTCGATGTATGAACGTTTGTACTTTGTTTCACTTTCTTGAACTTTCTAGCTTTTGTGTGACGATGATCACATAGTATTTGGCATGTAGCAATTTTGTGAACTCATATTGAACGATATATATGTAAGCTTGATGCCTTCTATGCTTACAGGATGTTCTATCCTTGTTGTGATAAAGTTATCTTTATTATGAAAGTTATAGTTACAGCAGGAAATCAGTTCTGACCACTTTTAGTAGAACGGCCATATCTGGAGTTCTATTTCGTCTTTTGACCTGATTCCAATTGGAGGTGAAACTTAACTCATAGGGCTACGTTTCATATTTTATGAGTTTTTCCCAGATCGTCCATCTTAAGCCACTTTTACGTGCTCCAAGTTCGTACACAGATTCTGTAATTCTCTTAATTAACCTAGAAAGCATGGTTGATTAATTTTAGAAATTACCTAACCATTTATTACTCATAATGATATGTGAGCCGTAATTATAAAAAGGAATATGAGTCGGGATATACATATACATATGTGTGCAAACGAACCCTCTATGCACTAAATAACTTTAGATATACTCGTGTGAGATCAAGAAGTCGTGAGTCGAGTTTATGTAGTATGGTTCAATGAACGAATAACTAAACTATATTATCCTTTGTAGAAACATGGCACCACGAAGGACCGGCGGAGAAACAAGTGAAGAGGCCCAGCGAAGAGCCGAGTTAGCTGAGCTTATCTCCCAACAGATCAATGCCGCCATGCCAAACATTGCCACCCAAATTGCGGAGAATGTGACCGCTACACTCAACACGGCTAGAAGACAAGATGGAGGGGAAAATGCTATTGACAGGAATGCCTACAAGGCTTTCACGTCTTGCAATCCCAAGGAGTTTCATGGGACAGAAGGTCCTGTTGCATTGCTTACTTGGTTCCAAAGCATGGAAGCCAACTTGAACATCATTACCTGTGCACGGCTGACCGTGTTAAGTTTGCTGCTAGTAAGCTTCAGGGAAGAGCTCTTACTTGGTGGAACCTTCAAGTGACTACTAGAGGTCCTGCAGCGGTCAATGATTTGACTTGGGAGCAGTTTAAAGATGAGTTGAAGCGTGAGTATTGTCCACGAGAAGAGGTACAAAAACTGGAGATGGAATTCTGGAACCATGCCATGAGAGGACTGGAATTGGAGGCCTATGTGATCCGCTTTCACGAGTTAAGCGTGTTGGTACCAGAAATGGTAACCCCTGTGGCTAAGAAGGTCGAGAGGTTTATCTATGGATTGGCACCTGAAGTTAGGTTGATGGTCACTGCAGCAAGTCCTACCACTCTGGAGCAGGCTATAAGTTTGGCAACCAGGCTAGTAAACGATTTGGTTAGGCGTGGGAAGTATACGAGAGGTGAATCAAGTTCGAGACAAGGTGGAGGAAATCGGTTTGGCGATCGAAAAGGGAATGGACCGGATAAGAGGCAAAGGATTGTGAGAAACTATGGGGTTGTGGATGCTAACCCCAATCCATATCGTGGCATGCCCCCAAGGTGCAACCGGTGTGGTTATAGTCACTTGGGTGAATGCAAGCGTTGCACAACATGCAACCGCATGGGTCACCTTGCTACTCACTGTCGAAGCGGGCCAAGGAATGAAGGACAACGAGGAGGATGTCACGAATGTGGAAGTACGGATCATTGGAGAAATGCTTGTCCTAGGTTGAGGAGAGCACAAGGCAACCGTGGAAATGAAAATGGTAACCGTGGCAACTTTAGGAATGTTGGGAATCGCGGGAACCAGGCAAACCGAGGGAACAATGGAAATCAAGCTAACCGAGGAAATGTTGGGAATCAAGCTAATATTGGGAATCAAGGCAACAACGTTAACCAAGGAAATCGTGGAAATCAAGGAGGTCAAGCCCGAGGAAGGGTGTATGCCATGGGAGCCAATGAGGCACGTGATGACCCTAATGTCATCGTAGGTACGTTTCCAATAAATAATGTTTATGCATCTATGTTGTTTGATTCTGGAGCCGAAAGAAGTTTTATTTCCTTTGAATTTAAAGAATTGATTGATAAGAAACCTAGTGAACTGGAGGAAACTTATTATGTTGAATATGCTAATGGAAACGAGTATAAGGCTAAGGAAATTATTGCTGATTGTAAGTTAACTTTAGATGAAAAGGACTATAGTATAGACTTGATTCCCATAGAAATAGGAAGTTTTGATGTGATAGTAGGAATGGATTGGTTGTCGAAAATGCGTGCTGAAATACTTTGCCATGAAAGGATCATTAAGATTCCCTTAGATAGCGGTGAGGTGCTAATAGTTCAAGGCCATAAGGCGGGAGTCCAACCTAAGTTGGTGTCGTCCATGAAGGTGAGGAAGTACCTACGGAAGGAATACCACACATACTTGGCACAAGTAGTGGATAAGCGAGTGAAAGATAAGGATCCTTTCAAGGTAACAGTGGTTAGAGATTTTCTAGATGTGTTTCCGGACGAACTACCTGGACTTCCCCCAGCGAGACAAGTAGAGTTTACTATCGATCTAGTTCCCGGGGCAGCCCCCGTGGCTAAGGCACCATATAGACTAGCGCCCTCCGAAATGCGAGAACTCTCGGAGCAATTGCAAGAATTGCTTGATAAAGGTTTAATCCAACCTAGTTCTTCACCCTGGGGTGCGCCGATTCTCTTTGTCAAGAAGAAGGATGGATCTTTGAGAATGTGCATCGACTATAGAGAGTTGAATAAATTGACGATCAAGAATAGATACCCGCTGCCGCGAATAGACGATTTGTTCGATCAACTGCAAGGAGCGTCGCATTTCTCGAAAATTGACCTTAGGTCCGGCTATCATCAGTTGAGGGTACGAGAAGAAGATGTACCTAAAACGGCTTTTAGAACTCGCTATGGGCATTATGAGTTTCTAGTGATGCCATTTGGTCTCACAAATGCGCCAGCCGTTTTCATGGATCTAATGAATAGGATCTGTAGGCCGTACTTGGATAAGTTCGTCATAGTGTTTATCGATGATATCTTGATATACTCTAGAAGCAAGGAGGAGCACGAGAAGCACCTGAGGATAATCTTGCAGCTACTTAGGGACGAGAAGCTATATGCTAAGTTTTCTAAGTGTGAATTTTGGCTCCGTCAAGTCCAATTTCTGGGACACGTTGTGAACGAAGAAGGGATTCATGTAGATCCGTCTAAGATAGAAGCGATCAAGAAATGGGAGACACCCAAGACACCAACGGAAGTGCGTAGCTTCCTAGGTTTGGCGGGTTATTATAGGAGGTTCATACAAGGATTCTCTAAGATTGCGGTACCTTTAACCCAACTGACCCAAAAGTCAAGGGAATTCGAATGGGGTGAAGAGCAAGAGCAAGCGTTTCAAACGTTGAAGGACATGTTGTGTGAAGCACCAATACTAGCATTGCCGGATGGAATGGAAGGATTTGTAGTATATTGTGATGCGTCGAATAAAGGGCTAGGGTGCGTACTAATGCAAAGAGACAAAGTTATTGCGTACGCATCTAGGCAATTGAAGCCACATGAGAAGAATTATTCAACACACGATTTGGAGCTGGGAGCCGTAGTGTTTGCCTTGAAGATATGGCGACATTATCTTTATGGAACCAAGTGCACCATATTTACTGATCACAAGAGCTTACAACACATCTTCGATCAGAAGATGTTAAACATGAGGCAAAGAAGGTGGATGGAGCTACTTAACGATTACGATTGCGAAATTAAGTACCACCCAGGAAAGGCAAATGTTGTTGCTGACGCCCTTAGTAGGAAGGTGAGCACTAGGGTGTCGAAGACAAGAATTTATCACTTACAGGTGAAAATGTCTCTAAGGGACAGATTCTTAGAAGATCAAGCAAAAGCTTTTGAAGGGAAGAACATTTAAGAAGAGGCATTGAGTGGAGTAGAAACAAGGTTCGATAGGGATGATGAAGGCATCTCGTATTTCAAAGGAAGAGCTTGGGTCCCAAAGATCAATGGGCTGAGAGAGGTATTAATTTCAAAATACTCGATTCATCCAGGAGCGGATAAGATGTACCAAGGTCTAAAAAGGGACTTTTGGTGGCCTGGGATGAAAGGTGATGTAGCACTGTATGTGAGCCGATGCATGACTTGTGCGATGGTCAAAGCTGAGCACCAAAAGCCAGCTGGACTTTTAAAGCAGCCGGAAATACCCGAGTGGAAGTGGGAGCAAATAGCAATGGACCTAGTGACGAAATTGCCTCGGACAAAGAAAGGTCATGATGCTATATGGGTGATTGTCGACCGTCTTACGAAATCAGCCCATTTCATCCCCATCAAAGAAGACTGGAACACTGAGCGTTTAGCGCGTTTGTACGTTGAAAAGATCGTGACATTGCATGGTGTACCTCTGTCCATAATATCCGATAGGGATGGTAGGTTTACCTCACGTTTCTGGGGTCTGTGCAAGAAGCAATGGGCACTACGTTAGCATTAAGCACGGCTTACCACCCACAAACGGATGGGCAAAGTGAGCGTACAATACAAACATTGGAGGATATGCTAAGAGCTTGCGCATTAGAATTTAGTGGAAGTTGGGATGAACACTTGCCATACGCAGAATTTACTTACAATAATAGTTATCACTCTAGCATACAGTGTGCGCCGTTTGAGGCTCTATACGGGCATAAATGTAGATCACCCATGTGTTGGATAGAGGCGGCGAGAGAAGCCTAGCTACCGTTGATTTTGTCCAAGAGACAACGGACAAAGTGGCGATCATTAAAGAAAAGCTTAAAGCCGCGAGAGATCGGCAAAAGAGTTATGCGGATAAAAGGAGGAAGCCCCTAGAATTTGAGGTTGGCGACAAAGTACTATTAAAGGTGTCGCCATGGAAGGGAACCGTAAGGTTCGGCAAAGAGGAAAGCTGAGCCCCCGATACATCGGGCCATTTGAAATTGTTGCTAGAATAGGCCCCGTAGCCTATAAGTTGAAATTACCCCAAGAATTGGGAGATGTTCATGACACATTCCATGTGTCAAACTTGAAGAAATGTGTGGCGGATGATTCGAAAGTGATCCCACTTGAAGAACTACGTGTGGAGGATAAGCTCCAATTTCGTGAGGAGCCAATAGAAGTTCTAGACCGCAATGAAAAACGCCTAAAGAGGAGCAAGATCCCTATTGTTAAAGTTAGATGGGATACGAAACGCGGACCAGAGTTTACATGGGAGCGCGAGGACTTTATACGCGAGAAATATCCGCACTTACTCCCTAAGCAAATTCAAATTCCGAGACGGAATTCTTCTAAGGGGGTAAGGATGTAACAACCCTACTTTTTAAATATTATATATGTGCTAGTTATGTTGCCGTTGATCTCACAAGCCATAGTTATACTTGAAGCTAGTAGATAATGCCCCTAAACTAGCAATCTAAAGCTATTGTTCAACTCTAAATGTGAATTATAAAGTACCATTGAACAAAATTTTATTGATGATCAATCAAATTAGCTAAATAATAATGTAAGTCTCACAAGTTGAGATAACCATCAAAAATTCCTTATAAATGTCCAACAAATCAATCATCAAACCAATTTAAGTAAATATGACATGAGAATAAAGATTTCCATCTCAAAGTATAATTATAAACTAATATGTGCATAAAAGTGGTTAAATAACAACAAGTATATATTTATATGCGTAAAATAAATACAAGCTTATAAATTAAGGGTTATGTAACAAATCAAAAATACAAGAATATGTACATACACACACCTATACATGACATATATACATATATGCACATGCTAGAATAAACATCAACTTATACTACAAACTAATACAATTTACCTTATAATACATACACAAATACATATACATACACCTAACAAATATATATACACCTTATATACATAATTTTAAATAAAAAAAAATACCAAAACCCTTCCCATGCCCTTATGAGGCCGCCCCCCCCCCCTTCACACCTCACATGCCATTTCAAACTACATACACTTCATTTCAAGTCTTGGAACTCACACTCTTCACACACTCTTCTTTTCTCTCAAGAAAAACTCTCCATCTCTTCTTTTCTCCCTCT
>CM067172.1:108165773-108295773 GCA_034093135.1 Erigeron breviscapus
TGAATTATTTCCTGCAGAATGACCAATCATAGAAGAAGAAACAGCATGAGTAGTTTGCGAGGAGTTAGTTGGTTGAGTCGACATTTTCGGAATTAATTTCGGAAAATTGGTTTTCTTCGATAAAAATTGAAAATTTTTTGATCGATTGAAAGCACCTTTTGCCCCACGGTGGGCGCCAAATTGTTTTGGTCAAAAATTACCCAAGATAATCTACCTTGAAGACTTAGATTAACTATGTAACCAAAGTTTCGTTCGTGAGGTTAAGGGCTTGTAAAATATGTTGAGTTTCAAAGATGCGTGTAATAGAAAAGATTTTGATGAAAGATTATGTCGGCTAAACAAGGACTAAAGGACTAATATAATCGAAAACATAATAATGTGTATCGAAATAATGTAAAGAACAATAAGTAATGCTAATTTAGTAATTAACAAGATAAAAGTAAAGGTAAAGAACAAGAACACCGAGATTTGTTATCGAGGAAAAGCCCTTAATCCTTTATGGATCGCCGGCATAAAACCCCGGGAGGAAGCAATCGTCCCTGTCTTTGTTCTTTTATTAATAGTGGTTAAAATGATTACAATGGTGGAATTCGGTTGATCGATATTGCTAAGTGTGAGAATAGAGATGAAAATATTGAGAGCAGTGTGTGAATACAAGTGTGTAACTAGTGAGTAAAAAGATATCCTAGATCGATCAGCCTTATTCGTTTATATAGACCTAGGATCTAACTAACTATGCAAGTTTGTAAGGATCTTCCAGGTCTTCCATAATTGAACGTTGGAGAGTATCTTACCCAGTCAAGTGAACGTTGATGGTTTTCTCCTCATGCTGAAATCAACTTGAAGTCCGATTATGTTGGGAGACTGGGTCTTCTTTGCGTGTTGATGATTAATCCCATGTGTAAATTCCTTTGTTTACCGTTGTAGATATTTTTCTTGGCTTCATATCGAATATTCTGGAATCTATGTTAAGATCCTGATACGTCAAGATCTTAAGCTCTCAAGATATTGGTACTTGAAATTTCACCCATAACAACGGGTAGGTACTGTGACATTTGCAAAAATTATGCTTTAATCCTAGTGGTTAAGTTAAGATTATTAGAGTTAATCTTCCCTTTTAAGCATGATATAATTAAGTTAAGGCATGATTAAGTAGTTAAGGATATGTGAAGCTATTATTTGATCAATCTATATTACCTTAGCAAAAAGTTTTTATTTGATGGCGAGCAAATTTAAATATGTCCTTTATACCCAAGACCCTATATAAAATATTTAGACACCAAGTGATGTTTAACCCTTCTATTTTAATTATTTATAAGACTAATATGCATGAACAAAAATATGTCAGTTTGCATAACATCCATATAGTAAATTAATCAAAGAAAACAATGGCTAAATCCTATTTTCTTACATATAGTAGATAAAAACGGCCAAGGGCCATTATAAACATGGATTTGGTACTACAACCTTAGCATCTAATTAAGCATGTCTCAAGATTTTTGACCATGAGCTAGCAATAAACAAAGAGAAATAGCATGTTTTTTTTTGACTCCTTGGGATCGGCCACAAGGCCATAGCAAGTCTTGAGTGACACTAAAATGATCTTAGAGATCTCTTGAATGACCCACATTTAATGCTTGAAAGACAAAGTTCTCACACATAAAACCTAAACTATTAAGCTACTACCTAATACCCTAAATACTAGGTTGATTTTACTTAACTTGGGGATCAAGAACGGGTCCTTGTGTCTCAATTAGAATCAAACCAAGCCTAACCATTCTAACTCAAAATCAACTAAGTAGTTACTCTCTTAGTTACTCCTAATCTTACCTTATAAATAGAGATCAATGTCACCATTTCTTTTCACACCAAAAACAGTCTAAACTCCCTTAACTAATCACACTCTAACTTTCCTACTCTTTCTTGATTTTCGGCAGTAAACCCCTCACCAAAACACCATCACCTTATATGTTGAACAACAATTAAAATGACATGACAAATTTAAAAAGCTCATCACCATCAATTTAAACTTCTCTCGGCAATTATAGAAACACCAAATATATTCTTGTGTCACCATGATTAATACCACAATATTCTCCTTTCTCTTTTAGTTCGGTGAAAGATCACAGCAACTTTTCTCGATCCACTCTTCTCTTGTTGCTAGTTCGAACAGTGGGTTTCAGGGACTAAAGACTTACAAGTTGTTTCGATTCATTCTTTTTGCTCCATTCGACAAATTCGCCATCAAGAATGTAAGCTTCGAAATTATTGTTTTCTCTTCTTGATTACTCGACAACCCTCACAACGATAGTATAAAAGTTTCACGGTTTGTCTTGTTTCTTTTCTTGAAGCACACGGCCAGGATGTCCCAAGAAGCTAGAGACTCGCAATTCATTTCGCCTCGTTAATTTCTCTTTCGACCTCACGATTTCAACGTAGTGTAAGTAACAATCTCATTCTCGTCCATTATATTCACACTTTGGTTACACTACGTCACTCATGTTTCGTTTCCATCTTTAATCGTAGGTCTCGACTCTCGTAAGGATTTTGTAAGTTCAAACTACTCGATCTCTCGTCAACCTCGTTTCTCTCCTTGTATCACGACTGGCCTTTCTCCAACCCGACAAACACTCGTTCTTTTCGTTGTAAGTAGAATTCCTCCCTAGTTCATTCCGTATTCGTTATGCTTTCGGCTCATCAATACGTAATGGTAGACTAATATATATATGCTAGACCATGACCTTATAAAAACTAAAGAAATCATCATTATGCTTTCGGCTCATCAATACGTAATGGTAGACTAATATATATATGCTAGACCATGACCTTATAAAAACTAAAGAAATCATCATTATACAAAATTTCTGTTACAAACGAACAGTAGTAAACTAATGTGCATATGCTAGTCCATGATTCATAATTTCTAAAACTAAAAACCGAGGAATGGGACTTTCTGATTAAGCAAAAGTTTATGTACCAACAATAACGTTTTTTTTTCCTTTTGAAATATTCATTACATAATATTTTAAAAGCCACATAGATGGGATGAGTGATTAGGTTGATATAAATTTTACTACAACATGGCTGGGACAAATTAAACTTTATACTAGATTTCATTAACTAGTGTCTTTGAGTTAAAATTAAGTTTACATTGAATAATGTATATAACTCATAAAATGTTACTGTTAAAAAAAAAAAAAACTCATAAAATGTTACATATTCTAATGAAAATACTTAACCAAATGGGATGGTGTCTAGGCGGGTCACTATATATCGGTGTTGGTTGCTGGATTTTCCGAAAGTGCATGTACCAAGGGTCATGTATCGAAAGGATCCTGCCACCCGATCAACCTACCTGGCCATTCCATTTTGGTAACCAAGAATGGCTTGGTTAAAATCAAGAATTTAACGAATGATTGAACCTAAATTTTTATAGGGCATATTACTCTTTCGGACTAGTTGCTCGTTTTGCCATCATACTAAATTACCTCTTCGGCTAAGGTGAGTTTTCATAGATCCCTTTTTAAATCATTTTGGGATGAGAATACACATTTATGATCACAAGTGTTTTTATGTATGCTTATGTACTTATATGGTTGCCTATTTAAAATCCCCTGAGAACTTGAATCGAGAAACAGCAGCGCGAATATTATAAATAGTACTATTTGGGTTGACACCCCTATCCGGCATAGTCGCGCTATGGCACAACGGATATATAATATTTGAATATGAGCGTGGTGTAATAGGCATAAGCACCACAAGAGGGGTAAACTTATTATTGTTAAGGTATCGATTCAAGGCATAAGCATGACATGGTTATTTTTACTAAATTTTTGTGATATTGTATGCGTACATTATCATTTATATAAATCTTGTGATCCACGGTTATTTTTGGTATAAACCTATGAGCTCACCAACTTTATGTTGACGTATTTTTTGTGTGTATTATCATGTAATTGAGCTCTGTAAAGTATTTGCTAGTTGCATAAAGTGGGAGTCACAAATTGCATAACTTGAAGTAGTTATATGGAGATTTTCTTGGCATTATATTTTGTTAACTTTATTATGTTTTAAAAATCTCCCTAGAAGTTTTGTGAACTCATATCACTATGGAATACAATGGTGTTTGTCTAAATAATATTTTCTAAACATCTCATTTAGAGGTCGTTTACTTGCAAATTGTGTTATGATCCTGTTTTATCGCACTCCGCCATTTTGGGGTGTGACACGATGGAACTACAGATCCTCAAGAACATATAGCACTATATTTGGAGAAAATGGAGACTGTGCCCATTCCTTCCAACCTAAAAGAAGCTTGCTTATGTAGAAGCTTTGGATCTACACTTTCTGGATCAGCCTTAAAATGGCTGCAGAGTTTGCCTCCTTTATCTATTAATTCTTTTGCAGATTTAACTAATTTATTTTATAGTCAATTTTCTTGTAGTAGGACTTTCGAAAAATTGACTGATGATCTTTATAAAATCACTCAAAAACCTAATGAATCACTTAGAGATTTTATGACTAGGTTTACAAAAGAATCACTTAATATTCCTAAATTGGATATGTTGACTGCTATTCAAGCTTTGCAGAGAGGTCTCAAACTGGGATCCAAATTCCAGGAAGATCTTATAATGACACCATGCAGGAATTTAGACAAAGCGAAAGCTAGAGCTGCAAGGTTTATTAGGCTTGAAGAAAATGAATTAACTTCTTCAAAATTGGAAGCTTTATCGTATGATCGTCCAAATCGGAAGGCAGAAACTCCAGTATTCAAGCCAAGAAGCAAACCTTACACAAGACATATTGATAATCAAGTAAATTCAGTCGAAGAAGATGATGGGGTTGATTATCCTGCTCTTTCAACATACTGCTTTTCTCTAGGAACACCTGGCATTATAATGGCGCTTAGAGATCTTGGAGACAAAGTAAGATGGCCACAGAAGAAAAATGATTCTTATTTCAAAAAGAAGGATCCTAGCCAATGGTGTGCATATCACGAAGACTTTGGCCATCTCACTGAAGATTGCAAGATGTTAAGAAGGGAGATCTCCACTCTTATAGCTAAAGGATATCTCACAGAACTCTTTGGAAGAAAGAAGGCTAAAGATGTTGAAGGCATGGATTTCTCAAAGGCCAAGCCAACTCAAAAAGCTGACTCTCCACCACCAGATGCAAGAGTAACTAATACTATTTCTGGTGGATCAGAAGTATGTGGGACAACATATTCAGCAGCCAAAATATTTGCAAAGCAAAGCAAGACAGATAAAGGAGAAAAGAGCGTGAAGAAAGCATCGATTTCGGATTCAGATTTTGTCTCCTTTGAAGAAGACGACTTCGATGATATACTGGAGCCTCATCATGACGGTTTGGTTGTCACTTTATTTATTGTTAACCATTATGTTCGCAGGATCTTAATAGATAATGGAAGCTCAGTGAATATTATCAAGCTGGAAACTTTGAAGAAAATGGACATTTCAGAGAAAGATATCACTGGCAAGGCGTCACCTTTGATTGGATTCAGTGGCGAAACCAAATATACTGTTGGAAAAATTAAATTGCCAGTATATGTTGGAGGAATTAATTCGATGCAAAAATTTTGCGTCGTTGATTCTCTGCCAGGCTGCAACATAATCTTGGGAAGGCCATGGATTCACGAAATGAAGGAAGTACCATCGACTTATCACCAATGTGTTAAATTGCCAACACCTTGGGGAGTGGTCACTGTTAAAGGAGATCAACAAGAGGCTAGAGAATGTTATACCTCCACCATGAAGTCAGCAGCAAAGTCGACTTCACAATAGCAATTACAGAAGAGGATCTTCGATGTTATTGAGCCAGAGGAGCAGGATGTAAAGAAATTATTCTGGTTCCTGAAGATCCCAACATTAAAGTATTGGTGGGGGCAAAAATTTCAAAAGAATTAGAAGTCAAACTCACTGACTTTCTAAAAACTAGAATGAAGACTTTTGCTTGGAAGCAAGAAGATATGACAGGAATATCTAAAGACGTTATTACCCACAAGCTTGGAATTGATAAAAGTTTCAAGCCGATCCAACAGAAAAGAAGAAATTTGCTCCAGAAAGAAATGCAATTATTCAAGAAGATGTCGAAAGGTTATTAAAAGCAAAAATGATAAGGGAAGTAAAATTCCCTGAATGGCTAGCGAACGTGGTATCCGTGCAAAAGAAAAATGGAAAATGGAGAGTTTTGTAGACTTCACAGATCTCAATAAAGCCTGCCCAAAAGATCCATTTCCACTGCCACATATCGATGCCATGGTCGACGCAACTTCTGGTCACGAGATGCTCACATTTATGGATGCTTCTTCTGGATTTCAACAAATTCAAATGGAACCTGAAGATCAAGAAGCTACTGCCTTCATGACCCCGACAGGTATTTATTGTTATATTGCTATGTCGTTTGGTCTTAAAAATGCAGGTGCAACATATCAAAGATTAGTCAACATGATGTTCAAAGACCAACTGGGGGATACGATGGAAGTCTATATAGACGATATGGTGGTCAAATCCAAGAAAGCTGAAGATCACTTGAAAGATCTTGAAGTAGCATTCAACATCCTGGACAAGTATAACATGAAGCTGAATCCTGCAAAGTGCAATTTTGGAGTAGGCGCTGGAAAATTCCTGGGATATATGGTCACTAAAAGAGGAATAGAAGCAAGTCCAGAACAGATCAAGGCTATCTTGAACCTGAAGTCTCCATCGAACGCTAAAGATATTCAAAGGTTAACCGGGAGGTTGGCAGCTTTGAATAGGTTCATATCAAGATCTTCTGACAGATGTAAAGAATTTTATGACATCTTGAAGAAGAATAAAAAGTTCGAATGGGGAGAAAAGCAAGAAGAAGCTTTTCAAGAATTAAAGAAGTATCTATCCACTCCACCATTGCTGGTGAAGCCTGAAGATGGTGAGCCTCTATATCTCTATATGGCAGTTTCATCAAATGCAGTAAGCGTTGTTCTAGTAAAGGAAGCAGAAGGTCAGCAACAACCGATCTACTATGTAAGTAAAAGTTTAATTGATGCTGAAACCAGGTACTCTCATCTCGAAAAACTTATACTTGCATTAGTTATGGCATCTACTAAACTTAGACATTATTTTGAAACGCATGCTATACATGTTAAGACTAATTATCCTATAAAGTGTGTGCTAAGAAAACCTGAAGTGTCTGGTAGAATGGCTAAGTGGTCTGTGAAATTGTATGATATGGTGCTTAAGCTCAAGGGTATGTCCCTCGGTGACAGGAAAGCAGATCGACCCGCCACGTCCTTCAAGTGAAGAGCGGGTAATATCCGTCATGGTCTGACGTGCAGCCATGGGGTCAGGAGAAGAATTAAGGCACTCGGGGCCTTGAACAGAGGTAGAAGGATGAAAAGGATGATGAAGACTCAGTGTCACTTGACACAGACTTATGATTCTTTGAAAGCTTGTGAAGTAGTCTCTCCGGATTGGATGAAGGACTTACAAGATCTTTCGAGGAACCACGGGTCATACACCACGGCGATGAACGACCGACTCACGCACGAGTACACAGAGATGAAGCAAATAGCACAAATAAAAGCAAATAAAACAAGTAACTTCAAAAGAGATGTAAGTCTCTAATGAAGGATCACAAAATGCACACAAAAGCAAGTAATTCACACAAAATGATCGGACACCAACCTCCCCGGCAGCGGCGCCAATTGACGCGGGCCCGAATGACGTCGTCGGAAATCAATGGGCCGCGGTCAATAAAAAGGGGGTGGAAATGAAATGAAATGATGGAAAGTCAAAAATCTGACCAAATACACAAGTATATGGCAAATATGACTCGGATGTCGACAAGGAAGCGGTGAATTGAAAATCTTATGCGAATTAAAATGAAAATCAACTTTTACAGTTTCAATAACACCAGCAGTAATTTTTTCTCTAACAAAGTGAAGATCAATTTCAAAATGTTTGGTTCTCTCATGAAATACAGGATTTGCAGCAATTTGCATAGCAGATTTACTATCACTATTTATAATAACAGGTAACATACCAGTATTTAAGCCAAGATCATTTAACAAGTTCAAAAGCCACATGATTTCACAAGTTACAGCTGCTAAAGCCCTATATTTTTCTTTTGCAGAGGACTTTGCAACTGTAGTTTGTTTTTTACTCTTCCAAGAAATAAGAGTATCACCAAGAAATACAGTGTAACCAGTTACAGATTTTCTGGATTTTAAGCATCTAGCCCAATCAGAATCCACAAAAGCTTTGAGAGGAAGTGACTTACAAGATTTGATATGCAAACCTTTACCTGGAGCCTTCTTTAAATATCTCAGAATTCTAAGACCAAACTGAAAATGCTCAACAAGAGGAGCATGCATAAACTGACTTAAACACTGAACTGCATAACTAATATCTGGCCTTGTCAATGTAAGATAAATAAGTTTACCAATAAGCTTTTGATAAACAGAAATATTCTCAAGAGGTTTAGAATTAGAACTTTCAGGTTTAATAGTAAGATTGATTTCCAGTGGAGTTGCTATTGGTTTACAACCCAATAGACCAAAATCATTCAAAAGCTCCAAACAATACTTTCTTTGAGATAGACATAATCCAAGTTTAGTTTCCAATACTTCAATACCAAGAAAATACTTTAATTTACCTAAATCTTTGATTTTAAACTTTGAGTTTAAAAAAGTTTTAACCTTATTAATTTCATCAATATTACTTCCTGTAATTACAATATCATCCACATAAACTAATAAGGCAACAAAACTTTTATCAGTACATTTTGTAAACAAAGAATAATCACACTTGCTTTGACAGAAACCACATTCAATTAGAGCACTAGACAATTTTGCATTCCATTGTCTAGGTGCTTGTTTAAGCCCATACAATGATTTAACAAGTTTGCATACTCTATTATCATTTTTATCAAAGTATCCCTGAGGTAGTTGCATATATACATCTTCAAATAAATCACCATATAAGAAAGCATTATTAACATCCAACTGAAATAAAGGCCAATTTTTTGACACAGCAACAGTTAACAAAGTTCTAATAGTAACCATTTTCACCACTGGTGAAAAGGTTTCATCAAAATCCACACCAGCTTTTTGACTAAAGCCTTTAGCAACTAACCTTGCTTTATATCTTTCAATCTCACCAGAAGCTTTATATTTAATTTTATAAATCCACTTACATCCTATAGGTTCTCTACCAGGAGGTAAATCAGTTAAAATCCAAGTTTCATTTCTATTTAAAGCCTCCATTTCTAAGTTCATAGCATCAATCCAGTTTTTATCTTTAGAAGCTTCAAAATAAGAGGAAGATTCCATACTTTTATTTAAACTAGAAACAAAAGCATAAGCATTGTTACTTAGATTAGCATAATTAACAACCTTGTTTAAACTATACTTAACTTTTCCAGTTAATTCAAAATCTTTTAATCTAGTAGAAAGATTTTTATTTCTTGTTGACCTTCTAAGACCATCATCATTGCCAACCAATAAGTCCTCAGAATTATTTATATTCATTTCTGTTAATGTAGCAACATGCTCATCAGTTTGTCTGGTAGACTTATCTAGATCACTTTGAGAAGACTTATCACTGGTAGCTCTAGAAGTGCTGCCAGGTGATGTCTTAGAACTGTGATCATCAAAACTGCCAAAGACAAACTGTGGCTCACTACCAACATTATGATCACCTACATT
Source organism: Erigeron breviscapus (assembly GCA_034093135.1). NCBI lineage: Eukaryota > Viridiplantae > Streptophyta > Magnoliopsida > Asterales > Asteraceae > Erigeron > Erigeron breviscapus. The sequence continues at coordinate 108,175,477 of CM067172.1, forward strand.
CTCTTCCTCATCATCATTGGACATTGGATAGGCATTACTCTTATATGAATTAGATGTATCAAGATTATCAAAAAAGTTAAGATGATTTGTAGAACTTGTAACAGAATTCATAACATCTTTATTATTCATAGTATAAGGAAAAATATTTTCATAAAATTTGACATCTCTTGAAAAAATAAAGGTTTTAGACTCAAGACTAAATAATTTGTAGCATTTTTGAGAACTAGAATAACCAATGAATACACATTTATCAGTCTTAGATTCAAACTTATCAGACATATTTAACTTGTTAGCAAAACACAAGCACCCAAAAACTTTTAAATGATTTAAATTTGGTTCAAAACCATACACTAATTCATATGGAGTTTTGCCTTTTAAGACAGAGGAAGGAGTTCTATTAATCAAGTAAGTTGCAGTTAACACGCAATCAGTCCAGAGATACAAAGGAATTCCCCACTGAAACATAAGAGACCTAGCCACATTAAGAAGGTGTCTATGTTTCCTTTCAGCCACCCCATTTTGTTGGGGTGTATAAGGAACAGTGGTCTGATGAAGAATCCCCTTAGAGTGAAAGAAAGAATGTACTTTGTTATTAAGAAATTCAGTTCCATTATCACTTCTAACAATTTTAACTTTTGTTGAAAACTGAGTAAAAATCATGTTTATAAAAAAAGTTAAGTGATCAAACACTTCAGCTTTTGATTTCATCATAAAAGTCCAAACTGCTCTAGTATAATCATCAACTATAGTAAGAAAATATTTAAAACCTTCTTTGCTTGGAACCCTGTAAGGGCCCCAAACATCCACATGAATTAAATCACCAAAACATTTAGTTTTATGTTCACTCAAAGGGAATGGTTCTCTAACCTGCTTAGCTTTGTGACACACATCACAAGGACCTTTAGAACCAGAAGTAATATTTAATTTTTTTATATAAAAAACAGACAATGCTTGGTCTGCAGGATGACCAAGTCTCATGTGCCACAAGTATTTAGAATCAAAAGGAATTTGAGCAGAATTACACACCACATTAGAACAAGCAGAATTTTCATCATAAAGATATAAGCCACCATGTTGACTACCAGTCCCCAGAACATTCTTTTGAAGTAAATCCTGTATATAGCATTTATCCTCATCAAAACCTATATACAACTTATTATCTCTAGCAAGTTTGTGCACAAACATAAGGTTGACATTGTAATCAGGAACAACAAGAACATCAAACAAAACAATACCATTTTTCAAATGAAGGTTACCAATTTTAGTCAGTAGCACAGGTTCCATTAGGATGTCCAATTTTAAGATTTAAATCAGAAATGTCAACAACTTGGGAAAGTCCTTTTTCATAATTAGTCATATGTTGATTTGCACCAGAATCCATAATCCAAGCAGAATAGCATTATATAAAGCAGTATGACAACTAAAAAACCAAGAATTGCTACACACAGGCATACCTGCCATATTGGCATGCAGACCAGAAGAAGTAGATGTAGAAGGAGATGAATAAGGTTTGGAATCTATCTAACTCAACAACTTAGAAATTTGATCAGCAGTTAAAGAAAACAGAGCAGAATCATTCACAGAATTAACAGTATGATTAAACTTTTGATCAATATTAACATGATTATTAGAAAACTTAGAACCATTTTGAAAATTAGGCCTTTTATATCCTAACTGAAAGCATCTTTCAATAGTATGTCCAATTCTATGACAGTTAGTGCACTGAAGATTAGGATTAGGAGGTCTAAAAGTTCTTGAATTGTTATCAAAAGTTTTCTTTGATTCAAAATTATTATCAAAAGTTCTTTTATTATCAAATGGAGGTTTAGATGGTGCAGGTTTAGAAGAATTGTTTCTTGAGAAATTACTTTTAGCAGAAAACACACCAGCAGAACTAGTTTTATCAGCTAACCCAGCCCTATGTGATTCTTTTCTAGATATTATAGCATAAGCAGTTTTTACAGAAGGTAAAGGTTCTTTAGTCAAAATATTAGACCTGACACCCATATAAACATCATCTAAACCCATCAAGAATTGCATTAATCTCATTAAATCATTATGGTTTTTAACAGTAGCAGCAGTAGTACAAGTACAGACAGGTAAAGTAACCATAGAATCATATTGTCTCCACAAAGATGTCAAATTATGATAATATTCAGACAGAGAAGCACCATTTTGAGTTAATGAATTAATTTTATGATGTAGATTAAAAATAACAGAACCATCCAATTTATCATATGTGTCTTTTAATTCTTGCCAAACAACAATAGCATTTTTATAAAAATTTTTTGACCAAGATAGAGTTCTTGAGACACACGACCAAGTATCCAAATTAAGCACAACAACATTACATCTGTCCCATTGACTAGCTAAAACTGGATTGTCAACAGATTTTAAACAAGAACCATCAATAAAACCTATTTTATTCTTAGTCTGCAAAGCAAGTTCCATAGCACATGACCATACTTTGTAATTATCAGTTCCAAGCAATTTAAAACCAATCAAAGGTGTGCTAACAGTATCACTAGCATGCAAGTACAAAGGATCACCAAAATCTAATTTACTAATTGTAGTTTCAGGTTCATTAAAAAAAATCAGAATGTTCAGAATGAGAATCTTCATTATTATTGTTATTGTTGTTGTTATTATTATTATCATTTATTTATTATTATTATTATTATTGTATATATTAATTATTATTATTATTTTTATTTATTATTATTATTATTATCATTATTATTATTATTATTATTAGCATCCATAATAGCAAACAGATAAACAACAACACTAAAACAATAAGAGCAAATCACACTTAATCAGACAGATAATCACTTAAACACCAGAATATCAAGAACACAAACAAGTAAACAGAATAACCACACAAGTAACAAGAATCAACAAATACTTCTCTTCTCAAAAAAATTTGCAGAAAATATATCTTAACCTCACAAGAATGCCAGTGACAGGATTCCTAACCTCTCGTATGAAGGCAGGTCAAGTATTAACAAACTTGTTTTTATGAGATTGAAGATAAAAGAAAAATTGATATATATATATATAATATAGATATATGTATATATAGATAAAAATTTTAATTGAGAAGAAAAATATAAGCAGATTCAAACAAGTAATAAAGGATAAGAGAAAGAGAATACAATACAGTGCTATAGCCGAAGGTAGAGGAACCCTAATTATTCTCTTGATTCACTTAGTCAAGAGAAGCAATCAGGATCTGAAATTGAAACCACAAAACCCTAGTTTTTCCTTGATTCACTTAGTCAAGAAAAAAATTAGGCAAAACAACCAGAATAGCAGCGGAAGAACTTAGAACAAGGTTTCCAGAAGAAACCCTAACCCAAATCGAACGATCAAACCCTAAAATCAAAATCTAGGGTTCCAAAACGGAATCCGCCCTAGATCTGATTAAATCGAACAATAAATCGAATCAACAACGACTGAATCGACGTTGTGGCTCTGATACCATGTAAGAAACCACAGATCCAGACAACAAATCTCTTGAACAAAGAGATTATTACACCAGAATAGTTATATTATTATTATTGAATATAGTTTTAGAGTTCAATTATTACAGAAATATTAGACAATAATTATCCAAAAGATGATCAATACACAGAAATATATATATATACAGAAAATATATATCGAGAGAGAAAACGAATAAGACACAAAATAGGGTATTCAAGATAATAGCCCTAATTCGATATGTGAAAGTATATATACTGAAGTACTTTGAAGATCTTCACAAGCAGTCCCTCATCTTCCTTGATCTTCATAAATAGTCCCTTTATCTTGTTCTTTAACTTTTAGACTTAAACCATCTTTTCAGAAGTGCAGAAATAGTCCCTCAAAGTATTTCCTGCATATAAACTTAATTATAATTAGTAGATAATTTTGATATCTTAACAATCTTCAACCCATAGCTTAAGTTTTTAAAGATGAGAAAATGGATGAAAAGGTTTTGATAGATAGATAAAGATGGATATATTGATGGTCGATGGATGGTGATATAATTTATTGAAAGATTAAATGGGTGTTTTTGTATGAGATAATATTATCTAAAAACTAAAAGAAAACAATGAAAAGAAATATCGGCTGCCCCTACTGTGATGATATCTCCCAATATGCGCAGCTCCCTCGTGATATATAGAAAAACCCAAATGAAAATAGACGGTCAATAAATGGGCTGCTGGGCCTCCGAATTTTTACGGGTTTCCATACCACCAAAACAAATAGCTATGATAATGAGGATGAGTTGGCAAGTGATGATTGGCTAGGCAATTTAATTCCATGGGATTTCTAGTGATGGCGGGTCCCACGTGCTCAAAAATCAGAATGTTCCCGGTCAAATGAAATCAAACAGCCAATCAACAAATCTGTTGCAATGCTGGTCCTTTTTCTGACGGTAGTTAAGTGCTGCAGTGAATCTGTTACAAATCTGGTCCTTTTTCTGACGGTTGTTGCTGGAAAAATTGCATTTCTGGTCCTTTTTCTAACGGTTCAGCCATATAACATTCTAAAACTCAAACCTCTTCATCCGTATGCATTCAAAAGTCCGATATTAATGGTGAAAACTTCACTTTAGGCTCCAAATCTCCATTACTTCACATCATACCTACACAAAATTTTATGCAAGTACTAAGTGACGGTTTAAACATTATTTTTTGACTTAAAATGCAAACAAATAGAGGATATTAGCTAATAAATAATCATGCAAAATATGTATAATTTAGCTAATATCAATCGCCACAGGGGGATATCATACCCCAAGCAGTGAATTGTCATTTTATAGCCACTAATAATGAAGCGGAATATGAAGCTTTAATTTCTGGTATGCAATTAGCTAAGGATATGAACATTAGAAATCTTAAGGTATATGTAGATTCATTACTCTTAGCTAATCATTTTAATGGGACATATGCTGCGAAAGGTGAAAAATTAATGCAATATTTAGAAATAGTAAAGAAACTAGCAGAAAATTTTGATTTATTTGACATAGAACAAGTGCCTAGAGAAGAAAATACCGAAGCTGATGCCTTATCAAATCTTGGATCAACACTTCAGATGTCACCGGAAACTAAAATTCCTATAATTCATGTATTATACCCCGCTATAGAAAAAAAATCAACTAATATATTAGCTATTCAAGATAAGGAAGCTGAAAATTCTGGGGACAATCAAAATTCATGGATTACACCAATAATTGAATATATAAATAATGGGACAATCCCTAAAGATGAAAACCCAAAGGCCTTTCGCATGAAAACAGCACATTATTCTATGATCAATGGTATTTTGTATAGAAAATCTCTTGCAGGACCATATCTTAGATGCTTAGAATATCCTGAGACCAATGAGGTCCTTAAAGATATACATGAAGGAGAATGTGGGAATCACACAGCTGGAAGATCTTTATATTCAAAGATCTTAAGAACAGGTTATTACTGGCCCACAATGAAGCAAGATGCTGAAGAGTATGCGAAGAAATGCGATGCTTGTCAAAGGCATAGCAACATTTATCATCAGCCAGCAGAACCTATGTATCCAGTTCTATCACCTTGGCCATTCATGAAATGGGGAATGGATATTGTTGGACCAATGACGGAATCTTCAGCTGGAAAGAAATATTTTCTGGCCATGACAGACTATTTCTCTAAATGGATCGAGGCTGAAGCATACGCCAAGATTCATGAATCACATGTTATATCTTTCATCAAAAGGAACATATTGACAAGATTTGGGGTACCAGCAGAGATTATTTGTGATAATGGATCACAATTTATTGGAAAGAAAACTACAAATTTTTGTGAGAGATGGGGTATCAAGATGATTACTTCTACTCCAGTCCATCCACAAGCTAATGGCCAGGCGGAATCGAGCAATAAAATTATTATGAACAATTTAAAGAAAAGACTGGGACAAGCAAAGGGAAAATGGGCTGAAGAATTACCATTTGTCTTATGGGCTGATCGAACAACTTCGAAAAGTGCCACTGGACAAACTCCATTTTCACTTGTCTTTGGAGCTGAGGCAGTTCTACCTACTGAAGTGGATTTACTTACTACCAGAGTTAATTTACTAACTTATGAGAAGAATAAAGAACTACTGCTTGAAGATCTAGAAGCTGTAGATGAACTAAGAGAAAGAACCAAAATAAGGATAGCAGCTTATCAACAACGAATCAAAAAGTCTTATAATAAAAATTTAAGATTAAGACGATTTCAAGTTGGCGATTTAGTTCTCAAGAAGGTTTTGGCCAAACCAGATGGTAAATTGAATCCTAAATGGGAAGGTCCTTATTTGATCGAGGCTGAGGCTGGAAAAGGATCTTATTGGCTTCAAGATCTTCAAGGTACTTTAGTTCCAAGAGCTTGGAACGCCATACATCTCAAAACCTATCATGTATAATTTATTTTGTCTTTAGGCAAAGTCAGGTATGATCTCTTATTCTTTTACTTTTTCTTTAATTTCTTTCTTATTATTGTTTTTTTCCAAAACGATGATACTGACTTGAGCGTCGGAGTGGCGTTAGCCAAATGGCTAACGTCAGTTTCTAAGAATTTGCTTTGTAGACTTTGAAGAACTATCAACATCAACAAACACATGCATTACAACGTGGAACAAGGTCTTCACCTTTTGGCTTTCACGCCAACTTTTGGTTGAAGGTTTTCACCTTCTCTTAAAATCGCCCGTGTCGCACGATAATTAATTTCACGGTTGAAGGGTTAAATTCCAAGGTCGTTGAAATTGATTCTGTTGGTTGTCGATGTTACCATCGATCTCCCGAATTGACTAACCACGCCACCCATTACACAAACACACGAAATGGCTAACCACGCCTCCCATGCAACTTCAAGATATGGAGACACCCTCTAGATCTTTAACACCAATGTCCCTAAGTGAATCTTAAAATTAAGAATTCCCTTCTTAATTTTAATCCCCTCCAAAAATCATTCCAGTCCCACACACATTATTTTTTAATGCAGGAATAAGTGGAGACTGACAATCATTAAAGATACTGCAAGCTAGGGATCATAGCCTACAAGTGGAGTCTTAATTGCGCATAAAAGGTGCATGTATCTTACAATTTAATTACTGCGTTGATTTGATTACTTACTGTTTAAGGGGTCGAATAAGCCAAGGATAATAATTAACTGTCACATGACATCATTTCATTATTAGTTGTTTACCAATTTTACCCTTAAATAACATTTTTGATTTTCTAGTTCAAAATAAAATGGATCAAAAGAGAGATTTCATTCATCATATATTTAAAAAAAACACTCGAAAGCAGTTTTTACAACCATGATTGATCATACCAGACCAATCTCTCCCCTCCTAAACATTTGTTGTTCTATGATACACATCCCCTACCTATTCAGATTCCTAACATCAAAAGAGTCTACAAATATGGGCTCTGGCCTTGTCTTTATATCCTTCATCGCCCATATCACACAAAAACACCTAAAGAAGAACCTCCCAGTAGACTGAAGGATTTATTTCCCCCAGCCTTTCCAGGATCAACTTCATCCTACCCAACTCATCTCTAGTGTTCTTGAGTTCCTCCTGAGTGGAACCGAGTTCAATTCAAAGATCTCTCAAGGCATTGGTCAGAATTCTGATCTTAGCCTCTAAACCATTCTTCACTTCCAAACCCATTTCTTTCTCTATCTCGATAGATTCTTTATAAGATTTGATCAAGCCTTGCATTGTTTCTATGACTTCATCATTTAACTTGTCTTTAGCAATCTGCTGCCTTTCCAGTTCGGTAAGAGACTAAAAGATAACACAAGATGAGTTAGAAATAAAAAGAAATCAATTATAGCAAAATTCTTTAAAGCGTACCTCTTGAAGAAATTCTCCCAATGATTTTAGAGAAGACATAACGTAAAGTGTATATTTTCGAAAAGAAGAAAAACCGTTTATGATTTTCAAAGTGTAAAACTGTTGGCTTATATAGAGGGGTAAAAGATAGGAAATGAACCGTCAAGTTGTTACCTATCAAATCAAAACTCTTGGCTATCCGAGTTCCACGCGTCTTATCTTAAAGATGGTTTCAAAATTAACTGATTGACTTCGGTCAAAGCTTTTTCTAGAAGATTCAAAGTTATTTCAACAAAATTGTTTTTATTAAAATAACTTTGGGGACAATTGTTATGGGTGAAATTTCAAGTACTAATATCTTGAAAGCTTAAGATTTTGACTTATCAGGATCTTGACATTTATGGATATTCTGATGACTTATTATTATCTCGCTAACGTTATGAATTACTTGTTATTATCATTTCCACATGAGTTAAGTGTGCAGACTCCAGAATATTCGATATAAAGTTGTGGAAAATATCTCCAACGGTGCAAAAAGGAATTCACACATGGGATTAATCATCAACATGCAAAGAAGACTCAGTCTCCCAACATAATCGGACTTCAAGTTGATTTCAGCATGAGGAAAATACTTCAACGTTCACTTGACTGGGCAAGATACTCCAACGTTCAAATACTGAAGACCTGAAAGATCCCTACAAACTCGCATAGTTAGTTAGCATCTAGGTCTATATAAACGAATGAGGCTGATCGATTTATGATATCTTTTTACTCATCTGCAACTACACTACACACTTGTATTCACACACACTGCTCTCGATCCTCTCATCTTTATTCTCACACTTAGCAAAATCGATCAACCGAATTCCACCATTGTAATCATTTTAACAATCATTAATAAGAGAACAAAGGCAGGGACGATTGTTTCCTCCCGGGGTTTTTATGCCGGCGATCCATAAGGATTAAGGGCTTTTCCTCGATAACAAATCTCGGTGTTCTTGTTTCCTTATCTTTACTTTTATTTTGTTAATTATTAGATCTTCATTATAATTAGCATTACATTCTGTTCTTAGCATTATCTTGATACGTTCAAGTTCTTTATTTGCGATTATCTTTGTCGTTTATTTCCATTGTTTAGTCGACATCTTTTTAAGCAAATCTTTTCTTTAACACATCTTTGAAACTCAACATATTTTACAAGCCCTTAACCCCACGAACGAAAGTTTGGTTACATAATTAATCTAAGTCTTCAAGGTAGATTATCTTGGGTAATTTTTGACCAAAACATCGTATATTATTTGTTTTAAGTTCTATTTTTCAATTAGCTTACTCATTAAATGGATTCACCTTCTCAAGTTAACTATCTTGAACCAAAACAAGTCGAAAAGATCGGTACCTATTTGAAGGGAGACAAGGTTCCAGAAATAGAGGGTTCCAAATGGGTTTCTACTCAGATCCAGGTACGGCCTCCACAATATGCCAATCTCCATCCACCTTCAACCAAGTCCGATTATTTTGACATGGCAAGGTATATCTTTTATCATCCAATGGGTAAGATCCAATGGGTAATTATAATCAGCTTTGTGAGTTTTGGCTCACAAGCAGGGTATCGACTACCACCAAGGTCAAGCAATGCATTGTTGGTACCTTGGACAATGCATCTCGTCGACTTATACTTACTCTTGATAGTTTTAAAAGGATTTTTGATTTAGAGTATAAGTCTGAACTTGCCTATGAATCAGTCTCAACCCTAGATGTTGCTAAATCTGTTTTAAATGATATCGTTTATTCAGGGAGGGTTGGTGGTTCGGTCAAAATTTCTCATTTTTCTGGTATTTACAAATATTTGATCTCAACCATTGTGAGATCATTGTAAACTAAGGTTGGTGGTTTTGATACACCAAAAAAACTTGAAATGCAAATTTTCTACTGCATGGTTCACAATCGGTTGATTGATTTTGATAAATTGATTTTTGATGATCTTGTAATCAAGATTTCTGCAAAACTGAACATGTATATTATGGCAGAATCTTGGGCTACATTATTGAAAAAATTAAAAGGAGATTAGCTGATAAACGCCTAAAAGACATGATCTTAATGGATAAAATTGGACCACTTTGTGCTTGTTAATAGACGAGTAGGGCGTTTTTATGTTTGTTTAAGTGTTTCAGGTGTTTAGTGATAACTTGGACGTTAAATGGAGCATAAACGGGTCAAGCAAAGTCAAGAAACAAGTCAAGTGATTCAAGAACCAAAATCTGGAAATCTGGAAATTCGAAGTTACAAAGGGCGTAACTTACGCCCAGGATAGGCGTACCTTACGCCAGGCAAAAGTTCATGAAGCGTAGCTTACGCCCAGATCGAGCGTAGCTTACGCCAGTGAAACCCAGAAGCAACAACAGGCGTACCTTACGCCCAGATGGGGCGTAGGTTACGCTGGGCAGATTTACAAAGGGCGTACCTTACGCCCAGATGGGGCGTAGGTTACGCCAGCCACTGATCAGAAGTCGAATTTTAAGGGTTTTAATTGTAACTTGAGTTATACTTTTCACATACGAATTAAGACTTAACACACACCCTAATTTCTGAGATCTAGAGCCAGCAAACCACTTCTCCCAAGCCCCAAATCATCATCAAATCATCATTCAATCACAAATCCATGGAGATGACAATCCAAATTGAAGATTCATTGATGAATATGGAAGGCTAATTCTCTTTAGATCATTCTCATGTAAACAATTATGTAAGACAATTGTATTCAACCTTTCTTATATTCAAGTTGGATTAGATGTTTAATTCTTGATTAGTGTTTTGCATCTAATGTTATTTGGTTTGAATGAATGATTACATGTTTTTAACCTTGAATGATTTCCATCTATCTTTTGGTTTCAATTTATTGTTAATCATTAATTATTGGAAGAATCTCTTATCACTTGTAATCTGATTTTTGAATAGATAATTTAGTTGTGTCAATTACTCGGTTTAATTATCGTGAATCATCATAACCCAATCAATTGGTTCTTGAATCTTGTTAATGGATAAATAATTTAGTTGTGTCAATTACTCGGTTTTCATTATCGTGAATCATCACAACCTAATCAATTAGTCCTTAACGTTCATTTATTCCAAGCTTTATAACGAATCATGTCTATGTGATTTCCAACGAATATAAGTTAGGTTATACTTTTGAAAGCATAATTGGGATCGTGAGAATGGTCTACCCTTTTTTATTATTGAATTCTATTGTTAAGTTTAAATCATTTTTAGTTTTAATCAAATCAATCAATCAATTTTAAGTTTATGTCTATTTAATCAACTTTGTAAATTGTTTAACACTTTCCCATGATTCCCTGAGGATACGATACTCGACTTACCCTTGCTAAATAGTGGTATTTAGTTTATATTTTTGATCGGTCCAACGACAACGATCAAATTTTGGCGCCGCTGCCGGGGAATCGGTGTGCAAGGTGTTGAAATTTTGTTTTCAATTAGTTTACTTAAAATTTTCAGAAAAATCCAAAAATATTTAGTTTAGTTTTGTTTTGTTTCAGTTCTTGTTTGTTTCATTTTTTCATTTTGTAGTTCAGTATTACACGAGGTGTGTTGATTGTGCAGATTTCAAGTAGTGTATGCATACGAGGTATTCCAAGAATACATCACCTTTGTTGTTTGATCCGGAAATTGAGAAAGCAGCTAGAAGGAATCGGATACTTCATCGTGTAAACATGAATGATCAACCAGATTCACAACCAACCATCCAACCTACCATAACTCAACCAGAAACCAACCCTGAACCAAATAACCAAAATCGAACTCCACCACGAAACTCACACCCATCAATAAGGAGTGCTTACACAACTCCAAGCCGACCTAGAACACCAACTCATATTGGAGATGCATCACGGGATGCGGATGGGTCGCTTTATGATAGGCTTCATGATAGGGTGAATCATTGGGATGACGGGAGGTTTGATAATAATTCGGATGGGTATTATTGGAACCATGGGGAGATTATGAGCAACCACAAAACCTTCGATATCCTCAATACAACCAACCCCAATATAACCAACCTCAATACATAAACCACAGACCAAGAGTTCTTCCTCAAGGTCCACTACCTCGCTTTAACCATCGTGTAGCCCAACCAAATTACCAACCACATAACCGGGCCATGCCAATATGAACTATCAACCTCCACCACAAGGAGTTGATAGTCATTTTCGACCCGCCATAGCCGTTAATGCTTCACCTATAGTACCACCGGTGTTTGAGGGGTAGAGCTTTTGAAGTTAGACCTCAATGTTTGAGTATTTTGTCAAGTTTTATGGGATGGCGCGGAAGAGCCTTACTTGCACTTGTCGGAGTTTGAGGCGATATGTGGAACTATTGGAGGCCAAGGATTTTCACCGGATGAGGTTAAGCTAGTTCTTTTTCAGTTTACTTTGAAGGATAAGGCAAAGCAATGGTTCTTGACATTGTCATCGGGTAGTATCTTTTCATGGGCTGAAATGCAACAACAATTTTTGGATGAGTATTAAACCATGCAAAAGACTAGTGATGCAAGGAATTCGATAAGAACTTTTCAGCAACAATCGGGTGAAACATTTTATGAAGCTTTTAAGAGGTTTAATGAGTTGTTGAGAGTATGTCCCCATCATGGAATTGCTAAATGGGAATTGATCACGGCTTTCTATGATGGTTTGCTATCGGAAGAAAAGAGAGATGTGAATTCAATTAGCAATGACACTTTCTTGACTAATCCCGAAGATGTTGATTGGGAGTTCTTAGAAAAGATGAGTGTGAACTCAAAAAGGCAAGCTCAATCGAATAGGAGAGCAAGACGTCCAATAGCCCTTCATCAACTAGTGATCAAGCTACAAAAGATAGACTTGAAGCATTGGAGCAAAAGTTTGCGAAGTTGGGGAAGGCTGAAAATCAGGGTGTTTATCAAGTATCTCAAGACTATCCGATTTGTGAAAGGTGTGATGAGTTGGGACATTCGGCTTTGCAATGCCCATTAGGCTTGGATCAAATTGAAGAAGTGAATCAAGTGTATGGAGAAGAAGCAATATGACATGAACTCCAACACTTATCATCCGGGGATGAGAAATCATCCAAACTTTAGATATGGCAATTCTTCAAACCAACTCAACCCGAACTTTCAAGGAAATAACCAAAACAGTGGGGCACCATCTCAACCATTTCAAGGCCAAAACTACAACCAAGGGAATTACCAAGGTGGTCAAAATCAGGGGGGGTTCAATAGAGGCTACCTAAGGAACTATCAACAAGGTAATAACCAAGGTGGGTCTTCGGGAAGTGATGATGTGTCAACTCGGGAGATTATGGATTACTTGAAAGAAATGGATAGAAAGAATGAGATTCGGGATAAAACGGTTGAGAGTTTGCAAAAGCAAGTTGGTCAATTGGCGGAGGATGTGGCATCAATGAGGAAAGAGCCGGGAAAGCTACCAAGTGATACGAAGATCAATCCACAACATCAAAGTGGCGGTTCCAGAATGTCAAAAATGTGGAGATCAACAATGTAAGTATTCTTCGTAGTGGTAAGACTTATGATAATCATGGTGTCCCTCCACCACCATTTGTTGATGGTGTGGTGGAGGATGTTGATGAAAATGAAGATAGTGAGCATGAACCGGAACTTGTTCTACCTAAATCAAATAAAAAAGTATCTTTTAAAGAGGTAGAAAACAATAGGTCTAGTGATAAATTTTCTGAAAAACAAGGAAAGGATATGGAGGGTAATACCATTCTTTTTCCTTTGGCTTTGATTGATCCAAAACTTAGGCCTACACTTAAGAAAAGAGGTCCCCATGAGGAAGAAATGTGGGAAATTTTTAAACAAGTGAAAATCAATATACCTCTTATTGACATAATCAAGCAAGTTCCGGCTTATGCTAAGTATCTTAAGGATTTGTGTACCCAAAAACGGCATCATAAGCTTCCAAAGAAAATTGTTTTAAATGAGGAAGTTAGTGCCGTTGTGATGGGTATACTCCCACCTAAACTCCAAGATCCGGGAGCGCCTTTAATTACTATTCAAGTTGGTGATTTCAAAATGAACAAGGCACTTTTGGATATGGGGGCGGGTGTGAGCATTCTTCCGGGAAGTTTGTATGACCAATATGACTTTGGGCCGTTGGAAAAAGTCGACACCACCTTGGTGATGGCTGATTTGTCCCTTAAACTTCCTAGAGGAATTGTCAAAGATGTGATTGTTAAGGTTGAAGACTGTTATTACCCCGTAGACTTTTTGGTACTTGATTTTGCACCAAGCGGTAATGTTAGGCAACCCAATGTCATCATGGGTAGACCCTTTTTGGCCACCGCTAATGCATTAATTGATTGTAGAAGGGGTACGGTTGAAATGACTTTTGGCAACCGTAAGATAAGATTGAATGTTTTAGCTAGTGTTCCGAACCCCGTAGTTAGTGACGAATGCTTTATGGCGGACGTCATTGATGAGTGCATTTCTCATGTAAATGAGGAAGACACACGGGAGAATTGTGCTTTGGTTGACAGGTTAATCATGGAGCATAGTGAAGCATTGAAGAAGGAGGAGAAAGAATGGGAGATTATGGCCAGGGTGTGCATTGACTACCGGAAGTTGAAAAAGAAGTTGTTCGAAGTTGGCCAAAAGGTTTGGCTTTATAGTTCAAGACTCAAATTCTTTCCCAGAAAGCTCAAGCGCAAATGGATGGGTTCATATATCATCACAAGAATTGTAAAGTTTGGAGAGATTGAGATTGAAGATCCAAAAGATGGTGTGAAGCAAATGGTCAATGGACACCGATTGAAGCCATATTTGGACGCAACCGACATTAATGGAGCTACAAAGGAAATGGTGAACTTCATCTCAAGTCCACCATCCTATGAGGTTGCTTGAACATCATTTGAGGTAATGTCGGGCTGAGGACAATAAACTTAGCGCTAAACGGGAGGCAACCCGTTGTTTATTTGTTTTATAGCTTCAATTCCGGTATGTTTTCTTTTTCGTTACTTGTGTTTTATTTGTTTAGTTGTTTTTGTTGCATAATCACACAAGGAACTTAATTCTCAGCACCTATGCTTGAGAATTAAGTTGGGGAAGGTCGGTTTGGGTGAAAAAGTGAGTCGTTTTTGCAATTTTTCGAGCCGATGAACTCATTTCTAATTTCGGGTGTACATTGGGGACAATGTACCTTTAAGTTGGGGAAGGGAGTTTAATTTTAATGTAAATTGCAAGTTTTGAAAGTTGTTTGTGGCTGTAGTTAAAAAAAAAAAATTCTCTAAGGGGCGTAAGCTACGGCCCTTGGGGCGTAACTTACGGTGCCCTGGAAGTGTCAAATGGACTTTACGCCCAAAATTTACTGTTTACGGCCTACCAGACGCCCACCTTACGCCAAAAATGCATTTTCTAGAAGGGCGTAAGGTACGGTCCAATGGGGCGTAGGTTACGCCAGTTGTTTTTGAGCCAGCGTAAGGTACGGTCCAATGGGGCGTAGGTTACGCCAGTTGTTTTTGAGCCAGCGTAAGGTACGGTCAAGGGCGTAGGTTACGGTGATCCAAGGCGTATGTTACGGTAAGTCAATAATAAATGGGCGTAGGTTACGCTCAGTATTGGCGTAATTTACGCCAGGCCAGGTTCGAAAATTTTTAATTATTTTTTTTAAAATCCGAAAAAGCTTTTTAATTTATAGCCACATATAACCGATTTTCTTGATTCTTCACCCACACATATCTCATCCATCTGCATCCAATCTCTATATCGGGGTCTAATGGAGTCGATTTTTGGACGGCAAGGTCCACAGCAGTGATTGGTACCTTCCATTTATCTTTCTGTCCTTATTGTGTAACTATGTGATTATGTGTTTATTTTGTGTTTTTGCATTTTCAATTAGTAGGTAGATTTCATTTTCTTGTTGATTTCATTTATGTTTTTAGTTTAGATGTTGATTTACCTTCTTGTGATGCGGAATTGAATCAAAGAGACAAAATATTCGAGTTATATTAGCTATACATGGTTGTAAAATGAGATTTTCTTGTGATTGGATTTGTACATGTAAGTGGGGCTAGGTAGTGTAGATTAGATTGCATGACATGGTTGACTTATGAGCGTCTTGATAGAGTTGTTAGCAAGTAAAAACATACAAACGTGCAAATAAGGGTAATATGCCAATTGTGAGTCATCATGCATGTATCACACTTTATATATCCGTTATATCCTTCAATTTAATGAGAGAAAAAGCCTCGTCAATGATTGGTTAGATTGTTAGCGTAGCTTAAATTCTCATGATAATCATATTGTGTGAACCATTATTGTACACTAGGTTAGAACTAGTGCACTTACCGTGTCGAGACCTTTAGCTTGGATTATGTGCTTAAAATCACAAAACAATCATACAATTCAATCCATATTCCACTTCACCTCGTCATGAAATTCGTTAATTGTTCAAAGTTGTGTTGTTTATGAAGAATCGAAAGAAAGAACAAAGTTAAAGTCAAAATTGCAAAATCCGGTTGAAAAGTCAAAGTATATGGTCATAAATGAAAACCAATTCAATTATCCATGTAAAGTTGATCAAAAAGAGAATCAAAAGTGAAATGTTCCAAAATCATTCTAGTAAATCGCCCAAATGAGAATCATTACCGTGTTTCATTCCATATTTCCATCAATTTTGTATGAATACCGAAGTGATAGTTTGAGTTATGAGGTCTTGGTTCGATTTGTGTACTAGCCTATGACTTTTAGTGTGCAATAATGAGTTGTGAGCTTCATATAGATATATTGGCACATCTTTTGCTAATTCACCCAAAATATGAACCGAGGGGAGTGCACATTGTGAGAGTGTGATGCATGTATTGTGGCAAACTTGGGTTATTAGGTTTAATTGCACATTTATATATTTCTATTTGCTAGTCGTAAATCTTTTGATAGTTGTAAGTCTTATGAGTTGATTGTGTTATGTGGTTTGGTTTGCATTGCTTAGTTTCACCCAAGTGTATTTTGAAGATTACTTGAGGGTTGAGTTTTACAAACATGTATAATTGATATAACTCCTATATAGTGTTTCTTTGGTGATAGGAAGTATTATAGGATTGTAAATTAGCTTGTCACATAATGAATGTCTTTTTCGGGACGAAAAAGGATTAAGTTGGGGAATGTGATAAACGCCTAAAAGACATGATCTTAATGGATAAATTGGACCACTTTGTGCTTGTTAATAGACGAGTAGGGCGTTTTTATGTTTGTTTAAGTGTTTCAGGTGTTTAGTGATAACTTGACGTTAAATGGAACATAAACGGGTCAAGCAAAGTCAAGAAACAAGTCAAGTGATTCAAGAACCAAAATCTGGAAATCTGGAAATTCGAAGTTACAAAGGGCGTAACTTACGCCCAGGATAGGCGTACCTTACGCCAGGCAAAAGTTCATGAAGCGTAGCTTACGCCCAGATCGAGCGTAGCTTACGCCAGTGAAATCAAAGATACAACAAGCGTACCTTACGCCCAGATTGGGCGTAGGTTACGCTGGCAGATTTACAAAGGGCGTACCTTACGCCCAGTTGACCGTAGGTTACGCCAGGCTCTGTGCAGAATTCGAATTTTAAGGGTTTTAATTGTAAACTTGGGTTATACTTTTCATATACGAATTAAGACTTACACACACCCTAATTTCTGAGATTTAGAGCCACAAACCACTTCTCCCAAGCCCCAGAATCATCATCAAATCATCATTCAATCACAAATCCAAGGAGATGACAATCCAAATTGAAGATTCATTGATGAATATGGAAGGCTAATTCTCTTTAGATCATTCTCATGTGAACAATTATGTAAGACAATTGTATTCAACCTTTCTTATATTCAAGTTGGATTAGATGTTTAATTCTTAATTAATGTTTTGCATCTAATGTTATTTGGTTTGAATGAATGATTATTTGTTTATCCTTGAATGATTTCCATCTATCTTTTGGTTTCAATTTATTGTTAATCATTAATTATTGGAAGAATCTCTTATCACTTGTAATCTGATTTTTGAATAGATAATTTAGTTGTGTCAATTACTCGGTTTTCATTATCGTGAATCATCACAACCTAATCAATTAGGTAATCTTGTTAATGGATAAATAATTTAGTTGTGTCAATTACTCGGTTTTCATTATCGTGAATCATCACCACCTAATCAATTAGTCCTTAACGTTCATTCATTCCAAGTTTTATAACGAATCATGTCTATGTGATTTCCAACGAATATAAGTTAGGTTATACTTTTGAAAGCATAATTGGGATCGTGAGAATGGTCTACCTTTTTATTATTGAATTCTATGTTAAGTTTAAATCATTTTTAGTTGTTAATCAAATCAATCAAATCAATTTTAAGTTTATGTCTAGTTTAATCAACTTTGTAAATTGTTCAACACTTTCCCATGATTCCCTGAGGATACGATACTCGACTTACCCTTGCTAAATAGTGGTATTTAGTTTATATTTTTTATCGGTCCAACGACAACGATCAAATTACCAAAGGGCAACAGGGGATTTTAAAATTTCACCCCTGGCCTCAAATATTTTTGGACCCATTGAGGTTTAACAGACACTAACCCCTGCTATGCAGGATTATTTAGATTTTTATGTGAATAGGGAAATGGAGAACCCTTGAGGATCAATCTGATTCTCAAGAGGGAGCTGAAGGCTGACACCCTTCGACGCAAGTTGATCAGTCTCAAGCTGATTCAGACTTAGCCATTCAGGGTGGTGATCAAGGTACAACTTCTAATATCCCTGAAACTCCTTCTCCATCTCATCGTTCTTCATTTTTTGAGGGTAGGGAAGTGGACCCACAAAATCCCTTCCTAGACGATCCCTCACAAAAATCTCCCGTTTTACAAAATGAGCCAAACTCCCAAATCCCCAAAAAGAAAAGATCTCTAAAGAGAAAGAAAGCATCAGTTGAGGGGGAGCATGCTGCAAAAGCTGCTAAAGTCTCCTCATCTAAAAGGAGACTACCCCTTGAGGCTAAATCTGCAAGGGAACGTTCCCAATCTGACTCAGCTTCACCTGCTGCTAAGCCGATTCGCCCATCTTCATCCTCTAAAAAGGGTGCAGGTAAGATAAAAGGGAAAACTGTTTCTGCTGCATCCTCCCAAAAGGGTGTACGCATTGAAAGACAACCTCAGCCCAAGGTCAGACTGAGTCAAATTGTATCGCCTTCATCACTCTCCAAACAAAGTGGTGAAATCACTAAAGGGACACCCCTGGACTCATCCCAAGTCCGTAAAGAGTTGAGTCCATCACGACTTGAAAATCTAGAGCATGTGTACCGAAGATCTCCAAGAAAAGGTACTCGAGCTGATTCTTCACTACTACACAAATCCAAATAGGACCCCCTAAATAGAACCCGCTTTTAATCTAAACCGGCTCATATTGATGCCGCTTTCAAAAATCCAAATATAAGCCCCCAAATAGAACACACTTATTATATAAACCGAATCATATTAAGTCCCACCTTCAAAAAACTAAATAAAATCCCCAAATATAACCCGCTTTTCATGTAGACCGGGACTTATGAACATCAAAATCGGAATCGGTTATGAATAAAGTAATTCCAAAAATTAAATTCCATTTAAAATTTCAATCTCCGCCTTTATTTTCTGACGCACTCCTTATAATTCATAACCATCAAAACACATAATTTAACTTTTCATAAATTCAGGTCCAGGAGCATTTAACCAAAGCTTGTGGGTTTCAGTTTTTTGAAGTTTTCGGTCGAATTTCATCAAGGTTTTTACAAGCGAATAAGGTAATCTTTGTAAACCCTTCATATATTATCTACATTCTTTCATTTTTTTATATGAAGAATTGCTAAAAATCAAGGGTTTCGGGTTGTCTCCCTTCTAGTCTGTATTTGTATATGCGCTATAAATACTCGTACTTCAATTGTGGATGCTGTTAAAGGTTTCATTATTAGTTATTTAGTTGTCATATGAACACAAAAAAGAGGGAGTTTTCATCGGTTGACATGTATACCTCTATTAAAAGTAATCAATATTAAGGATAAACATAAAAAAAACTTGCAACAACAGTCGCGAAGACTGAAATGGAGGGGCTGACAATGCTAACGAATTACCAAAGATATGATCCATTGTAAGAAAGTTGGAATTTGGTAACTTTGATTAGTATATTGGCAAATGGAAATAATCAATGTAGATTCAGTTCCACGATAGAAGGAGTATAAGCTAGGACGAGGTGTTCTGTCCTTCAAAACGATTGACATCAAATCGATGAGGATTACAAGAAACAATTATGGTTGCGAGTGAAGGTGACATATATATCCCATTACATGTTATTTACACACATATTGAATGCTAGTATGGTTATTTATTGGAAAAACAGGCGCATTTTTTCAACATTAAAGATGATACACGGGGGTTGTTTGTGATTAAAAGTGCCAATGGGTGCTGAAAGTCTTTTAGAAAGGAATTGTCAGTAAATATGTTGTCAAAGGTTTAGATGCAACAGAGACTACTCATATGCCATTAAGGAAGAATGGGAATCATTCAAAGGATTTAAATCGACTGCAAAATTTCTGGTTAGTTTGAGTTTGTATCTTACATGTCTGGAATTCATATATTATAAGTAATGGGCTGATTTACAACTTAATAAATAAGAACAGTGGATGGAACGCCAAGAATAGGCATAGCCCATAGAAAAAAATCATTAAGTATCTTGAAAACATAAGCATCTCAGGTTATCTTAGAATCCTGATTTTGTTGTCTAATATTTATCAAATTTCATGTTCACTTGTAATATAACCTGAGGCCTGATAAATGGTAAGGTAGGAATGAGTCTGAAATTCTGAATATATCTAGCAAGCATTGGTTATTGTCTGTGATTGACTATCAATCTATCATCGCAAAGTACATCTGGACACATAGTTGCAAGATGGTGGGGAGACCAATCACGACTACAAAGTAACCAAACTTGTAGAAAGGTAACTCTTATGTTATTAGTCAATTTTCAATTGTTCAATTACTTTATCTATTTAACTTATGATTGGCATGTATTTATTAGTCATATATGAAAAGGGATGTTATAAGGCTTATTTGAGTTATTTGCTAGTATAGAACTCATATCACTAAGATTCTTTTTCTCCATCAATAAAGGGAGTGGCAGCTGAATAATCGGTATCAGATCCTCCAAAGAATCACAGTTCTGCTTGGGCATGATCATGGGTTCGTTATAAGTTTTATTTTTTATATCATGTATGAGACTAGACCCTTCAGACTCGGTACTTAATGATGCGTAGCCTTGCAGAACCTGGATTCAAATGTTGTTAATGCTAAGTCTCCAATTGTTGACTAAAATTGCAGATAGGATCTCAGCAAGGGAAGACTACATGAGCAGGTTCATATGTATCTCTTTCTACGGGTCAAAGGCTAGATAGGTACTACTCGAAGTGTAATTCAATACTAATAATTTACATTCCTCGAAAGTTTACACATGGGTTAAACTATAATTAAATATCTTCGCCATTGCTGCAGGTGTTGACTGAGTAGTATTGTATATTTGGTAATACTAGGATTGTTGTTGGGTATTCTTGAAACTTCAAAAAACAGAAATAGTTGTATGACTTAGTACTATAAATATAAAATATGTAGTACCATTTGATTAATTGTTAGAGAGAGTTCTCTAGTTTTAAGTTATATAACATTCAAAAGCATGTCTAACAATCAACCATATTCAATACACAAGTATGCAGGTAATGAAAGCAACAGTTCAAAAAGCTCGAAAAGGCAGAAGCATGGAAAATAAAGCAGGTGCAACTCAAGCATCAACGACTGCCAAAATAGAACATACTCGCTCCAACTTCTCACGCGTCACAAACAACCAGCCCATTGCCGCATATGCTTCAACAAACTGATGCCGCCCATTGGGCGGCACAACCTCCTAGTTTTAAACTATAGGAAAGGTAAAAAATGGTGGTTTAAGAATTCACATCTTACAATATATAGTATATATAGACTACTTGAATTTGCTTCTATTAATACATCAGTTTTGTTTACTTTCTAGGACTATATCAAGGTATACCGACTCTGATGGTGTCGACTCTGATGGTGTCGACTCTGATGGGCGCATGGTCGTTTGAACAATGGTTGAGGTACATTATCCACTTTATATGTGTGTGTATGTATTTCATGTATTTTGCATATAGATTCTTTATAAGGGATGTTCATGCATTTCACGCGATGAATTGGACAGTTTTCTTAATACGTGGGTTAACAAATTTTATGTGTTTAATCATCTACTTCAGCTCCCTAGCTAGATTTTGGAATGGACGAAAGTGCGGTATTGAAGTATAAAGACTGTCCACGACTTTGACGAGTTTACGAAGGGTTGTATTAGGTTTAGTGAAACACCACGGTGACTTGGTTTATTAGATTCGTATTTAGTATGATAATTAAGGTTATTTTAGTGTTGTGTAGTAGGGATGCTTCATTTTTTTTTCCTTTCATGTTTGAATGTTGCTGTAAACTTGTTGGTTATATTGAAGTTTTATCTATAAATTTGGTGTGGTTTTATTGTGTTGGGATTTAAGTTGCTTGCGAGATTTGACATTATTATGTAATGTAAACTATTGTAAACTGTAACGTATGGTATGGTAGAAGCACAAACAGTGGTTGCAAAGCTAATATAGAACTCGGTTCTAAATGCAAAAGGCGAGTTCTATAACAAATTTGGCGGGCAAAAAATAAGCGGGTTGTAATGTTTTAATAGGTCCCGGTTGTTTGAAAGGCGGGTTCTATTATTAGAATAATAGGACTCCGCCGCATAGGTTTCGGCTATTTTGCGGGCTCTAATATACTTTTTAACCGGGATTAAATAAGGTACGTGTAGTAGTGCTTCTCTCTTACACTCTGGGTCTGCACAGGCTGCCAATGCTCCACCTAGATCACAAGGTGGAGTACAGGCCTCAACATTCTATCCCGAGGAGGTTGTGGTGCAACAAAACACCACAGAAGAGGGACCATCCAATTCTACCCTTAACATTACACCAATTGCAGTCGTCTCTGCACTTGTGGAAACACAAGGGACTGTGTTTGGTCAAGAGGGCTTGATTTATCAAGACCTCAATACGTCTCTTGCAGGTGAGACAGCTACCGATGGTCCTCATGATGTTGGTAGTCAAAGACTCATCACCACCACAAGGGGTGATCAGTCTACTTGTCCAGTCTGGTACTCATCCATCCTCAAGGGATGTTCTGATGACTGCCAATGCTGAAGCTGATAAATCAAATCAGCTCCCTGAAGCAGGCAATGTACAACTTGAATTACAAGTTAATTTTCCTCAAGCAGATGCCAGACTAACAACTTCGGCTCCACCTCTTGATACTCACTCTCATGAGGAAAATCGCCCAACAACTCCTTTAGTTCCACCATCTCTAAATTCGCCTCATATACCGACCATAAGGGCCACCAGTAAGCCCTCTGAAAGGGTTCAAGTTGAAAAGCAAACTGCTGGTCCTCCCATTACGACCAGATCCATATTAAAGGATGTGGTAGCTAAGCTCACTGAGATAAATACTGCTCACAAGGCTGACATCACACAGCTTGGTGAACGTATGGATGCTTTACAAGGTAAACAAGTATCATTGCAGGATCAGTTTCATGACATTGTGAGCACTCAGTGGATTTTGGCCACCCAACAAGAAGAAATTATGTTCGATATGGATGAAATAATGAAGATGGGTGCCAGGATGAGTGGCACAATCAAGGGTTGGAGTCAAGAAATGGCTGAGGCAAATAATGAAAATATAAGGTATTTAGATCTCCTTGCCACTTCCCAAGATAGGATGAAGAAGTCAATGAGAACCAGATTCAAGGCTAATAGGCTCAGACTGAACAAGAAAAACAAAAGGGTTCTCAAAGATATCAAAGATCTAAAGACTCAACTTAAAGAAGTTGTGATTGTGCTTCCAAAGTGGGGGAGTCTGAAGCTGAGCTAAGAATCAAAGTTGCAGCAATCAGCTCAACAGTTGATGAGCTAAAGACTTCAAGCTCATCTCACACTAAAAAATTGATTGGGCTTGATGCTTACTTGAAAAATGATCTCACTCAGCTCATAAAGTCAATCAGCTCCACCTCCTCTGCCCCCATTGATGATGACAAAAAGGGGGAAAAGGAAGAAGAAGGGGAGAAAGAAGATGCTGCTGCTACTATGGAAGATGATGCTGAGGTGAATGCAGAAGAAGTTGAAGTTGCTGAAGTTATAATGAACATTGGAGCTGATCAAGCTGAAACTCAAATTCAGACTGAGCCAGCTTCAACACAAGAAGAGGAAGTAATTGTGGTAGAATTTGATGATGAAGAGGAAGAAGGATCAGAAGTGAAAGTTGTCTTAGCTCTTCAAGCTGATGCAAATCTTATAGAATTTGAAGATGAATCCTCCTCAGATGACAGTGACAAAATTCCCATTGGGACTTATTTTACAGAGAGGAGAGGATCTGGATCAGCCTCAGCTGTCATTCAGCCATTACATGATCAAGATGACCAAGATACTCAGACTAGAGGCACTCAGACTGAAGGTACCTCAAGACAAAGAAGTCTGCTTGAACTTGAAGAAGAAGCTGTTAGAAAGAATGAAGCTGAATTGAAGAAGATACAAGAAGCAAAGAGTGCCAGATTGGCAAGGAAGCTGATTCGTGTAGAAAAGGAAAGAGAAAAATATTTAAGACTTGAGGATCAGCTCAATGAAGAAGAAAATAGGCAGAGAATAAGAGAAGAAGAAGAGAAACCAC
The DNA here is from genome assembly GCA_034093135.1 of Erigeron breviscapus. NCBI lineage: Eukaryota > Viridiplantae > Streptophyta > Magnoliopsida > Asterales > Asteraceae > Erigeron > Erigeron breviscapus. Next base: position 108,200,115 of record CM067172.1, read on the forward strand.
AAAGGGCTCTCCAAGAACTCAAAGAAGAACACCTTGATGACTCTCCAAAGAAGAAACAGTCAGCACAAGTGAAGAAGAAGCCAGTAGTCATCTCCAGAAAGCAATCACTGTCAGAAAAAGAAAAACTGGAGAGATTCAAGCTGACTAGGGCTATTCAAGAAGAGATTGTTGGGGTCAAGCTCACAAAAGCCAAAACAAGTAAATACCCCAGAATCCACTTGAGAAGAGAAGGTGATTCAGCTACAAGTGAAGTGTTGGAGATCTCTGAGTTGTTTACTCTTGGATATGCTGAATGTGTGGAGTTGTACAATCTTTTAATGCTGAACAAGCCAAGCAATTATGGAGTGGTGGCTGGTGACTTGTCCAGAAGGTTTGACAAAATGAAAAGCTATAATATTGACACTTCTGGACTGCCACAACCACTTGCCCCTGAAGATCATTCTGAAGCTGATGAAGATGAGACTGTGCCTGGTCTCAAAAGAAGAAAGAAGAAGAAAGTAACCATTGAAGACTTACTTAAAAGAAGAGACTTGCATGTCAAAATTCAAAAGTCTGGATATGGTGAAAAGATGGACAAGCTCAATTTCAATCTGCCTCCTGAAATTTCCAATCCAATGGAAGGCCAAATCATTGAAGCCCCTGAAATTGGTCTAATAATAAGAACTCACAAAGAAGAAATTGGGCTACAAAGAGCTTCTGAGGTGACAATTGTTCCAAATTTACATCTATATGCTCTCAAGCTGGTCTGCAATCAAGTTGGTGACAACAAAAGCAGATTTTATCAAGCCTTAAGCCTACTCTAGATCACATAAAGGAAGAGTATTATGAAAGCTTTCTTGTCTAAAACTCAAACTCTGTCCTTTATGTAACAAAAATTTGTAAATACTCTATGTTATGCTTTAATGTACAAATTTATCAAGTAAATAGAGTTCATGTTATCTTTTTCATTCAGTTTTGTAAGTATATATTTTATAAGATGAAAAAGATCAAAAGAACCCAAGGAAAAGATTGAAAAGGGTCAAATATATAATGTTATCAACTTGATAACCCTTTCAATCTGTTTAAGTATTTCCAGTCTGATCAGAAGAAGCTGCAAAGGTTTTGTCATCATCAAATAGGGGGAGATTGTTGGAGTCAAGTCACTCATACATTACAAGATAGATTTGAAGATGACAAACAACTCAAGAAATACTTAAGTCCTTGGTTCTGGAGCTGAGTCAGCTTGGATGGTTCCAAGCTGAGTCAGCCTGAACATCTTCACTGGAAGATGGTATCTCTCAAGCTGCATCAAAAGAAGAACAAGCACTTGGTCTAAATCGAAGATGAAGAACAAGGATAGAAGGCGAAGCTGATGGGTGGAAATCAACTTGGATCTTGCAGTCAGCTTGGAAGGTACATGTTCAGCCTGGAGTCTTGCAAGTGCTCCAGAGTTGTTATAACTTTGTATATATCATCAATCAACTGGATAAGTATCAGAAAGGACATTCTAGAAGTGCCAGTTGTTGATTGTAAACATTCTATGAGGTGTCCATTGTATTGTTGCTGCACGATCAACCTTGGTGAGAAAGTAGGGAACAAAAAGGACAATGTCACTATCACCTAGTACTGATCAAGCAGAAGCCATTAGATCAAGACGCGTGGAAAAGAATGGACGGCATCCAAGGTAGTGTTGATGCCTATATAAACCAGCTTTTGTATCTCAAGAATGTGTGCATCCATGATATTAACTCTCACAACGATTAAAGCTTATCAGCTTGGATCCGTGTTGTACTCAGCTTAGGCTAGTAGAGTTAATAAACAAAGTTGTAACTTGCTATTCAGCCAAGTAGTTAGATTTGTAGGCTAATCTGTTCCACAACTACTTGTAATTCTTTTTATTCATAAATAAAAGAATTAGTTGAAAATCAGCTTGCACTTTGTTCTTGGACTGCACTTTACTTTACTGTCTTTATATTCTATTTGTTAACTTACTGTTTCATTAACATATCTATCTCAAGCTGAATATGGACAAATACCTTAAGATAATTTACATTCCGCATTAAAAAGTATTGTCAGGCTGATTAAGATTAAAAGTTGTATTCACCCCCACTCTACAACTCTTTGAGACATCTTAAACCATCCTCTTATCTCCTTTGGGACCTATCACTTTGATTTATTCTAACCGTGTACAAACCTTGACGTTCATCATACACATCCACCCTATGGGCTGTTGAGGCTCTTTCACGCATCTGAAAAACCTTCCACATTCTTTGAGCTAGTGGTGGGTTCCAATTGTTGGCCTTCCGGTATTGCTTGACAAAATGGTCTCTTGTCCAATTAAAAGTGGCCTCAATCAAAGCTCTTATAGGTAGCATACGAGCTAAACCAATGGTAGTGTTTTGGCACTCGGCAATGTTTGTCGTTAAGTTACCCCAACGACGAAGTCCCGAGTCTTTTTTTAGAGTCCACTTATCCAAACCAATGTTTTCCAAATAGGGCCAAACAGTCTCGTCTTCACCTCTGATTTCATTACTCGCCCAAGAATACTTGGATTGTTGGGATGTGGAACCGGCCACTCAAGTCAAATTTTTGACACGCCTGTTCTTGAAGTTAGACATCACATTGCTACAAACGTGCCTCAAACAATACCGATGATGCCACAAGCCAATGTTGTTCACTGCATTAAGGATGCCTTGGTGACGGTCTAAAACGATACACAAATCAACCTCCCGCTGCGATCCGATATGATCTTGAAAGTGTTGTAAAAACCATCCCCAACTTTCATTCGACTCTTCATCAACCAAGGCAAAAGCGATAGGCAATAACTGTCCATTGGCGTTCTTCGCGACCACATTTAGCAGCTTACCCTTGTAGCTCCCTTTCAAATGAGTGCCATCGACAAAGATCACTGGAATACAATGTTGGAATGCTCTAATTTCCGGTCCGAATGCCCAAAAAACAAACTTGAATGTTTGTATATCACCTGAACTGCTTGGACAATGGTCCCATTCCACAATGGTGTCTGGATTAGCACGTTGTGATTCAGCCATATACTTGGGCAATGCATCAAAGTTACTAGGCCATGTTCCATACAACCTTTCAATTGCGATCCTTCTTGCATTCCACGCCTTCGCGTAGCTCACATCGACATTGAAAGTTTGTTTGACTTGTGTCTTGATGTGTCTTACTTGATAAATTATTTTTGCCTTCACTTGGGCCATAATTTCAGAAGCTATCATACTTGCTATCATACATCGGTTGTTGTTAGCTACCACTTCTCCATAACAATTGTGACTCTCGACCCACTTTGTGATCTTAAAGAATCCTGAATTGTTTATGCAAGATCCAATTACACCCCACCTACATGGAACCCGGTCACAAAACCACGATAATTCTTCCCTCTGCTCATGCACTGTGCTTTCAAATAACGTGGCCTCGAATCTTGAACAATAAGTTCTCTGTTTTCTCTTATGTTCCAAAGCCTAACAGCGTAAATAAGTTCGGCCTTGTTTTCAAAAAACATTCCTTTTTGTATCACATTTCTTTCTTTGGACCAAAAAATCATTTCTTCATCAAGTTCGTTAAATGGCAAAAGACGATCATCATCATCATCGTCTTCAAGATTCTGTTGTTGTTGCTGATCAAAGGGACCTTGTACATGTCCCACCCCTTCGTCTCCTTCATCTCCAGAGACATCTCCATCAACACTATATCTATCTAATGTATCATCACTGGTATAAGGTGCCTCATCACCAGATTCATCAAGTGGTGCAACTTCATCTTCATCATCTTCATCGTCTTCATTGTGTTCATCTTCTTCGTTTTCTTCATCTTCTTCATTATCTTCATCTTCTTCATTATCTTCTGACTGGTTACTCGGTTGAAAGAAACATTGACTTTGAGTCAAGCTTAGCAACTGGTTCGTAAAAGTAGGCTCAAACTTCACTTCAAATTGTGCATCACCAAGATGATAAATCATCCCCAAAGTATTATCGTCAGTAATTAAATTTCTAAAAGGAACACCCTTAAATTCATACCATATATATAATTGCAATTTGAAAGCTTCTTTTGAAACACCAAAACAACTGTAAGTGATATCACAAATTTCTGAATAAGTCATTAAATGAAAAAGAGGAAAACTTCTTCTTTTTGATGGATCTCCATTTTGAAGAATCCCATTTACGAATGATACACAATCATCCCAAATTAACTGTACTATAATTGGGTTAAATGATGATGAAGATGCCATTTTTTAATAAAAAAATTAGTTGAATGTAGGTGTTTGAAAGTATATAATGAGTACTGATAATGTTTGAAAGTATGCTTCTGAAACTATATACATACACATCTAATATATATTAGGTTTACACGAATTAGGGTTTGATGGCCACTGGACACGTGTTAGGGTTTCGGTGAGTCCGGTAATCCGAAAACCGGATTCAAGCTTAAGTCACATCATCACTGTTATAGTCTAACAAGTACGCTGCACATCGCTGCACATGTCAGGAATCTTTGAGTCCGGTTTTACATTTACCGGGTTGGACCGAAAAAAACGAGTCCAGTAATCCTATTACCGGATTTACTAGATTTACAAAAAAAAGTTTACAAAAACTATTTTGACAAAATGATCCCCAAATATGTCTATTTCTAAATTTTTTTCAAGAATCTGGTGTGAATCAAAATCAAAGAAAATATTCGTAAACTTTAATTAGTATATGAAGCAAGTGGTGCGTGTTTGCTGCTGCCAGTTTTGACTTTGCACTTATGTAATATTATTGGGGAAAGCTTAGGTAAAACATGCAGTACCTATCTTAGGTAAAACATGTGTATTTCAGGGGGGGATTATGTAAAATTCAGGGGGGTTATGTATGTTTATCAAATTCAAAGGTTTAATTTGTAACTTTTTTTAACATGACAGTACCTAAGATAGGTAAAGTCATGCAGTACGGATCATTTTCCCAATATTATTTTAAAGAAAACATAAAACTCAAAATTATTGTATCGGTAGAAAGCTTGAGTAACATGATAAGATCCATAAAATTTGGAACAAAAGAGCGATATATGTAATAAATCAAATTAAACTTGCATCCAAGATATCAGTCAACATGAAGGAATTCATTTCATTTCATATCAAACCTATCAAATTAATTTAATTTCAAAAACACCAAATAACGTAATGGGTTTCAATTATAAATCAAGCACGTAATTAATTGATAAATATAAAAGCAATAAGGTATTATATAGGGTAAATTACACATATCATACCTGAGGTTTGTTCGAAACTACACTGGTCATACCTACAATTTAAAAATTACGCGAAACATACCCATCGTTGTCAAAAACTTACACTGGCCATACCTATCGCTGACGGTCGTCTATTTGACCGTTAAGTCAAGTCACGTGCCGTGCATGTGAGGTATCAAAACCGTAATTTTGTGCATACTTCAGGTATTATCCTTGTGTTGAGTCATGGATTCGCTGAAGATTACTTGCTGAGTCAAGTAGTCGCTGGCAGCCTCAGCGAGAAATTTCATCAGCGAGCCTTCAGCGATCATTATTATCTTCGAGTTAAAGGATAAGTTCAATGACTCACCGCCATGTCTTGTAAGTCAAATATGGGCGGGAAAATGAAGATAAGAAGGCTAGTCCCCAAGGACACGTGTTGATAGATCAAGATGAAGACATGTGACCTTGTACCAAAACGGTACTAAGGTGTTTCTCTTTCATGCCGTTTTGGGAAAGAAACAAGATGGCAAACAGAGATGTCTGAAGACCAGTCTTACACACCAATAGATAGTTGACAACCTTCATGTGTCAACATCTATTGGGTTGTCATGTGATGCCTTTTCTCCCATATATAAAGCATCACTTGACCTAGCCGCCAAGTTGTTGGTTCATTCTACAATAGTCACTTAGTGTGTTTTTTTCTCTCATTGTAGAATTGTATAATTGTTAAGTTTTTGTGTGTGCAAAAACTTAACAATATTTCTTTCTTTCTTCTGTTATAAACCAACCAAGTATTCACCGTTTAATTAATACTACTTATGATTAAACGTGTTTACTTTCTTATCTTGTTTTCTTAGTGTAATTTACATTAGTTGTTTAATTACATAATCGTTGCAAACTTGGGACTTTCAGTTGGTATCAGAGCGGTGGTTCGACACACCGAACCTGATCTGAGTAAAAGTTTACAAGATTATCTTTCTTTCTTTCTGCACTTAATTTTCTGCATCTAAAAACTTTTCTTTAAACTTTTGTCTATTTTTCTTTTCTTTCTATTATGTCTTCTGTTCCTTCTCTGGTTAATACCAGAGATTTTGGGTATGTCTCCATCCCACCCAGATTCGATTCACATGATTTTCGGATCTTGGAAGGAGAGAATGCTCCTACACATTGTAGGAGTTGAACCTTATCTTATGACTATTCTTACCAGAGGGCCATATGTACCGGTTCTGGTTACCAGGACGCCAGGAGCCACTGCTGATGCTCCTGAAGTTGTCACTGAGCTCATAAAACTAGAAGTACAAGGGACAGATGACGAGCGTAGGCTTGTCAATCTGGATGCTCGGTTGAGAAATCTCATTATTACTACCCTTCCTGATGATATAATGAAATCTGTCATCAAACTTTCTTCTTCGAAATTGGTGTGGGATAATCTGTGTACCAGATTCGATGGTACGGCAGATGTTCTTGCTACCAAGAAAATAGATCTGAAACGTGCTTATGAAGGATTCTTCTCTCTCCCTAATGAGAGTCTGGATGGCACGTATAATCGCTTTAAGTGCCTTTTGAATTATATGAGAAATGTGGGCATAGAGCATAATACGCTTGAAATATGCTACAAATTCATTGACGTCTTGCCCATCAAATGGCAAGGCTTAAGGAAAATTCTCAGAACAACTAAGCAACTGAAGGAGCATGACTTAGAGTCACTCTATGGCACTCTTCAATTTGAAGAAAGAGCCCTCGCTCAAACTTTGAGAGCTGAGGCTGAGTCTAAGAGGCATGCTGGTTCATATGCTTCAACTTCTTCCTCTTCTTTATCTAGTGTCTCTAATGTTCATGACCCTCTTGCCCTGGTCTCTACTGAAGTTAGTCCTGTCCATCTTGACATGGACATCAGCAATTCTACCCCCTCTAACGTCCAAGATCTTGTCAATGACCTCGATTTCGAGGAGAGACAAGAGATGTTCTCGGACTTCATGAACTTTGCTCTTCTCGCTGGTAAATGATATTCTAAAAATTGGAATGGTCGTAGGTCGACTCATTTCCAAAAACCAGTGGTAGACAAGTCTCAAGAAGAATGTTGGAGGTGTGGTCGTAAAGGCCATTACCAAAAGGAATGCAAAGTTTCTATTCCTTCTTTGCAGGCAGCGAAGCCCTCTTCATCATCAGCGAGGCCCTTTTCAGTCAAGCCTGCTGATGAATACAAAAAGAAGTATTATGAGCTTCGTGCCAAAATGGCTGATGTTGAAGAAGCCAAAACTCTCGCCAAAGGTCTTGTTGCTGAAGAACATGACTGGGCTGATTCCGACGTTTCTGACAGTGAGGACTTTGTTGATGCCATCTGCTTTATGGCACTCGCTGATGACCAGGCGCTGACAAAAGATCAAGTGTGCTCCAGTCAGTGGGTCAATGTCACAATCAAGAAGGTATGCACTTTTTCCTCTGCCTCTGAAGAGGATAAACCTAAAATTCTTGAATCTCTTACTTGTGATATCCAGTACGTCGAATCTATTCGTGCTGATCTTCAGTCTAAACTTAACTCAGTAAGTGCTGAGCTAAGTGATAAGACTGACAAGCTCAAGGATTTGAGAAATGTCCATGTTGAGCTTGAATCCCAAAAGCTTCTCAACCAAAATCTTCAAATCTCAAATGAGAAGCTGAAAAATCAGGTCACTGACCTTGAAAAGATAGTCACTTCCTGGTCTAAAGCCTCTAGGCTTCACGACCAAATCTTCAGCTTGCAGGTTCCTGCTCAAATGAAAGCGATAATCGGTGGTGATTATGAGACTGCTGCTGTCATCACCAATATGTTCGGCGAGAGACCTGTTGCTGAGGAGAGGATTCCTTCCAGTGCTCTTACTTCTCGTGAGGAATTGCTTAAAAACTACTTTTTTAAAGGCATGAATGACTATCATTCTGAACTGAATGATGAGTCTCCCTCACCCAGCACTTTCACTTCCTCGTCACAAGCAGAAACTAGCTCATCAGCTAGCTTTGCTAAGACTGTCTTTCCAAACCATCCCATTATTGACATGATGCCAAATGAGGGTCGTGTTCAATGTTCCTCTTCCCAAACATTTGAAGGGAATATCTCAAGTGATGGTTTCAAGCCTCTTCCTCCTAAGGTTTTCACTGTTAAGCCCAATGGTGGGTTCATTGTTGAACCCTTTAGAAGGAGCAAGGTCGCTGTCCCATATGACTACAGCACCCCTCAGCGAACTGTGCCTATTAGTCAACCCGCTGAGAATTCCATTCCCTCAGCAGTCGCTGAATGCCCTGCGTCTCAGCCCTCATCTTCTTCTAATACTTCTCCTGCTGGCAGAAAGGCTGTTATGCATGAGCACTTAATGAATAAACGAGCTAAGTTTGCTAATGCTCGTTATCAGCAACCTAATTCTGTCTATGTCCCAAAGGGAACTTTTGTCCCTCAACAAACAAAACCTGTTCAGCAGGTTAGACCTCCTCAGCCAGGAGGTCAGCAAGTTGCTCTAAGTCGTCATAGTTCTCAGCAACCCAGACCTATTCAACAGGTCAGACCTCCTCAGCAAGGAGGTCAGCGAGTTGTTCTGAATAATCATGCCCCTTGTTCTTTAAATGCTCAATCTAAGGGAAAGTCCATTCTTGGCCCTGTTCCCAAAACTCTTCCTGTTCGGTTCAGGAAGAAAAGGGCCCCTTCAGTAGCATCAACTTCTTCCTCCAATCATGAGATTTGTGAGTTGAATAAGCGTGTCAACGACTTATCCTCACAACTCAAAGAATTTCTGATTCAAAATCAGAAGGCTGGAAGAAAATGCTATTTATGTAGCGAAAGAGGACACATCGCTGCTGACTGCAATGACAAAGACTCCAGGAATCCTCCTGAAGTAGTCATTCAGCCAAATCTACCCTCAGCTTCCGCCGCTCATCCCTCCTCTGAAATCGCTGAGCGAACTCTCCCAGCTGAATCTGATATCAGCTTGGGTGAAGATGTTGTTCTCACTGATGACAACATTGCTGAATACATTGCCGCTCAGCGAATCTCCTTTCCAGTCTCATGAAATCATTACCAATGGTAGTGATAGTATACTGGCTGAATATGGAGAAAACAGCCAAGTCACTAACATGGTTGTTCTAAACACTGGAAGCTCTGTCACTTTTACCTCTGAAGATCAATTCTTCACACGAGAGATTACTCATGATATGCTTCCTGCTCTTCAGCTAGTTGATTTCCTAGTTGATCCAAATGCTGATCCTAGAGCCCCTCTTCCTCTCGTTTTAAATGATGGTGACTTTGCTCATCTTCCTCTCACATCCTCTGCTGACGATACTATCAGCGAGGATGCTCATGATTCTTCCTAAATCCTTCTTATGTTATCCTGCAGGCCTCGCTAGGAAAAGAAGTGTGGTATTTGGACAGTGGTTGTTCAAAACACATGACTGGATCCAGGACCTACTGGATAACTTCGTGGAGACCGATGGTCCCACAGTTGTGTTTGGTGACAATTCTACTGGCCAAACCGAAGGATATGGATCTCTCTCCCATGGGCTGATCAAATTCACTAAGGTTGCTTATGTGAATGGATTGAAACACAATCTGATCAGCATCAGTCAATTGTGCGATGCAGACTACAAGGTTATCCTTGATAAGCATCAAGGCACAGTAATCAATGTCAATAAAGAAGTGGTCTTGGTCGCTCCAAGAAAAAGGGATACCTACTTGGTAGATTTCACTCCTGTTAAAACTGACAGTGAGACCTGCTTCTCAAATCAACTGGTTATGGCACAAGCGTATGTCGCATGTGAACTTCAAAACCATAAACTCTTGGCCAAGAAAAATCTAGTTCGAGGCCTTCCTCCTCTCACTTATGAGAAGGACAGGCTCTGTGGTGCTTGTGAAAAAGGTAAAAGCCACCGAGCCACCTTCAAAACCAAACAGGCCAACTCTATCAGTGGCTGTTTCCATCTCCTTCACATGGACCTTTTTGGTCCAGTAAATGTCCAAAGTCTAAGGGGTAGCAGATACACCTTAGTTATTGTGAATGAATATTCAAGATATACTTGGACAATCTTTCTTCATTCTAAGAGTGATGATGCTGAGGAAATAATTAATTTCATTAAAAAGATGGAAAACCTCAACAACAAACGTGTTAAAGAACTCAGAAGCGATCAGGGCACTGAGTTCAGAAACCACACTCTTGAGACTTTTTGTGCTGATCAAGGGATTAGACAAAATTTCTCTTCTGTTCGCACTCCTGAGCAAAATGGGGTAGCTGAAAGGAGAAATAGAACTCTCATTGAAGCTGTAAGAACCATGCTCAGTGAGTCCTCTCTTCCTAGTAAATTCTGGGCTGAAGCAGTCAGTACTGCTTGCCACACTCAAAATAGGTGTCTTAATGTCAAGCGACATGATAAGACTGCCTATGAAATTCTCAAGGGCAAGAAACCTCAAATTGGATGTTAGGACCAGTTCACCTGGTTAACTGGCCAGTCTCCAGTTGCATCTGGAGACCCAGTGAAACTGTCCAGTGAAACTGGAGACCTAGATGATTTGTCGAGAAATATATTAAAGTCCAGTTGCACCGTACAGTCAACGCAACTGAATACTTCCTCCAGTTGAGAACTGACCAAGTTGAAGAATCATTTCAGTTGAAGTCGAAGACAACAAATGGAAGATAGAGAATGGCAACGGCAGCGAAGCCCAGTTGACATTCTAGTCAGTTACAAACTAATGAGACCACCCCCATTGAGGTTAAAACTGGAGCCAAACAGGCTAAAGCTCCAGTCAAAAAGGCCACTGGTAACAAGCTTTTACCTCAAAAGTCTAAGGAGCCCAAGACCCGACAGACTAAAACTCCAACTGAACCAAGGTCCAAGGTTCAGTTGCCTGATGAAAATAATATTTTGGTTAAACTGGAAAGTCAACTCCAACTTTTGTCTCGACAGGTTCAGAGTTGTACTGCCCGGATTAATAATCTGGAAGGAGGTTCATTACCTCCAGTTTTCAAACAAAATATTAAACCACTCCCTTCAATACCTAAACAAAAGAATGTTCCATCTGGAACAAAATCTGGTAAAAATAAGGGGAGTAAGTATCAAGTACCAATCGTTTTACTCCTGCACCTGGAGCTGGTGAAAGAGCTCTAGATGCAGCCTCCGGTTCAACACCACAACAATCTACTGTGACTTCTGTAGAGAAGTCCATTGAACCCATCAAGAAAAGATGGGTTCACAAAAATAACTACTGATTTTTGTGTGTGTGCATGGAGATCGAAAGAAGAATATCTGGTATCTGGACAGCATTGCTGGCCGGACTATGACCGGATGTAAGCCCCTGCTTGAAGAGTTCACTGTCCAAGATGGACCGACAGTGACGTTTGGTAATGATCAATCTGGAAAGACTGAAGGATATGGTGTGCTCAATAATGGACAAGTCGAATTCAAAAGAGTTGCATTTGTGAATGGTTTGAAATACAACCTGATCAGTGTCAGCCAACTTTGTGATGATGGCTTCAGAGTTTTGTTCGATATTGCACAAGGCACCATATTTAACAAGGATTGGAAAGTGGTGATGGTTGCACCAAGAAAAGGGAATGTGTACATCATGGATATGGAACCAGCTCCAAAAGAGCAATGTTTCTATACCAAGGCTGATGAGGACACCAACTGGCTATGGCACAAAAGATTATCCCATCTAAATTTTAAAAATATTAACAAGTTGTCTCGCAAACAACTGGTTGATGGGATACCTCAGATTTATTTTAATAAAGAAAAGCCATGTCCAGGGTGTGAGATGGGCAAGCAGAAAAGGGCCAGTTTCAAAACTAGGCAAAATTTTAGCATCACTGAACCTCTTCACATGCTACATATGGATCTCTCTGGTCCAGTGAATGTTCAAACTAGAGCTGGAAAGAAGTACACTCTAGTTGTGGTTGATGAATTCACCAGATACTGCTGGGTGGTATTCCTCAGATCCAAAAGTGATGCACCTACCAAAATCATCTCTCTTATCAAAAGAATTGAGCTCAAGTATACTCGAAAAGTTTGTCAGTTGCGAAGTGATAATGGTACTGAATTCTAAAATAAGGTACTTGAAACATTTTGCAATGACATTGGCATCTCTCAAAACTTCTCATCAGTACACTCTCCAGAGCAAAATGGAGTTGTGGAAAGAAAGAATCATACACTGATAGAAGCAGCCAGAAGTATGCTATCTGAATCTGGTCTTCCCACCAGTTTTTGGGCTGAAGCAGTTGCAACTGCTTGTCACACCCAAAACTAGTCAGTCTACATCAAGAGACATAAGAAGACTGCCTATGAAGTACTCAGGAATCGTAAACCAAATATTGGATACTTCCATGTATTTGGTTGTCCAGTTTATATCTTAAACGATTCCAGTCAGCTTGGAAAGTTTGATGCAAAAGCTGATGAAGGGGTATTTTTAGGTTATTCATATATTCGAAAGGCCTTTAGAGTTTATAATTATAGACTCCAAAAGGTTCATGAGACAATTCATGTCACATTCGATGAATCAACTGAAGCAATCAACAAGAGACCAAGCCTTGATATTACTCCAGTCGTTCCAATCAATTTTGGTGAAACTGACCAAGTTCATCAGTCAGTTGTTTCACCAAAAGATGCTTCCAGTTATACTCAACTGAAACCAGTTAAGAAGAAGAAGAGCACCAGTGACACATCATTTTATCCCTCCATCAATTTCAACTTACCACAAGAATTGGTGATTGGATCTGATGTTCGTGCCACTCCAATATCAGCACCAGTTCAAACTCCAACTTCTCCAATTCTTCAAGAAATGCCTTTGAATGAAGAATTTCATGATGCAAATCGTGACCTCATTGACTCTGATGAGGATGTAGAAGTAGTTTGGACTGATCCTCCTCCAGATGCTGATGCAACTGAAGAAGATCGCCAGGTGACTTGCACTGATATTGTTGTGCACCAGCCTAGTCAATACACTAGATGGACTCGAGCACATCCAATTGAACAGATTGTGGGAGATCCAAATAGTGGGGTTCAGACTAGAAGAGCCACCAGTGAGCAATGCTTAAACGTCACCTTCTTATCTTTAATTGAACCAAAGAAGATTGACGAGGCTATGGCAGACCCAAGCTGGGTGGAAGCTATGCAAGAAGAGCTCGTCCAGTTTGAAAGGAACAATGTTTGGGAGCTTGTTCCTTGTCTACCAGGGTTAAAGAAAGAACCCATTGGTACCAGATGGGTCTACCGAAACAAGATGGATGAAGATGGCCATGTTGTAAGAAACAAGGCCAGATTAGTTTCCCAGGGTTATTGTCAAGCAGAAGGCGTTGACTTTGATGAAACTTTTGCTCCAGTTGCAAGACTTGAAGCCATCAGAATATTTCTGGCTTATGCAGCCCATCTGCAGTTCAAGGTCTTCCAGATAGATGTCAAAAGTGCGTTCCTTAATGGAACATTGGAAGAAGAAGTTTATGTTAAGCAGACTCCAGGTTTCATCGATGAGAAGCATCCTCATTGGGTTTATAGACTGAACAAAGCTTTGTATGGTCTAAGACAAGCCCTAAGAGCCTGGTATGATACTCTAACTAAACATCTTCTTAAAAATGGCTTTCAAAGAGGTGCAATAGATAATACCTTATTCATCTTGAAAGAAAGAGGTAATATCTTATTGGTACAAATTTATGTTGATGATATTATATTTGGTTCAACTGATGATGCAATGTGTAAAAAGTTTTCTAAAATCATGTCATCTGAGTATGAGATGAGTTTAATGGGTGAATTAATATTTTTCTTAGGTCTTCAGATTAAGCAAACTGAAAATGGAATTTTCATAAACCAAGGAAAATATGTCAGAGATTTGTTAAGAAAATACAAATATGATTCAATCCCATCGAAAAACACACCTATTGCAGCACCATTAAATTTGGACTCTGACCCAACTGGCAAACCAGTTAACATAACTGACTATCGTGGTATGGTTGGTTCACTGATGTGCTTAACTGCCAGTCGACCAGATATAATGTTTGCAACATGTTTATGTGCCAGGTTTCAGGCTAACCCTAAAGAATCACATTTGCACGCTGTAAAGCGTATCTTTAGATACCTGAAAGGGTGTCCTAATCTTGGTCTTTGGTACCCCAAAGGCTCAGGATTAGATCTTATGGGTTATTCAGATTCAGATCATGCAGGTTGTAAGATAGATAGAAAATCAACAACTGGTGGTTGTCATTTCCTTGGAGGAAAACTGTAAGTTGGACCAGCAAGAAGCAGACTTCAGTCTCTATGTCCACTGCTGAGGTAGAGTACTTTTCTGCGGCCAGTTGCTGTGCCCAGATTCTCTGGATTAAGAACCAGTTACTAGATTATGGTCAAAAGTATACAAGGACCCCAATCTTTTGTGACAACACCAGTGCAATTGCTATATCTCACAACCCAGTGATGCACTCCAAAACAAAGCATATTGACATCAGGTATCATTTCATTCGTGATCATGTTATGAAAGGAGACATTGAAATTCATTTCATCCCCACTGACAAACAGTTAGCTGATGTTTTTACAAAACCTCTCGATGAGAAAACCTTTAAACATCTCATCAGCGAACTGGGAATGTTAAATCCTTAAAACTGGAGCTTTCTTTGTTATTGAACGCGTCAGTGACACTGATGAAGTTCTCCAGTTGAGGAGGTCCAGATAATCTTTGCTCGCCAGGCTATCGAACGCCTTTGTGATACTATCTTAGCACTAATTGATTTCTGGATCATCATTTTAGGGGGAAAGACTCAAAATAATTTTCTGACTAAAATTCGTTTTTTGTTTGAAAATGGCAACTGGAGAACTCTTCAGTTGGAAACTGGCACTGGACTGATCCTCCAGTGACCAGGTTCAGTCTTGTCTTATTTTTATAACGTTAAGAATACTTGGTCAATATTTGTGACACGTGATGGTACTCAAGTGTTTTAAACCACTTGGTATTGTGATCTGATGTGTTTAAAGCCATTTTAGTACTTGACAACTGTTTGTATTGGGAAATAAAAAGTGAGTGGGCGCGTGGGTAAGATAATCCGTCGTAGCATTTAATGCTGACATGGTAGCATTTAATGTTGACATGGCAAATTATTATTTTATTTCAAAATTCAAACTCAATTTGTGAAAATATCTACAAAAAGGATTTTGTTTAATAAAATATAGTTTTGGGTATTTCATTGGGATCTTGAATCCATTATAAGTACCCTTATTTACTCCGAACTCATTTACTTCTCTTCTACATTCTTTCATTTACTTCCAATCATCAAAATTGCTTCATTTCTCTCTCTGCTTCACAAATCAAGAACCCTAATTCCCAAATTTCAATTTCATTTTCAAATGGCTCCTAGATCATCCCGTTCAAGAGATGTAAATCTCTTGACTATTCCATATGCTCCTTCACCAGATGTCAAACCGGCATCTGGTGCTCCTAGTAATGCTTCTGTCATCAAACTAAATCCAAATAATCCGATGGCAAGCTTACAAGGATCTCAAGGGTCCAATACCCTTATTGGTAGAATCCAAAAGTTTTGAAGGATTCTCCAATAGGACCCTCATTCTCTCTAAACCCACGCAAGTTGTTTCACAACTACTTGTGTGAGTTTTGGTACACTGCTGTTCTTTCTTCCGATTGTTCCTCCATCAGTTTCACATTAAAGGATGGAACAATCCAGTATACCTTGTCCGCCGACGTATTGAGGGATGCCTTACACCTCAATTACTGGAGAGAGGGTGAATCTCCAGTCGTCTTGCCCCCAAATATTAATTTTCGCCAAGTCCTTCTTGAAATGGGACACAAGGAGTGTTTGGAGAATGGGGTGTTGAAGACTAAAGGTGAGATGACCATGAAGGGTCTTACACCTTCATGGA
This sequence comes from Erigeron breviscapus, assembly GCA_034093135.1. NCBI lineage: Eukaryota > Viridiplantae > Streptophyta > Magnoliopsida > Asterales > Asteraceae > Erigeron > Erigeron breviscapus. Next base: position 108,216,189 of record CM067172.1, read on the forward strand.
GGTATTTTTTCATCCACCTGGTGGAGAGTATGGGTGGGAGTTCTGGTGGACTTGACCGGATCAACTCCTCACAAACAGAAATGGCTTACTGCTTGTGGAATGGATTGAGAGTGGACTTTGCAGATATTCTGTTTAGAAGCCTAGTTCAAAAGCTGAAGGGCACCAGGGGTGTGTGTATCCCCTTTTCAAGGTTCATCTCTCTCTGTTTTACACATATTCTGGGCAGAGAAGCATATTTAAGTACAGATTCACCGTACACTGCTCCAGATATGTTAAGGAATTTAGACTCTCTGGTATCTGAAGCTGGAGAGGTCGAGATTCCAGAACGAATGCAACTGGCATTCGCTTCAACTGATGCACCTATTGAAGGTGAGTCAGAAAGGAAACTGGGCGGGCCTCAAAATAATGAGGGACCCTCCAGTTCGTCTAATGTTGTGGTTGAGGATAGAGCAACCATAACTGAAGCAACTCCAATTACATCTATCCCTGGTGAAGATACTTCGGTATCTGATCCACCAACAGATGCACCCATCCAGGAAACTGGGGAAGGTCATCTGGAGACTGACCCTTCTGGTCAGCCCTCAGTTACATTCATGGATCTGGACATGAATGTTAATGACGAGGAAATCCTGATAGAGTCTTCAGATTCTGAAGGAACTGAAACAGACTTGGAGATTTTTGAGGCTTCTGTACAAGCTCAAAACCCTTCATCTCCAGTCTCCCTTCCAGACGCATCAATTTCACTTTCACCCTCCCAAGAAAATGTGCCTAATGATATATCTTTCCAAACTTATACCGCTCCTTCACCAACTGGACAGTTCTCATTTGCTCGAGAAATGCCACCCCCACCGACGCCGTTGTTCACACCTGAGCATTCTCAGCATGAACAACACATTGATTTTCCAGTCCTTTCTTCATCCACCACTCCTATTATATCTTCAACTGCTGGCATGACAACTGGGGAGACTTCTTTAAGTTTGCCTCCTCTAGTTGCTCCAGTAGTAACTACTGCTGGTCCAGTGACACCTTCTCCTTCGTCACTGGACAGTCAAGTTGTCTCAATTCAAGCCGATCTCCAAAACCTTCTAACCAGGGTGGAGGAGATTCAGAAGACACTTGACAAAAACACCAAGTCTTTCTACAGATACCACAAGGATCACTTGACAAACATTAAGGTGGTTGATCTGGGGATAAACAAGTTTTCATCAAATGAAGACTTGGTGTTCAACAAGTTAAATGAGTTGGTCACTGGCTGCAACAATCTGGCTGGTACTTTGAAAGAAGCCTTTGACCTTACTCAGTCCAAGGTTACAACCTCAATCTCCAATCTGCTTGGAAACACTGTAAGAACATCTGAAGTAGATTTGAGGGAGATTGAAAGGCAGGTAAAGGAATTGATTGAAAAACCTGGCCTAGATGTAACTGAACTTGGACAGCAGTTGATGACTTCAGTTGGTCAGAAGATAGAGGATACGCTGGGTGCTAGAGAAGCACAATTGATTGAAAGGGTGATGTCTGAGATCACCAAGCTGGCCACTCCTCAGGTTGATCTGGCCCCACTCACCAGTGAGATCAACCAGTTGAGAGGCAGCATAGAGAATTTGAACACCCAGGTATCTCTACATGCTCAATCTTTAGATAATCTAACAACTGAAGTTGAGAATTTGAAGAAGAAGGATGATGAAGTGAAGGAAAAGGTTGTCTCTGGTTTGGATGAAGACTCCAAGATCCTAAATGACTTAAAAACTGGTCAAGAACAAGTTACTGCCAATGTTTTGACCCAGTCAAAGGAGACCAACCATTTATGGAGGTCTTTCAGGATGATGTGTGGAATTTTCAAAGAGTGTAAGGACATGCAATCATGGCAGCCTCTTGACCGGTTGCCATCTCACCCCTCTGAATGGGAAGGTATTAGGGCAGGTCTAGATGCTGCCAAGGGGGAAAGAAGTGCAGTCCTTCCACCAGTTGCACCTGGAAGATCTTCATCTGGAAGACAAGCTGGTTTGGAAATGGTTGTAGCTACCAGTACTGAAGCTGGTGAGCAAGATGTTAGGGGGAATGTGTTGGATAAGGGAAAAGGTTTAGCTATTGAAGCATCTGCCCAGCCGGCCACTGATGTAATGTTAGAAACTGGCAATGCTGATATACTTCCTCCAGTTTCAGATAGTGATAGCAGAAGACTGTCTAGACTTGGCAATGATATTAAAGAAAGAAAGAAGATGAAACAAAGAAACCAAGTTGAAGCCAGGGCACATCTTGCACAAATTAAGTTGCTTGATATGAGTGATGTCAATATTTTGGGTATCACTAAGGAGGAGTATGTCAGGATCAAGAATGATCCCAGGATAGTTGACCAGTTGAAAGAAATGTTGGATGTTGAACTGGACAAACACTATCCTGAGGATGAAGCTGAATTTGATGCCAAGAGTTTGAACATTTCAGTGGAGAAGGCTAAGGAGAATAGGGCCAGTGGGATTCTTAAATGAATTGCAAATGTTAAGAAGGTTGTGAAGAAGGTTTTGAATCCACCAAGAAGGATTCCACAACCAAGAAGACCACTGTCTAGAGATGCTGACCTTAGCACATTTGTTGAACCAACTGGCGAGGTATCTAATGAAGACATCAAGTCCGCTGTACTAGCTGCTGGTGCTGGGAGTATAAAAATAACAAATGAATCTGAAGCAAGAAGCTATTACTCCCAGATCATGTCAACCAGAAGACATAGTGGTACTATTAATGGTGTAAATGTGACAATCAAGCCAGGCACCAAAGTTTTTCAAGTTGAAGTTAGTTACACCAGAGGGCCACTGGTTAAAACTGACAATCCTGGTGCTATGCAGTTTGGGTTCAGCGAATGGGTGGAAATGGTGAATGTGTTGGATGCGAAGGCACAAAAGAATAGGTTTGAGAAAGCTTGGGTGAACTTCTTAAGGGGCAAGATTCAACATAAAGAAAACCTGGAGCAAAAGCTGAATATTGACCCTGAAGACTCACAACCTATTTCTTTGGTGACCAAGAGAAGAAGAACTGGCGAAGGGCCATCTCATTGAGTTCTTTCATCTCAGTTATCTACTTGTATTTTGTTTTACATTCTGTAACTTGTATAAATTTCATTTCCTTGTATAAATGAAGTTACCAGTTTGTAACCACAAGGTAGATAATAGATTAAAATCTAACAAACCTAAAAGAAAAACCCAAGGCAATTATTGATCTATAAAAATGCCTTGGAAACTTAGATAGATTTAAATCGAACAAGTCTCTCTAGTTCACACTTGTACAGATACAAGAACTGAAAAAGACTTGCCACTATTTCTAGACAAATAGGGGGAATTTGTTAGGACCAGTTCACCTGGTAAACTGGCCAGTCTCCAGTTGCATCTAGAGACCCAGTGAAACTGTCCAGTGAAACTGGAGACCTAGATGATTTGTCGAGAAATATATTGAAGTCCAGTTGCACCGTACAGTCAACGCAACTGACGACTTTCTCCAGTTGAGAACTGACCAAGTTGAAGAATCATTCAGTTGAAGTCGAAGACAACAAATGGAAGATAGAGAATGGCAACGGCAGCGAAGCCCAGTTGACATTCTAGTCAGTTACAAACTGGAGACCATCAGTGGAAAGCTCTTACAAAGCTTTACACTGATTACGAGGAATTGACTTTTATGCTTTATGTACCTTTACCCGGATAATAAGCCTTATCTTATTATTTAAGTAATAAAAGGTACATAAAGGTGGTTGAGTAAAGTTGCTTTAACATGCGACTTTACACTGCCTTTTAAGGAATTAAATGTTATTCCTTAAATGATCTCAACCACATTTGTACGGCCAAAGTTAACATCCCAATGTTAACTTTGCCTATAAATACAAGTCATTGCACAACAAGAATATTACTTCTATCGAACAAGTTCTCTCGAACTACTTCTTCGAATACACTTCGATAGAATTCACACTTTGCAAACTGCAATATTCTTGGTGAACTTGTGCAATATTCTCTCAATCGCTAAAAGGAACATTTCACAACTTTAAGTGTTTCGATTGTCTTGAGAAATTCCGAGTGTAGATCAATTGTATTTCATAGGTTGTTAGGATATTTACATTCTTGTATTATCTTGGTTCCGCAACAACCTTGTAATTTATTTAACATCAATAAATAAATTACACATTGAAAATTACATATTGTCTCATCAAGTTATCTTACAAGTTATTTGTATTATTGCATTGTTCTTTACTTATTGTCATTTAAATAAGTAATCTATCTAGAACTTGGTATATACACACTGCAACTGGTCGTCTCTAGTTCAGTGCATATATTGCAAAGTAACTCCACCATCGACATAGAGGTGTCTTCAATAGTACCATCTATCAAGTTGGGACTTACATTGGATACTTCCATGTTTTTGGTTGCCCAGTTTTCATCTTAAATGAGAAGGATCATTTAGGAAAGTTTGATCCCAAAGTTGATGATGGCTACTTTCTGGGATATTCTTTATAAGCAAAGCTTTCAGAGTTTTCAATACTCGCACTCAAAAAGTAGATGAATCAATTCATGTTACTTTTGATGAAAGCTGTTCAGCTTTAGGCGATCTCTCAAATGAGTCATCTGCTGAAGTAATTCTCAGCGATCTATCTGACTCGTCTGAAGGTATCAGCGACACATCATGATGTTGCTGAACAACCTATCGCTGAGTCTCCAAGTCCTTCACCAAATGATGAGTACATTGCTGCTCACATTTATTCTATAGATCCAGTTGAGCCTATTCTTCGAACAGTTAATGCTACTTCCATTAATGTTCCTCTCTCAACTGAACCTCAAGATGTTGATGGTACCGCTGAGGAAACATTTCATGATGCCTCAGCGAATCCTCTTTCAGGAAACACTAAGGATGACACTCCTCAGCAAGAGGTACCCACTGTTCTCAGTGACCCTCCTGTCAGCAACTCTGAACCCCTGCTAACCATTGATCTCTCTTCCTATACTCCCACTCCTAGTGAGACTACCACCAAAGTATCCACTATGAATCACTCTTCTATTCACACACCAGCACTCAAATGGACTGTTGATCACCCTCTTGACCATGTGATTGGTAATCCACACACTGGTGTCCAAACTCGCTCAGCGACAAGTAATACTTGTCTCTATGTCAATTTTCTATCTCAAATTGTGCCTGCCAATATTGGTGAAGCCATGGCTGATCCCTCATGGGTGGAAGCCATGCAAGAAGAACTAACATAATTTGAAAGACAACATGTTTGGCTCCTTGTTCCTCCTCCCTATAAAGAACCCATTGGCACTCGATGGGTTTATAGGAGTAAGATGGATGAAACTGGTGTGGTCATCAGAAACAAGGCAAGATTGGTTACTCAAGGTTATACTCAAGCTGAAGGCATTGATTATGACGAGACCTTTGCTCCAGTCGCTCGTCTTGAAGCCATTCGTCTCTTTCTCGCTCATGCTGCTTACAAAGGCTTCATTGTCTATCAAATGGACATCAAGAGTGCCTTCTTAAATGGTGATCTTGATGAAGAGGTCTATGTTAAGCAGCCTCCTGGCTTTGAGGATCCAAAGCATCCTCACTATGTCTACAAGCTAAATAAAGCCTTATATGGTCTTAAACAAGCTCCTAGAGCTTGGTATGACACTTTGTCGACCTTCCTTCTTAACCATGGCTTTCGTAGGGGAACCATTGACAGCACCCTCTTTATCTACAAGCATAAGGGTGATGTTCTGTATGTGCAGATTTATGTCGATGACATTATCTTTGGTTCCCTATCCACCAAACTCTGTCAAAAGTTCAGTTCTCTTATGTCTAGCACTTTCGAAATGAGTGTGATGGGTGAATTAACCTTCTTTTTGGGGTTACAAATCAAGCAGCTTCCCACTGGAATATTTATCTATCAAGAAAAATATATTCGGGATATGTTGCATAAATTTGACTTCACCCATGTCACTCCAAAGGGAACTCCAATGTCCCCTCCAAATAATCTTCACGCTGACCCTGATGGCAAGTATGTGAATCCCACTTACTATCGTGGCATGATTGGGTCACTCATGTATCTCACAGCGAGTCGCCCAGACATCATGTTTGCAACATGTCTCTGTGCTCGCTATCAAGCTTCTCCTAGAGAATCTCATCTCCTCGCTGTGAAGCGTATCTTCAAATATCTCAAGGGTACACCCACGCTGGGTCTTTGGTACCCAAAAGACTCCAACTTTGAGTTAGTTGGATATTCTGACTCCGACTATGCTGGTTGCATGCTTGATCGCAAAAGCACCAGTGGAGGATGTCAACTGTTGGGAGGGAAGCTGACTAGTTGGACTAGTAAAAAGCAACACACAGTTTCCATCTCCACAGCTGAGGCAGAATATGTCTCTGCAGCGAGCTGTTGTACCCAAATGCTATGGATGAAACATCAGCTTGCTGACTATGATTTGGAATACTCTAAAATTACAATCATGTGTGATAATACAAGTGCTATTGCTGTTACACACAACCCAGTTCAACATTCCAAAACTAAACATATTGATATTCGATATCACTTTATTCGTGATTGATGTGGCTCAATTTATACATATCTTCCACATCTTATTTGGACGTTTTGTATACGAATTATGGTCGTTTATACATGTTTTGTGGTACTTTATGGTATTTGCTAGTGGTTTCAGGATAACAGCAGGTACATCGCTTACAAGTGGTAGAAAATAGCTTAAGAATGGTCCATATGCACTAACGATGAAGAACGAAGCTGAAATTCCAAATTCTGCAGCATTCGCGGCGCGACCAGATAGCCTCGCGGCGCGATACAGCACAAAACTTCATTCGCGGCGCAATCAGGGAATCTCGCGACGCGACAAAAGTCCCTGTTTGGAAAGGCTCCAGTTTTGGTACGACTCGCGACGCGAGAAAGCCACTCGCGGCGCGACCTGACGCTGGACTGACAGATTTCTCTCTCCTGGGGTATAAATACAAACCCCCACTTTACCCTAAACCTAATGTTGGACACCTGAGCCTCCATACTTAACTCCTAGCCGTTTTTGAAGGGTTTTCTAAGGGTTTTCACTCCTCCAACATCATTTTGAAGATTTGAAGACTTATTTTGGCTATAGTTACTTATTGTAGCTCGGTTGTAACCTCGATTTGGATTTCTACTCTATATTTGGTACATTATGTTCTCTTCTCTAATTGAATATTTAGTTCTTTTCATTATGAGTAGCTAAATCTCTATACATCTATGAAGATGAAGTGAAACAATTAGTTATGGTTGCATAATATTTTGAATTCAAGTTGGTTTTACTTAACATTTTGTCAAGATCTTAATGAAGTGATTTCTTATACTTAATCTTGTGTACTTGGTGATATTTGTGTTTTCGATAGTGGTACTAGTTGAATACAAGTATTATTTTAGTTGTTTGTCTATGAACGACTCTTGCTAGGTCATGGTATGATAGTAAAGATACAAGTTTAATAGAAATTACTTTGTTAAGTGGATTTAACGGATGGTGGTACCACGTTTCTTTCACAAAGATAGAATTGTTACGTAAATAGTCAAACAAACTAGTTAGTTCAAGGAATTGTAATAGGGTTGGTGGTACCACTTGTTGCAAGAAATTGGATTGATTAGGTGATTGAGTCGATTTTACAAACGGAGTGCACGCCGAATGTGTTCTTGTCTTATCACGATTATGATCACCAACTTATATGAACCTTGAGCTTAACTTATATGCAACCTAGACTTTTTGTATAGCGGATTCGACATAGATGGCTTTTTAATTATTTGTTTACACTCAAACTATTTTAGTGTGCTCTCGATTGACGTCGGTTGAGTACTTTTATCTACTTGTTAATTACATAGCTTTCGGAAACGCAAAGTGACAAGTCGGTCACAAACCAAACTTTCTCTTGTTCTACATTTTCACAACCTTTAGTACAACATTCAGTCCTTGTGTTCGATCCTGGTCTTGCCAGTTAACTATATTACATACGAACGGGTACACTGCCCGTAAGTGTGTGGTAGTCAGTAAACGGTAGATCTTGTTATAAATTTTTAAAACTAGATTTCACACATCAGTGATCATGTCATGAAAGGTGACATCGAGATCTACTTCATTCCAACTGATGATCAACTAGCTAACATCTTTACTAAACCATTGGATGAAACTAGATTCAAACTGCTTGTTAGCAAGTTAGGAATGTTGAATGGGGAATCAGGGACATGACTTGTCATGTATGCCAATTCAGCGAGCTTAAGTCAGTCTTACTCGCTGATCTCAAAGCAATGAAGAGCTTAAAATCTTCATCTAGTCCAGTAGCAAATGGCTATTGGTAAAGACTTATAAAATCCGTTGATCCCTGTTGCTTTGGGAAAAAGCAAATAATAGCAATGAAGAGCTAAAAGTCTTCATCTAGTCCAATAGCAAACGGTTATTGGTAAAGACTCATAAAATCCGTTGATCCCTGTTGCTTTGGGAAAAGCAAATAATAGCAATGAAGAGCTAAAAGTCTTCATCTAGTCCAATAGCAAATGGCTATTGGTAAAGACTTATAAAATCCGTTGATCCCTGTTGCTTTGGGAAAAAGCAAATAATAGCAATGAAGAGCTAAAAGTCTTCATCTAGTCCACTAGCAAACGGCTAGTGGTAAAGACTTATCAAATCCGTTGATGGCTGACAGTTTGCCAAAAACTGTAGTCAGCGACCAACGTTAGTTGTGAAGTCGCTGACAAAAACTTTAAACATGCTGAGCACCCTTCAACATGTAATCTTTCCAAATATCCTTCTTAAGAAATTAAAAATTCTCATTTAATAAAACATAGGATATTTTCAAAACTATGTGTTTTCAAAGTAACTATGTGGGTGACGTGGCAAAATCTTGAACCACATGTTTTATATATTCAAACTGAAAAGTCACCTCGATTTTTGCTCTGATCACGTCATTTGTCTGTATGTGACAGTCTGACTAACAGGTTACGACTGCTCAATACGGCGCACACTCAAGTATTTTTATGGGATAAAATTTCTTTTCTTTTATTTAAACGTTACTCTCAAAATCTTTTTATATATTATACATATGTACGAAACAGTTGTTGGTTACAACTGTTCCACAGATTGAAAAAGAGGAGAGAGAAATTACATTGTAAAATCGTGGCCCACCACCATACCCTATATATACATCCTCTTCTCTCAAACTCCTTTCTAAGTAGCTGTTGACAAAAAGCTACTTGACGAATCTGTCAATCGTACCAAGAAGGTTGAAAAAGAGGTTGAAAATCTGAAGGGTATGATGGTTGAAATGTTGGGCCTCCTCACAAAAGATAAAGTGAAGTAGCTAGTCCCTCATCTACTTCCAGGGGGGAGAAAAATATTGAGAAGGATCCAGCATCTAATCTTCCCCAAGCTCCCCTCACTAAAAACATTGGTAACGCTGAGATGGTTGATGAACCGGCAACAAACGTTGAGGGGGAGCAAACAACAATTGATGAGAAGGTTGTTAAACCGGCAGCAAGTATTCAGGGGGAGCAAGCTGAGAAGGTTGTTGCTGAGAATGTGCCAGCAAAACCAATAAATGTTTCTATCTTCAAGCTACTGCTGAGTTCCACGCTGCCCTTGAAAAGAGATATGCTGATAAGGGTAAAGCAGCAGTGGTTACTCAAAGCAAGCCACCAAAGGTTCCCATTTCAGCAAGAGAACAACAAGAAAAGTTAATGGTTGGAGCTTTCCCTAAGCCTTCACCACCTCAAAAGACAACTGCTAAAATCACTCCTGAAGAGGTTGTACGTCAGGAGGAGCTGAAACAAAAGAAAAGAGAAGAGGAACTCTCTAGAAAATATATAAGTGAGCAGATTGTAAGTGAAGAGATGAAGGATGCTGATGATGAAGTGCAAATGTTAGCACAGCAATCTGGTGGTTTGGAAGTATGAATTAAATCTGATTTTAAAGAAGTTTTCAAAGAGTTAGAGTTTTAATGGTGTTTTGATTAATTAACATTCAAAATGGTGTCAATCGAGTCCTTAGCCGATTTGGTTGATTAAAGGGTGTTTACTGGTGTCAAATACATGTTTTGGAAGAAGTTTTGATGAGTCGGTTATTGGAAAATCGAAGAACTTAGTCGTTTCTGGAAAATCTGTCGAACAGTGTTTGAACGAAGATGATCTTCGTTTGAATATTCGAAACTATTTTCGTAAAGTATATTGAACGAAGATGAAGTTCGTATGAAAATTAAGTTCGTAATCTATTTTCGTAAAGTATATTGAACGAAGATGAAGTTCGTATGAAAATTAAGTTCGTAAGCTATTTTCGTAAAGTATATTGAACGAAGATGAAGTTCGTATGAAAATTAAGTTCGTAAGCTATTTTCGTAAAGTATATTGAACGAAGATGAAGTTCGTATGAAAATTAAGTTCGTAAGCTATTTTCGTAAAGTATATTGAACGAAGATGAAGTTCGTATGAAAATTAAGTTCGTAAGCTATTTTCGTAAAGTATATTGAACGAAGATGAAGTTCGTATGAAAATTAAGTTCGTAAGCTATTTTCGTAAAGTATATTGAACGAAGATGAAGTTCGTATGAAAATTAAGTTCGTAAGCTATTTTCGTAAAGTATATTGAACGAAGATGAAGTTCGTATGAAAATTAAGTTCGTAAGCTATTTTCGTAAAGTATATTGAACGAAGATGAAGTTCGTATGAAAATTAAGTTCGTAAGCTATTTTCGTAAAGTATATTGAACGAAGATGAAGTTCGTATGAAAATTAAGTTCGTAAGCTATTTTCGTAAAGTATATTGAACGAAGATGAAGTTCGTATGAAAATTAAGTTCGTAAGCTATTTTCGTAAAGTATATTGAACGAAGATGAAGTTCGTATGAAAATTAAGTTCGTAAGCTATTTTCGTAAAGTATATTGAACGAAGATGAAGTTCGTATGAAAATTAAGTTCGTAAGCTATTTTCGTAAAGTATATTGAACGAAGATGAAGTTCGTATGAAAATTAAGTTCGTAAGCTATTTTCGTAAAGTATATTGAACGAAGATGAAGTTCGTATGAAAATTAAGTTCGTAAGCTATTTTCGTAAAGTATATTGAACGAAGATGAAGTTCGTATGAAAATTAAGTTCGTAAGCTATTTTCGTAAAGTATATTGAACGAAGATGAAGTTCGTATGAAAATTAAGTTCGTAAGCTATTTTCGTAAAGTATATTGAACGAAGATGAAGTTCGTATGAAAATTAAGTTCGTAAGCTATTTTCGTAAAGTATATTGAACGAAGATGAAGTTCGTATGAAAATTAAGTTCGTAAGCTATTTTCGTAAAGTATATTGAACGAAGATGAAGTTCGTATGAAAATTAAGTTCGTAATCTATTTTCGTAAAATTGAACGAAGATGATCTTCGTTTGAGGTTATCTTCGTAAGTTGAAAAGCTACCTTCGTTTGAGCTAAGTTCGTGTGATGTAAACTATTTTCGTAAAGTATATTGAACGAAGATGAAGTTCGTATGAAAATTAAGTTCGTAATCTATTTTCGTAAAATGAAGCCAAACGAAGTTATGGTCTAAATTCGTAAGTTGTAAAGTAACGAAGTTAATACTTAAGTTCGTAAGAACAGAGTAAACGAAGTTTAAGTTCGTACGAAGGCTATCTTCGTTAGGTGTAATTCTGAAATTTTACGTAGTCAGTCTTAAGTTCGTACGAGGGTCCATTTAAGGTCCTAAATGACTTATATTCATTATGTTAATGAACGATAGGTGTCGGAGGTTACTGATAAGCAGTATTAGCTACTTGTTTGTGCGCGTGTACTACAACCAGGTAAGATACACTACTTTTGTCACGCTGGGGGATCAACTAAAAGCAGGTTTCAAACTTACATACTTCCAATTGGTAACTTATAATGCATGTGGACTTATGGGGTTACTTGGGAGGTATTATGGGATTACGTAGTTGACCATGAGACCTGAAATGCAGTCCCTAATGTAGAAGAATGAAGTATTGCCTAATGTAGTGATCTATTATGCAGTTATGTAGTATAATGAAGTATTGCTTAATGTAGTATGACGCTATGCAGTTGATGTAGTCTAATGAAGTATTGTATTATGCACGAAATGTCGAAATGAAGTTGATGTATGTTGTGTGCATGTTTGTATGGCTTGAACACCTAGTGCACTAGACTTGCTAGGTTGCCATGTCACTTGCACGTTTGAGGGCCCAAAACGTAAAAGCAGTAGCGCAGTAAATGTTTAGGTAATGCAGTCACCTAAACTAAATAACGTAGGTTCGAGCTCGTTAAACTTTGATGCAGTAAAGTGTTAAGCTTAACCCGTACAAGTCTTAGCCGGATGAGTACGCTAACGCAGTTGTTGCTTGGGTGGCTCCTAGCAACGTGGTCACACGCAGTTTGAGTAATTAACGGAGGATTGACCCCCTCAGAATTTTGGATTACTCTCGGATTGGCTTGCCATTCCTTAACGACGTACGATGGGTGGCCTTTTGGTGAACCATCAAGTCGGGTGCAATGTAGAGCACACTTAATGCAGTTAATAACGTAGTAAAGCAGAAATGCAGAAAGCAGATATGTGGATAATGAAGTAATGCAGGATAGGCACATTTAGGATGATTATCCTATTTGATATGAAGTTGTTATGCAGATTTGTGTGATGTGTGGCGTGCCTAAAGAACTTGTCTAATAATGAAGATTGTTTTAATTGGACAAATGCTTTTAAATTGAGTGTTATCTTACTTAGCTATTTTAATAGCTAACACTTGTTTTCTTTAATGTGGTTGTTCCCTCAGGTTTAGCTTGATGGACTAGTGACGCAGGACTTGTGAGCTTGGGTAGATGCAATGAAGGAGCCTTAGCTACCCATAGTTGCTTATTATGGAGACTTTCGAATACATTTCTTTTGATGTCGAATTTATGTAATAATGTGTGAACGGTTGTTTAATGTTGGGCAACCGTTGGGTTTTCATTTGAACTAATATTTGATATGGCATGTAACACCAATAAAACGTAGAAACCGAAATGTTTTTATCGGTTTGACTTTTAAAGTCTTTTCTTCCGCAATTTAACACCGTTAGGTGAAAGTTTTTGAAAACCCATATTTTTAAACGTCGGGTGTTACAGAAATTTACAAGCTGATCAAGGACAAGACAGCTGTAAGTTATGAACCGTTGATCAAAATGGCAGGTGAGCAGATAAAGCATACTCGCAAAATGGAACAAAAATACAAAGTCAAGGACTCTCTGCTCAGCGCTACAAGACATCCATTCCCTCCTCCTCAGCAACCCAGAGTTGGATCAAAGAGATCAGCGTCTGGATCCCAAGTTTCTCGTCTCCCCACTGTACTCAGAATGGTTCCAGACTGATATAGATGAGGAGCCGCTGCTAAATTTGAAGATGCCTTCCAGAACCCTTTTTATGGAAGGTACCTATGACGAGAAGCTGAGAGGTTTCTGTTTTTGCAATGTCCATGGTCATGAACTCTTTTTCAGGACCAACGAGATTGGAATTGCTTCCTCTGCTTTCCTTCTGAAAATAAGGAAGTATTGTGCTCAGACTTCCAATGATCCCACGTTTATAAAGATGACTGATCAAGAGTTGCTGAAGCCTGAAAGACAACAAGATAGAGCATTTATCGAGGCCAAGCAAGAATCTCAATGGGATTAATTAGTCTTGTAATCTTTGTAATGCTGCTCATTGTAAAGGTGTTTGTCATATATATAAAATCAGCATTCCCTCATTTCAATTTCAAATTCTTGTAAGTTCAAGCGACTTACACTCAGCAAAGTCTCCTCAGCGAATAGGGGGAGATTGTTGAGTCATGGATTCGCTGAAGATTACTTGCTGAGTCAAGTAGTCGCTGACAGCCTCAGCGAGAAATTTCATCAGCGAGCCTTCAGCGATCATTATTATCTTCGAGTTAAAGGATAAGTTCAATGACTCACCGCCCTGTCTTGTAAGTCAAATATGGGCGGGAAAATGAAGATAAGAAGGCTGGTCCCCAAGGACACGTGTTGATAGATCAAGATGAAGACATGTGACCTTGTACCAAAATGGTACTAAGGTGTTTCTCTTTCATGCCGTTTTGGGAAAGAAACAAGATGGCAAACAGAGATGTCTGAAGACCAGTCTTACACACCAATAGATAGTTGACAACCATCATATGTCAACATCTATTGGGTTGTCATGTGATGCCTTTTCTCCCCTATATAAAGCATCACTTGACCTAGCCGCCAAGTTGTTGGTTCATTCTACAATAGTCACTTAGTGTGTTTTTTTCTCTCATTGTAGAATTGTATAATTGTTAAGTTTTTGTGTGTGCAAAAACTTAACAATATTTCTTTCTTTCTTTCTGTTGTAAACCAACCATGTATTCACCGTTTAATTAATACTACTTATGATTAAACGTGTTTACTTTCTTATCTTGCTTTCTTAGTGTAATTTACATTAGTTGTTTAATTACATAATCGTTGCAAACTTGGGACTTTCACCTTGTAATTCACCCTAAAAATAATAATTATTAAGAATTTAGAGTTTTATTTACACTTTAGTTTTTAAGTTGAAGATATAAAATTTATTATGAAAATATAGTTTTATTTTTTTCAATGAAAAGTATATTAAGAAAAATAATTGATACAAGAATGCATTTATTATTATATATATCATTATTATTTTGTTATATTTGTATAGTGAATTAAAAAAGGATTAGAACCATAAAAACCACTAAAATTTTTACTTTTATATTATTATTATTATTTTTTATCATTTATTCTTTTTAAAAGAAACCTATTTAAAGAAATACAAAAAAATAATTAAAAAAATATATAATTTTTTCGTATGGTTTGATGACATCCCCCTCAGATTAGAGGGGTAAAGCAAAGTCGAAGACTCGTCACGGTTTTAAAGTATAATTTCACATCACATTAGCAATCTGTAGCATTTTGGGTTTGAGGTTCTAAGGTTAGTTGTTAGTCTGACCTTAGATTTTCTAAGCCTTAACTTGTATCGTTTGATCACATTTTTTTCATACATTCACTACTAGAAAAAACACCTTTAATGACACCGAATGCGTGTCATAAAAGGGGTGAGATGACACGCATTTTGGTGTCATAAATCGACCCGTCATAAAGCTTTATGACACGCATTTGGCGCGTCATGAATTGATGACACGCTTTTATGACACCCTTTTACGACAAACTTTTATGACCCTTTTTTGCGTGTCATGGTTCATTTTTTTTTTTTAAAAAAATATTTTTTATAAAATTATTAATATCCACACATTAAATAACAGTTAATCTCATAATACAAATAAATACACAAATAGCAAAAGAGCGCATTTCTTATATATCAAAACAATGCGTTTCATACAACTACAAGTTATTTTAAATTCTAATATTAATCATAAAAGTTTACAACCGCTAAATTATATAAAATTCAAGACCGGTAAATGAAGTTTGATCGATGCCTATCCGATTTGCTATCAAATCGTTCTTCAGTGATTTGACTTTCTGCAACAATGAGAAATACACCTATTTCATGACAAATTGCTTCTGCTGTGTTCTTGTTATCTCCTGTGATGACAATGACTTGAATTCCAGCTATTCTGCAGTCTTCAATGGCCTGGGGAACTTCTTTTTGAGGAGGATCCTTGAAAAATACAAATTCTCAACAGCACCCTGTGTAAATAAAAAGCAGCTTCGTCAATATGCCCATGAAATCTAAAACTTTGACCACATTCTTTAATACAGCAAACCATATATGGAACTCAAATCTTACATCTGGGTAGAAACTCATGCAATGGTAGTTGATATTTAACTAATTAATGATTACTTTTGTAGCTTAAAAATCGTACAACTTTTCATAAAAGTGAACCGGTTCATTTAACATTCTCCTATTTCTTACAGCTTAATTTTGAGCAGGTTTAGATAGAACTGGGAAAGAAAACATAATACATTACCTTTACAAGTAGTGAATTTCTCCCAGATTTGGAGACAATGACCCCCATAGACTTCCTATCACGGTCAAACTCAAGGGTGGCAATTCTGTTTTCAGTTTTACTCCACTGCTGAGAACAAACTGCAAGTCATACAGATAAGATGTAGGAACATGTAAGTTCATATGCATTAGCAGATAATACAGAATAAACCGTAGTGAGTAGTGACTTACCCATAAGGTCACCGTCCCCTGTAGATGAGCCAGAGCCCAATCCAGCTGGAAGACCCATTTTCTCAACAAGAACCTGCAAACACAAACCCATAATTGAACCATTTCTTCAGTCCCAAAACATCAACCAAGCACCATGGTTTAATGAAATGTAAGTTAGTACATACTAATGTGTGATTCTTACTAAGATACACAGGTTTCCAACAGATATAAAATACCAGACTTCTCTAACTTACTATACCTTTAGTGCTGCTTCAGTTGGCATTCCAGTGGCAACATAACCTTTCTCCGATCGTTCAATGCCTGCATCATTGGCCAAAGCAGCTATCTTTGCAATAGTCTGAAATTAATAAACCAATAAAACTAAATATATATATATTAAACTAATAAACCAATAAAACTAAATATATATATATTAAACTAACCAAACCATAACCTTAAAAATCTAAAATAATTCACCTTATAATATTTTTAATATCAGATACATAAACACAATAGACCTGACCTAGTGCTAAAACTATCTTGTGGAACACAGAATTATTAAGCACCATAACACGGAATTATTAAGCAGCATAACAATGGCCATTCAAAAAATAAAACAAGCATAACAATTTGCTAATGTAGTAGTGTCTTTCTTTTACTCTAATCCTGAAGCATTTCTTCGATCTAATCCAAAACTTTGACAATTTACCAATATTTTAGACGAAAGAAATCAAGAAAGGAAAGACGTCTCAAACATGCAAATAAAATACGTCTTATTTAAACTCGAAAGAGAAAGACAAAGTTTGCGATGCATAAAATTTGGGGAAAATACCTGCACATACACTGCATCGGACCAAACTCTTTTACTTTTATCCTCGCTTTCTGTGACAAGAAATTTCCCCCATTCACATACACTGCATCGGACCAAACTCTTTTACTTTTATCCTCGCTTTCTGTGACAAGAAATTTCCCCCATTCACATACCTGTCACTCCAAAAGGATTTCAACACATTATAACACATAACCAAAGTTCAATATTCTAAGAAAAACGAGTACCATTTTACATTATGATATCTAAATTAAAAAAATCATAACTTTTCATAAAAAAAGCGCTTGAAATAAGCAAACGAAATGCAATGTGTTTCAACTCAAAACGAAAACGTACAGTAAAAGTTAGCCGTAAATAACGAATACAATCAAATCAATACCTGTAAATACAACGAATTCAACCAATCTCTTTTACTCTCACCTTTACTAATAGCCGCAATAAGCATCCCCCATTCACATACCTGCCACAATCTCGACACATTTCAGCATAACAATGGCCATTCAAAAAATAAAACAAGCATAACAATTTGCTAATGTAGTAGTGTCTTTCTTTTACTCTAATCCTGAAGCATTTCTTCGATCTAATCCAAAACTTTGACAATTTACCAATATTTTAGACGAAAGAAATCAAGAAAGGAAAGACGTCTCAAACATGCAAATAAAATACGTCTTATTTAAACTCGAAAGAGAAAGACAAAGTTTGCGATGCATAAAATTTGGGGAAAATACCTGCACATACACTGCATCGGACCAAACTCTTTTACTTTTATCCTCGCTTTCTGTGACAAGAAATTTCCCCCATTCACATACCTTCACAATCACACATTTAAGCAGCATAACAATGGCCATTCAAAAAATAAAACAAGCATAACAATTTGCTAATGTAGTAGTGTCTTTCTTTTACTCTAATCCTGAAGCATTTCTTCGATCTAATCCAAAACTTTGACAATTTACCAATATTTTAGACGAAAGAAATCAAGAAAGGAAAGACGTCTCAAACATGCAAATAAAATACGTCTTATTTAAACTCGAAAGAGAAAGACAAAGTTTGCGATGCATAAAATTTGGGGAAAATACCTGCACATACACTGCATCGGACCAAACTCTTTTACTTTTATCCTCGCTTTCTGTGACAAGAAATTTCCCCCATTCACATACCTGTCACAATCTCGACACATTTCAGCATAACAAATCGAAAAAGTTCATTCCATTTTATTTCAGTGTATCAAAATCCACTTACAGCTCAAACGAACGACAATGTCCAAAGGTGCAAAGCTATGACACATCCAAACGTTACCTCCAAAAGCACAAATTAATGACAGTCTAAAAGTAATGAGGTCAAGCAAGTGCGCACATAAACACAAAGAGACCAAGGATTAACGAAGAAACAGCCACGATTCAAGAAATACTCACTTAATTTAATAATAATATATATATAAATGTAAATAATTAAGATAAAGAAAGTGAAAATCATATATACTTGATCTGTTCATTGACGACGGATTCAGAATCATCAGCGTATTTCTGACGAACACACCAGTTATCGGTCTCTTGTTTGAGCCGCCGCCTTTCGCTGCCGCACAAACGAACTTTGACCGAAACCCTAGGCCATGAACATGACCAGATCCGATCAAGAAGAAGGGAAAGAAAACGATTTTAAGATCATAATCACGATTATATCTCAGATCTAATAGATTTTAGGGCTTCGATTTGTAGCAGTAATTTGGTGTTTTTTGGGGTTATTTTTGGGGTTAATTTGGGGCTCGTTCGATTTACTTGAGGTTTTTTTTGGGGGTTTTGTAAATAGCAGGGAAACAAGCTTTTTTCAATAGCGGGAGAAAAAATAATAAGACAGACACTTAGGGATGACACGCAAATGTAAGTGTACTCCGCGTTACACTACATTTTTTTATGACACCAAAAATTGCGTGTCATAACCTTTCAGATTTTACAAGTTATGACAGTTTTTTTATGACACACATTTTTGCTTGTCATCGTAGATGCGTGTGTCATAATTTCGGTGTCATTAAAGGCTATTTTTCTAGTAGTGATTTTTTATTTTTTTTTTTTTTTTATTTTTTTAGGTTTTTTTTTTTTTAAAAACAAATATATATATGTGAATTTTAATATAGAATATCTACCCACTTTAATAAATGAAATATAAATATAAATATCTTAAAAAAAATTATTATGGTAATTACACGGATCATACCTGAAGTTTACACGAAGTTACGGTTTTGATACCTCACATGCACGGCACGTGACTTGACTTAACGGCCAAATAGACGTCCGTCAGCGATAGGTATGGTCAGTGTAAATTTTTGACAACGATGGGTATGTCTCGCGTAATTTTTAAATTGTAGGTGTAACCAGTGTAGTTTCGAACAAACCTCAGGTATCATTTGTGTAATTTACCCTATTATATATGCAGATGATACAAAAATAATTTGTAATTACACACGTACCTAATAACTAAAGTACATATATTTAATATGTTAGATTTATAAACTACAGTATTATTCTTGATCTTGTGTATATATATACTGGACTTCTTCACAACCACAACATCAGCCTCCGCCACCACCTCCTCCACAACCAGCACCACCACCACCACCTCCGTCACATCCACCACCTCCACCTCCGCCACCATCAACTGTTGAGCCAGCAAAAAAGAAACCGCCACCATGTCCATTATGACGACGATGTTTCTTACGAGAGTTATTGGAGTCGTCGTCACCACAAGCAAAGATGATCATGGACAAAATAGATATAGATACGATGATCATGCATAACATAAACACGATATGTGAGCCTTGGAACTTAAGAAATAATAATTCTCCTCCTGGTTCAGTACTACTGCTCTGATCATGACTAATTAATCGACCCATGATGAATGGAATTGAAGGCGTATAGTAGTATATGTTACTTTGCAATCTATATATATAGGATAGGTATAGGAAATCTAGGATGCGTTTGACAAAGTCATGGAGTCGATTGTTGAATATAGACATCACTAGCACTATTAGGAAAAAGCATGGAAAGTGTTATTGCGAAAATTTTCAGAATTTAATCCCTAACATAAATGATTGGGGTTGTATAGGATAATATAGTAGATTTGCCATTACGTTTTGACTTTTGACTCCATGACTTTGTCATCATTCCGATTTCCAAGTAGAAAACCGCCAAGTATTATATATGTAGCCCAAGTTTTTTGTGCTGCCTTTGTTTCGTGTTGTTTGTAGATTTATTGTTACAATGTTTTCGATTCTGCCATAGAAATAATTTAAGGACGCGTTTAGTTGTGAAAAACGTTTTTTAGTTTTTTATTTTTAATTTTTCTAGGAAATGAAAAAAGTTTTCCATCCCTAGAAAACAAATGAAAATTTTAAAAACGTGTTTAAAACTAGAAAATGAAAAACAATTTGAGGTTTTCAAAGTTTAGAAAATGGAAAATGAAAAGTGGAAAACAATAAAAAAATGTTTTCTAATTTTTCATAGAAAAGTGGAAAACAGTGTTTTCTGTTTTAATGGAAAACATTTTTAGAAAACTATGATTTGAACGTTTTTTCTATTTTTCATGTTTCTTGGAAAACAAAAATGGAAAATAAAGGGTGTTTTCCTCTACTAAACGCAACCTAAACTATCCATTTTGTTTTATATTCTTTGTTTAGATGAGATCCAATTGTAAGAATATCTTTAATTACTATTAAAATGTATTATTTTGATTACCTAAATCAAGTTTAAAATATTTTATTTTGAGATGGCGGAAAACAAAGATAATAACTTCATTATTAGAAATCAAAAACCTAAAAGTCAAAGCATAAGGGCGTTTAGTTCACACATTATTTTTGAAGGAACTAAAATCTTTAGAATGAATTGAAATTTCAAAAAATTAAAATTGAAAAGTTTTAAAATAAGTATTATGTTTGGTTGAAAGAATTTAATATACAGAATTTAATGGAATATTACAAGAAAGATTGGAAAGTAAATCATATTAAAATGATAAAACTATCGTTTAAAATATCAGTCATTTTATGTATAAGAAATATCAAATTATCAATTACACATTCAAGTCATCATTCTGTCTATTTCACTCTCTCACGTCTCTTTCTCACTTTCTCTGCATCGTCTCTCACACACTCTCATGAACATAAATTTCATTTTTCCAATTAACTTTCGCAAGCATATCATGTTTATGAAGCAAATATGTGTCCTTTTAATCTAATAAAAAAGAAAGAAGAAAAATACACCACATAGCGGTATTGGGTAGGATGGTTGGCAGCGGTTGACGGTGGTTGGCGGCGGTCGTATGTAACAATGTGTATTTAGTCAATCGATAAACGTTGGTGGTCAGTGAGGGTCGGGTGATGTGTCTTGTCCAGAAGAGATGGTGGCCAATGGCAGATTTTAATCAACGACGGTTGGCAGTCAGCACTGGTTGGTGGCGGTGTCTGCCATGGATGTTGTTGGTGGTGGCAAGGAAGCTGCAAAAATATAAAGTTGAAGATGAAATAGGTTTCTATGCTTTGTAGGGTTTTTTTTGTCAAATTGATTGAATTTCATAAGAATTGTAAAGTTTCCATTGATATATTGAAAGAATTCTAAATTCCTTCTTTTAAGGAATTCATTGGAAAATTTTAAATTTCGATTCCTTTATTTTCTCCAACCAAACACACTCATGATGGAATTTAACAATTCAATTATTATGAATTCCATAAGATTCCCACCATCCAAACATGACCTTATTTTTATGAAGTACATATATTATAAATACGTTAACAACAACATGCCGTTAGCAAAACTATATTTTTATATTTTGTCACTAGAAAAAATATATATGTATATATTTTAAAAGTTGTATATTACTTACGAAAATTGGAAAGTATAACCTATGTTCATCTTGTACTTGACTAAGCCTCAAAGAGAAAATATAAATCCTTGCCAAAGACGTTGTTGAACAGGCATTAATGGCGCCATTGAGAATTACGCAATGACCTGCATGCCTTTAGGCTTTGGATATGTTTGCCGAAAAATTTACAGGGTTAAGTGACATTGTAATTAATTGAAGATTGATGTTATATATTCAAATTAAGTTAGAAAATCAATAAATAATTAAACAAATTAGCTAGATTAATTATTCCAAATTGTATTCTTTATCTTCATCGGTAAGCAGGCCAGGTACAAATGTATATATTCAAATTAAGTTAGAATATCAATAATTAAACATAGTAATCACATGCAACTATGTATATCTTACGATGTAATGATATCGCAACTTTATTAAATACATAATAACTGAAGTTTACAAACGAAAATTATACATAATATATCTACGAGTGAAAACAACACAATCAAAAAGATCATCTTTGGTGTATTTAAGGGTACTACTATACTAATACACCATAAGAGGGTTGAATTCCTGGATATATATATGGACGTACAAATTGTATTATATATGAACCATTATTAATCTTTTCCTTCATTATATATACATTAATACTTAACATCCACCGCCTCCGCCTCCGCCTCCACCTCCACCTCCGCCACAACCACCACCGCCACCACCTCCACCATAAGCAACACCGCCTCCAAAGAAAACACCAGATGATCGACGATGTTTCTTACGGGAATCATGATCATCATTAGAGTCAGCACAAGCAAAGATGATCATAGACAAAATCGACATCGACACAACAATCATACATAGCATGAAAACGATATGTGAGCCCCCAAACTCAAGAATTTCTCCTCCTTCCCCACTATTAAGACCAGTCAACCGAGCCATATATAATTACAAAATAATTGATATATATATAATTATACTTATGGTTTGCTAGCTAGCTAGCTATTGTTGTAGTTCAATATACTTTGCATTTAATTGGTTTCAATTTATACCTATACGAAGTTTTACCCGATCATGAAGTCAATCACTCGTAACCATTACGAAAAATCATAGAAATTTCATTTAGGTTGCATTTTATTCTTACACGTAACTCTTATCCAATTAATTTCTTACGCGCGCACGATATAGACTTAATAACTTCTCATTCGTGGTTTGAAAAGTATGTATGGAATTCTTATGAACCAGATATATATGCCGTTATATATAGAGTAGGGTTTTTCTAAACGAATCCTTAAAGGCTTTATTTAAGGTGCATTAAATAATTGTATACTTTCCATAAAATTCAGAAGTGGACTTTTAATATGAAAACGTACAATCTTTATATGCACGTTAATTAGGTGAAACACTAAGAGCTTTATTTAGTATTTTCCTATACAGTATAATCTGAAATATGTTTAAGTAGTGCTCATTTTTTAACACCTTATCATTGATTAAATTACAGATTTGGTCATTGTCACTGGTTCATCCCTAGGTTTTATTAGTTACGTTTTTGGTGTATATAAATTTGCACCGTCAATGCATGCTTTTAATTAAGTGGAGACGTTTAAACATTCTTTAATATAATTAACAAGTTGAAAGGACATTTGTTGATACATCAACTCATATTCAACTAATATTAATCAAATAGAATTGAAAGTTATATATTGAGCAATGGTAAGAAATTAAGGTGATCGAAAACAGCTATATATCTAGTATCTAGAACTTGAATTACACCGTAATTAACCATGTAAATATAAATAAATAAATATATTGCCATACACATAAGCGAGAATATTTTAGAGTATGCATTTACGAGAATTGTAGTGTTATATAATAATAAATAAATAATAATAATAATAATAATAAGGTTTTAGGTAAAATAAAACAATTATTAAAGTAAAACAAATAAAACAATAAGTTTCTCTTCACTGAAAATCACTGTGCATCATGAAAATCATCGTGTATCAATTGCTTCGTGAATCTTCGTGCATCAATTTAACCATGATCCAAGGGTCAAAATCTTGTCTTATTTGTTTTACTTTAATACTTGTTTTACAATACCAACCCCACAATGATACCTCTAGTACGTTTTTGTTATATACATATATTGACTCAATATATACAACATCACCGATTCAAGGTGATTTTCTAAAACTAATACATTTACACAAGTTAATTATATCCTTCTTCTATTCTATACCATGAGATCGATTGGAAAATATTGCATACTTGGGGTGGATTAATGTATTCTCAAACAATGCTACCTCCGCCTCCACCAAATCCACCACCACCACCTCCTCCATCACCACCCCCTCCACCACCACCACCGCCGCCGCCATCACCACCTCCCCAGCCACCACCACCATCACCACCTCCCCAACCACCACTGTCATCACCACCGTCTTCACCACCTCCTCCTATATCTCCGCCCCCAGCGCCGCCGCCACCACCACCACCGCCGCCATCACCACCTCCACCACCTCCCCCTCTTGTTGCTAGCCTACAACTCAACGCGACGATGAAAAACACAAACCAAATAACTACAAAAACAATAATCAAAGTAGACGGAGCCATGAGTACGTAAAAGTTAAATAAGTACTCGTATCTTATATAGAAAGGGTAATTCGAGCTGAAAATTATATATATAGCCAACCAACTGATTTAATTCAATACCAAAATATATATGAATAATCTCTCAAACGCTCACTTATATTGAATAAGTAATAGACCTACAATATTTTTAGTCAATGGTTTCCCTAAGGTTCAACACGTTCTTTTTATTTATACTTGAAATTTAAACGGAGATCGAGATATGTATAAGTAACTTATGATCAAAATTTGATTTGATCGATTACGTCCCGCAGGAAAAACCTATACTAGGATACATATATATTCATACATGTTCCGTGTGCTGACTATTAACGTTTGCGTGATTTGATTACGTTGAATAAGTCATGGCACTAAAATATGTATTGACCTAGGTAATAAAAAATTAATTTAAATAGCTATTCAAGTACGTTGACTAATTCTTGGAGATCATATAATTACTGGTACAAGTATTGTATGTGTAGACCAACACTTTTTTAAGACGACTTTATATATAATACTCCACCGTCTCAATTTAAATGACTTATTTTTGACTTGTGAAATCTTTCTTTCACCACTTTGACCGTAAACAATTTTGTTTGTGTTATATAATACTTTATAAAAACTGTATCAATGTAAAATACATTTAAAACTCTATTCATTCATATATTTTACATCAAGTATTATATAACACTAACAAAAATATTGACGGTCAAAGTTAAAAAAGACAGACCCAAAATGTCAAACTATGACATTTAAATTGGGACGGAGAGAGTATACAATAAGGAAATATTATTATTCTTTATGATGACTTTGTTTAGCATATATATAGTATACAAGGTGAGGTCCCACATTGTTCTTCCTTGCTCGTCCATTACAGGGCGAAAAGTTATGTCAAGATGAGGTCATGATCGCGAGGTTGCTGCCAATAGAGGAAAAGATGGAAGAGCACGAAGAGATCTTGGAAGAGGCTTGGAAGAGCCTTACTGGGAACGGCTTTGCTGTTGTAGCATTTACCATATATTCCACGATGGTTTTCATCCACGACGTCAAAAACTCGACTATGCTAAGAATATATGTAATGATAAAATTCAAATCAATTCCCCTTTCTTCTATGTTGACTACGCTATAAGATAATAAGTTCCTGGCTTCGTTTGGTTTAGTAAGAGATCTAGGCCGGTATAAAATGATTACATGGGAGATAAATTAGTGTAATTTTCATATAGTATAAATGTAAATTTCTTTGTGCGTTTGTTTGGTCAAGTCGTGGAGGTTCTTATGAATAAAAGTTACCTTCACCAAAAGAATAAAAAAGAATTAGATAATTAGTGTTCTATTTTTAACATACGAGTCATATGCCCGCACAATACGGCGGTATAATTACGGTGTGGAACTCAGAAATCGGGATCGGATCTGTGAAGGAGGGGTTCCCAATATGTTAAAACTCGGAATGAAAAAAAATCAGGTTGACTTTTTTATAAAAAAAAATAATTTTGAAAATATGCATATATAAAATAAATTATAAACATAAACGAAAATAAACATGCAAACTTGTTTATAAATAAAATAAATTTTATATTTTATATAACCTATTTTAATTTATTTATATCGATGTAAAATGTAGTTAAAAGCAAACACAAATTATAGTACATAAATTATTTATGCCATCAGCCCATCATGTAAGTTTTTTTTTTGGAATAGCCTTTAATTTAGTCACTTTTTATACCCTGTATTGAAATGAGTTGTCATATATATCTCAATCATTTTTCTTACCCTAGTTTCCTACTCTCTCTCCATCTCCCTCATATTCTTTTTCTCCCTCTGTGCGTCATATACATCTCAATCATTTATGCTTTCACCTTTCTTATCACAGTTCTTTTTTCTTACCCTATTAATTTCCTACACCCATTTTCCGATCACATTTTCGGTTGTCTTCTTCATCATCGACGCCATCGTTCATTCGTTTGGATCTACCTTCCACCAGTCGCCGCCATCAGATCTACTGTCATCACCGTCATTCTTCTTCATCATCAAGGTCGTTCTTCTTCGTCATCATCGGATCTACCTTCCACCAGAAAGAGTAAAAATGGAGGATGTGTGGTGGGGATTGGCATCGGTGTCATTCGCCGGAGGTGGTGGTGGACGTCGATGGTGGTTGGTTGGTGGTGATTGTAGAAGACTGTGGCTGATGGTGATTTTAGGCATCGGTGTGATTGTAGATGGCGATGCCGGGTGGTGATTGTAGGTGGCGGTGGTTGGTTACTGGTAACTGTTGGCGGTGGTGGCTGGTGGAGTGGTGGTGGTTGTAGACGGCGGCAGCTGGTGGTGGTTGTTGACAGCGGCGGTGGTGGTTGTTGACGGCGGCGGCTGGTGGTGGTTGTTGACGGCGGCGGCTGGTGGTTGGTTGTTACGGCGACGGTGGTGGTGGTTGTAGGTGGTGTTGTGTGGAGAGGTTTGGGGGTAAAGGAGTAATTATCTATAAAAGGTATGGGTATTTTTGGTACTTCAAATCATGATTTGAGATTTTCAAAAAACGGTACCCAATCCCGGCATAGCTGGGGTACGGGGAGGTAAGATGTAGACAGACCTTACCCCTACTCAAAGGTAGAGAGGCTGCTTCCAGATCCACCGAGGTGGAAGGGACCTCCGGCCCAAAGATGAAAAAAATATGGTTAGATCCACCGGAGTGGAAACCCAAACATGGGGATAATCTCGATTTCAAACTTTTAATCTCAAAAACTCGGTCTGGATTTCAAAAACATATGCTCAATCTCCGATATAAGATCAGGGAGAAAGAGCCGTTGGAAGAGCAGAGAGTGTAGAGAGAGAGAAAACCCAACGTATTGAAAAATTACTTTTAAAAGTACCAAGGTAAAATCAGATTATTAAAATGTTAGCATTATAATGTATATTATTATAGATATATTGACTTTTATTTTTAATCTTAGCATAAGATTGAAGATTCTTGATAAGATATTTGGGCTTCTGATGAAGATCTTTTTAGGCCCATATTAGTGTGCAGGCGCATGCACACTTTGCTTTCCCAGTCGTAGACCGTAGTTATGTCTTGATCTGTCAGGCCCAAGTTTATACTAGGCGCATAGGCACTAGCAGACCCACGAAAGCTATTGTTCAGTTGCGGTTTTAAACTGTAAATCGATAATATCACTAAATTTCAACATTTGTTCAAAAAAAAACTAAATTTCAACACATTGAAAGGTTTGGTTTTCTAACTCTTAAGTCTTAACGTACATTGCGACTTCAAATTAAAATTTTGGTGCTTTCAGTTAAAATGCATGGTTATTTTTCTAATGGTGAAATCGGAAAGTTGATGCTCCGAAGTCAATGGTTTTGCTAGTTGCCACTAGTTAATGAATGGCACATTGGTGAACTAGACTATAACTTAGAGTGTTTTCGAAACAAGAAGCAAATGAGACAACAGCACACGGTAAATTAGAATAATTAATTGATTGATGTAAAGGTCAAACATGTACAACATCATAGGCAAAGAGGATGAAGGGCCTCAAATTAAGGTTCAATTAACAGATTAAACAACTTAAGAATATAAAATAACCAAATCAATCCAATTCTCAAAATAACAAAATAGGTAAACGTATCTATGTAAAATAAAAATGTATAAATATGCAAAATTAGCTAGCTAGCTAGCTATATTTTGATGTTGATGCACCATATTATTCCTTGTGCACCATCTTCTGCACCTCAGTACAAGCCACCACAACCTCTGCCTGCTCAATAGTGTCCCCCATGATGGTGCCCATGGTGGTGCCCGCCCCCAGCATCATGGTGGTGCCCATGATGGTGCCCATGGTGGTGTCCCATTGCAGCATGGTGATGTCCACCTGTGTGGTGGTGGTGGTGTTGCTCTCCTCGAACATCACCACCACCTCCCGAGCCACCACCGCCATCACCAGCTTCTCCTCCATCTCCACCCCCATCACCACCTTCCCTACCACCATCACGACCACCTCCTCCATCTCCGCCCAAATCACCTCCCCCTCTTGTAGCTAGACTACAAAACAACCCGATGATGAAAGATACAAACAAAATCATTACAACAATAACAATAAGCAAACTAGACGAAACCATGAGTACGTAAAAGGTAAATACGTATATTGATCAATGGACTTCGAGCTGAAAGTTGTACTATATTGCTAGCCAACCAACAGAGTTAATTCAATACCAAATAGACAATCTCTAAAACGCTCAAAATAATTTAACACAACATTTTTAGACACGAAAAACCAATGGTTTCCATAAGGTTCAACACGTTCTTTATATATACTAGAAATTTAAATGGAGAGATATCTATGTATATAACTCATATAATCAGTATTTGAATAGTACCTCCATCAGGAAAAGCCTAGGAAAATGAGTATTAGTTAAGATACTATACAGCGCAAAGATCGAATATTCATACATGTTTCATGTGTAATTAATTTGGTTGCGTTGAATAAGTCATTGCATTGACCTAGGAGAATTAATAAATAGTTATTCAAGTACTTATATATATAGTTTAATTATTCGGTATATATTTGCATGGACTATACCGATCTTCGCGCGAAATACGGTCACGTTGTGCATACATTTAACTTTTTAGACGCTGCGTATGGAATACCTGACATTACGTATCTTATTTGACCATTAAAATAAAAATACCTAGCAAATAAAAAAGATAACCAAATCAATTTAAGTTAGTTTTCTAAATAACAAAATAAGTAAAAATGTCTATGTAAAGTAATTTTGCAGAACTAATTAACTAGGTAGATGATGATGTTTATGAACCATGAATAAGTCATTGCATTGACCTAGGAGAATTAATAAATAGTTATTCAAGTACTTATATATATAGTTTAATTATTCGGTATATATTTGCATGGACTATACCGATCTTCGCGCGAAATACGGTCACGTTGTGCATACATTTAACTTTTTAGACGCTGCGTATGGAATACCTGACATTACGTATCTTATTTGACCATTAAAATAAAAATACCTAGCAAATAAAAAAGATAACCAAATCAATTTAAGTTAGTTTTCTAAATAACAAAATAAGTAAAAATGCCTATGTAAAGTAATTTTGCAGAACTAATTAACTAGGTAGATGATGATGTTTATGAACCATTATTCCTAGCTTGTGCACCATCTTGTTCCATCCGATCAGCCACCGCCGCCACCACCACAACCTCCTCCTCCTCCGCCACCACAACCTCCTCCGCCACCACCACAACCTCCTCCTCCTCCGCCACCACAACCTCCTCCTCCTCCACCACAACCTCCTCCCCCATGGTGTCCTCCGTATCCTCCTCCTGAATGGTGGTGCCCAGTGCTTGCATGGTGGTGCCCGGTCCCAGCATGATGGTGGTGATGGTGATGATTGCCTCCTCCGGCATTATCAGTAGCTGTTGGGCCAACAAACAAGAAAGGGTTTGAAGACTGCGAAGTGTAATTAGTGGTAGCTGATGAAACATTGTGACGAGCCTTTGGACGACTACGTTTCTTATTATCAGAGTTTTTCTTATGATCATTATCCGGATGATCACCGCAAACAAAGATGATCATAGCCATTATAGACATAGATGCCAAGATCATACATAGCATGAAAACCAAATGTGGCGCCTCAAAATTCGCAAGTTTTGCTGTTTCATTGCTACCAAGAATCCTAGCCATGATGATTATATTGATGCTCGCAAAAATTAGCAATCGAATAAAAAGGGTTAATGTGAGATTTGTGTTTGAATGGTCGTTGGATCGAGTTTAGATTCAGATATGTTTTCAGTTTATAAGTATCGGAAATAAATACGTAATCACATAGAATTATGGTTGACTTCTAATTCTATATATATCAATATATCATCATTAGCAAGTCATATCCAATAAGCTAATATGTTGGAAACAGTTGGCAGAAAAACAGGGGACAATCTATTTTTATAGTTATCCATGGTATATAATTATAATAATGTGATCTATTTTCTTGCATAAAGTTGTTACAAATATTTCATAAAACTTGTTGATGTTAATCTCCGGATTAAAAAGAAAGTGAGAGTTAAGCCCATATGGATTTTCATTAAGGTCAAAAACTTTACCAACAACAACTAATCTCACTGGCTTTTTGGTAATCTTCTTACAAAACTTGGACTAACAACATTACACATATATAAAATCTAAAATCAGAATTTAAAATTAAATTAAAAATATGTCAGATTAAAAAGACACATCTCATTCAATAATGAATCCAATATTGGATTTGTCGCTACCAATAAATGGCGATGTGTAGACTATAAATTTACAGTGTTACCACACAAGTAGGAATTAATCAAAGGTGACATGCGTACAACATCGTATAAATATATATATAGGCGAAAAGGTTAAAAGTATATATTTAAATATCCAACAAATTAAACAACATCTTATTACAGTACTGTATTATTCATGATCACACTATTACATATAGGAAAATTGAGTTCTGTAATTAAATAACTAAATAATAATAAGTAATATATAAAATAAAACTATATAACTAAATGAATTTGCTGTATTGTACTCGTATATATATATTATTATATATCGATCCCTCGTTACAACCACCATCTGATCAGTGGTGCCCGCCATGGTGGTGTCCACCGAATCCTCCTCCTTAAAAGTGGTGATGATGCCCAGTGCTCATTGAAGCATAGTCATACCCAGTGCTTGTTTCATGGTGGTGCCCGACCCCAGCATGGTGATGACCGACGCCAGAATGATGATGACCGACCCCAGAATGATGGTGTCCCACCGTAGTAGTACTCTGATCGTCGTGTCCGCCTTTATGGTAGTGGTGGTGGTGTGTGTCTGATCCTCGAACATCATCATCAGCAGGAGGAGCTGTTGGTGGGGCAACAAACAAGAAAGGGTTTAAAAAAGGCTGCGAAGTGTAATTAGTGATAGCTGAAGACGATTGAACATTGGGACGAGCCTCGGTGGTGGTAACTGAAGATGTAACGTTGGGACGAGTCTTTTGACGACGTTTCTTATCAGAGTTGTCATGATCACCGCAAACAAAGATGATCACGGCCATTATTGACATCGATGCCAAGATCATACATACCATGAAAACTAAATGTGACGCCTCAAAATTCGCAAGTTTTGCTGTTTCGTTGCTACCAATTAGAATCCGAGCCATGATGATGATATTGATGCTCACAAAAATTATTAATCGAATAAAAGGGTTGATGTGAGAATTGAAATAGGGTTGCGAACTTGCGATTAGTTTTTGTATATCAATCGTCGTACGTTTAGAGTTTGTGAATTTTACTTTAGATATGTTTGCAATTTATAAGTACCGGGAATATAAGTAATTGTAAACTAATGTCAACAACAACAACAACAACAACAAGGTACCCAATCCCGACATAAGCCGGGCTATGGGGGAGGTATGATGTAGACAGACCTTACCCCTACTCAAAGGTAGGGAGGCTGCTTCCGGTTCCACCGCAGTGGAAGGGACCTCCGGCCCGGGTGAAAAAATAAGGTTAGATCCACCGGAGTGGAAGCTTAACCGGATAGGGATAATCTCGATCTCAAACTCTCAATCTCAATCTCAATCCCACTCTTCGGTTCACAAATTCAGATCTTAGATCTAGAAATTTGTTACCGTTAGGGAGAGGGAGAGGTTAGAGAGAGAGAGAAGAGAGAGAAATTGAATTGTAAACTAATGTGTTTTTGTCAAAAAGAAAAATGTTTACATTATTTGGTACTATGCAACATAGCAGCATCACAGTATTTACCTACTACAAATTGTAGTCAGCAAACATATGGAAAATATGTTTTCCTCCATGGTAGGCTACAACATACTTTAGTCAAAAGAACATGTGGCAAATGTGTTATAGGCTATTGTTGTTCAGACGTTGTCAACTTTTGTACATGCAAATATGATCTATAAATAGATGCATGGAGTAAGTCTTAAAAGACACATCAAGTTTTACAAAAACAACTTTTCATATTTTATGGAGCATTACTTTCATTTGTAATACTACCTTTTATATATCCAAATTTTAGTCTCCAAGTTTTATTCAATCAAGTGTCATTAATTTTTAAGTATTTTCATCATATTTCCAACATAAATTGGTATCAGAGCTTGTTCAATCTATATTGGGTTAAACGAGTTACAATATTATTTAACAATCATGGCAAGACAAGGATTTGATCTTAGTCATGTTGTTGTCCCAATTTTCGATGGTGAAAACTACGATTATTGGTGTGTCAAAATGGAGACATTATTTCAATCTTTAGATGTGTTAGATGATGTCCATAACACATTTGAAGAGCCATTATTAACTGAAAAACAAACGGTTGAACAAATGGCAGAATTAAAAAAGAAAAGAAGCAGAAATGCAACTGTTTTAAGTATGATTCAGCGGGGAGTCATACCATCAATTTTTCCAAAGATCATGCGGATCAAGAATGCTAAAGAAGCTTGGGAAATTCTTAAGCAAGAATTTCAAGGCGATGTAAAAGTGAGAGCTATCAAATTGCAGTCTCTCAGACGGGATTACGAGAATATGAAGATGAAAGAAAATGAATCACTTAATGACTATTCGTCTAGATTAACCGATTTGGTTAATCAGATGAAAAGTTATGGTGATGAAATTGAAGACCAAAGAATTGTCGAGAAAATTCTCATTACCATTCCAGAAAAATTTGATCCAATTATAGCAGTCATTGAAAACACCAAAGATCTCAAAACTTTGGGTATTCAAGAATTGCTAAGTTCGTTAAAGTCCTACGAGCAACGCATGACACGTCACACAGGCAGGGCGATTGAAAGTGCATTTCAGTCCAGCTTGCAAAGTGATAAAAAGCCACCACAAAGTTACGAAAGAGGGAGTTCATCCCGTGGTGGAAGAGGAGGCAGAAATTTTAGAGGTCGAGGACGTGGCCAAAGCTATGGAACTTCAAGACCCCGATTCAACTTTGAAAGAAAATCACCCGCCGAAGCAAATTCTTACAAGTGTTCGATTTGTAAGAAAGATAATCATGAAGAAAAAGATTGTTGGAACAAAGGAAAGTTTCAATGTTCTTATTGTAATCGATTTGGACACCTTGAAAAATTTTTGTCAACAAAAGAACCAACAACAACAAGCCAACTACTCCGAAGAAAAGCAAGAAGATGGAAATGTCTTTTTTTGTCACTCAGCCACCGTCAACAAAAATGACATTTGGTTTCTTGACAGCGGTTGTAGTAATCATATGACCGGTGATGAAAGTATTTTGGTCAATATTGATACTACAATAAAGTCTCATGTGAAAATGGGAAATGGAGCAGTGGTGCAAGTGAAAGGCAAAGGCAAGATCCCGGTGGAAACCAAAAGAGGTATCAAATACATTATTGATGTTTTGCTAGTTCCTGATCTTGACCAAAATTTGCTCAGCGTTGGACAACTTGTAGAGCATGGATACTCTATAATTTTTGAAGAAAAAGGTTGCAATATTTATGACAAAGACAAGAACAAAAATTTAATGCAGAAGATAACAATGGGAAAGAACAGAAGTTTTCCCATCACACTCAAATATGGGAATCACGTTGCTTTAAAAGCAACAGTTGCAGATGAGTCTTTGTTATGGCACAGGAGACTTGGACATCTGAATTTTCAGAGTCTAAATTTACTTCACCAGAAAAATATGGTTGGAGGTTTGCCACAAATTCAAGAAGTTGAAGGAGTTTGTGAAGGGTGTGCACTCGGAAAGCATCATCGGAAACCATTTCCGAAAGGAGTTGCTTTAAGAGCCAAATGAATTCTCGAGCTAGTACACACCGATCTTTGTGGTCCAATGAGCAATCCTTCTCATGGTAATAATATCTATTTCATTCTATTTATTGATGATTTTAGTAGAATGACATGGGTTTATTTCATGAAAGAAAAATCACAAGTTTTTGGAATTTTTAAAAAGTTTAAAAGTTTTGTTGAAAAACAAACTGGTCGTTTTATCAAAGTGTTAAGAAGTGACCAAGGCAAAGAATATAATTCAAAAGAATTTGACAAGTTTTGTGAAGATGAAGGCATGGAAAGACAGGTTACCACAAGATATACACCTCAACAAAATGGTGTAGTTGAAAGAAAAAATCAAACTGTGGTAGAGATGGCGAAATCCATGTTGCACGAGAAAGGTTTGCCAAAAAGTTTTTGGGCAGAAGCAGTTTACACGGCAGTTTACTTGTTAAACAGAAGTCCTACAAAAGCTTTAAATGACAAGACTCCACTTGAAGCGTGGAATGGAAGAAAACCCTCGGTAAGGCATCTTAAAATTTTTGGATGTGTTTGTTATTCTCAAATACCAAAACAAAAGAGACACAAGTTAGATGAAACAAGTGAAACATGTATTTTTGTAGGCTATAGTAGCAAGTCAAAAGCTTATAGATTGTATAGCCTAAATAAGAAAAATGTCATTATTAGTAGAGATGTAGTTTTTGATGAAAATTCTTCCTGGAATTGGGAAGAAGAAAAGAAAGAGGGAACAAGTGTTTCTATGAAGAATATGCAGGATGGAGCTGTTTCAGAATCTGAAGAAGATCATCCAGCAAATGATGAAGTACCAGAAGAACCATCCCCGAGTTCACCTCCATCAACACCAACAAACCAAAGTTCTCAAGCATCCTCACCATCTTCAAGTCCACCACCAAAATTTCGTGGGCTAACAGATTTATATGACAACACACAAAAGATTATTTGTAATTTTTGTCAGGTAGAACCAGAAAGTTTTGAAGAAGCGATTCAAAATGAATCATGGAGGAATGCAATGGAGGAAGAAATTAGAGTCATTGAAAAGAACAAGACATGGGAGCTCGCAGACAAACCGATAGACAAAGATGTCATTGGTGTCAAATGGATCTACAAGGTCAAATTCAATGCAGACGGTACGGTGCAAAGAAACAAGGCAAGACTAGTCGCAAAAGGCTACTCACAACAGACTAGAATTGACTATGATGAAACCTTTGCTCCAGTTGCTCGAATGGATACAATCCGAGCAGTCATTGCATTAGCAGCTCAGAAAGGTTGGTCTTTATACCAACTTGATGTCAAATCAGCATTTTTGAATGGAGAACTCAAGGAAGAAGTTTATGTGCATCAACCTCAAGGATTTGAGGTTAAAGGAAAAGAAGAAAAAGTTTACAAGTTGAGGAAAGCTCTTTACGGGCTTAAACAAGCACCGCGAGCATGGTATAGCCAAATTGATGGTTATTTTAAAGAAAAAGGTTTTGATCAAAGCAAGAGTGAGCCAACCTTGTATGTCAAGAATCAAGGTAAAAACGATATTCTTATTGTGGCACTCTATGTCGATGATCTTGTGTTCACAGGAAACAACGCAAAAATGATTGAAGATTTCAAGGATGAAATGATGAAGAAATACAAGATGAGTGATTTAGGCCTTCTAAATCATTTTCTTGGAATGGAAATCTATCAAGATGATAACGGAGTTTTTATATGCCAAGAAAAGTATGCCGAGAAGATTTTGAAAGTTTTTGACATGTCCGAATGCAAACCGAAGGACACTCCTTTGGTTGTGAATGAAAAGCTAATGAAAGAAGACGGTTCAAATAAAGTGGACGCCACACTTTATCGAAGCTTGGTCGGGAAATTGTTGTACCTCACAGCAACAAGACCAGACATCATGTTTGCTGCAAGTTTACTCTCAAGGTTTATGCACAATCCAAGTCATATTCACATGGGAGTTGGTAAGCGAATTTTAAGATATTTGCAAGGAACAAAAGATTTTGGAATCAAGTACGAGAAAAACAAGATTTTAAATTTACATGGTTTTTGTGATAGTGATTGGGGTGGATGTACAGATGACATGAAAAGTACATCCGGGTATATTTTCTCACTTGGTTCAGGTGTATTCAGCTGGTGTTCAAAGAAGCAACAAACAGTTGCACAATCATCCGCAGAGGCAGAGTACGTAGCAGCAGCTCTAGCCACATCACAAGCAATTTGGACAAGAAGAATTTTTGAAGACATTGGTGAAAAGCAAATTGAGCCAACAACAATTTTTTGTGACAGTATGTCTGCAATAGCAATTGCAAAGAATCCTGTACATCACAGTCGCACAAAGCATATTGCTTTGAAACATCATTTTATCAGAGAAGCAATTGAAGACGGCGAAGTGAATCTCAAGTTTTGTGGAACACATGAGCAGTTAGCAGATATTTTTACAAAAGCACTTCCACGAGAAAAATTTCATGAGCTTAGAAAACAATTGGGAGTTCAACCAAAACACATTACGGGGAGAATGTAAACTAATGTGTTTTTGTCAAAAAGAAAAGATGTTTACATTATTTGGTACTATGCAACATAGGAGCATCACAGTATTTACCTACTACAAATTGTAGTCAGCAAACATATGGAAAATATGTTTTCCTTCATGGTAGGCTACAATATACTTTAGTCAAAAGAACATGTGGCAAATGTGTTATAGGCTATTGTTGTTCAGACGTTGTCAACTTTTGTACATGCAAATATGATCTATAAATAGATGCATGGAGTAAGTCTTAAAAGACACATCAAGTTTTACAAAAACAACTTTTCATATTTTATGGAGCATTACTTTCATTTGTAATACTACCTTTTATATATCCAAATTTTAGTCTCCAAGTTTTATTCAATCAAGTGTCATTAATTTTTAAGTATTTTCATCATATTTCCAACAGTAATCACGTACAATTATGCTTGCGGACATCGAATTGTAATATAAATCGAAAACAAGTAATCACAATCATGGTTTACTTCGAATTGTATTATGAATCGGAAACATTAAATATATACTCGTATATATTTTTTGTTTAATTTGTGGACTATATAGTTTTAGGCGAGGGTAATTTTTTTTTAATCCCAATACTCATACACAAACAGACATCGTTATTTTAACTATCATTAAATAAAAATTAAAAATACTCAGTATATATATCACAAACAATTAACTTTAAATATCAGACTATTATTGAATACCCTTTCTTAACTACAACTTCAAATTCAAAGGTAAATCTTATAAACTCTAACTCTTTTTTATTATGTTAAAGTTATTATTATTATTAATTTTTTATTATTATTATTATTATATTAATTTATTATTATTATTATTATTGTTGTTATTATTTAGAACATAATTATTTGGATTGTTGTTGAATTATATATTAGTTATAGTTGTTTAATTTTTTTGTTAGGGATCATGGAAAAATACCTCAAAAGGAAAGAACCATCATCAAGTGATGGTAATGGTGTGAAATCTTTTTATAAAAATGTGGCTAACAATAAAGAACCACCACCAATCTCTACACCTAAAATGCCTAAGTTAGTTGATTTGGATAATCTTCCATGGGATCCCATCGAAGAAAAGATATTCTTCTAGAGATTGAGAAAGAAAGAGTGAGAAAAAGCATTCGTAGTGGTTTACTTGAGACGGGAAGTGGGTTAAATCAAGAGCGTTCTTTTGTACGTCCCGGTGATACACGTTGGAATTCACATAATAAGACACTTTTGCGATTGGTTGATATGTTTCCAAGTGTTATTATAGTGCTTGATTATGTTAAGAAGGAAGGGCTTAATGGTTCTAACCAAAATCAAGCAAGTGGACTTTTGAAGTATCTAAAATCATTTAATTGTCTGTTTCTTTGTTGAGTCATGGATTCACTGAAAGACTCAGCAATGGACTCAGCGATGGACTCTGTCAGCGAGTCATCAGCGACTATCATTTATCTTCGAGTTAAAGGATAAGTTCAATGACTCACCGCCATGTTTTGTAAGTCAAATATGGGCGGGAAGATGAAGATAAGAAGACTGGTCCCCAAGGACACGTGTTGATCAAGCAGAGTGAAGACATGTGACCTTGTACTAGAATGGTACTAAGGTGTTTCTCTTTCATACCCGTTATGGAAAAGAAACAAGATGGAAAAAGAGATTCCTGCAGGCCAGTCGTACACACCAATAGATGGTTGACAACCTTCATGTGTCAACATCTATTGGGTTGTCATGTGATGTTTTTTCTCTCCTATATAAGGCATCACTTGACCTAGCCGCAACTCAGTTGGTTTGTTCCACAATTACAATTAGTGTGTTTTTCTCTCTTTGTATAATTGTTAAGTTTTAGTGTGTCGAAAAACTTAACAATATTTTCTCTTTTCTTTCTTTGTAAACCGACCATGTATTCATCGTTTAATCAATGTTACTTATGATTAAACTTCTTTACTTTCTTGTCTTATGTTCTTAGAGTAATTTACATTAGTTGTTAATTACATAATCGTTGCAAACTTGGGACTTTCAGTTGGTATCAGAGCAGTGTTTCGATACACTGAAACTGATCTGAAAAGTGTTTGCAAGATTATCTTTCTTTCTGTACTTTTAATTTTCTGCATCTAAAATCTTTTCTTTTCTTTTCTTTTCTTTTCTTTAATTTCTTTTCTTTTCTGT
Source organism: Erigeron breviscapus (assembly GCA_034093135.1). Lineage (NCBI taxonomy): Eukaryota > Viridiplantae > Streptophyta > Magnoliopsida > Asterales > Asteraceae > Erigeron > Erigeron breviscapus. The sequence goes on from CM067172.1 coordinate 108,255,071, forward strand.
TTCTTTTCCTTCTCTTTTCTTTTCTTTTCTTTCTTTCTTTCTTTTCTTTTCTGCCGATTTCTTTCTTTATTTTCTCTTTTCTTTCTTTGTAAACCGACCATGTATTCATCGTTTAATCAATGTTACTTATGATTAAACTTCTTTACTTTCTTGTCTTATGTTCTTAGAGTAATTTACATTAGTTGTTAATTACATAATCGTTGCAAACTTGGGACTTTCAGTTGGTATCAGAGCAGTGTTTCGATACACTGAAACTCGTCTGAAAAGTGTTTGCAAGATTATCTTTCTTTCTGTACTTTTAATTTTCTGCATCTAAAATCTTTTCTTTTCTTTGTAAACCGACCATGTATTCATCGTTTAATCAATGTTACTTATGATTAAACTTCTTTACTTTCTTGTCTTATGTTCTTAGAGTAATTTACATTAGTTGTTAATTACATAATCGTTGCAAACTTGGGACTTTCAGTTGGTATCAGAGCAGTGTTTCGATACACTGAAACTCGTCTGAAAAGTGTTTGCAAGATTATCTTTCTTTCTGTACTTTTAATTTTCTGCATCTAAAATCTTTTCTTTTCTTTGTAAACCGACCATGTATTCATCGTTTAATCAATGTTACTTATGATTAAACTTCTTTACTTTCTTGTCTTATGTTCTTAGAGTAATTTACATTAGTTGTTAATTACATAATCGTTGCAAACTTGGGACTTTCAGTTGGTATCAGAGCAGTGTTTCGATACACTGAAACTGATCTGAAAAGTGTTTGCAAGATTATCTTTCTTTCTGTACTTTTAATTTTCTGCATCTAAAATCTTTTCTTTTCTTTGTAAACCGACCATGTATTCATCGTTTAATCAATGTTACTTATGATTAAACTTCTTTACTTTCTTGTCTTATGTTCTTAGAGTAATTTACATTAGTTGTTAATTACATAATCGTTGCAAACTTGGGACTTTCAGTTGGTATCAGAGCAGTGTTTCGATACACTGAAACTCGTCTGAAAAGTGTTTGCAAGATTATCTTTCTTTCTGTACTTTTAATTTTCTGCATCTAAAATCTTTTCTTTTCTTTGTAAACCGACCATGTATTCATCGTTTAATCAATGTTACTTATGATTAAACTTCTTTACTTTCTTGTCTTATGTTCTTAGAGTAATTTACATTAGTTGTTAATTACATAATCGTTGCAAACTTGGGACTTTCAGTTGGTATCAGAGCAGTGTTTCGATACACTGAAACTCGTCTGAAAAGTGTTTGCAAGATTATCTTTCTTTCTGTACTTTTAATTTTCTGCATCTAAAATCTTTTCTTTTCTTTTCTTTTCTTTTCTTTAAAACTTTTCTTTATTTTCTTTCTTTTCTTTTCTTTTCTTCTTCTTTTCTTTCTTCTTCTTTTCTTTTCTTTTCTTTTTTTTCTTTTCTTTTCTTTTCTTTTTCTTTTCTTTGTAAACCGACCATGTATTCATCGTTTAATCAATGTTACTTATGATTAAACTTCTTTACTTTCTTGTCTTATGTTCTTAGAGTAATTTACATTAGTTGTTAATTACATAATCGTTGCAAACTTGGGACTTTCAGTTGGTATCAGAGCAGTGTTTCGATACACTGAAACTCGTCTGAAAAGTGTTTGCAAGATTATCTTTCTTTCTGTACTTTTAATTTTCTGCATCTAAAATCTTTTCTTTTCTTTGTAAACCGACCATGTATTCATCGTTTAATCAATGTTACTTATGATTAAACTTCTTTACTTTCTTGTCTTATGTTCTTAGAGTAATTTACATTAGTTGTTAATTACATAATCGTTGCAAACTTGGGACTTTCAGTTGGTATCAGAGCAGTGTTTCGATACACTGAAACTCGTCTGAAAAGTGTTTGCAAGATTATCTTTCTTTCTGTACTTTTAATTTTCTGCATCTAAAATCTTTTCTTTTCTTTGTAAACCGACCATGTATTCATCGTTTAATCAATGTTACTTATGATTAAACTTCTTTACTTTCTTGTCTTATGTTCTTAGAGTAATTTACATTAGTTGTTAATTACATAATCGTTGCAAACTTGGGACTTTCAGTTGGTATCAGAGCAGTGTTTCGATACACTGAAACTCGTCTGAAAAGTGTTTGCAAGATTATCTTTCTTTCTGTACTTTTAATTTTCTGCATCTAAAATCTTTTCTTTTCTTTTCTTTGCTTTTCTTTTAAAACTTTTCTTTATTATTCTGTTCCTTCTCTGGTTTCTTTTCTTTCCTCGTATTACTCAACTGCATCTCAATGACCATGTTGCTAGGAGCCACCCAAGCAACCTGCATCAACGCACTTAGCCGGGCTAGGGCAAGTACGGGTTAAGCTTAACACTTTCCTGCATCAAATTTTTAACGAGCTCGAACCTGCATCTCATTTAGTTTAGGTGACTGCATTACCTAAACATTTACTACATTTACTGCTTTTACGTTTTGGGCCCTTAAACGTGCACGTGTCATGACAACTTAACAAGTCTAGTGAACTAGATGAGCAAGCCATACAATCATGCACATAACAACAATCAACAACATATACTACATCTCAATGCATCACAAGATACTGCATATCACTTCATAACATAATACTACATCACACGTCATTTCATAACATACACTACATTACATATCATTAGGGACTGCATTTCAGGTCTCAATGATCAACTACATAACCCATATTACCTCCCGTGTAACCCCGTATACCCACAAACAATTCAAGGTACCAATTGGGAAGTTATTATATGAAACCATCTTTTGTTGAACCCTCAGCGTGTCAAAGTAGTGTATCTTACCTCAAAGAAGCGCACGACAAATGATAACTACGTTACCGTGCAAAGCAAGTATTCCTGACCTCCTATAATCATTAAGTGATCATTAGACAAGCTATTACTCACATCATTAAGGTCATAACTCAGACCTAAACACCTATAAACACGACCCATGACAATGCTTTATGCATTGGAGGTTTGATTAATACATTAGGACTCATAGAATCCGACAAAACTCGACCTTCACTCACTAATTCAACCTTTCAAGAACTTGACATCAAGATCATCTTTTAAAAGCATTACCATTAGAAAATAGACTCTCTCACGATTCCGTGGATAGCTTATTTGTCAAAAATGGAGTTACGGTTCAAAAGTTATGGCCGTTTCAAAATTCAGTCTCTATTACGCCGCAATGACTTCATTGCGCCGCAACCTATCTGCCTGTAATCCAGTTGCGCCGCAACTAGTCCCGATTCAGCACAATAATCATCTTTTAAAAGCATTACCATTAGAAAATAGACTCTCTCACGATTCCGTGGATAGCTTATTTGTCAAAAATGGAGTTACGGTTCAAAAGTTATGGCCGTTTCAAAATTCAGTCTCTATTACGCCGCAATGACTTCATTGCGCCGCAACCTATCTGCCTGTAATCCAGTTGCGCCGCAACTAGTCCCGATTCAGCACAATAATCATCTTTTAACCACCAAAACCTAACCAAACATAACCCAAACGACCCCAAACCATATGAACGACTTTTGTACCCCAAAATCCATCATATTAAGACCATTTTGATGCAATAAAATCCTTGATTAAACCACACATGAATTGCATCATAAAACAAGCATTATTTCGACATCAATTGACCCTCCAATGGCCTAGACCTGATTTCTAATGACTCGTGTGATTAAAAAGATATAAAATCAAAGTTAATATACCTTTACTACCTGTAGATCACAATGAGGATGCAAAAGACTCGATCAAACACCCTTAAATCACACGTTTTGAAGGATTTTCGGCTTAGAAATTGATATGGGATTAGGGGGGAGGTTAGGGCTTTGAGAGGAGAGTGATATTATCAGTAAACAACAACTAATGATCACCCTTAGGACCCTAAACCCGTTTTTTGACTTTCACCCTATGTCAAAATTGGTCCCTAAGCTTCGTAAAGTCACATTATTAGCCCAAAACACCTCTAGGGACTATATACAACTCAATAAACACTTTGAACACCTCAAAAAGGCATTTAACTACATCTTAAACACATTACTACATCAATCAATAAGACATTTAAGTCTTACACGTATAACACATTAACTACATATAAGCATTTAATCCACCGCAGACTTAACAAACACGTTATGTTGACCTAACGACTCAAGTCAACCGTTAAATAAAAGGATTGGGATGTTACATGGATCTTGGAAGGAGAGAATGCTCCTACACATCTTAGGAGTTGAACCTTACCTAATGACCATTCTGACCAGAGGGCCATATGTACCGGTTCTGGTTTCCAGGACACCCGGAGCTACCACTGATGCTCCTGAAGTTGTCACTGCAATTATTAAACCAGAAGTACAATGGACAGATGATGAGCGTAGGCTTGTCAATCTGGATGCTCGGTTAAGAAATTTGATTATCAACACCCTTCCCGATGACATAATGAAATCTGTCATCAAACTTTCTTCTGCTAAAAAGGTGTGGGATAATCTTTGTACCAGATTTGATGGTACGGAAGATGTTCTTGCTACCAAAAAGATAGATCTAAAACGTGCCTATGAAGGATTCTTCTCTCTTCCTAATGAGAGTCTGGATGGAACTTACAATCGGTTTAAATGTCTTCTGAATGATATGGCAAACGCTGGCATAGAGCATGATATGCTTGAAGTGTGCCACAAGTTCATTGACAGCTTGCCTATCAAATGGCAAGGTTTAAGACAAATTCTTCGAACCACCAAACTGCTAAAACAGCATGATCTAGAATCACTCTATGGCACTCTTTAATTTGAAGAGAGAGCCCTTGCTCAAAACTTGAGAGCTGAGGCTGATTCCAAAAGGCATGCTGGTTCATCTTCTTCTTCTTCTTTATCTAGCACCCCTCATATTCATGACCCTCTTGCTTTGGTCTCTGCTGAAGTTAGCACTATCCATGTTAACAACAGCAACTCCACCCCATCTCTTCCCAAACATTTGAAGGAAATCCTTCAAGTGATGGTTTCAAGCCTCTTGCTCCTCAGCTTTTGACTGTTAAGTCTAAAGCTGTTGAACCTTTTAGAAGGAGCAAGGTCGCTATTCCATATGACTACAGCACTCCTCAGCGAGCTAAGCCTATTAGTCAACCTGCTGAGAATCTTGTTCCTTCAGTAGTTGTTGAACGACCGTCGTCTCAGCCTTCATCCTCCTCTAACTTCTCCCATGCTGACAGTAAGTCTGTTATGCATGATCGATTGATGAAAAGACAAGTTAGGTTTGGTGATGCTCGTTATCAGCAACCTAACCCTGTCTATGTACCTAAGGGAACATATATCCCTCAGCAATCTAAACCTGTTCAGCAGGTCAGACCTCCTCAGCAAGGTGGTCAGCGAATTGTTCAGACTCACTCTGGCCCTTCCTCTTCTAATACTCTCTCAAAGGGCAAGTCCATTCTTGGTCCTGTTCCTAAGTCTTTTCTTCTCCAATTTAGGAAGAAAAAGGCTTCTTCAACAGCATCAACTTCTTCCTCCAATCATGAGATATGTGAGTTGACCAAACGTGTAAACGACTTGTCCTCACAACTCAATGATTCAAAGTCAGAAACCAAGAAAGTGTTATCTTTGTGGAGAAAGAGGACACATTGCTGCTGACTGTACTGACAAGGAATCCAGAAATCCTCCTGAAGTTGTCATTCAGCCAAATCCATTCTCAGCTTCTGCTGCTCCTTCCACCTCTGTAACCGCTGAGCAAACTCCTCCAGCTGAGTCTAATATCAGCTTGGGTGACACAGTTGTCCTTACTGAGGACAACATTTCTGAGCATATTGCTTCTCAGCGAATCTCAATTCCCCATTCTCAAGAGATTCTTACAACTGATCTTGGCAGCATTCTGGTTGAATATGGGAACAATAACCAGGTCAGTAACATGTTTGTTCTTGATACTGGCAACAATGTCACTCATACCTCTGCAGATCAATACTTCACTTATGAGGTTACTCGTGACATGCTTCCTGCTCATCAACTTGTTGATAATTTTCCAAGAGATGAGATTACTGACCCAAATGCTCCTCTTCCTCTCTCTACTGATGATACTGTCAGTGGAGAAAATCTCAATTCCCCATTCTCAAGAGATTCTTACAACTGATCTTGGCAGCATTCTGGTTGAATATGGGAACAATAACCAGGTCAGTAACATGTTTGTTCTTGATACTGGCAACAATGTCACTCATACCTCTGCAGATCAATACTTCACTTATGAGGTTACTCGTGACATGCTTCCTGCTCATCAACTTGTTGATAATTTTCCAAGAGATGAAATTACTGACCCAAATGCTCCTCTTCCTCTCTCTACTGATGATACTGTCAGTGGAGAAAATCTCAATTCCCCATTCTCAAGAGATTCTTACAACTGATCTTGGCAGCATTCTGGTTGAATATGGGAACAATAACCAGGTCAGTAACATGTTTGTTCTTGATACTGGCAACAATGTCACTCATACCTCTGCAGATCAATACTTCACTTATGAGGTTACTCGTGACATGCTTCCTGCTCATCAACTTGTTGATAATTTTCCAAGAGATGAAATTACTGACCCAAATGCTCCTCTTCCTCTCTCTACTGATGATACTGTCAGTGGAGAAAATCTCAATTCCCCATTCTCAAGAGATTCTTACAACTGATCTTGGCAGCATTCTGGTTGAATATGGGAACAATAACCAGGTCAGTAACATGTTTGTTCTTGATACTGGCAACAATGTCACTCATACCTCTGCAGATCAATACTTCACTTATGAGGTTACTCGTGACATGCTTCCTGCTCATCAACTTGTTGATAATTTTCCAAGAGATGAAATTACTGACCCAAATGCTCCTCTTCCTCTCTAATACTCTCTCAAAGGGCAAGTCCATTCTTGGTCCTGTTCCTAAGTCTTTTCTTCTCCAATTTAGGAAGAAAAAGGCTTCTTCAACAGCATCAACTTCTTCCTCCAATCATGAGATATGTGAGTTGACCAAACGTGTAAACGACTTGTCCTCACAACTCAATGATTCAAAGTCAGAAACCAAGAAAGTGTTATCTTTGTGGAGAAAGAGGACACATTGCTGCTGACTGTACTGACAAGGAATCCAGAAATCCTCCTGAAGTTGTCATTCAGCCAAATCCATTCTCAGCTTCTGCTGCTCCTTCCACCTCTGTAACCGCTGAGCAAACTCCTCCAGCTGAGTCTAATATCAGCTTGGGTGACACAGTTGTCCTTACTGAGGACAACATTTCTGAGCATATTGCTTCTCAGCGAATCTCAATTCCCCATTCTCAAGAGATTCTTACAACTGATCTTGGCAGCATTCTGGTTGAATATGGGAACAATAACCAGGTCAGTAACATGTTTGTTCTTGATACTGGCAACAATGTCATCATAGATAAGCATCAAGGCACAGTAATTAACATTAATAAAGAGGTAGTCTTGGTTGCTCCTAGAAAAAGGGATATCTACTTGGTAGATTTCACTCCTGTCAAAACTGACAGCGAGACCTGCTTCTTTTCAAAAGCTGCCTCACAAATCAATTGGTTGTGGCACAAGCGTATGTCGCATGTGAATTTTAAAACAATCAATTCTCTTGCCAAGAAAAATCTTGTTCGAGGCCTTCCTCCTCTCACTTATGAGAAGGACATGCTCTGTGGTGCTTGTGAAAAGGGAAAAAGCCACCGAGCCACATTCAAAACCAAACAAGCCAATTCTATCAATGGCTGCTTCCATCTACTTCACATGGACCTTTTTGGTCCAGTGAATGTCCAAAGTCTAAAGGGTAGCAGATACACCTTAGTTATTGTGGATGAATATTCACGATATACTTGGACAATCTTCCTTAATTCTAAGAGTGATGCTGCTGAGGAAATATTAATTTCATTAAAAGGATGGAAAACCTCAACAGCATACGTGTTAAAGAACTCAGAAGTGATCATGGCACTGAGTTCAGAAACCACACTCTTGAAAGTTTTTGTGTTGATCAAGGGATTGCACAAAACTTCTCTTCTGTTCGAACTCCTGAGCAAAATGGAGTGGCTGAAAGGAGAAACAGAACTCTCGTTGAAGCTGCTCGAACTATGCTCAGTGAGTCTTCCCTTCCTAGTAAATTCTGGGCTGAAGCAGTTAGTACTGCTTGCCATACTCAAAATAGGTGTCTTATTGTCAAAAGACATGACAAGACTGCCTATGAAATTCTTAAGGGTAAGAAACCTCAAATTGGATACTTCCATGTTTTTTGGTGTCCAGTTTTTATCCTAAATGATAAGGATCATTTAGGTAAATTTGATCCCAAAGCTGATGATGGCTATTTCCTGGGATACTCCTCTATTAGTAAGGCTTTCAGAGTATTTATAACTCGCACTCAAAAAGTGGATGAATCAATTCATGTTACTTTTGATGAAAGTTGTTCAGCTCTGGGTGATCTCTCAAGTGAGTCATCCGCTGAAGTAATCTTCAGCGACCTTGCTGATCCTCCAGTGGAGTCAACGACACATCATGATGTTGCTGACTCACATACTGTTGATACTTCAAGCCTCTCAACAAATGATCAGTATATGGCAGCTCATATTTACTCTATTGATCCAGTTGAGCCTCTCCTTAGGACAGTTAATGCTACTTCCATTAACGTTCCTCCCTCAGCTGAACCTCATACTGCTGACAGTGTCGCTAAGGAAATCTTTCATGATGCCTTAGTGAATCCTGTTTCTGGAGACGCTGATGATACACACCTCAGCAAGAGGTACCCACTGCTCTCAGTAAACCTCCTGTCAGCAACTCTGAACCTTCTCTAACCATTGATCTCTCCACTTATTCTCTTACATCAAAAAATCCTACCACCACCTTATCCGCTGTCACTTACTCTTCTTCTATTCATACACCAGCACTACGTTGGACTGCTGATCACCCTCTTGACCATGTGATTGGTAATCCACACAATGGTATCCAAACTCGCTCAGCGACAAGTAATACTTGTCTCTATGTCAATTTCTTATCTCAAATTGTGCCCGCCAATATTGGCAAAGCTATGGCTGATCCTTCTTGGGTGGAAGCCATGCAAAAAGAATTGACACAATTTGAAAGAAATCACGTTTGGTTTCTTGTTCCTCCTCCCTATAAGGAACCCATTGGCACTTGATGTGACCAATTTATATAGATCGCCCACATCATTATTGGCCTTTTACGTATGTGTTTTGAGTCAATTTTGTATGCATTTAGCGCGTTTATGGTGTTTGTTAGTGCTTTCAGGTTCTTAGCAGGTTGTGCGTCCATTTGGTGCATTTTCTGACGATTTTAGGCCAAGATGTTGATCCGAGTGTTCGAGAGCTGTTAATAAAGAAGAACCAAAGATTTCAGCAAGATTTGACTGCGCCGCAGTGGGAGTGTACAGCCCCACTGCGCCGCAGTCAAAGGCCGAGTAAAAGAAATGAATTTCCAGAGGATTTTAACTGCGCCGCAGTGGGAGTGCACTAGCCCCACTGCGCCGCAGTCACCAGTGAGAAGAGCCAATGAATTCCAGACGATATTCCATGCGCCGCAGTGGGTGTGCACTTGTGCGCCGCAGTGGGAGTGTACAGCCCCACTGCGCCGCAGTCAAAGGCCGAGTAAAAGAAATGAATTTCCAGAGGATTTTAACTGCGCCGCAGTGGGAGTGAACTAGCCCCACTGCGCCGCAGTGGGAGTGTACAGCCCCACTGCGCCGCAGTCAAAGGCCGAGTAAAAGAAATGAATTTCCAGAGGATTTTAACTGCGCCGCAGTGGGAGTGCACTAGCCCCACTGCGCCGCAGACACACAAGAACAGAATTTCAGAGATCTCTCACTGCGCCGCAGTGGGAGTGCACAAGGCCCACTGCGCCGCAGTGGGAGTGTACAGCCCCACTGCGCCGCAGTCAAAGGCCGAGTAAAAGAAATGAATTTCCAGAGGATTTTAACTGCGCCGCAGTGGGAGGGATGTTGCCCCACTGCGCCGCAGTCACCAGTGAGAAGAGCCAATGAATTCCAGACGATATTCCATGCGCCGCAGTGGGAGTGCACTTGCCCCACTGCGCCGCAGTCACACAAGAACAGAATTTCAGAGATCTCTCACTGCGCCGCAGTCAAAGGCCGAGTAAAAGAATGAATTTCCAGAGGATTTTAACTGCGCCGCAGTCAAAGGCCGAGTAAAAGAAATGAATTTCCAGAGGATTTTAACTGCGCCGCAGTGGGAGTGCACTAGCCCCACTGCGCCGCAGACACACAAGAACAGAATTTCAGAGATCTCTCACTGCGCCGCAGTGGGCACAGAGTGCAGAGCCCACTGCGCCGCAGACACAGAGAATTTCAGAGATCTCCACTGCGCCGCAGACACACAAGAACAGATTGTACAGCCCACTGCGCCGCAGTCAAAGGCCGAGTAAAAGAAATGAATTTCCAGAGGATTTTAACTGCGCCGCAGTGGGAGTGCACTAGCCCCACTGCGCCGCAGACACACGCCGAGTAAAAGAAATGAATTTCCAGAGGATTTTAACTGCGCCGCAGTGGGAGTGCACGATTTCCGAGGTACTGCGCCGCAGTCAAAGGCCGAGTAAAAGAAATGAATTTCCAGAGGATTTTAACTGCGCCGCAGTCAAAGGCCGAGTAAAAGAATGATTTCCAGAGGATTTTAACTGCGCCGCAGTCAAAGGCCGAGTAAAAGAATGATTTCCAGAGGATTTTAACTGCGCCGCAGTCAAAGGCCGAGTAAAAGAAATGAATTTCCAGAGGATTTTAACTGCGCCGCAGTGGGAGTGCACTAGCCCCACTGCGCCGCAGACACACAAGAACAGAATTTCAGAGATCTCTCACTGCGCCGCAGACACAGAGATTTCAGAGATCTCTCACTGCGCCGCAGACACAGAGAATTTGCAGAGACTCCACTGCGCCGCAGACACACAAGAACAGGAGTGTACAGCCCCACTGCGCCGCAGTCAAAGGCCGAGTAAAAGAAATGAATTTCCAGAGGATTTTAACTGCGCCGCAGTGGGAGTGCACTAGCCCCACTGCGCCGCAGACACACGCCGAGTAAAAGAAATGAATTTCCAGAGGATTTTAACTGCGCCGCAGTCAAAGGCCGAGTAAAAGAAATGAATTTCCAGAGGATTTTAACTGCGCCGCAGTCAAAGGCCGAGTAAAAGAGATGAATTTCCAGAGGATTTTAACTGCGCCGCAGTCAAAGGCCGAGTAAAAGAAATGAATTTCCAGAGGATTTTAACTGCGCCGCAGTCAAAGGCCGAGTAAAAGAAATGAATTTCCAGAGGATTTTAACTGCGCCGCAGTGGGAGTGCACTAGCCCCACTGCGCCGCAGACACACGCCGAGTAAAAGAAATGAATTTCCAGAGGATTTTAACTGCGCCGCAGTAAGGGAGTAAAAGAATGATTTCCGAGGATTAACTGCGCCGCAGTCAAAGGCCGAGTAAAAGAAATGAATTTCCAGAGGATTTTAACTGCGCCGCAGTGGGAGTGTACAGCCCCACTGCGCCGCAGTCAAAGGCCGAGTAAAAGAAATGAATTTCCAGAGGATTTTAACTGCGCCGCAGACACACAAGAACAGAATTTCAGAGATCTCTCACTGCGCCGCAGTGGGAGTGCATAAGGCCCACTGCGCCGCAGTGGAGTGTACACACTGCGCCGCAGTGGGAGTGCACATGCACTGCGCCGCAGTGGGAGTACTAGCCCCACTGCGCCGCAGTGGGAGTGCACTAGCCCCACTGCGCCGCAGACACACAAGAACAGAATTTCAGAGATCTCTCACTGCGCCGCAGTCAAAGGCCGAGTAAAAGAAATGAATTTCCAGAGGATTTTAACTGCGCCGCAGTGGGAGTGTACAGCCCCACTGCGCCGCAGTCAAAGGCCGAGTAAAAGAAATGAATTTCCAGAGGATTTTAACTGCGCCGCAGTGGGAGTAAAAGAATGATTTCCAGAGGATAACTGCGCCGCAGTCAAAGGCCGAGTAAAAGAAATGAATTTCCAGAGGATTTAACTGCGCCGCAGTCAAAGGCCGAGTAAAAGAAATGAATTTCCAGAGGATTTTAACTGCGCCGCAGTGGGAGTGCACTAGCCCCACTGCGCCGCAGACACACAAGAACAGAATTTCAGAGATCTCTCACTGCGCCGCAGACACACAAGAACAGAATTTCAGAGATCTCTCACTGCGCCGCAGTGGGAGTGCATAAGGCCCACTGCGCCGCAGTGAGTGCACGGGGATATTCCATGCGCCGCAGTGGGAGTGTACAGCCCCACTGCGCCGCAGTCAAAGGCCGAGTAAAAGAAATGAATTTCCAGAGGATTTTAACTGCGCCGCAGTGGGAGTGCACAGCCCCACTGCGCCGCAGTCAAAGGCCGAGTAAAAGAAATGAATTTCCAGAGGATTTTAACTGCGCCGCAGTGGGAGTGATAGCCCCACTGCGCCGCAGTCAAAGGCCGAGTAAAAGAAATGAATTTCCAGAGGATTTTAACTGCGCCGCAGTGGGAGTGAATGATTTCCAGAGGATACTGCGCCGCAGTCAAAGGCCGAGTAAAAGAAAGAATTTCCAGAGGATTTTAACTGCGCCGCAGTCAAAGGCCGAGTAAAAGAATGATTTCCAGAGGATTTTAACTGCGCCGCAGTCAAAGGCCGAGTAAAAGAATGATTTCCAGAGGATTTAACTGCGCCGCAGTCAAAGGCCGAGTAAAAGAAATGAATTTCCAGAGGATTTTAACTGCGCCGCAGTGGGAGTGCACTAGCCCCACTGCGCCGCAGACACACTAGAGTCACAACACTGCGCCGCAGTGGGAGTGCACTAGCCCCACTGCGCCGCAGACACACAAGAACAGAATTTCAGAGATCTCTCACTGCGCCGCAGTGGGAGTGCACAAGGCCCACTGCGCCGCAGTGAATGCACGGGGAAATGAATCCGGGTTCATGGTATGACGGTGTATGTCAAATCTATAATAGGAATTAATCGGTAAACGTGTTTAGAAACGGTTGGTGGTACCACGTTTTCATTCACATAGGCATAATTGGTAATTGGATAATCAAGCAAACTAATTGTTGGGGAGATTTTCTAGGCATTGGTGGTACCGGCTTGGGTAATTAAACTAGCAACTTTGGTGTTTGGGTGATTTGCGAGCGGTTGGTGGTACCACGCGAGCATTTCTATCCTTTCACGATTATCTTGTCAACTCTAAAGAATTTGATCTTTATCGTGTGCAATCATAGCTGAAGTCAAGTGGATTCGAAGTGGATGATCTTTATTTATATTGTCTGAACTTTCTTTACTTTTAATTGTCTTGTCATTTCAATTTCTTTAATTTCAAATTGTCAAAGTGAGGTAACAATTCGGCTACGGTTCCATCCTTATTCTAAAACCGCTTTAGCAAACAATTATTTCAAAACCAATCCCTGCGAACGATCTAGGACTTACTAGTTACTATACTATATGTGATCAGGTCCACTGCCTGAAAGTGTGTAGTAGTCGGTTTTTAGTGGGTACTTGTTTATAAATTTTACAAACTCGATTTCACACATCAAGTTTTTGGCGCCGCTGCCGGGGATTGTGTGCCGATTTAGTTGTTAATTTAGTGGTTTGATCCTTTCTCACGCGTGAGGAAATTACTTGTTTTATTAGTCTAGTTTTCTTTTCTTATCACCGGTGCATTTGACGTGTTTGTGTTAGTTGTGTGATTGCATGTATTGTTTTAGTTGATGAACTTACATTCTTCGGGTCTCCCTTTGAATAGTCCTTTGTCTACCCCTAGAAGACCAAGAGGGCGTCGGTTTAACTTCACTGAACCCATAACACCAATACCAACACCATTTTCACCTATAGCTAAACCCACTCCTGATTCGGACGAGGAAGGGTTTTATTTAGATGAATTCTTCAATTTAGAAGTTAAGCAAGAGGAGATGGGTGATGAACAACCAAGGGGTCCAAATGACACTCGCTATGGCGAGAGGGTTCGAACTATTCCAACTAGCCGTGGCTCTGCCATTAGACCTCCGGCCATTGATCACACTTTCAATTTGAAAGGAAATCATCTAAAGAGCATAGAAGAGCAACAATTTGATGGAAAAAGGAAATGGGATCCTTACCAACACTTGGATAGGTTTGAAAAGTTGGCTCGGTTATATCAATATGGTCAAAATCAAATTAATGCCGTGAAACTTGAGACATTTCCCATCTCAATCACCGGAGAAGCACTTGATTGGTTCAATGATCTTCCAGAAAATTCAATCACTACTTGGGACCAACTTAAGGAGGCTTTCATTGGTGAGTTTTATTCACTCAGAACTCAAAGAAGGTTGGAGAATATGATTAGATCTTTTGAACAAGATGATGGAGAAGATGTTGTAGATGCTTGGGTTCGTTTCAAGGAAATGTTGAGAAATTGTCCAGGTCACAATTTGACTAGGGAACAATATGTGGAGCTATTCTTTGATGGGTTAGATAAGAAGTCTAAACGAGAATTGGGATATGCTTTTGGGGGTAGTTTCAATAACATTACACCCAATGAAGGTTATCAGATCTTGGAAGACATGGCAAAGGATAACTCAACTATGGATGATGAAAGGTTCTTGAAGAATGAAAGAAAGATGAAGAAGGGCACTAACCAAGGGAGAGTGGCTAAGGTTGAAGCTAGTAATGATTCAGGGGTTATTGGAGAGATTAAGGCGCTATCTGAGCGCATGGATAGGAGCTTTACTGCTCAAGAGACTAGGTTTAGTGCACTTGAGAGGGATGTTAAGTCGTAGCCGATGGGTGTGATCATTGTGGTGATATGCACTATTCTGATGAGTGTCCAAATCGGGCACCCGAGGATGTGAACTATGTTCAGAATCAACCCGAAGGGAATTTCCACCGCAACACCGGTTTCCAGAACCAGCCTTCAGGTAATTCTTCTTATTTTTTTTTTTTTTTTTTTTTCTGCAACACCGGTTTCCAGAACCGGCCTTCAGGTAATTCTTCTTATAACTCTTCTTTTCAAGCTAATGCTCCTCGTTTTTCAGGTAACAGGTGGCAAAGAGATAATTATCAGAATCAGCCACAACAGCAGACTCATCAAGGACAAGGATCAGGTTCTTTTTCTTCTAATGCCGATCCTAATTCCGAGTTGAGGGAGATGATGAAGCAGTTGGCTAGTAATCAAGTTGAAACAAACACTAGCATTCAAATGATCAGGGATGATACTAAGGCTTTGAGTGAAGGAGCACTATAACAAGTTTGTGGACATGATCAAAAATGTTCATATTAATGTTCCTTTAGTTGATCTTATTCAGGGGATGCCCAATTATGCTAAGTTCATTAAGGAGCTTGTGACAGACAAAGGGAAGTTTGAAGAGGCAAAGGCTACTTTTCTTAATGCCGAGTGTTCTGCTATCTTGCAGAACCACATTCCACCAAAGCTTGAAGACCCAGGGAGTTTTCTTATCACTTGCTCTATTAGAACTATTATTTGTAAGGCCTTAGCTGATTTAGGGGCTAGCATCAATTTGATGCCTTACTCGGTTTATGCCAAGTTGTCATTGGGAGTCCTTCGCCCTACTCGCATGAGTATAAGACTTGCTGACCATTCATTTCAGTATCCCATCGGGATTACTGAAAACATTAGCGTCAGAGTGGGCCATATTGTTTTTCTTGTTGACTTCGTTATCCTCAAGATGGAGGAAGATACGAAGGTCCCTCTTATTCTTGGACGCCCATTCCTTAATACCGCGGATGCTATTATCCGTGTGAAGGATAAGGAGGTTTCCTTAGGTGTAGGAACTGATAGGATTGTGTTTAATGTTGAAAAGTCTATCAAGCATTCATATTCTAATGATGAGACTTGTTTCAGGATTGATGTCATTGATGATGTATTGGATCAAGAATTTCTGGAATTCATGGAGACAGATATTGGAGAGGAAGAGATCGCTAATTTAGGATCTGGAGAAATTACTGATGAAGCTTTGTTTGTAGAGGTCATGGCACTGAGCTTGGATGAATCACCTCCTGAGGACGAGACTTTTGAGGAGGTAGTTGCTGACGGGAGTCCAAGGGTACCTAACTCTATTGATGTACCACCTACTGACTTGGAGCTTAAGCCGCTTCCAGACCATCTAGAGTATGCATATCTGTCAGGTGAGTCTTCTCTTCCAATGGTTATCTCGTCCTCACTCTCGAGTGACGAGAAAGACCATCTCATGTCTGTGCTTAAAGCCCATAAGCGGGCTTTTGCTTGGAAGACCACAGATATTCCAGGTATTAGTCCTAATTTCTGCCAATATAAAATTGATTTTCTTGATGATGTTAAGCCCGTTGTCCAGAGACAAAGGCGGCTGAATCCTAATATAAAGGAGGTTGTTAAGAAAGAGGTAATTAAGCTTCTTGATGCAGGAATCATTTTTCCTATTGCCGATAGTTCATGGGTAAGTCCTGTTCACTGTGTGCCCAAAAAGGGGGGCATGACAGTCATTGAAAATGATAATAAGGAACTTTTGGCCACTAGGACTATTACGGGTTGGCAGGTTTGTATAGACTACCGTAAGCTTAATGATGCCACCCGTAAGGATCACTTTCCCCTCCCTTTTATTGACCAAATGTTGGAACGTCTTGCAGGGAATGAATATTTTTGTTTCTTGGATGGGTTTTCCGGGTACTTTCAAATACCCATTGATCCCAAGGACCAAGAGAAAACCACTTTCACTTGTCCATTTGGCACTTTTGCTTATCGGCGTATGCCGTTTGGTTTGTGTAATGCCCCTGGCACCTTTCAAAGGTGCATGATTGCTATTTTCCAGGACATGCTTGAAACTTCCATGGAAGTTTTCATGGATGATTTTTCAGTTTTTGGGGATTCCTTTCATACTTGTTTGAGTAATTTGGATAGGATGTTAGAACGGTGTGAGAGGGCACACCTTGTTTTGAATTGGGAAAAGTGCCATTTTATGGTGACTGAGGGAATTGTGTTAGGGCATAAAGTGTCTAAGGCCGGGATTGAGGTTGATCGGGCTAAGATAGATGTAATTGCCAAATTACCCCCGCCTTCCAATGTGAAAGGGGTAAGGAGTTTTCTTGGACATGCAGGTTTTTATCATCGATTTATTAAGGATTTCTCTAAGATTACTCGTTCTATGACCCACTTGTTGGAAAAGGACGTTCCTTTTGTTTTCGATGATGCTTGTTTGAGTGCTTTTCAGGTATTGAAGGAGAAGTTGACTGATTATCCTATCATGGTAGCTCCAGATTGGGAATTGCCTTTCGAGTTGATGTGTGATGCAAGTGACTATGCTGTTGGAGCTGTGTTAGGGCAAAGGGTTGAGAAACATTTCAAACCCATTTACTTTGCTAGTAAGACTTTGAACCCCGCCCAGCAAAATTACACCACTACAGAAAAGGAGTTGCTTGCAGTGGTCTTTGCATTTGATAAGTTTAGATCATATCTTGTTTTGAGTAAGACCATAGTTTTCACTGACCATTTAGCCCTTAAGTACCTGTTCTCGAAACTGGATGCTAAACCCAGGCTTATCCGTTGGATTCTTTTGTTGCAAGAATTTGACATTGAGATAAAGGATAAGAAAGGGGCTGAAAATTTGGCTGCCGACCATTTGAGTCGTTTGGAAGATCCTCACCGGGAGGAACTTCGTAATGGGGAGATCAATGATCACTTCCCCGATGAATCTTTAATGTTTATTTCTAACTCTGATGATGCTCCTTGGTTCGCAGATATAGCTAATTATTTGGTTGCATGTGAGATACCTAATGATTTCACGTCTCAACAGAAGAGTCAGCATGAGTTTGATGCATACCAGAGGAGGATGGACCAGGATTTCAGCTGGGTTGGATCACAGCAGGCCCGCACTAACTATTGCTTAGATTATTACCAGCCGATGTGGGATGCTCAGTATCACGGTCGGGAGTTTGTTCGACCTGACCCGATTCCTCAGTTCTCTCCACCGCCTATTTATGTCCCCGATTATCGTTAGGGGGGTCAGTCCTTTTTCTCTCATACGACTGTCCCGGGGAACATGTCACCACCACCCCATGATTTAGGAGGTTCTCCTCGAGGTCCAGTGCAGTTTGGGGTCTTTCAGGGTGGACATGTTGGCGGTGATTCTTCATCTTTTGCAGGTTTGGATGCAGGTGCTCATTCAGGATTTGATGCTGGTCAGTCAGGAGGAGATGCAGGTGGTTCGGGTGCAGCTCAGGAGGAGGCGTCCGATTGGGTGTCGAGTATTTTTGGAACACCTGGACTACCTTATGGCTACCATGGATAGCAGCAGTAGTGGAGATGATTCCCATCCGGTACCGTGGGATGGAATCATATGATGTTTGGTTATGTTGGTATTCTCATGTCATTACTTTAGTTATCATTGTCTGGTATCCACCCTACGGGGTGATGAAACACTTGTACTTTCCTTTGTTTCTTTTATTTTCTGCATGATACTCTTTTAGTTTGCATTTTGTATGGATATTTTGGGATGTGTTCTTGTGATGTGTAATTGAGCAGGTTTGATCCGAATTGATGGAAATACTTAGTGGAACCCAAGTGTGGGGGAGGACCCGTTGGATTCTCATTCTCACCTACATTCGTTGGCATTGATTTGTTTGATTGTGTAATCGTGTTAGTAGCTCACTATGATGTCACATGCATATGCTGGCAGTAAGTTCAGCACAACATTTTTAATTGGCATCTTTACTGACATTGTTTCGCACACAGCTCTCGCACATTCCGTTTTGGACTAGTCTGTTTCTCCCGTCAAGCAAATTGGACTTCCTTTTTAGGAAGAGCAAATTGTGGTGCGGGGTCGACTTACTTGTTTTGAAATGGAATGTGTCCTTAATCCGGTATGTGTTCTCATTCTTTCTGTCTATTTTGCTTACCCCTATTTACCTTAGTTTTGACCGAATATTGGACATCGAGGGCATTGTCCATCTTAAGTGTGGGGGGGTGGTAAATAGGTTTAAGTAACCGGATATATCTCTTTTGTTGTTTTGCCATTGAGAATTCAACCGTTCTTGTAGATGTGTCCCTCTCGTAGGCTTTTGGATTTTATTCAAGAGTAAGGGTTCTACCTTGAACTCTGAACTATGATGTGCATGTTTGAGATTGGTGGCTTCGATTTGGTAGGATGACGGAAGATGATATGATTTGAAACTTGTGTTGAGCTTGTCCTTGTGGTAAATTGCTTTTGTCATTTAATTCATAATACCTTAATGAGCAATTTTACTACAAATTTTTTTTCCTTGGTACAAATTTAATCGGCGAAATGTGTTCTGAACGGTTATTGGGCTAATCCTTGTGGATTGATAACATTACTTGCATACTCAAATATCCCAAACACCTAAAAGTTGTGAGATTCATCATTCATTTATAGTTGTGCTAGGTGTTGACGGTTTTGGTTTGATTGCCTTGTAAATTTGTCCCTCTCTTAGGCTCTTGGATTTATTCGGGAGTAAGAGTTCCATTTCGAACTCTGCACTAAGATGTGCAAATTTGAGGTTAATCTATTCCATTTCCGGGTTCCTTTCTTTGATATGAGTGTGCCGATGATGTGTTGAGCTAGAACTTGGCCTGGTGATCGTTACGAGACCGCAGTGAGATCACTTTTGTGATATAAGTACATTGGATGACGAATTGACATACTAGGTTTGACCCGTATTTTCTTTCTATTCACCCCTTGCTTATGTATATATTTTTACCATTAGTATACATACTTTTATACATGTACATACATGTTTTGTGTTGCTGGCTACTCTGGTCAGTGATTTTCTTTTCTTTGTAAACCTTTGTTGCACTCATCTTTAGTGCAAGATACATTTAGACACCCTTTTTGAACTTAGCCTTTTCCTTTGTATAAATCCACTTAAATATGTAAACTTTACCTCACCATACCGATAGTCTAATTTTGGGGGGCCATTGATTGTCATTGGTTTGTTTGGACGGTTTGGGAGAGCTTCAGTGGGTTGTCAGTTGGAATGTTCTTGGTCTATGGGAATACGTCGACTGGTCAAGTTATTGGGGAATGTATTGGATTGTTCAAAGGAAGTATATTGTTATAGACATTGTTCATTATTGTAAGACGGTGCCTACTAGTAGAGTAAAAATGGTTCAAAATAAAGTAGAAAAAAAGTGAAAAACAGAAAAATCAAAAAAAAAAAAAAAAAGAACTTGGGCTACTAGTGGGTACTTCTCATTTTTATATGTCAAAAGAATTGTTGTATCATTTGGTTCGTGAATAGATTGGAAGATTTGGTTGTTCCTAAGTTGTTTGAAGTTGATACACCACAATGGTGTCGGGTTTTGCTTGTTACTTTTGAGGTGTGTTCATGGGATAGCATCTTATGGGTTGGTGGGAATCAATGGTAAGGGTTTGATTAGACTATTTTGTACATAACTTAAACTTTTGTTATTTCCTGTTATCACTAACCTAAATTTCCCAAATCCCATTGTAAATACCCTTAGCCTAACATTACAACCGACTTATATGCCATATTTTGATGATGTACTTGGTGCTCACGTCATGTCGGTGAAGCTATGATCCTAGTTCAAGCCTATGGTAAGATATGCATCACGACCGTGGAATGAGTGATTATTCATATATATTCAACCCCAATAGTAAGTTCGTTGGAGTAGGATGATTTTGATAGGCTCATTTGTTTCACTTTTGCTTAGTCGTATTATTGAGGCTTGTGGATTGTTCAGATATTGTCACACAGTGCCTTTTACAAGAATCTTCTCTCTCATTTTCAAGGAGGCGCTGGGTGATGAGTATGAGCTTCCTAAGGCTTCAACAATTCCAACAGCGAGGGTTGGAAACAACATATACAAGCAGCCCGCTGAGCATCTGGTTGCTCGCTTTACTTCTCACATAAAAGAGGTACTCTTTTCTCTCAACTCTTTTTTATACCCCAAAGACAGCGACTGGGAGGCAGCACTTCCCTCTGATGAAGTGGCTGATACGGTCGCTGTGGATGCTAGACTGCCTTCAGAGGCTGGTTCGCTGGAAAACCCCCCAGCGACCTCCCAATCCTCTAAAAAGACCAAAAGATCATCCAAGGCAGCATCCTCAACAACAAATATTCAATCTTCACCCTCCGCTGACGTCCCAAAACGTAAGCGGAGTGTATCAAAGGGCAAACCAAAGGTTAGGAAGTCCTCAGTGCCCACGGACATTAGTACCCAAGCCACCCCATTAGCAGCCTCCCAACAGGCTGTTGACGAGTTAAATGGGAACAGCAGGCAGCCACCTCAAACTTCTGTAGGCGAGGTTGGTGAAGATATTGGGTCACCCCAACCCACTAGAGGTCAAAGTCCAACCCCACCAGATACTTCCCCTTCTTCTTCTCAAAACTCATCTGAGTCGTTGTCAGCAGCCAGATCACAGGTGATGCTAGAGACAACAAATTCTACGGCCGATGAAGTTTTGGTGCAACAACACACTGAAACTGAGGCACCAAATGATCCAAACCCAATTTCTTTTTCTGTCTCGGAAACTGTTTGTGCAGGGACCGAGACAACTATTTCTCAAGAAGGCACTGAAACTGTTGAAGAATTGGGTCACCCCAACCCACTAGAGGTCAAAGTCCAACCCCACCAGATACTTCCCCTTCTTCTTCTCAAAACTCATCTGAGTCGTTGTCAGCAGCCAGATCACAGGTGATGCTAGAGACAACAAATTCTACGGCCGATGAAGTTTTGGTGCAACAACACACTGAAACTGAGGCACCAAATGATCCAAACCCAATTTCTTTTTCTGTCTCGGAAACTGTTTGTGCAGGGACCGAGACAACTATTTCTCAAGAAGGCACTGAAACTGTTGAAGAATTGGGCAGCGAGTTTAGCCAACAAGATGATGATGCTGAAATTACACTCGCTGCCGCTGAGGAAAAGGAGGAGGAAGTGACCAGTGCTTTTTTATATGAAGATCTTGGTTATATTTTGGTCTCTTCTCCTCCTACTCAATTTGATGATGTTGGTGACACCTTACCAGACATGCCTCCTCCTCCTTGCTACTCTCCAAGGCCCACTGTTTATCATGAGCCAGTTGGGTTCTTTGGAGAGCACTTCTGTACACCACCTCCCGGGCAAGAAGCCAAGAAGCCACCTCCTTGTTTCTCTCCAACCACTGCTTTCCCTGCTGTTACCTTGCCTGGTTTGGATTCTGTTGAACCAGAACTTCTTTATAAGGCTACAAAATTGTCAAAGTCAAGGAACCAGGCATGGTGTTTATGATGAAGATGAAGAGGTTGATGATGAAATTATTGCTGAAGTTCCTCCATTGCACCACCCTGACTTCTTTGGGATCCCTTGCTCCAAGTATACAGTCTCTTTAAAGGATCTTAAAGTTCCATCTCCCAAAGAAGCAACCACTGCTTTTACTGCTGTGAATTTGCCTGGTTTAGATTATGTTGAAACTTACCAGTTGCAAGAACTTTTGAGAAGGGTGCAAATTTGTCAAAGCCAAGGGAATCGATATGGGTATTTGTATGCTTGGTTGGTAGACAAGATGGCTGAAATGAACTTTGGGGCGCTGGCTAAGTTTCAAGAGTTGGCAGCTGGAAATGAAGATTTGAAAGATGAGCTTGCCACTCTTCAAGGTATGGTGTTTGGTATTACAAAGAATCAAACCACATACACCTTGTCAAACCAATATCTCTTCAAAAGGAATCAAAATTTGTTACATCAAAGCATGAAGAGAGTCAGCACTTCAAACTCTCAAATCTCTGCCTCGCTGGACAAGTTAAAAGAAGAAGTCAAGTCAGCGAAAGCTCCTGAGTTGTCTGGACTCTTGCTAGCACTCCAAGAACTCTCTCAATCCAACATTCTTTTCACCGCTCAACTTCGCCAACTCACCAACACCGTCTCATTCTTCTCCAAAAATCAAGATGATTTTATCACCACTCTCACCAAAGAAATCTCTTCACTCAAAACCCAATTCTCTCATCAAAATCCTTCACAAGCCGCTGCTGATAGAAAGTTACTTGAAGATTCTATCAGCAGGCAAACGAAACTTGAAGAAGAGGTGAGCTCTCTTAAAGGAATAATGACGGAGATGCTGGGCCTCCTTAAAAAAGAAAAAGTGGAAGTAGCTAGTTCCTCAGCTGCTTCCAAGGAGGAGAATATTGCTAAGGAGGGTCCAGCAACTGATAATGTGAATGATGTAAGTGATGCTCCCCAAACTGGAACTGAAAATGTTACAAGTGCTCCCCAAGATGAAAACACTAAAAGTGCTGAGAAGGTTGGTTGAAAAGGAAAATGTTGAAGCTGAAGTTGCTAAGGATGTGCCAGCAAGACCTGTTAATGTTTCTTCCTTCAAGCCAACCCCTGAGTTCCATGCTGCTCTTGAAAGGAAGTATGCTGAAAAGGGTAAGGCATTGATTGCTGAAAAAGGTAAGCCACCCAAAGCTCCTACTACAGCAAGGGAACAACAAGAAAAGCTAATGGCTGGAGCTTTCCCTAAGCCAGCAGCACCTCAAGAAACAACTGTTGAAACTTACCAGTTGCAAGAACTTTTGAGAAGGGTGCAAATTTGTCAAAGCCAAGGGAATCGATATGGGTATTTGTATGCTTGGTTGGTAGACAAGATGGCTGAAATGAACTTTGGGGCGCTGGCTAAGTTTCAAGAGTTGGCAGCTGGAAATGAAGATTTGAAAGATGAGCTTGCCACTCTTCAAGGTATGGTGTTTGGTATTACAAAGAATCAAACCACATACACCTTGTCAAACCAATATCTCTTCAAAAGGAATCAAAATTTGTTACATCAAAGCATGAAGAGAGTCAGCACTTCAAACTCTCAAATCTCTGCCTCGCTGGACAAGTTAAAAGAAGAAGTCAAGTCAGCGAAAGCTCCTGAGTTGTCTGGACTCTTGCTAGCACTCCAAGAACTCTCTCAATCCAACATTCTTTTCACCGCTCAACTTCGCCAACTCACCAACACCGTCTCATTCTTCTCCAAAAATCAAGATGATTTTATCACCACTCTCACCAAAGAAATCTCTTCACTCAAAACCCAATTCTCTCATCAAAATTTATAAGTGAGCAGGTCGTGGATGAAGAATTGAAGGATGTTGATGGTGAATTTCAAATGTTGGCTAGCAGACTAGTGGGATGGAAGTCTTGAAAAAGAAAGAGGAAGAGTTCTTTGCTAGAAAAGCTCAACTGAAGAAAGTTTTTGAAGAAGGCAAAGAACGTTACCTTAAGTCAAGGGAGATTAGGCAAAGGAAAGAAAAGATTATGTCTGTCAGAGTCACATTGACAAGGAAGGGAATGAACCTTCACCTTCAAAGGGAAGGAGTGCCCAAGCTAATCACTTTGGAAGATGTCACTGATGACACACTTGGGCCAACTGAATGGATTGAAGTGTACAAACTGATAAAGGATAAGACAGCAGTTAGCTACAAGCCGATGATTGAGCTAGCAGGGAGGCAAATAAAGAAAGTGCATGAAATGGAAAGAAAGTATAGAATCAAAGACTCCCTACTCAGCGCTGCTAGACATCCATTCCCTCCTCCTCCATCTCAGTCAGCAAGAGCTGGAGTTAAAAGGCCAGCTTCTGGATCTCATTCTTCTCAGCTCCCTTCTATACTCAGAGTTGTTCCTAAGTCTGATATAGATGAGGAGCCGCTGCTAAACCTTAGAATGCCTTCCAGAACTCTTTTTATGGAAGGTGTTTATGATGAGAAGTTGGGAGGCTTCTGCTTTTGCAATATCCATGGTCATGAGCTCTTCTTCAGGACCAATGAAATTGGAATTGCTCCTTCTTCCTTCCTTCTAAAAATAAGGAAGTATTGCACCAAGACTTCAAATGATCCCGAGTTTATAAAATTGATTATCAAGAGCTGCTGAAGCCTGAAAGACAAAAGGATGAAGCATTCATCAAGGCCAAGCAAGAGTCTCAGTGGGATTAAGTAGTCTTGTAATTTTTGTAATGTTGTTTATTGTAAAGGTGTTTGTCATATATAAAATCAGCATTCCCTCATTCTACTTCTTATCCTTATAAGTTCAAGCAACTTCTACTCAGCTAAGTCTCCTCAGCGAATATGGGGAGATTGTTGAGTCATGGATTCGTTGAAAGACTCAGCAATGGACTCAGCGATGGACTCTGTCAGCGAGTCATCAGCGACTATCATTTATCTTCGAGTTAAAGGATAAGTTCAATGACTCACCGCCATGTTTTGTAAGTCAAATATGGGCGGGAAGATGAAGATAAGAAGACTGGTCCCCAAGGACACGTGTTGATCAAGCAGAGTGAAGACATGTGACCTTGTACTAGAATGGTACTAAGGTGTTCTCTTTCATACCCGTTTTGGAAAAGAAACAAGATGGAAAAAGAGATTCCTGCAGGCCAGTCTTACACACCAATAGATGGTTGACAACCTTCATGTGTCAACATCTATTGGGTTGTCATGTGATGTCTTTTCTCTTCTATATAAGGCATCACTTGACCTAGCCGCAACTCAGTTGGTTTGTTCCACAATTACACTTAGTGTGTTTTTCTCTCTTTGTATAATTGTTAAGTTTTAGTGTGTCGAAAAACTTAACAATATTTTCTCTTTTCTTTCTTTGTAAACCGACCATGTATTCATCGTTTAATCAATGTTACTTATGATTAAACTTCTTTACTTTCTTGTCTTATGTTCTTAGAGTAATTTACATTAGTTGTTAATTACATAATCATTGCAAACTTGGGACTTTCATTCTTTTACATTTGATGTTACGTATTTTAGGTGTCACCAACATATTGTCACAAGCTCTTCAAAGAAAAAATCAAGACATTGTGGAAGCGGTTTCATTAGTGACATCAACCAAAGAGAAACTTCAAGAGCTTAGATCAAATGGTTTTGCTTTGATCAAATGGTCTATCGATTGTTAAAGTTAGCATTGATTTTGCCCGTTGCAACTGCTACGGTTGATAGATGTTTTCCGGCAATGAAGCTTGTGAAATCGGATTTGCGCAATAGAATTGGCGACGAGTTTTTGAATGCTTGTCTAACTTGTACTATAGAAAAAGAAGCTTTAGCCAATGTAAAAAATGAAAATGTCATTGATCGCTTTAACAAGGTTAACCGTAAAGGAAAGCTATAATTTGTAACTTGTTTTTATCATGGTTCAATGAAAGAGATGTTTTTTGACCATTTTGTGTTGGTTACATTCTGTTTCATTTGCAGTTTTTTTTAACTCTTTTAGGTGCTGAAAATAGGCTGTTTTTGGTGCTGAAATGATGAATTGTTGCTGTTTTTGGTGCTGAAACAGGCAGAATTGCTGCTGTTTTTGGTGCTGAAACAATGTCACTATTGCTGCTGTTTTTGGTGCTGAAACAGTGCAGTTTTGCTGCTGTTTATGGTGCTGAAACAATGCACTAATGATGTTGTTTTTGGTGCTGAAACAGGCAGAATTGCTGCTGTTTTTGGTGCTGAAACAGTGCATGATTGTTGTTGTTTTTGGTGCTGAAAATAGATGAATTGTTGTTGTTTATGGTTCAATGAAAGAGATGCTGTTTTTTGACCATTTTGTGTTGGTTACATTCTGTTTCATTTGCAGTTTTTTTTAACTCTTTTAGGTGCTGAAAATAGGCTGTTTTTGGTGCTGAAATATATGATGAATTGTTGTTGTTTTTGGTGCTGAAACATTGTAATATTGCTGCTGTTTTTTGTGCTGAAACAGTGCAGTTTTGCTGCTGTTTATGGTGCTGAAACAATGACTATTGCTGCTGTTTATGGTGCTGAAACAATGCACTATTGCTGCTGTTTTTGGTGCTGAAACAGGCAGAATTGCTGCTGTTTTTGGTGCTGAGACAGTGCAGTTTTGCTGCTGTATTTGCTGCAGAAAGATGCACTTTTGCTGCTGTTTTTCGTGCTGAAACAGTGGAATATTGCTGCTGTTTTTGTGCTGAAACAGTGCAGTTTTGCTGCTGTTTATGGTGCTGAAACAATGCACTATTGCTGCTGTTTTTGGTGCTGAAACAGGCAGGCAGAATTGCTGCTGTTTTTTGTGCTGAAACAGTGCAGTTTTGCTGCTGTTTATGGTGCTGAAACAATGCACTATTGCTGCTGTTTTTGGTGCTGAAACAGGCAGAATTGCTGCTGTTTTTGGTGCTGAGATAGTGCAGTTTTGCTGCTGTATTTGCTGCAGAAAGATGCAGTTTTGCTGCTGTTTTTCGTGCTGAAACAGTGGAATATTGCTGTTGTATTTGCTGCAGAAACATGCAGAATTGCTGATGTTTTAGCTATGCTGTTTTGGTGATGAAACATGCAATGTTCTGGTGATGAAACCGCGGGCAGCATTGCTGCTGTTTTTGGCTCTCTTACGTCTAAGGTATTTCTCATGCTTTTTTTTCTAAATAGTTTAAGGCAAATATTTGTGCCTCCTACCTTATAAAATCCTGGATCCGCCACTGCTTGCTTCTAATTTGGTAATCTTGTTACAAAACTTGGACTATCAACATTGTACACATATGTCACTTGAAATATGTCAGATTAGAAAGACACATCTCATTCAATATGAATCCAATATTGGATTTGTCGCTACCAATAAATGGCGATGTGTAGACTATAAATTTACAGTGTTACCACACAAGTAGGAATTAATCAAAGGTGACATGCGTACAACATCGTATAAATATATATATAGGCGAAAAGGTGAAAAGTATATATTTAAATATCCAACAATTTGAACAACATCTTAATTACAGTATTATTCATGACATGCACTATTACATATAAGAAAATTAAGTTCTGTAATTAAATGACTAAATAAGTAAATATAAAATAAAACTATATAATAACTAAATTAATTGTGCACGTATATATATAGATCCTGTTAAACTGTTAGTATATGATCACGTAAAAATGAACGTATGTCCGGAAAGTATTTAAGCCTACGGGGTCACACGCGTTGACACTTAGATATCCGGTAATATGTATATATTGTATCTACATATTTATAATCACCAAGTTGAGAGAAATGATAATTGGACATTATTAACTAGATATGTTAATTAGAATTATTTATTAATTAATAAATATGAATTATTAATTATTAAATATTAATTAATAATTAATGTAATTATTAATTAAACCCTAGTCCAAGTCAAAATGTGTTAGCTTGAAGGTTAAGTTATTAGGAATATATTTATACCCTATATATATCCTAATAATAAAACCCTAACATATAATATAATCTCTTTGGGTTTTGAGTCTCTCGGCAGAAAACAAAATCCGAAAAACCCATTCTCTCCATATTCGTTTATATTGTCGAATAGATAAGAAAACCAAAACATCACCTTTTCATTCTTATGCACTTGCTACTAAGAATTAATTAGAATTTTGGTTTTCATTGGTGCAAAGCAAGTCAAACAGAACGAAGTTAATCTCTTTGTTCTTGTTTTACCATTCGAACAATAATAATAATTAAAAGGCAAGCTTTGAGCTTTTGGCTTTGGTGATTCTAGATCTAGCAATCTCCGGATATTGTTTGACGTGTCGTGTGTGCGATCGTAGAGAGGTTTTATTTTAAACCTTATTATAAAGTTTCTTACTTTATCATCTACAATTAAAGGTACATGTTTTCTTCCTTGGTTAATTAATTAGTTGCATAGTTTAAATCTTCCGCTGCGTGCTTTGTGATTTAATTTGATAATTTGTTATATAACCCAACAGTGGTATCACGAGCCTACTATGTGATGATTAATTACCAAAAAGATCAAAATTTGAAGGGGGTTAGGGTTTTATATTTTTTAGAATTTTATGTAATTCTTTTGATTATTTTATTAATTAATTTGTTTAATTGTAATAAAATAATGGAAAAAATATATATAATTTTTTTTTTTTTCGAAATCAGATCTGAAATAAAAAAAAAAAAAAAAATTTTTTACCCTAATTCCAAGTTTTGATCTTTAAGCATTATTATATGATAATTGCATGCGTTTATGATGTACCTTTTAATTATTTAATTGTTAAATAGAAGTAAAAATCATGAATTTTTTATGCAAATTATTCATGATTATTACTTAGATATATTGATATGAAATCTTGATCATTAGGGTTAATTATGCTAGATAATTGAATAACTAATTGTGTGACAATGTGATTATGTTTTGTGAAAGTTCCTGTTTGACACCAGTTCACTAAAAAATCATAACTTATCAACCGTAAGGAGTTGGAAGCTGAAATCTTTACAGTAGATGCTTGACTCATAGGGCTACAACTTTTATGTTTTGTGCTAAGCCCAGTTCGGCCTTCTTCAGTGCCAGATTTGGTCGTGAAGCTGCTGGATTTTCCAGATTAGCATCTTGTTATTTATGGTAGATAAATTAGTTATAGATATTTTGGCTTACGCAATCAAGGCAACTTGATGCATGTGGTCTCTTTCCATATGAAAGAGGATCCAATCTTATACCATAGTGACCAAAATTAGGTTGATTACCTTAATTGTTAAGTTGTAAATTTAGTAAGTTTAATTTTGCCTTTTTATGAAAATTGTGTGCAAAATTATTTTTGGAAAAATAAACTTGACTAATAACTATCGAAATAAGATTTTGTTTATAAAATTGGTGCCCTAAAAATCAAAGGATACACCGGCTCACCCATTTGAACAAACTCTAAGAGAGGTATAAGTCGGAGTGCGTTAGCCTCCTAAAAGGGCGGGTTTTTAATTGCGTTCATCGCAAACCTTTGCCCTTGCGCTTCTTTGTGCGTTCAAATGGAGCTACCGAGCTCTTTTGTATTTAAAGGCAATAAAAATGAGTTTTATAAACAAATTATGTTTAGGAGATATGCATGAATCTTCAAACATAACCTTTTGATCACACATCAAATTGATTGACCCAATAAACTTAAGTCATTGCCATCCAACTCGTAAAGGACACTTGTGGCTGTTGTTTTACTCACTGGTACACACTGGTGGACAAATTTGTGCGTTCTTGGTTGGACGACATAAAGCGAGTTAAGCGGTGAGACCTTGACCCGTGGCAAAAGATGGGACAAAACATGACTACAAATCACTTGATGAATCAAGTGTCATTTGTAGGTCCCATTCTTACTAGGAATTGCACATGTAATGCAATTACTGCTCGTCACTTACCTTTTGAGTACAATCATTTCTAGCAAATCAACTGATGAAATGATTGTATGTCAATTGGATCCTAGCCTTAATGAAATTAATTGTTTATTTTATAAACATTGGGTAATTGATTTCTTAAGGATTAATTATCGAAAATACCGATAATTGAACTTGAATCTGTTTTGTAAAAGGCAACAAATCCTTCACAAAACATACACCAATCGGCTTTTAGGTCGATGCTAGAAAGGGAAAACTTTCTAAAACCAATTTCAATGGTTGTTTTGTCAATAGAGAATTGTTCTAAAAGTTGAAAAGAAAACTCGTGTCATTGAAACTCAGATATCGCTATTCCTAATGCGAATGCCACTGCTTTGCAGTTGGAAGCATAAAATACTCAGTACTATAGACATATTGAGGTTGCTTATTTGATGCTAGAAGCATGTCTCCCAAGCTTCAAAAAGCAATTCGGATTGCAAAATCCGTGTGATATGATCAAATAACTCAAGTCTATGTACGAAAAACAAGTTGGAGTTGAAATTACTTGAGCTAATTGAGTCACTCCATAACTTGAACACGAGTATGGGAAACCGGTGAATGCTCGTGTACTCAAGATGAAGAGTTACTTTGAGCATTTTGGAAAGGTTAAACTATGCGTATCTTCTGCCGATTGTTATTGGCATAAGAGATTTTGAGAAGTTTGTGCACAATTACAATTTGCATAGCATAAGTTGGACTTCATAATCAAGTTGATTGAGTATGAGGAAAACCTTCCTAAGAAATCTGAGATACCCCAAGTTCTTATGATCAAAGGGGGAATGGTTTAGAAAGCAAAACAACCGTAAAGCTAAGGGCAAGAACTTTGGTAAGAGAAAACAAAGTATTTAGTCTCAAAACCTTAAAAGACCCCTTGGAAAAAGGAGCATATGGCTAAAGACCAGTCTTGTCATCACTATGCTAAAGTGAGACACTGGAAAAGGAATTGTCCTAAGTATCTAGCTGAGTTGAACAAGAAGAAGAAGCAAGTTGGTTTAACCAGTTCTTCAAGTATCTTCTTAACTCAATTATAAGTGTTGATGAGATTCAAATGATAATTTAATAGCAAAAGTCAAGTTAACTTGGACTCTATCTATCTTTAACATTGTCATCTTGTTTAATTTTGACAAGAAACGCATTAAAAGTCTTAAATGTGAAGAATTCTTACAAATCAAATGATGAATCATTTGATAAATGCGTGTCTTTTGAATTATCGTTAGCAAGAAAAGCATTGAAAGACTTCAACGTAAAGGGATCTTACAATCAAATGATGAATCATTTGAAAAATGCATATCTTGTGTTTTCGGCAAGATGACAAGAATACCTTTTTCGCATAAAATCAGAAAAGGCTAAGGAACTACTTTGACTAATACATTCGGATGTATGTAGCCGATTTAGACATGGTCAAGGAAAGATGCTAGCTACTTTATCATTTTTATGAATGATTTCAGTCGTTATGGTTATGTTTACTTGCTTAAACATAAACATGAAGTGTTTGAAACATTCAAAGAGTTTAAAAATGAAGTAGAAAATCAACTCGGCAAAACCATCAAGATTCTTCGTTCGGATCGAGGTGGTGAATACTTAAGCCAAGAGTTTAAGGATTATCTGAAAGCGTGTGGAATAGTCCAACAGCTTACTCCTCCATACACTCCTCAACATAATGGAGTGTCTGAAAGGAGAAATCGAACCTTGCTAGACATGGTGAGATCTATGATGACCCTTACGACTCTCCCATTTTCGTTTTGGGATTATGCTCTTGAGACTGCTGTACGCATTCTCAATATGGTTCCAACCAAGAAGGTTGACAAGACACCATATGAATTATGGCATGGAAATGTTCCTAATCTGTCTTACTTAAGAGTCTGGGGATGTGAGGCACTTGTGAAGCGCGATACGCCTGACAAACTTGAACCCAGAACTACTAAGTGCATCTTTGTCGGATACCCTAAGGAAACGATGGGTTACGACTTCTATGATCTCGTCAAAAACACTGTTCGCGTTGCTTGATATGCTGAATTCTTTGAAAAGAAATTAGTTCCAGAGAACAGTGGGAGGGTTGTAGAACTTGATGAGATTCAAGAGGTAGATGTGTCACCTTCTGAAGCTCCTAGCAATCATCAACTTGGGGGGGAAAATGTTCAAAGTGATGAACCTCAAGTCGATGATGATGAAGCGATTCCACTTCGTAGGTCCGTAAGGACAAGACGTCCTACTGACAGATTATGTCTGATGGTAGAAGAAAACGTTTTAGGAGATCTCGATGAGCCTCCGAATTTCAAAGCTGCATTATCAGATCCGGAATCTGAAAAATGGCTTGAAGCTACGAAGGTGGAAATGAAATCCATGAAAGACAATCAAGTCTGGAGCTTGGTTGATCTTCCACCAAATGCTCAAACTGTTGGGTGTAAGTGGATCTTCAAGAAGAAGACGGACATGGATGGAAATGTACACACCTATAAAGCTCGTCTCGTGGCGAAAGGTTATACTCAATGTTTTGGAGTTGACTATGATGAGACATTTTCTCCAGTTGCGGACATTAGAGCCATTAGGACTCTCTTAGCCATAGCTGCGTACTATGACTTTGAGATATGGCAAATGGATGTTAAGACTGCTTTCTTAAATGGTTACTTGGATGAAGAAGTCTATATGGATCAACCTGAAGGTTTTATTGATCCAAAACATCCCAACAAAGTATGCAAGCTTCAAAGGTCCATTTATGGACTAAAGCAAGCATCAAGAAGTTGGAACAAGCCATTTGATGAAGAAATCAAAAAGTTTGGTTTCGTTCAAAATCCCGATGAGCCATGTGTATATCGCAAAGCTAGTGGGAGTAATGTTACTTTCCTTGTCTTGTATGTTGATGACATATTGATCATAGAAAAACACATTCCAATGTTGCAAGATGTTAAATCTCATCTTGGAAAGTGTTTTGCCATGAAAGATTTAGGAGAAGCGGCATTTATTCTTGGAATCAAGATCTACCGAGATAGATCAAAACGGGTAATTGGACTAAGTCAAAGTGCTTATATTGATAAGGTCACTCATGCAAGGACTTAATTTATCTAGCAAGAATGGTGCTTCTACACCTAATGAGGTGGAGCGTATGCAAAGAGTTCCTTATGCTTCGGCTGTGGGATCTATTATGTATGCGGTAAGATGCACTAGACCTAATATTGCGTTCGCACAAAATATAGTTAACCATTATCAGCAAAATCCTGGAGAGGATCATTGGATTGCTGTAAAGAATATTCTTAAGTATATGTGTGCTACTAAAGAATTATTCTTGGTGTGTGGAAGAAATTTTGATCCAGAATTCAAAGTGAATAGATACTGTGATGTTGGATTTCAGACTGATAAAGATGATTCAAAATATCAGTCGGGATACGTCTTCATTATTTAAATGAAGGCACGGTGGAATGCTATGAGCTAAAAGCAAACCACAGTTGCCATGTCTGCAACAGAGTCTGAGTACATTGTCGCCTTAGAAGCTGCAATGGAAGCAGTCTGGATAAGGAAGTTCATTAGCGGGTTTGACGTGATCCCCAAGTGACTTACCCACTGATATGTACTGTGATAATACTGGTGCATTAATCATTGCCAACGAACCCGGAGTTCAGAAAGGTGCCAGACATTATGCTAGACGATATCACTATGTTCGTGAGCAAATCGAACTAGGGGAGATCAAATTATTCAAAGTTCACACAGATTTTAACTTAGCTGATCCTTTCACAAAAGCTTTGTCTAGGCCCAAGCTTGAAAGGCATGCCGAGGGCATATGACTTAAATTAGCTAGTTATTTCATGTAAATCTGTTGTTTCGGTATTTGGATAAGGGATGTTAAACAATTTATATTTTTCATAATGAAATAAAGTACTTGATATGTTTGATTTCATTTAATATTAATTGTATCCTATATTTGCATGTTTAATCCTTGAATATTTTATTAAATATTCTAAATTGTCCATTGTCGATTAATTATATGGGAATATAATTAAACTAAGACAAATCTGAGCGATTGGTTATATTCTTGGAATATATAATGGATGGTCCCACCAAACTCACATGATATCCATAGTTGATGCATACCGGACTACCCCACAAACGAATTATTACTTTATGGATCGGCGTCATTAAGTAAAAATTCGTAAATGGTTACTTTATTGATCCTTTGACTTGAGATACAAGCAGGTCAGCATGTATGGATTGCACTTACTTGATATAGTTCTAACTCTGCTGAATAAGGGAGTAAATAAAGGGCTATTTTCAGAAAGTGTAGTGAAGTATGATGACTGACACGTGTAGTCAATACAGGATTTGTTCCTCCAACTAATAGTTGCAGAATGATACCATTGGCGCCCTCATTAGGACTAATTAAGATGCTTGCATGGCCGTGCCCAAATAAATCCAGATGGTTCTCGATTATATTTGGTAATCATTAATTAGTTATGGAATGAGAAACAGAATCGTTAAATCATGAAATGACATTGATCCATATTCATGTTTAACACGGTATCTGAACAAAGGATAATAAATGCCTCAACCATTTAAATATACTTTAAGAAACTATACTTGAATATTTCTGGGAGCATTGGCGTGTTGCTAGACGCTAACCAATGTTATTACCTTCATTTGTTACGAGCTCAAGTGGAGCTGTTAGTATATGATCACGTAAAAATGAACGTATGTCCGAAAAGTATTTAAGCCTACGGGGTCACACGCGTTGACACTTAGATATCCGGTAATATGTATATATTGTATCTACATATTTATAATCACCAAGTTGAGAGAAATGATAATTGGACATTATTAACTAGATATGTTAATTAGAATTATTTATTAATTAATAAATATGAATTATTAATTATTAAATATTAATTAATAATTAATGTAATTATTAATTAAACCCTAGTCCAAGTCAAAATGTGTTAGCTTGAAGGTTAAGTTATTAGGAATATATTTATACCCTATATATATCCTAATAATAAAACCCTAACATATAATATAATCTCTTTGGGTTTTGAGTCTCTCGGCAGAAAACAAAATCCGAAAAACCCATTCTCTCCATATTCGTTTATATTGTCGAATAGA
This sequence comes from Erigeron breviscapus, assembly GCA_034093135.1. Lineage (NCBI taxonomy): Eukaryota > Viridiplantae > Streptophyta > Magnoliopsida > Asterales > Asteraceae > Erigeron > Erigeron breviscapus. Next base: position 108,290,221 of record CM067172.1, read on the forward strand.
TAAGAAAACCAAAACATCACCTTTTCATTCTTATGCACTTGCTACTAAGAATTAATTAGAATTTTGGTTTTCATTGGTGCAAAGCAAGTCAAACAGAACGAAGTTAATCTCTTTGTTCTTGTTTTACCATTCGAACAATAATAATAATTAAAAGGCAAGCTTTGAGCTTTTGGCTTTGGTGATTCTAGATCTAGCAATCTCCGGATATTGTTTGACGTGTCGTGTGTGCGATCGTAGAGAGGTTTTATTTTAAACCTTATTATAAAGTTTCTTACTTTATCATCTACAATTAAAGGTACATGTTTTCTTCCTTGGTTAATTAATTAGTTGCATAGTTTAAATCTTCCGTTGTGTGCTTTGTGATTTAATTTGATAATTTGTTATATAACCCAACAACAACCACCATCTGATCAGTGGTGCCCACCATGGTGGTGTCCACCGAATCCTCCTCCTGAAAAGTGGTGATGATGCCCAGTGCTCATTGAAGCATAGTCATACCCAGTGCTTGTTTCATGGTGGTGCCCGACCCCAGCATGGTGATGACCGACGCCAGAATGATGATGACCGACCCCAGAATGATGGTGTCCCACCGTAGTACTACTCTGGTCGTCGTATCCGCCTTTGTGGTGGTGGTGGTGGTGATGGTGTGTGGTGGTGGTGGTGGTGGTGGTGGTGGTGGTGGTGGTGGTGGTGGTGGTGGTGGTGGTGGTGGTGGTGGTGGTGGTGGTGGTGGTGGTGGTGGTGGTGGTGGTGGTGGTGGTGGTGGTGGTGGTGGTGGTGGTGGTGGTGGTGGTGGTGGTGGTGGTGGTGGTGGTGGTGGTGGTGGTGGTGGTGGTGGTGGTGGTGGTGGTGGTGGTGGTGGTGGTGGTGGTGGTGGTGGTGGTGGTGGTGGTGGTGGTGGTGGTGGTGGTGGTGGTGGTGGTGGTGGTGGTGGTGGTGGTGGTGGTGGTGGTGGTGGTGGTGGTGGTGGTGGTGGTGGTGGTGGTGGTGGTGGTGGTGGTGGTGGTGGTGGTGGTGGTGGTGGTGGTGGTGGTGGTGGTGGTGGTGGTGGTGGTGGTGGTGGTGGTGGTGGTGGTGGTGGTGGTGGTGGTGGTGGTGGTGGTGGTGGTGGTGGTGGTGGTGGTGGTGGTGGTGGTGGTGGTGGTGGTGGTGGTGGTGGTGGTGGTGGTGGTGGTGGTGGTGGTGGTGGTGGTGGTGGTGGTGGTGGTGGTGGTGGTGGTGGTGGTGGTGGTGGTGGTGGTGGTGGTGGTGGTGGTGGTGGTGGTGGTGGTGGTGGTGGTGGTGGTGGTGGTGGTGGTGGTGGTGGTGGTGGTGGTGGTGGTGGTGGTGGTGGTGGTGGTGGTGGTGGTGGTGGTGGTGGTGGTGGTGGTGGTGGTGGTGGTGGTGGTGGTGGTGGTGGTGGTGGTGGTGGTGGTGGTGGTGGTGGTGGTGGTGGTGGTGGTGGTGGTGGTGGTGGTGGTGGTGGTGGTGGTGGTGGTGGTGGTGGTGGTGGTGGTGGTGGTGGTGGTGGTGGTGGTGGTGGTGGTGGTGGTGGTGGTGGTGGTGGTGGTGGTGGTGGTGGTGGTGGTGGTGGTGGTGGTGGTGGTGGTGGTGGTGGTGGTGGTGGTGGTGGTGGTGGTGGTGGTGGTGGTGGTGGTGGTGGTGGTGGTGGTGGTGGTGGTGGTGGTGGTGGTGGTGGTGGTGGTGGTGGTGGTGGTGGTGGTGGTGGTGGTGGTGGTGGTGGTGGTGGTGGTGGTGGTGGTGGTGGTGGTGGTGGTGGTGGTGGTGGTGGTGGTGGTGGTGGTGGTGGTGGTGGTGGTGGTGGTGGTGGTGGTGGTGGTGGTGGTGGTGGTGGTGGTGGTGGTGGTGGTGGTGGTGGTGGTGGTGGTGGTGGTGGTGGTGGTGGTGGTGGTGGTGGTAACTGAAGATGTAACGTTATTGGGACGAGCCTTTTGACGACGTTTCTTATCAGAGTTGTCATGATCACCGCAAACAAAGATGGTCACACCCATTATAGACATCGATGCCAAAATCATACATAGCATGAAAACTAAATGTGACGCCTCAAAATTCGCAAGTTTTGCAGTTTCGTTGCTACCAATTAGAATCCGAGCCATGAAGATGATATTGATGCTCACAAAAATTATTAATCGAATAAAAAGGGTTGATGTGAGAAATAGGGTTGCGATTAGTGTGTTTGTATCAATCGTTGTTTAGAGAGTTTGTAAATTTTACTTTTGATAATTGATATGTTTGCAATTTATAAGTGCGGGAATATAAGTAATCACGTACGATTATGCTTGCGGACATCGAATTGTATTATAAATCGGAAACAAGTAATCACAATCATGGTTTACTTCGAATTGTACTATGAATCGGAAACATTAAATATATACTCGTATATATTTTTTGTTTAATTTGTGGACTATATAGTTTTAGGCGAGGGTAATTTTTTTTTAATCCCAATACTCATACACAAACAGACATCGTTATTTTAACTATCATTAAATAAAAATTAAAAATACTCGTATATCACAAACAATTTTAAATATCGGATATTTTGAGATACTTTGGTGTTTCTAATGTTTTGGGAACAAATTCTATTTGTAAAACTAGGAACCCCAACATTAACTTCAAACATCAGACTTTACCAGATAAGGCAAAGGAGGTGTCTCTAACGACGAACTTCGATTGCGTGGCCGCCACTTTTGTCGCTGACCCACCTGGGCAAAAAGTGACAACCACGCAACTGAAGTATAGCATTTAAGACGCTTCCCTTGCTTACATGGTGAAATCTGGCGTTTGAAACATTAGGGTTCCTACCTTTATAAGGAGTAGAAAAGATTTCCAAAACACTATACACGCCAAAGGGTTTCAAAATAGGTCCTATTTGTACAAAATTTTTCTAAAAAAACTTACAATTCAAAGATACTCACGTCTATTATGCACATATATTAACACTAGCTAGTTGAGGATATGTAAAACTCAAAATGATATCAACAACCACCACCACAGCCACCACCACCACCAAAGTCAACATCGTCGCAACCACAACAGCCAAATGTAACCATATCCTTTTCTTTAGCATTAGCATTATCATTTTCATTTTTAGCTTCTTTGCAAGCATTCACAACACATGCAATCAGAAAGACGACGATAAAAAATCCCAGCACTCACAAAGAAAAAGCAAGACCTGCACTCATGATCTTAACAATTAGTTACTAATTTAAAATATATAGCTCCTGAAATGAAGAAAGACTATTTATAGTGTGTATGCATGCATGTTTATATATTCAAAATTTTAGAATTAGTTATAATAAAAGTAGATTAGTTTATAATTATAAGCAACCTCCATGAAGGTTAATTTCCTCGTACCTAGCCGGTGTCTGTAGCAACACGACAACAATATAATTACGTTTCAAAATAAAACATTCTATATAGTTATCTCCAATTACTGCTCAATACATTTATTTTTATATATATGCATATTAAATAAATACTGTAATATATTAGATAGAACCGGTAAAATACTACACATTACAATGAATACTCCAAGAATATATAATCTGTGTTTAATGACAAGACCTGAATATGACTAGATTCTTGTCGTTGCACATCTAAACATGATAGACTTCAATTGGTGTTATTTTGTTTATGAATTTTGCTAAATGAGTGAAAAGCTAGCTTAAATTTCGCTATAACATATATATTATATAGTGATAGCTTAAATCTCGTTATTAATAATGTGATTCGTTATTACATGTAATATAGGGGTAGATATATGTAATTGTAAATCTTTTAACTTAAGAGATCAAGAAAATTCGATCATCCGGGATGATAAACCTTGGGGTTTTTCTCCGAATATGTGTATGAGACTAACATTCCATGGTCAACATCATGTTGTCTAGAGTACGTGCAACGCTTCACGTACCATTATACGGTGAGGTTTTCCTGATGTCGTATCCCGACTGAAATGTTCGGAAAAAAACACATAATCATCCTCGTGTGTTTTATGTACTACAAGAAATTACACTTTTGACAACGAAACTTTCAACGAATAAATTTCATATTTTTATTCCCTTTTTTCTTATTCGAACGTGGATGCGAAGATTCGACAACGCGCATTGTCATCACAAAATGTCGTCCCAAAGGTTTTAGTGATGTCAAACCACCATTTATCAAAAATATACTATCATCCAAACCCAAAACATCTCATTCAACCGATTTTATACCATGTCTCGAAATAACGAAAACAAGCCTCTTCCGAGTCAATCAAACGACATGTTCATGAATCTACTCGAAAACTCATTGCCGGAATTCTCATCATCTAACCAACATCAAACGAGCAACCCATCGAGTTCCAACCCTTGAAGTTCCATGTTTGTTCCACAGTGTGGTGTTAACCCGTATTCACAACCTTGTTATAACAACTTGCGTTACAATCTGATTATGGGTGCATACCAAAGTCCACAACAACTTCAACAGCGAGAACAACATTGGGCTTTACTTCACCATTGAAAAGCAACGATAATGCACCCGAGCGGGATAGTGTGGCACCGGTAGATGAAGAGGAATAAATGGAAGAGGTCGCGGCTCCTGGGAAGTGAAGAAAGGCGAAAAAATAACCTGGACAGAAGCGGATTGTGTTTTGTTGAAAACATGTTGGGTACACGTTTCTCAAGCTCCGGTCGTGGGTATGTCGATGACGGATGGGATTTTTGGAATAAAGTATTGAGCATAATGGAAAAACCAAAGAGGGGGAGCGGACAAGGAGCCAAGTGCAACGAAATGGAATAAGATAAAAAAAAAAAGACGGTGAAAGAATTTGGTGTTGCCTTCAAAAAAGGTTAGTGAGCAAGGTCGACAAAGTAGTGCCGACAAGAAACATGTGTTTGAAGTCACTCTCAAATTGTAGAAACAACAGTCAGGTGAGAAAACGTTTTAATACGACGAGTGATACAAGAATCTGCAAGGTGTGGTGAGGTTTTGGGATGATCACGCTTTAATGGGAATCCGGCTATGGAGACATTATTTGGTGACGACCCCATTAGGCGACCACCGGGTCGAAGTGTTGGTTGTTCGTTGTCAAGTTATCCGAGATCCGACGCATTTTCCAGATGATCATCGGGTCCGGAAGCGGTCCGAAGTGTTGCTAACTTGGTTCTACAACAATCCGTGGCGTTTAGAACGGGCCGAGGTTCGAGATGCCATGAAGTTATTTGTAAAATCGATTCCCACAAGATTTGTCGAGGAAGGATTATAAGGATCATATATATGGCGTATCGAGAATATTTACAAGAAGAGTAGTACGGGAGCAGGTTTTATGTTGAGGGCGGTGATAACGACGAAGACGGAGGTAGTCTAAGTAGTAGTTTAATATTTAGGAATGCTTAATTTTACTTTATGTACTAGTTTAATATAGTAGTTTATTTTTAAGAATGCTTAATTTTAATTATGTACTAGTTTAAAATAAGTTAAATTAGTAATGTAATGTTTTATTTTTATAAAAATAATAGTTTTATTGATATTTGGGTTAAAATAAAATAGAATACGAGTAATAAAATTGGAAGAAGA
>CM067172.1:108300773-108320773 GCA_034093135.1 Erigeron breviscapus
GCTGCTGCCGCTGCTACCACAATCGTAGCCAACACCGGTCCACCACGCCGTTTCCGCCGTTACCCCTACCACATTGCGCGAGTACCTCTCTAGTAAACTAAGGCTAGCTATCTGAATCAGTTACATGTTGTCCTTCTCACAAACAGCCTAATTAGCATGTCATGCCAAATTTCAAGCTACTTGTCCTTCCCACAAACAATTTTTATCCACAACAAAGACATATTCAACTTTCTTACGAACAACCACAACTTTCTTCTTTTTCCTCATCCTTCCCCACAAACACCCATGGATGAATATCCCCCACCTCATCACCCACAACAATATATACTCTCTCCACAAACATCCTCCATGTCACCATAAATCTTCCGTTGACACCTTTGATATGGATAACCTAACAAGATAAATGTTAATTTGAACATTATAATTAAGTTGAAAACCAAGGAACTGAGCCATATATTTTCTTTTCTTCTTCTTCTTCTTTTTTCTTTTTTTCCCACCATCCGCCACTAAAACCACTATCTGTTGGTCAGTCCATGGCAAAGCCATGGCAGCTTAGAGGGAGTCCGTCAATATATCACTCTATCACTGATCACCCTTTATGACTTATCGCTCCCACCAACTACCCTTTATTAATACCCTTATAGTAGAGCCGACTTCAAATCATAGTTTTCGGTGGCGGTGGGGGTGCTGTCGGTGACGGTTGGCGGCAAGCAAGAAGGCCGGTAGTGGTGGCAGAGGGGGTAGGGTGGTGGTGGTGGTGGAAGGAGGGAAGAAGAAAAAAAAGATGAGAAAATGTGTAGGTGAGATTTGTTTTATGGTTTTCAACCTTTTTAATCTTTATTTGATTACAACCTTAATTAATAATAATATAATTTAACTTCTGGCAAAAGTTGATAACTAGCAACTCAAATCGGTCCACAAATAGTTGCTTATATTTTGAGGGTTATGGTGGTTTTTTAAGAGTTTTTGGGCATTATAAAGGCTTTTGTCTATGTCTTAATGTCTAAGACTCTAACCACTTATAATAACCTTCATTTCTTAAATAAAAATTTTCGAAAGATTGAAGTTGGCTCTGTTAACAGATATCTTATATATTTAGGACGCATAGCGTCAACAAACAACACAACATTTTTCAAAAAAATCTTATACTTCGTAGGATGATCAAAGATACCAAAGATACCGACGTATATTTGCAAGTCTTTTTCTGAAGTTTTTTACCGTTAAAATTTATTGATAATCTTACGGTCTAATGGTATAAAATATCAGTAACACTGTAATAATGTCTCGTCGATCATTACCCTAAAACCATTACACATATATATCCAAGCACAACGGAGTAATGGACTCTGAACAGGCCCAAAGGATTAATGAGATGAAAATGATCAGTTGTCATGTCAGAACTATATAGGAGCAGCTTAAGGTGCTGGGCTTTTCAGACGACTATAATACATGGATCAATTTGATTGATACAAGGTCCCTGATCAGTGAGCTTTACTAACAAAGCTAGTACTCGTATAACCCTCTTTTTGAATAAATATCAACATGACCTTCCAAAGGCTTTCTCATGACAGGGAAGGGCGCCAGGGCTAACTTTCCACATGGGTTGTCAATTTTAGTAAGCGGGGTCGAACTTGATAATGTCAACCTTAACAGTGGCAAAATATCGACTATCATGATGTGTATTGAAAATAATGTAATTCATATGAACTTATGTGATTCATATAATTAATTAATGTAGATATACGATAGAACATTTATATCGTCTGGCTACAGATTCAACACAGGTAAACAAGAGGAATTTTATTTTTATTTTAAATAAAATGGTATTTTTACATTTCACATCGTGATTGTTCTATAACAAGATATCATAATGTAACTTACAGTCGACTCCTCACTCATAGCTATCATGATTTCTGTATCGTCTAGATTACACTGCCGGAAGGAATCAATGCGTCTTTGATAACTGTCACGATCCCACTTTTTATGAAATACCCTTCTGTTTCCCTTGCTGCTTCTTGAATATTATCACTGTTTATAATCTAAAATAACAAAATTAGACGGTAAAGGGGGGCCTTTTCGAACTGATGCTATAAAACAGAATAATACTATGGAAGTATACAAAGCTGGCAATTTCGACTCGAATCATTATACATCTCTAATGCGCCAAATAGGAAACTTCTAATAGATCAGCTCAAAAGTCACCCAAGTTTTATACAAAAGATATAATGCCTCCTAACTTGTTATTTCAAATTTCGACAATCAATGTAATATTACTATAAAACATAATAATCTTATATGAAAAAACAAGTGGGCAGGCACATCCCATTTCCACATGCAGTAAAAAATAACTTACCCAACCCACCTATTTTGACAAGTGTACTAGTCTTGCTTAAACAATCAATTATCTTTATTGAATTGAATATATGTTGCAATTTACCTTCACATTGTCTCCTATGCGTGCATTTTTGTCAATGATTGCTCTTTTGATATGTGTGTTTTTCCCAATACCAATTGGAACACTACCTTTTGCAGCATGAAGCTCCCTGTCAGCATCAGTCTGGAGAACAATAACGACGACGATGAAATTTTAATAATAATTTTTGGCATTTGATCAACCAGAAGGCCAAACAAAGTTGCAGTCAATTCTAAGAAAAAGATTCCAAAAAGGATTCTCTTTAGCTTAAGGTGAAAAGGACACACTTGACTAGTTTGAAAGGAATATTACCTCATAATAATCTGCTCCCATCAGCAGCGAATCTTCAATGATTGCCCCTTCAGCTATGCAAGATCTAAGTCCCACAACAGAATGGTGAATCTTGCAGTTCTGTACAACCAAGATTGACAGAAAGACGCCAACTTAGCATATGAACGTTATAAGGAACTTACACCATAGTTAATATACTACAAACCATAAATAGTCGGGTACTAAACCAGAACCATGATTTTCTAACCTTAATCACACACCCTTCACCAATAACACTATCAGTGACATCAGCATCAAGCATCTTGGAAGGAGGCAAGTATCGGGGTTGGGTGTAAATGGGGGACGAACGGTCATAGAAGCTGCATCAAGCATCCAAGACAACAAGATCTTTTAGTACTACGGGAATACATTAGTTGTATCTGTAAATAGATTCATCAACATTAGGAGACATCAACAACTTCAAAAATAGAATTACCTGAAATCTGGCACAGGCTTTTTTGTGATTCCCAAATTGGCGTTATAGAAAGCCTCAATAGTACCAATATCTTCCCAGTAACCATCATAAAGATATGCTTGTACCTATGTAGATGGGTAATTTAGTTTTCAGGTTTCTGCAAAACTTAAGTCATCCAACAATTTTTCAGGTGCGTGCGCGCGCACACACACACACACACACATATATATATATTTGTCTACCAGTATGCTATAATATAAAGTCAATCACTATTCATAGAAGCTTCCAAGTTCTGTGAATAATGACAGGGTATCTATCTCTATTATAATTAAATATATCCCTTAAACTGTTATTATATGCAATCTTAAAAACCTATATATTCTCTGACATATAAAATTTATATAATTAATAATTGATAATGTTGTTTAATATAGATTTTGGACAGTTGTGATTATTTATCAAAAGTTGTTAGCAAATGGAATATTTAAATGAAAATAAAAGAAATGTAACATACTCTTAGCCCAATTGAAGTTGCTCCAGGAATTACTTCACTTCCAAAATCATTTGCTCCAGGGAACTTATCTCGCAGCAAATTCAACATTACATCTTTGCTGACAACATATATACCCATACTAGCAATATACGGCATCTCTTTAGCTCTCTCTTCATCAAGTCCTAAAATTGTAGTATCAACTTTCATAGCTTTCAGTTGCTCTCCTTTTGGTTTCTCTGCAAATTCAATTATACGCCCTTCTTCATCAATCTTCATCAGACCAAATGCAGTGGCACGTTTTTCATCCATTGGCAGAGCTGCTACAGTGATATCAGCATCAGTTTCTCTGTGAGCTTGAATAAATTTCTCATAATCCATACGATATAAATGATCTCCAGCAAGGATTAGATACTCAAGAACATTATGCTCTTCAAATAGCCATAAATATTGCCTTACAGCATCAGCAGTACCCTGCAACCAATCGAACATATTGGAAATGATAACCGACAAAAACACAAACATAACATCAACTGATTGGCTTCATAATTACCTGAAACCAATTTGGATTCTCGGGACTCTGTTGAGCAGCAAGGACTTCAACAAACCCTTCGTTTTTGTAACCACCCATGTTACTTGCATAAGCCCGTGAAAGGTGGCGATTGAGTGACGCAGAGTTGAACTGTGTAAGAACATAAATCTTTGAAATATTGCTGTTCAAGCAGTTGCTGACAGGAATATCAATAAGCCTGTAGTTTGCTCCCAAAGGAACAGCAGGTTTTGCCCTCTTCTTTGTCAAAGGATAAAGCCGTGTACCAGCTCCACCTCCAAGTATTATCCCCAATACACTCTGCCAACATCATAACATTATATATTACACAAAAGAAACAACATCGTTTTAACTTAAGGTAAAATACAATCAAAAAGCACGATCTGCTCCTGAAAGTAAAGATTTACGCTGATCATCGTTCGATTTGCTCCTAAAATTGTAGTATAAATTTCGATAGGTTCCAACCATCATGACCATGTTCAACTGATTCACTTTCCTTGTAGGTCTTTCATCCATCTATATACTAATATATAAAAGCGATACAACACTAGTCATGCTACCAATTAGAGTGACACAAATCACCCTCTCCAGTCACTCCCATATAAATGTGACACATCAGTACATCACCCTCTCCGGTCTCTCCAAGTCTCTTATACCACCACCCTTAGGTCTGCATATTGCTGCTATAGAAACACACAGAATCACTTAACACTCCTGCTGCCAGCACTATCGTCACTGACTTGCACGGGTACCATGCCATCGTATCATCATGTCATGTCATGAGACAATTTACTCTCTCTTTCCTAGCCAGCTTAATCCATCACCTTCCTTAAATCAGCAACATTTATATCATTAATCCTTATACCACTATTCCCAGTGCATTTCAAGCAACATTTATCCAAACTACTTTCTAGTCCCTAGCGTTTTTGGAGGCCCTATACAAAAACTATCTAATTGTGAGTAAATGAGGCCCTAAATACCGTAATCCGTCTCAAAAATACTTACAAATGTACCGTAATCCGTCTCGAAAATACTTACAAATGTCATCCTTCCATTCTTCTTATAATCAGTTTCTTAACAAACTAAATATCTAAGTTTACTAACATAGATCTAAACAGAACTTTCAGTTCAAATCCTCCGAAAATTGCGAGAAATGAGCTAATAACTAACTATAACACATATACATATAAATATAAATATAGATATATAATAATGAAAAAAATTGAATATCAAAAGATCATAGTACTTGACTAGCGTCAGGATCAAGGCATGTCTGCGAATTTTGAGAATCAGAAACAGCTTTAGGAGAAACAATCACGGAACTTCTACTTGCAAAACGACGTCGTTGTACGGATGATGACGATGATGATGATATTTTGTCACCGGAGAGACTAGAAGAAGATGAAAATGATAACGTCCGGCAGGACGATGAAAAGGATGGACGGGCGGTGACAATGCCGGAAGACGAGAAGAAATGAGAAGGTCCGACGATAGACGACGCCATTAGTCACCGGAGTCGGTTTTAAAGTGTGTGTGACTGTGAGTGAAAGAGACTGTATCTATATTTCCCTCTCGTGAAGTGTGAGAGTGAGTGTGTATGTGAGTGGGGTTGTAGATCTGGAAAAAGTGGAAAACTTGCTATTCTTCTTACTTACTCCCTTTGTACGTATCTATATCTATATTTTTACATCAAATCAAAATCTATCTATATTTCTAGGAAGCTGTAAATTTATCTGGTTGATTGAAATTCCTCATGAAATAGAATAATTTATTTTGTTACCATCAAATTTTGAATAAAAATTTCAGGCCTAAAACGAATGGGAAAAATATCCTTATCCAAAAGCAACGAATTCAACTTGATAACTTAAAAATTAAAATACACATATCCTTATCCAAAAGCAACGAATTCAACTTGATAACTTAAAAATTAAAATACACATGTATTTCACGTCTTAATCATTCGATCAAAATGTGCATAATCAATTATTAAATGTAAAGATACTACATAACACCAACCATTGTTATTTGATAGAGATTTGAGACCTTAAGATATTGAGTTTAAATATCAGTGTGAGCAATATATGCTCTTAAAGTTAAGGATTTTTCTCAAAATAAATTTGGAATAAATGATACGATGAATTAACAAGTCGTGTTTGTGTTTGATCTTAATATGTTTGTGTCTTAAGAGGTTTAGTATATCAAAACAAATACATAGACTAACTATATACTCGTATATGACAATTTTGAAATAAACATGTAAACACTAATAAAATAAGAAACACATTATCATTAAACCATGTAAAGTCGGCAATACTGATTAATTATCTTGTGTTATTAAATACTTGATTTGAAATTTAGTACCATTTAAAAGGTAACATGTGATTAAACCTTTATCTGTTACGGATTTAGAACTATTTGATATGACGACATTATTTTATGTAAATTATTTATTTAATGACTGGGATCACGTGATCTTGTTACTTTGAGTGAGTGTGAGGCCACGTAAAAATGGTATCTTATTTGCGAATATATAAATATCCCCTGTTCCGTTTATACTGGACAATGCGGCTCTAGAATTAAGAGGAATCCTCTATTTTCTTCCTTTGTCTACAAAACGAATTAACAATGAATTTTGTATAAAATAATAATTGGAAATGCGGTATCAGAACAAAATTTAAGAGAAAATAAAAAAAAAATTCCAAAGGGAACAACTTTTAAAAATCCATAAGAAAATTTTAAAAAATTTATGGTAAAGTTTAAATTTTCAAGGGGGCATACTGGTACCGTCGGTGACAATATGCCAATAGCACTAACATTATATTTGAGAAAACTTGCTTGTAATCGAGGTCGTAATTGTAGCTATAGCTTGTAGTTTCTAGAACATTTGATAGCATATATGTTTCATAAAAATTATCAAAATAGTCATCGCTTAGACAACCCATACTAATGAGTAAATGACTTATAGTGAGGTCGATCGACCAAGAAAGTAATAAAAGAAAAGCGCTACTTCATAAGCTGGATATAGCTAAAGCCTCTGACTTGCTTAATTGGGATTTTCTTGTAATTGTTATGGGCTTCACGGGTTTGGCAATAAGTGGATTGGGTGGATTATGGCACGTTTGAAGTCGGCACAGTAGACTGTGTTAATAAATTGCTTTTTGTAATTGCAATGGAAGGTCTCCTCGTTGCTTTCGAGGATTTATTTAGAAGATGCTAGTTTGATAAGGGGACTTAATAGAATTAATACAATGGTTTAAATCTTATTATTCAAATTCACAACTTTTAATGGCACCTATAACAAACTGCCCGTTTAGATGTCACTGTTAAAGTTCAAATCACTAACCTACTAACACGCCGTTCTAAAAAAAGAAAATGTAAACATTCGTTGGTTTCTTATTGGTCGATAAATCATTATCTTGTTTGTTGCTTCTACGAACTTGAAAAAACTTCAGAAACAATATGTACAGATTTCTCAGCTTAGATCCAAAACTAAAGAAAGAATGGACTCCATCAAAGAACACAATCACATGCAAGATGCAAGCAGCAAGCTAGAGCAATTGTGCGTATCATCACCAAAAACAAGCAATATTTTTACATACAGATTTAGAAGCAATGCAAGAAATACACACCCCAAACACAAATATTTACCAATTTTATATCTTTACATAAAAAAGATTATGCATCAAATCCGAAAAGAGTTGTTTATAGAGAGACATTGTTCCATTTTTTAACTGCAACAACCCCCTGCTTGAGAAGACGACCCGTCTCTTCCTCCTGATGGCCCCGGGATGCCACCATATCCAACTTTAATCCCATAAGACTGTCATCCATACCCAGAATACAATATGTCAGCTTAGTTGAGGAATAGCAAAATCATCAACATTTTTAATAGTAAGATTACGATCTACCCTAAATTTGTTGAAAACTTAAGACAGTAACTACAACCTAACTGTCCATGCAAACAATACAAAGTTTAACCCAAGTACTTAGCCTAGTGGTTAGTGAAGTTTTGAGTTCCTTCGAAAGGAGGTCTCAAGTTTAAACCCCATAGAGCTAAAAAAATTCCCTTTCAAGCCATATCAGCCTTCATAGAGGAGATTTGGCCGATTTATTGGAGGTGGCACTTTGCATAAATCCCATGGATAAGCGACGCACCATGGGTGGTGCCAATACCACACTTTACCAATAAAAATAGTTATACAGAAAAAGATATAGGGTAACACTTACCTCATTTGATACGTCAAAAACCCCATCCTGAATCTTCTTATAGATCGTTCCAGCCGTGTTAATGAATGCCTGAAAAGAGAAAATAGCAAATGTAAATTGAGGCAAACAATACTAACATCTATAGGTGGCAAAACAGGTAGCAGGGTGGGTAATGGGTCTAAATGGACTTGGGTCAACATATCTGTTTAATACAGACCCAAGACGGTATTTGTCCAAATAATCTAAGCTTGCTGTAAATAAATAGTGTAGTATGATTGCAAAACTTGTATAATTTCAACAATAATGGAAGATTTTGAGTAAAATGATTTACGGCATTGTATGCATAATATATACACTTTGGTTGATGTTTGACCTGTTTCCTATAAAAAAAATATTTTTTTAAACTGTTGGAGATCAAACATAAACCAATCAACCCATATGCAAGTAAATGGGTCCAAATTTTAACACGTGAAAGTAGCCATATAGAACATCCTGAGTTATTATTACAAACGTGTGTCTACCTCCTCAACATTCTGGGCAGTTTTGGCAGAAGCTTCCATGAATATAAGACCATGTTCTTTTGCAAACTGTTCTCCTTCTTCTGTGCTAACAGCTCTTCTGTGAGCAAGATCGCACTTGTTACCAATAAGCATGATCGTCATGTTTGCATTGGCATGCTGCCTAGCATCTTCCAACCAGCTTGCAAGGTGATTGAAGGTTTCCCTCCTACATATAAACGATTAAGAACACTCTCCATAAACAGGAAAACAGAACCAAACTACAAAACTAATATATGGGAGAATCAGAAGCTTAAAAAATTTCAGAATATACCTAGTAATGTCATAAACCAAAAGTGCACCAGCAGCACCTCTGTAATAGGACCTCGTTATAGATCTGAATGATTCTTGACCGGCCTGACAGAAAATTTAGCAGGAAAATATGAACATTAGGATATAACACTATTTAGCTATTCAAATCCCATAAACCACTAAAGTAGGAACAAACCGTGTCCCAGATCTGCAGCTTTATAGGTTTGTTGTCAATTGTAATCATTCTGGCTCCAAATTCAACACCAATGGTCAAATCATGAACTGGTTGAAAACGCTTGTCTGTGAATTGCAAGAGAAGGCAGGACTTTCCAACACCTGAATAAAAAAATCATCTTTGATTAACAACACAAACAATGTTGTATTGTTCTGATACATTAGAGGTTAATTAAACAACTGGTGCTTAAACGGTACAGACTATTTGATAAATGAGAATTTAGTATATTTTAAAGGTGCATTAACTAATCCACTTTAATGTAAGAGAGAAAAAGAATTTTAAAAAGTCTTCAACATTCAACTGTTGAGTGACCTTTAAAAGCTTAATAACCTAAGCAAGAAATAAGGAACAGCAAAGGAAAACCATAAGATGTTCTGGACCAGACCATGATCAGCTAATTATGTAAACTGTACAGGTACTGCAATTCTGGTACTACGTTATACTGATGTGATTACTCATTTGAATGGCCAGATTAATTAATACAATTACTCAGAAAACATTTTTAGGATTTCAGATATCCTCCTCATTGAGAAGGTTTGAGTGGTAAACAAATGCATAGCATAGTCAATTAATACCCACTTGTGTACGTGTAGGTGGGTGAGGATCGAGGAGAAAAGAAAAGAAAAGAAAACAACAAACATACATACATAATGGGGCAATTTACAGCCCTTAAGTTTGCATCATTGAGGTACCTAACTTATACAATAATTAATTAACTGCTAACATTGCTCGAAGAAAGCCATAAACAAATTGAACAAATGGCAAACTACTTCAAGTACTGACATGTGATGACTGTCTCCCCCCAAAACCCTCCGACTTTAACTAAATTCAGGCTGCAAGCACATCTAATGTCTGCACTAAATTCCATTTCAACATTTAAAATTCATACATAAGACTACAATCATGTAATTTCA
Organism: Erigeron breviscapus; assembly: GCA_034093135.1. NCBI lineage: Eukaryota > Viridiplantae > Streptophyta > Magnoliopsida > Asterales > Asteraceae > Erigeron > Erigeron breviscapus. The sequence continues at coordinate 108,311,136 of CM067172.1, forward strand.
CCATAAAAACAGTTTATGTATTGGAAGTAACATCTGATTAGAAGTAAATGCCACCTGACCATCATAAAAATGTAACTTTCATCTAAGAACGTTTACATATCGGAAAGGTTACTCTGCTTCCCCCACTACGGAGGCAGACAGAATTTAAGTAATTAACATCTAACATCATAGTTGTCATAACCGTGTTCCTATCAGAAATATTCCAACTCTACCTAATATGCTATTTTCCAGAGTGGAGATCCTTTCATATCATGAAACATAACTATAACAAATACATTGCTAATAAATGTTCAACATTTTCAACAAAAAACAATTACGCTACATACGAGACTCAGGTATGAACGGATAACTAGCGTAATATCAAATCCAAAGTAACTAGCAAAAGAAAACGTTAAGCTGCAGTCGTTAACCAGATGATCACTTTAAGCTTGACACCTACAACCTAAATTCTAATGAGCATCTCATTACACACGTTAGCTGTGCATCAGAATTAGAAGCTTCTACCTCGAATCATATTCTTTTCAAATACGAAAAACCTCATCCGTTTACCGGTTTAAACAAACAACCACATATACCTGGAATCATCTAGATCACAAATTCCTAGTTGTATCCTAAGTACTACTAAACTATATTCAAAACAAAACAAAAAAAACTGCAGCTAATATATATATCATATCATCATACATATATACATACACACATATATATAAATATAACAAGAAATTTGAAATTGAAAAAGAAAAGGGAAAATAAAAATACCAGTATCACCGATGATGATGTACTTGAAGAGATAAGCATAAGACATATCTGTTTTTTTTTCCTCTCTTAATTACTTACTACTAAGATCAATATTTTGATTTTGAAAAAATAATTAGATTAAATTATTATTATTTTGTGTAACAAATAAAAGAAGAAGAAGAAGAAGAAATAATTGAAGAATCTGGAGTAACAGGAGGTTCAAGAAAGAAAGATAGATGGGGGAATTTTTTAAAGAGAAAAGGGAAAGAATGAAATCGTGTTATATATTAGCTGTCAACGATGCACCGTCATGTTACGTGATATCGATATTGACACCAATACTAATTTCCTTTTTGTTTAAGTTACAATTTCATTTAATCTTTTCTTTTAAATATAATTTCAAAATATTAATTCTGTCGACATGATATCATATTTTGATTATTTATTTCGTTTCTCATGTATTTAAATTTTTTATTAACATGTATTAGACTTATGAACTTTTGATCATATGTATTATTAATGTTAGAAAAAGTTATTCGTCCGGCTGCAGCACCGACATCACATGAATAATCGGGGGGGAAAAAATACATGGATGTGAGGCTGCAACACTTGAGTGCTACCGCAACTTATATGATTTCACCTAATTATTATTATTCCATAATCCTTTATGGATATTTACCACATTATATAAAGGGCTTAACATCGCTGCAGCGGACTGCAGCCATTTTTAAAAATCAACAACTTATGAAAATCAGGAGGGGATTTTGTATATATATAAATCAAAAGGTTTAAATTAAAAAAAAAAACTTAAAAATTTGTACATGACTGCAGCCATGATAGCTGCAGTCCGTTACATATTCGATTTCCCCTTATATAAACGCTACCTTTGAGTAAAGTATGCCCTCATATTATAGATGAGCAACTTATTTTGGCTTGGTTTATATTTTCTATTGTCAACTTTACAACCAATGTTTTTTTGATTATTGGTAATACTACTACTTCGTTGGAATTAAACATTTTATTATACTAGCATGTTATTTATTAAGGAAACTATGTATATTAGTTAATTATATTCTTGTCCATCAAGTTATGTCTTAGATTTAGTATTGTTTCCATATTCATGTATTGTACATTGGTTATATCAAGACTTCATTGTATCAATAATATTAAAACCGCTCCAACGAGCAAATTGTTCTTAAAAAAAACATTTGTTTGTTAATTCGTAAACCCTTTTCGTTTGTTCCTCGTAAATTTTTCATGCCACCGTCGAAACAAATAAACCAACGAATATTCATGTGAGCTACTGCTACTTTTCAAAATCATAAGTTTCGATAAAGTCAATTTTCTTTTTATCTCGGTTTGGCTTCCACCGAAAATCTACAACACTGATTTGTCTCTATCCGAAGCTTTTTTCTATTTTCTCGTTTCTATTATAGATTGTTGCCTTCAAACAATGTCGCAACAGTCTCTCTCAGCCCATATTGTAGTGGTCAGTTTATTCAGTTTGTTGTTTTCCAATAATATGCAGCAACTTCACTTTACAGCTTTTTCCAAAGCTTCAACAATCAAAGCTCCAACGAGCAATTTCATTCATATGCCCATATCGTAGTGGCTGGTTTCTTCAGCTTGCTGCCTTCCAATAATGCGCAACAGCCTCACTTTACATCTTTTACAAAGCTCCAACGAGCAATCTGATCATCAAGCCCATATTGTAGTGGCCGGTTTCAATTCATTAATTTTTTTCCCGTTAGCTTGCTGCCTTCCAATAATGTGCAACAACTTTCCCTTTTCCACAGATTTTAGTTTCCAACAATCGAGCTCCAACGAGCATTCCGATTCAAAACCCTGCATTTTTTTTTCTTTTTGCTCCAACGAGCACCTATTAACCTAACATTTTTTTTCTTTTTGCTCCAACGAGCAACCTATTTTTTTTTTCATCAAATTTTTAGTACCTCAATCGGGTTCTTCGCTACCTCAAAAACAAAATCGGTAGCCAAAGATCAATGTTTCAAGTTCAAGTCCAAGATGTGGTCAATCATCTTGCGGGGGCGTATTAAGGAAGTTGTCTACAAGTTCAAGTCCAAGATGGGCTTCCCTGACGGGTCAGCCATCTTGCGGGGGCGTATTAAGGAAACTATGTATATTAGTTAATTATATTCTTGTCCATCAAGTTATGTCTTAGATTTAGTATTGTTTCCATATTCATGTATTGTATATTGGCTATATAAAGCCTTCATTGTATCAATAATATTAGGAATAATTTACATCACAATAATACATAATTTCTATTCTCTGAGTAATTTAATCTTTTTTATACTTATTTTAAGTAATTTATGTGAGCTTTTGATACTTAATTACATGTTTGATAAATATTAGATGCATGTGATGAAGAACATATGAAAATATATCAATTATATCAATTAGCAAACAACGAACTTCATTGCTTTACGAGTTCCCTTTTCGTTTAACCAGAATCTTTTGCTACAAAAAGCCAAAAACATGGAATGATATAAATTGCGATTAACTTGTTCTAAACATAAAAAAGTTGATTAGAATTTACGTAAGACCGTTTGATGGAGTAAGAGAGAAGGTTTTTTTTACCTTTTGGTTATCCGGTCAAACCAAACCGAAGATACCGTGCCAACGGTTCTAGAAACCGATGATCTTTCTGGCTAAACCGTAGAGGACCGTTTGTAGTGGTGGTCTTAGTATACCGATTTGAAAGTTAATGCTATGTAGTTACACCAACAGTCATCACCAAATGGTATAGTGACAAGATTATATGTTACTCAAAAGAGGTTTCATATTCTATTCATACCCTAGACATACTTGGGGAGATTACATGTATTTAATATTTACCTATGATCGACATTTGTGAGTTTTTCCTTTAGTTCTTTGGGGTACTGGTTTCCCATCAAAAAGTTTAAATTAAAAATCAATTTTTAAAAAAATCTTTACCGTGAACTTGATTAAGACATCATATGAAAAATTTCTTGATATTCATGAATAGTTAGAGATTTTTTTAAAAGAAAATTGTGCTTACACATTACATAGAATGTACATAGTCTTTAAAACCTACGTGACGACCTTGATCACTGGTCCATACTCTCATGAGCTTTAGCAAGTGGATGAAATTTATCACTGTCATTATCAAAATATATTACGAGTATTAATCTATCAAAATAGGTTTTGAAATATTAATTACGAACTTGCATGAGTACTTATGATAACCTGTTAATAATCGATTAGTATAAGATAGAATATGTCACTACAATAAAAAGATTTCATTTCTGTATATGGTAATTTTCCCTATTTTTTACTAGTACGGTACCCGCGCAATGTGGCGGTGGGCATCGCAACGACGGTGTGATGGTGTGGGCGACTGTTGGTGGCGGAAACAGTGTCGAGTGGTGTCTTTTGTTGATGTAAAAGTAATTTATTTAAAGGGTTAATGGAGATATTTTGAAAAATAAAAGACTGATAGTGTAATTTAATTATTAATGTTAAGGGGGTAATGTAGGTGAAAATATTTTGAGGGATGCTAGGTGAAAATATTATACAAGTTTCAACATTTACAAAAATAAAAAATTATTTTTTATATAATATAGTATAGATATAGATATAGAGGTATAGATGTGTAGTTTGAAAAAACACTTATAATTCAATCAATACTCATTTTCAAAATTCAAAACACATGTTTAATTAAGTAAACGGATCTACATCTACTCAAGTATCAACGTACGTGTCTACTCAAAGTACATACATAGACATAGTTTATGATCCAAATTTATTCGACATGTCTCTTAGAAAGACCTTAGCCAGCCAAATCAATGACACCTACACACTTGTATGCTAGGCAACAAACATGGCCTGCCCTTCTAACAAGGAATGAGACTAGAAAACTTCTTGTTGAGTTGTGTGAAGATGATAGGGACCGATATATATGTGTTAACGAAAGTAAATATGAGTATTTGACTCGGGAGTCGGAACTAAATTAAGGCAACTTCACGAAATTCATTTGACCAGTTGTCTTACAAACAAATTAACCCGTCGAATCTATCACCTCCAGTCCTCCACGACCACATGTATATAAAGGCAACAAATATGACTTTACCCTCTCAACAAGGAAACTTCTCATTTAAATTGTTGAATTGTGAAGATGATAGATACATATGTGTATGTAAACAAATGATATCCGAAAACTTTTTTCAATATATATTCACCATACATTATTCCACTGCACGTTAATCTTATAGTCTACAAGAGTATACGATAAATTAACTAGAGCGGCACCTGTACAAAACGACGGCGGCTGGCAGTGTGGTGGTGGTAGTGCCATCAATGACGGGTGGTGACAGTGACGACTGTGGTGGCGATGACAACTGGCGGCGGCGGCGGCAAGTCGTGTAGGACATTTATATAATTATAATATGTGGCAACATTAGACCTATAGATTAGTTTATTACTTTTAGTGAAGGCTTAAATAAAATATACTCCGTACTTTATAGTCAAAATTGAACAATTGTCTTTTAAGAAAATTTCGGTTCGGCACCATATAATTTCTCATTATATTACTGCACTAGTCATATTTGTGAAATACGCTTAATTCATAAACTTTTAGAAACCTAAATTAACTAGGATACACTTGAGTAGTATATGAGAAAATTTTTAATAGAACAATTTAGAAAAAGTCAAAGCGACTCAATTAAGAATATTTTTCCCATTGCAAAGTACGAACAGGTAAGTCCACTTACTTAATCAAGCAACGATTTAAACTAAATATATACTATATTATAAAGCTAATAGCTCTGTCTAACAATTTAAGTTTCAACATTTACTTCCCCAAAATGCTCCTCCTATCTATTCTATATTTACCTAAAATAACTATAATACCCTTTTTCTCTCTTCAAATCTCAACCACTCATTTTTTTTCCCTCTCCTCCATAAATCATTTTATTCCTCTAATTCATTCAAAATCTTTTATCTCAAAAATTGTACATTGATAAATTATAACTCTTTCATTAGAGAGGTCATTCGATATACTTTCGAAGAATTTTTAAATCCGGGCGGAGCCCGTACGGCTAAGGGCGGAGCCCGTCAGGTAGATCACCCCATCACCGCCACCGCCATTACATCACCACCCCGCCATCACCTCCATCACCGCCCGCAACGCGCGGGTACCTTTCTCTCGTATATACGAGTACATGATATCTAATACTGGAAATGATATTTTTATAACAATTTTTAGTCATGTACAATACATATACTCCTTCCGCCTTATTTTACATGTCGAAATTTAACTTTTTAAGTGTTTTTCTTTCAATTTTTGCCATATATATATTTGTTTTTTTATATAACAATTGATATATATAAATAGATTGAGTTTAGATATACTTTTCATTAACATAATTTTCATCAACTATCATTTGATACAAGCAAAATATTTATAGTCAAAATTGTAGTAACACAATTCAAGAAAATAACATTTTATTGATAATACATTCGAATTACAACAGAATATACAACTAAACTAACAGCTAACTAAACAATACAAGAAAGTAATAAAACATAAACATAAAACAGGAAAGAAGAAGGCAAAAACGGGCTGAGGGTTCTGTTAAACAGAGGTCCCTTAAAACTGATTTCGGGCCACCCAAGTGAACCCGTCAGTTTCTCAGGGTACAACAGCCAAAGCAGTATGTACTTCCGGAGTTAACCTACAACCCGGAATATACCTTCAAGAACTGATTGAAGTGAAGAGAGGGAGAGGAAGTGTTCTGGTGAATCCAGATTGAAGTGTTGGTGTAGTTGTTGTTGTTGGTTGAACCACTAATACAAACTATTAGTAGTGTTCAACAGCTAGAGACACCTGTTGTAACAGGTGTCAAGCTGAAGAACAACAACATCAGGTGACACTAAGTGGATTCCACTTGAGCCATGGAAGCCATAATGGAGCCGAGCCGAGCTAGCCAAAAACAAAGGCGGCTCTAAAGCGGCTCGCGGCGATGCGAGCGTGCTAAGTGCAAAGTGCGCCACTAAAACGCCACATTACGCCTCATCGCCCACGACCCCGACCCCGGTCCCGGGCGCCGACGCGTTAATATAGAAAACTTTGGTAATCAATCTATGATACTTAAAATGAAACAAAAAGAATATATATTTTACTGTATAGTGAAAAGTTATTTTATGAACTACAAAATTTACAATAACTTTTAGGAACTTTTTAAATCAAGCTTAATCATTGATTATTTTTTACATGGTGATTGTTTTTTGATTGTTTTTGAGTGATTTAGATGCAATTTTGGATTTTACATTTATGTAGAGACATGAATTACCATCAATTATACAATTTTTGGAGACATGAATTTTATGATCACATGTGCACGAATAGTGCTATGATCACATGTATGCAGGTCGATCATATGTATGCAAGTATTTTGTAAATTAATGTTTTCATGAGATTGGTGATGATCAAATGTATATAGATAGTTATATGAACATTTGTAAGCAATTATGTAGTCATATGAACATGTGTAAGCAATCATATAATAGATAATTTTAATTTAAAGAAGGTTCCTAAAAGTTCATGTATTTTTTGGATTCCTAATATAACATTTCCCTTACTGTATAAATATAATTGTATCAAATATATATTATGCATGGCTAAAAGATATGGTAAAAATACTTCCATCAAATATACTATAAACTAGTTGTAGACCCGTGTAAAAACACGGACAGTTTCCAGACTCCAGTCTCCAGTTCCAGGTAGACTCCAGTTTCCAGTCTCCAGTCTTCAAGTCTCCAGACTCCAGTCTCCAGTTCCAGGTAGACTCCAGTCTCCAGACTCCAGTTTCCAGTCTCCAGTCTACAGACTCCAGTCTCCAGTTCCAGGCTCCAGTCTCCGGACTCCAGTTTCCAGTCTCCAGACTCCAATCTCCAGTCTCCAGTCTCCAGACTCCAGTTTCCAGTCTCCAGTCTCCAGACTCCAGATTCCAATCTCCAGTCTCCAGTCTCCAGACTCCAGTTTCCAGTCTCCAGTTCCAGGCAGACTCCAGTCTCCAGACTCCAGTTTCCAGCCTCCAGACTCTAGTCTCCAGACTCCAGTCTCCAGACTCCAGTTTTCCAGTCTCCAGACTCCAGATTCCAATCTCCAGTCTCCAGTTCCAGGTAGACTCCAGTTTCCAGTCTCCAGTCTTCAAGTCTCCAGACTCCAGTCTCCAGTTCCAGGTAGACTCCAGTCTCCAGACTCCAGTTTCCAGTCTCCAGACTCCAGTTTCCAGTCTCCAGACTCCAGTCTCCAGTTCCAGGCTCCAGTCTCCGGACTCCAGTTTCCAGTCTCCAGACTCCAATTCCAGTCTCCAGTCTCCAGACTCCAGTCTCCAGTTTCCAGTCTCCAGTCTCCAGACTCCAGATTCCAATCTCCAGTCTCCAGTCTCCAGACTCCAGTTTCCAGTCTCCAGTTCCAGGCAGACTCCAGTCTCCAGACTCCAGTTTCCAGTCTCCAGTTCCAGACTCCAATTTCCAGTCTCCAGTTCCAGGTAGACTCCAGTCTCCACTCTCCTCCAGTCTCCAAGTCTCCAGACTCCAGTTCCAGTCTCCATCTCCAGTCTCCAGTTCCAGACTCCAGTTTCCAGTCTCCAGTCTCCAGTTCAGACTCCAGTCCAGTCTCCAGACTCCAATCTCCAGTCTCCAGTCTCCAGACTCCAGTTTCCAGTCTCCAGTCTCCAGACTCCAGATTCCAATCTCCAGTCTCCAGTCTCCAGACTCCAGTTCCAGTTCCAGTCTCCAGTTCCAGGCAGACTCCAGTCTCCAGACTCCAGTCTCCAGACTCCAGTCTCCAGTTCCAGGCTCCAGTCTCCAGACTCCAGTTTCCAGTCTCCAGTTTCCAGTCTCCAGTCTCCAGACTCCAATCTCCAGACTCCAGTCTCCAGTCCAGTCTCCAGTTCCAGGTAGACTCCAGTCTCCAGACTCTAGTCTCCAGACTCCTTTCCAGTCTCCAGTTCCAGTAGACTCCAGTCTCCAGACTCCAGTCTCCAGTCTCCAGACTCCAGATTCCAATCTCCAGTCTCCAGTCTCCAGACTCCAGTTTCCAGTCTCCAGTTCCAGGCAGACTCCAGTCTCCAGACTCCAGTTTCCAGTCTCCAGACTCCAGTTTCCAGTCTCCACAGTCTCCAGACTCCAGTCTCCAGTCTCCAGTTTCCAGACTCCAGTTTCCAGTCTCCAGTCTCCAGACTCCAGATTCCAATCTCCAGTCTCCAGTTCCAGACTCCAGTCTCCAGACTCCATCTCCAGTCTCCAGACTCCAGTCTCCAGTCTCCAGACTCCAGTTTCCAGTCTCCAGTCTCCAGACTCCAGATTCCAATCTCCAGTCTCCAGTCTCCAGACTCCAGTCTCCAGTCTCCAGTTTCCAGTCTCCAGTCTCCAGACTCCAGTCTCCAGTTCCAGGCAGACTCCAGTCTCCAGACTCCAGTTTCCAGTCTCCAGACTCCAGTCTCCAGTCTCCAGTCTCCAGCTCCAGTCCAGTCTCCAGACTCCAATCTCCAGTCTCCAGTCTCCAGACTCCAGTTTCCAGTATCCAGTCTCCAGACTCCAGATTCCAATCTCCAGTCTCCAGTTCCAGACTCCAGTTTCCAGTCCAGTCTCCAGACTCCAGATTCCAGTCTCCAGTCTCCAGACTCCAGTTCCAGTCTCCAGTCTCCAGACTCCAGTTTCCAGTCTCCAGACTCTAGTCTCCAGACTCCAGTTTCCAGTCTCCAGACTCCAGTCTCCAGTTCCAGACTCCAGTTCCAGTCTCCAGTCTCCAGTCTCCAGACTCCAGTTTCCAGTCTCCAGTTCCAGGCAGACTCCAGTCTCCAGACTCCAGTTTCCAGTCTCCATCCAGTCTCCAGTCTCCAGACTCC
>CM067172.1:108325773-108465773 GCA_034093135.1 Erigeron breviscapus
AAAGTTAGTCCATTTTGTGTTATATAGTTCATAGCTGTAAGCCCAATTATAATAATGTCAATTAAAAAGTGATATTAAGGCATGTCGTAGCCAATATCACAATACAAGTTACGAGGGTTGGTGCTCGTGCGTTGCGACGGTTAAACGGTGATGATAATACAAAACATTGGGGGAGGAATTGATATGCGTGTATGTAAATCAGAAGGAGAGAAAGAAGTGATTGTGTGTTAGATCTTGGTAGGGTGTTTGTCTGATTGTGTTTAGAGATATAGAATTAGAGGTAATGTGTAAATTAGGGGCAATATGAGGATATTGAAAAAATTGCTTAAATTTCTTAAAATAGATTTATAGTTTGTATTATAAGAGGGTATAGATAATTACATCAAGGATCTTTGTTTATTCAGACAAGCTCCAAAATAAAATTAATAGTTTTTAGTTTTCAAAGTTATCAAACTTTTCTCAAATTTTTACAACAATCATAACAAAAGTAATTCTTATAACAACTATCGAACAAAGATAATCTTGCTAATAGTTCATGTTCGTATATATGTTTAACGAACTGACTAACACAAATTCTTTCTTATAAGATTTTAAGTGATCGTGTTTGTGAGTTTGTTTTACTAAAATTAAACGAACGGACATAGATACAAAATTCTATTTAACTAAGTGTTTGCGTTTGTGTTATTTGTGTACGAACCAACACTCATGTCTGATCCATACGGAGTTACGGACCCTGTTTAATTCAAATCTTATATTTTGATAAACATCAATTTCTAAACTTTTTATTACTTGAGAAAATTGATATAAAACGAATTTTGGTAACATGGCTGCGGACTTTGCATACGCGGTTGCCATAACTCATAAGTCTTTCTTTATTAAGTATACTCGTAAAAAAAAAACAAGATTAGAAACCAATAATCTAAAAATTAGTCAAGTGGGTCCCTGTACTATTCTCCAACATTCTCTTTTGTCGTATACACTCGTACAAGAACTTTTAATCTTTAAATTGGGGGTTTCTCCCCCCATGTGGTGTATTGGAGGTATCGGAGTGGGTAGCATTCTGGCCTGGAAAACTCCTAGCTAAGGGCAACCCAACGATCGTTTCAAAAAAAAATAAAAAAAATCAATATCATGTGACATTTAAGGAAAGCATTTTTTAAATAAATTATATAAAAAAAAAAGAATATTAAACGATGGTAGTGATTTCTGATATCTCAAATTAATGCTGGTGAGGACCGTGAGGTAATGCCAACTCCTCTCCTTGCTCTTAAAGATAAACGAGTCGATTGGGCCATCCATTAATAAATGTATATCTTCATCGTGTCGGAGTTGCATATAATTTCATAAAACCGGGACAAACAGTTTGGTACAATTAATCTTAATACTAAGAAAAGACAATTTCAATTGATGAATTACAAATCAAATACATCAGTATATCTGAAGCTTAGTTAGACTTGTATATATATGTACACGGAAAATTTAAAACAACTCCATTAATGTCTTACGAATATAATTTCTATGTGTAATGATATCATCAATCTATAGTCATTATAGCATATTTCAATCTGACTATATATCGACAACTTCATCTCTCCTTCATTCATTCATAAGTTTAGTCAAGTCAAATGAAATCCAAATTGTTAAAACCATTCTCTTGTGCATGTTTATAAATGAAACACGAAAACCATTTATATGTACGTACAATGGCAAGAAAATTTCTTCAAGAGTAATGATATATCAACCTAAAGATCAACCTAATAATCCAGTGATAAATGTCCTCGAGAAAAAACTCAAAAAGAAGATTGATAACAATTAATTGGAAGTAGTTAATTATCTAATTAATTAACATTTATTTTATAGAATTAAAGCTAACTATCCAAATTGTTAATAAGTTTCTTTAAACTTCAGTTGCTTGTTACTTATGAGTTATGACCAACATGTCGCAATTTTTTTTTAATATATATGGTTGATAATGATAACAATTGGAAGTAATAAATAGCTGAACGTTGATTTAAAAGGTTGTTAACAACAATTTTTATATCATGAGATCGACATATCTTTTAGTATCAAATAGGTTATAGGTTGTTTTTTTTTTTTTGTAAAGTTAGTTTCGATTCAGACGTGCTGGAGGCAATTTTAACCAGCGATTTGCTGGACCTCCAACCCCCTCCTCATGGAAAATACCTTGAGATGAGAAACCCAAGACTCGAACCCGAGACCTTGGGAAAAACTCACCTCCGAGGCCCACATAGTGGATTTAGAAGATACCCCTGGCCAACCCACCTAAGTGGAGTTGGTTAGGTTATAGGTTGTCTGGAATATATTAATTGGAATAAAATCCATTACTATAAAATATTTTGATAATATATATTATGGGTTCACATATTCACTTCTTATTACTAGCATGGTATCAGCGCAATGCGGCGGCGGTGACGCCGACATCGGTTTAGTGGTGTCGGTGATGGGTGGTGATGACATCGACAATTGGTGTCGAGTGGTGTAACCGTGTAAGTTGATGTAATGGTGATAGTGTATATATTTTAGAAGATAAGGACTTAGAGTGTAAATTAGCAAGATAAAGATTTAAAGTGTAAATTAATTCATTAAGGACAAATTTGGTAATCTCTAATAACCTTTTCCATAGGGGTGTTTATTAAGGGTAATTTAGTACTTTTGCATCTAACCATTTTCTAACACTTTCTAAAAGTAGGGGGTTGATAATTATTATAAAGGAGTATAGATAACTTGCATTTTTTAAAAGGGGTGATATTCGTAACATAATTTTTGAATTATTTACCACAAACATGTTTACTATTTTGTACAATATATGCTTTAATAATTGTACTGTGTGGTAAATTTATGTAATACGAATATCAATTATCAATTCTCCTTTCTAAACCAGCAGAAGAAAGAATTTATTAGTCAAGTGAAGTAGTTAACATTTAACAAGCTAGACGAATAGTACGCGCTGTATAATTAATTGTAGCCAGAGGATACCAGTACAAAATTTCAAAATTTTTCATTTATGCTCTATATATTAGACCAACAAAAATAATTATATCACAGCCATTTCAATTTAATTATTCATGCGCGCAAAAGCTAATTAATCTATTGAGTATGTCTGCACATTGCCTTTGAATTCATGTATTGTCTTCAAGACGGATTATACATTAATTAAATATATATTAAGCAACTAACAATTTGAAACTAAAAAAAATAATATACAAATGTGTTTTGATTTACGTATTAGTTGATGAAATCTCATAGTTCGTAACAATAGTAGTAGGGCATGCCATAACCATTATAGCAATAATAATGGTAAGGATTAATTTGCAAAGGCACGATCGTGGGATTCGTTTCGTTAACTTCAGGTTTCTTATCTTCGAGGGGACCAACACTAACCAGATGAGTATATCCAACACCTTTCCTTAGCAACTTTGTTAGCTCAACCGGGTCGGTTCCTTCACCAATCACCACTATCTTGTCTTTTTCTGATCCATCAAACGACACGGACTCCACTCCTGTTTTATATATATTCGTCGATTTATTAGTTAAACAAAGTTTTTGAACTCAAATTAATGTATAATATAAATATATATTCGTAATTCAGTAATTTATTCATTCAATGAAATTAACAAGTCGTTAGACAAAATTAGTAACGAGTTGAAATACGATCTTACCAGAAAGACTAACCGCAATCTTCAAAGCCTTACGAGATTTCTTCTCGCAGTTCAAGGTCACCTTCACTACAATCTTTTGCTATAAAAACAACCAAATTATTCATATTATAAGCTCAACTTAATTATTTGAATAAATGCAAAACATAATCAACTTGAACTTCTAATACGTACTTATGTATTTAATTACCTTTGCCATTTTGGTAAGTTTTGCGATAGTCTAAGCAGTACGTGTTTGTGTGTGTGTGTGTTTTGTATTGCCTCTTACACTAAACACACTAGATTAATAATTGAGAATACGAGTGAGGGTGGTACTTGACTATTGTAAAGAAAACGAATCAACACAAAATAATGCAATAATTCTATATTATTGCCCAGAAATCAAATCGTACAAAGTAGTCCTCAAACGAGTGCTACCAATACAAATAGAAAGAATCGTCCCCTTAATGGATGCGATTCACTAATACAAAACACTCTTACAATCCTCCTCACTACAACCCTCAAAAATATATTTAGACAGAATAGATCAAGTTGATCTAATACAGATAATACAGAAAAAGATATAGATACAGAAAAATATATATCGAAACTAATATTTGGCCTCTTTTTCTCTAACCCTAAAATCTGAACCAATGAGTGTATATATAGCCAGCCAGCCAGATTTCCAATTTCCATATTAAGCCCCTGCACTTATAAATACATACAAAAATAACACAAACATAAAACATACCTGAATAAAGGATTGCCAAATTAAAAAACCGGTCCCTGAAAGTTATAAGATTGCAAAACTATAATAATTCCAACACCCTTCCTCAATCTTATAATTTTCAGAAATAACATAATCACTTCTGCCCAGCAACAAACATGTCAACCAGATTAAGTTTAGTCTTTAAACTCTTGTGTTGTAACTTTCCAAGCCCTTTAGTAAAAATATCAGCAATTTGATCACTAGACTGAACTTTAATAGTTTTAAGAAAACCAGTAGAAACCTTTTCTCTAACAATATGAAGATCAATTTCAAAGTGTTTTGACCTTTCATGAAAAACAGGATTCCCAGCAATTTGAATTGCTGAACTATTATCACAATACATTTTCACAGGTAATAATTCAGTAAGACCAAGGCTAAACAGAATATTTGTGATCCAAATTACTTCACAAGTTGCAGAAGCCATACACCTATATTCAGCTTCTGTAGAAGACCTAGACAAAGTGGCTTGTTTTTTACTTTTCCAAGAAATCAAAGAATTACCCAAGTAAATACAATATCCAGAAACAGACTTTCTAGTAATTGGACACTTAGCCCAATCAGAATCAGCATACACACTTACCTTAAGATCACTGTTTTTGTTGATTTGAACACCTAGACCAGGAGACCCTTTAAGATATCTAAGAACTCTCAATGCAGCCTTAAAATGAGATTGTAAAGGAGCATGCATATGTAGACTAAGACAGTGAACAGAATATGAAATATCAGGTCTAGTATTAGTCAAATAGATAAGTTTTCCAACCAATTTTTGATAAGCAGTAGGACTATTTAAAAACTTATCTTTTTCAGTTTCAACACAACTCAAAACAGTATTAGTTTCCATGGGAGTATCAATAGGTTTTGAAGCTAATAATCCATATTCATGAAGCAATTCCAAACAATATTTTCTTTGTGACATACATAAACCTTTTTTATTTTCCATGATTTCAATCCCTAGAAAATACTTCAGAAACCCTAAGTCTTTAATCATAAACTTATTACTCAAAAACTGTTTAAAGTTATCAATTTCTTCTTTATCATTTCCAGTTATGACAATGTCATCAACATAAACCAACAAGGCAATAAACACATCATTAGACTGTTTAATGTACAAAGAATAATCATACTTACTTTGAACAAAGCCATGCTCAACCAAGGCACTGGTTAGCTTTGCATTCCATTGCCTTGGGGCTTGCTTTAAACCATACAATGATTTTTTTAATTTACAAACCTTGTTATCATTCACATTGCCACAACCAAGAGGAATAGTCATATAGACTTCTTCTTCTAAATCACCATAAAGAAAAGCATTATTAACATCAAGTTGAAACAAAGGCCAACCTTTACTAACAGCAAGACTAATAAGACATCTTACAGTGACCATCTTAACAACAGGACTAAAGTCTCTTCATAATCTAATCCCAATCTTTGACTATACCCGTTAGCTACCAATCTAGCTTTATATCTCTCAACCTCTCCAGAAGCTTTATATTTAACCTTATAAATCCACTTACAACCTATGGGTTCTCTATTACTTGGAAGATCAGTAATTTCCCAAGTATCATTCCTATAAAGAGCTTCAATTTCATTATTCATGGCTTCAACCCATTTTTGATCTTTAACAGCTTCTTCATATGAAACAGGTTCTTTATATTTATTTAAAGTAGTAGAAAAACAGAAATTAGTATTACTTAAATGAGAATAACTAACAAATTTTTCAATACCAAATTTCACACTAGAATTAACCACATAATCATTCAGTCTAACAGAAGGTCTAGTAACTCTTTCTGACCTTCTTAAACCAGTATTACCTTCATCATTATTATTAACATGAATAACATTCTCAATATTAGGAATATTCACATTTCCCTCAGGAGCATTATTATCAATGATATTCTCATTTATAGGTGTTGCTGTGCTGCCATCAACTTGTTCATCTATAAACATAGAATCAAACAAGTGAGTTGCACTACCCTCACCATTAAATGCATCTCTCCCTTCATCATTGGGATGTGACTCTTTATTAAAGAATTTAAGTTTATCTTTTTCAGAAAACACATTTAAATCTGAAACATCTTTTTCAGCAGAACTCATTTTAAAAGGGAAAACAGTTTCATAAAACTTTACATCTATAGAAAAAAGAACAGACTTAGAATCAATACTGTAAAGTTTATATTCCTTTTTAACATAAGAGAATCCAATTAAAACACATTTTTCTGACGTAGGAGAAAACTTGTCAGAATTGTTTAAGACAGTAGCAAAACATAAACAACCAAAGCATCTTATATGGGAGAGATTAGGTTTTCTTTTATAAATTTTCTCAAAAGGAGAAAGACCATTTAAGACAGATGAAGGTAACCTGTTGATAAGATAGACAGCAGTCAGAATACAATCAGACCAAAAACTTAAAGAAAGACCACTTTGAAACAAAAGACTTCTGGCAACATTAAGTAAATGCCTATGTTTTCTCTCAACACAAAATAATGCAATAATTCTATATTATTGCCCAGAAATCAAATCGTACAAAGTAGTCCTCAAACAAGTGCTACCAATACCAATAGAAAGAATCGTCCCCTTAATGGATGCGATTCACTAATACAAAACACTCTTACAATCCTCCTCACTACAACCCTCAAAAATATATTTAGACAGAATAGATCAAGTTGATCTAATACAGATAATACAGAAAAAGATATAGATACAGAAAAATATATATCGAAACTAATATTTGGCCTCTTTTTCTCTAACCCTAAAATCTGAACCAATGAGTGTATATATAGCCAGCCAGCCAGATTTCCAATTTCCATATTAAGCCCCTGCACTTATAAATACATACAAAAATAACACAAACATAAAACATACCTGAATAAATGATTGCCAAATTACAAAACCGGTCCCTGAAAGTTATAAGATTGCAAAACTATAATAATTCCAACAACTATTTATAGAGGAAATTTGGATCAATATAACATGCAAAGGGGCATTGGACCAAGGTAAGAGACGACGACGAAGTCAGCGCGTTGGCCCACATTATTGGGGGAAGTTTCACACCTTATTATATATAAAGACCACTTTTGATTAACTCTATAATGACTAATTAACTATAACTAAGTTATATAAGACGGATGGGAGTAGCCCATTAGGGGAATGTCCTTCTTCCAATCAAATTATGCCACATGTACTCCAATCATTAGGAAGGGCATCCCCCATTCCCTTGAGGTGGAGGAATGCCCCTAGAGGCATTCCTTTTTTTTTCTTCTTATTTCTAAATAAATGTTATATATATTATATATATTATTTATATATATATATATATATATATAGAATAAAGTTTATATATATATATATATATATATATATATATATATATATATATATATATATATATATATATATATATATATATATATATATATATATATATATATATATATATATATATATATATATATATATATATATATATATATATATATATATATATATATATATATATATATATATATATATATATATATATATATATATATATATATATATATATATATATATATATATATATATATATATATATATATATATATATATATATATATATATATATATATATATATATATATATATATATATATATATATATATATATATATATATATATATATATATATATATATATATATATATATATATATATATATATATATATATATATATATATATATATATATATATATATATATATATATATATATATATATATATATATATATATATATATATATATATATATATATATATATATATATATATATATATATATATATATATATATATATATATATATATATATATATATATATATATATATATATATATATATATATATATATATATATATATATATATATATATATATATATATATATATATATATATATATATATATATATATATATATATATATATATATATATATATATATATATATATATATATATATATATATATATATATATATATATATATATATATATATATATATATATATATATATATATATATATATATATATATATATATATATATATATATATATATATATATATATATATATATATATATAGATTGCAAAACTATAATAATTCCAACAACTATTTATAGAGGAAATTTGGATCAATATAACATGCAAAGGGGCATTGGACCAAGGTAAGAGACGACGACGAAGTCAGCGCGTTGGCCCACATTATTGGGGGAAGTTTCACACCTTATTATATATAAAGACCACTTTTGATTAACTCTATAATGACTAATTAACTATAACTAAGTTATATAAGACGGATGGGAGTAGCCCATTAGGGGAATGTCCTTCTTCCAATCAAATTATGCCACATGTACTCCAATCATTAGGAAGGGCATCCCCCATTCCCTTGAGGTGGAGGAATGCCCCTAGAGGCATTCCTTTTTTTTTCTTCTTATTTCTAAATAAATGTTATATATATTATATATATTATTTATATTATAGAATAAAGTTTATACTTTTTAAATAAAAGTTAATTTCATTAAAACTACTTAATAAAAATTAAAACTACAAATACAATAAAAATTTAAACTACAACTACTTAATAAAAAGTAAAAAAAACTAAAAGTAGACAATAAAAAAAACTAAAACTCGACTATTCATCAATTCCGTATTTGGCGCGAATGGTTCGTTTCATTTGCTCCAAAACATTTCGTTCGTTCGGTGGGAGATGAGATAAGTCGGTAGCCAAGAACTTCATATCTTTTGTTTGTTGTTTTGCTTTCTTAAGTTCAAGCTTCTGTAGTTCGATCTCTTGGCGTTGCTTGCTCACTTCTTGCAAATTCCGCATCTACACCGCTATGTTATACGCCTCGTCATCCGTAGCCTTGCCCTTACGTGATGACTCCGCACGTGAGGCCTTTTTAGCCGTGTCTCTCCCCACCGGACGGCTAAACCTAAATGGTTGAGGCTCCTGTTCCTCCTCCTCCGTATCATTAAGGTTGAATGCAACCCTCGCATCCGACCCGACGCTTTGTTGACCCGAACTAGATGAGGTCTTTGACCTTTTAGAACTCGGCTCACCACGACTATTCATCGCTTCCCAATTATCAATTATCTCCCACTTCGAACTTCCCCTCAAGCACTGCCATTCTTTTAAAAATCCAAAACTCGGGTTGTCAACATTATACTCGCTCATAGCATCACTAATCAAATCCCGGTCATTGGAACCACTTTGATATTGCGAACCACTACGCCAGGTGATAATAGTATTGAACTTGGTAACGGCAGTGCGAATTTTTCGCCACTTCCCCTGTAACGACTCGATGCCTCGGTACGTCGGCCTTTTCAAGATTTTATGATATTGTTCCTGAATCTTCAACCAAAAGGTCCAAGACTTTTGATAGTTTCCTACAAAAAAAACAAATATATATATATACGGTTGATATATAAATATATATATATACTGTTTATATATAGATATATATATATATACGGTTTATATATATATATATTATATACGATTAATATATATAAAACTAATGATTTTATACCGCATTTGGGGTCCTCGGATACATCAACCCAAGCTCGACATAACGCCAAGCTTTCTTCTTCCGTCCAATTAATTTGGGACGAGTTTTTCTTCGGCTCCTCGGTATTTCTCCTCCGATGCTTTTGTTTTCCGGGTTCTTTTTGTGGTGAAGAAACACTACCTTCGGGTTGTGTTTCTTGAACCGCCTCGACATCATCGTAATAGGGTGTTGTAACCGGCGGTGTACCAACCATCCTTTGTGAATCTAAAAAAAAAAATAAAAACGTAACCATATATATATATATATATTTATATATATATATATTTATATATATTCGGTTAACATAAAAAAAATATAATTATATATATATATATATTAAAATATATATATATATATATATTTCGGTTTATATATACAAAAATAAACAAGAATTTTACCAAACATGTCGCCGGGTGTTTGGCCCAAACCCGACGGAGATCCAAAACCGAAAGCATCTTGTCGAATCCACAGCGTCCTTTGTCCCGGCGGAGTCATGGGTGATCCGATGTTCATGCCACCAACCAATTGAATAAAATCCGGGTTATTATGAAGATTCAGATCACTTAAATCGGGTTGGATGATTGGTTTCTGGTTGTTTTGCGCGTTTTGGTTCGAAAACGGGTTTAAACTCCACTGGTTGGGAAACATTTTCGGAATTATGGAGGTGTGTGATATGAGTTTTTGAAAGATAGAAGAAGATATAATATAGATAGATAAAACTATTATTTTATACATAAAAACCCACTATTCACCGATCCGATTCCGATCCGAATTCTAAAAAATCCTGACTCCTCCCTCGCCGATCCGATCCCGATTCCCAATTTCGCAACCTTGTTATATATAAACATTTTCGGTTATAATATAAATATATATATATTTATTTCAGATCTGATTTAAACAAAAAAAATAAATTATATATATATTTCCGATTTGAACAAAATATATATATATATTTGCGGTTTATATATACAAAAATAAACAAGAATTTTACCAAACATGTCGCCGGGTGTTTGGCCCAAACCCGACGGAGATCCAAAACCGAAAGCATCTTGTCGAATCCACAGCGTCCTTTGTCCCGGCGGAGTCATGGGTGATCCGATGTTCATGCCACCAACCAATTGAATAAAATCCGGGTTATTATGAAGATTCAGATCACTTAAATCGGGTTGGATGATTGGTTTCTGGTTGTTTTGCGCGTTTTGGTTCGAAAACGGGTTTAAACTCCACTGGTTGGGAAACATTTTCGGAATTATGGAGGTGTGTGATATGAGTTTTTGAAAGATAGAAGAAGATATATATAGAAGATAGATAGATAGAGAAGAAGATAGATATAAAATATGTATATGTATAAATATGTATATATAGATGGTTTAATAAAAAAAAATTTATGTTTTCTACTTCTTCGAGGCAGTCAAACGAACTGTTGCCACATACTTCCAAAACCAAAGACACGTTGCAAATGCACCGGGGCACGCGAATTAAGGTATCGGAACACCCCCTGGGGCCGAATAGGGGCGTTCCGGCCGAAAAAAAACAAAAGCTAACGGGCTACTCCGAATGGTTTAACCGCTAAACATACGAAAATTAATTGTGCATTCATAGAATCATAGTTTGAAAATACGAATATACGTTTATGTATTAGTTATAACTTAAAAGGTAGAGATTTTGAATGGCCTTTTTTCTTTTTCTCACTCTCTAGTTTTTTTCTCATTTTTACAGCAAATTAAAAAGACACCCGTACAAGGTGACGGTAGCAACGACAGTTACGGTAGCAGTATGGTTATTAATGTAAAAGTAATTAATGTAAAAGAATATGATGTAGTTATCTTACATATGGATAGAGAGGAGTATGTTGTAAATAATATCATTAAGAATAGAGAAAATTTGTAAGTCCCAACTTGTTAGATGGTACTACTGAAGACACCTCTATGTCGATGGTGGAGTTACTTTGCAATATACTTACTAAACTGGAGACGACCAGTTAGATAAGTATATACCAAGTTCTAGATAGATTACTTATATAAAAGACAATAAGTAAAGAACAATGCAATAATACAATAACTTGTAAACAATCTTGATGAGACAATATGTAGTTTTCAAAGTGTAATTTATTTATTGATATTAAACAAATTACAAGGTTGATGCGGAACCAAGATAATACACGAATGTAAATATCCTAACAACCTATGAAATACAATTGATCTATACTCGGAATTTCTCTTCTACAATCGAAACACTTAAAGGAGTGAAATGTTCCTTTTAGCGATTGAGAGAATATTGCACAAGTTCACCAAGAATATTGCAGGTTTGCAAAGTATGAAGTTATTCGTTTGTGTGTGAAATAACTTAGAGAGAACGAATACTTGTCGAATAACTTATGTTTCTTGGTTGTGCAATGACTTGTATTTATAGGCAAAGTTAACATATGGATGTTAACTTTAGCCGTACAAAAGTGGTTGGAAGCATTTAAGGAATAGCATTTAATTCCTTAAAAGTGTTGTAAAGTCGCATGTTACAGTGACTTTACACAACCACCTTTATGTACCTTTTAATACTTAAATAATAAGATAAGGCTTATTATCCGGGTAAAGGTACATAAAGTATACAAGTCAATTCCTCGTAATCAGTGTAAAGCTTTGTAAGGGCTTTCCACTGAAGGTCTCCAGTTTGTAACTGACTAGAATGTCAACTGGGCTTCGCTGCCATTGTCATTCTCTTTCTTCCATTTGTTGTCTTCGACTTCAACTGGAATGTTTCTTCAACTTGGTCAGTTCTCAACTGGAGGAAGTCTTCAGTTGCGTTAACTGTACGGTGCAACTGGACTTCAATATATTTCTCGACAAATCTTCTTGGTCACCAGTTTACTGGTCACCAGATGCAACTGGTGAACTGGTCAGTGGAAACTGGTGACTGGCCAGTTCCAGGTGAACTGGACCTAACAAATTCCCCCTATTTGTCTAGAAATATAGTCTAAGTCTTTTCTAGTTTTGTATCTATACAAGTGTGAACTATAGAGACTTATTTGATTTAAATCTATCTAAGATATCTAGGGCATTTTTATAGATCAATAAATGCCTTAGGTTTTTCTTTTGTGTTTGTTAGATTTTAATCTTTTATCTACCTTGTGGTTACAAACTGGTAACTTCATTTATACAAGGAGCAAAATTTACACAAGTTACAACAGAATGTACAACAAATTACAAGAAGATAAAAATGAAGAAAGAACTTAAACTGATGGCCCTTCGCCAGTTCTTCTTCTTTTGGTCACAAGAGAAATAGGTTGAGTGTCTTCAGGGTCAATATTCAGCCTTTGCTCCAGATTCTCTTTATGTTGAATCTTGCCCTTTAGGAAATTTACCCATGCCTTCTCAAACCTATTCTTTTGTGCCTTCGCATCCAGCACCTTCACCATCTCGACCCATTCACTGAACCCAAACTGCAACACACCAGGATCATCAGTTCTCACTAGTGGCCCACCAGCATACTTTACTTCAACTCTAAAGACCTTGGTGCCTGGCTTAATTGTGATATTGACATTTGTGATAGTACCACCATGTCTTCTGGTTGACATGATCTGGGAGTAGTAGTTTCTTGCTTCAGTTTCATTAGTGATTTTAATACTCCCAGCACCAGCAGCCAGTACGGCGGACTTAATGTCTTCATTTGTTACCTCGCCAGTTGGTTCAATGAATGTACTGAGATCAGCATCCCTGGCAGCTTTGGTCAGTGGTCTTCTAGGTTGTGGAACCCTTCTTGGTGGATTCATAACTTCCTTCACAACCTTCTTTACATTGGCAATTCTTTTCAGAATCCCACTGGCCCTTAGCTCCTTAGCCCTCTCCAAAGAAATGTTTAAGCTTCTGGCATCAAATTCAGCCTCATCCTCATGATAGTGTCTTTCCAGTTCAACATCTAGCATTTCATTTAACTGGTCAACTATCCTAGGATTGTTCTTAACACTGAGATACTCCTCCTTAGTGATACCTAGAAGATTGGCATCACTCATATCTAGCAAGTTCAGTTGTGTGAGATGTGCCCTGGCTTCAGCTTGGTTCCTTTGTTTCATTTTCTTTCGTTCTTTAACACTGAGATACTCCTCCTTAGTGATACCTAGAAGATTGGCATCACTCATATCTAGCAAGTTCAGTTGTGTGAGATGTGCCCTGGCTTCAGCTTGGTTCCTTTGTTTCATTTTCTTTCGTTCTTTAACACTATCACCAAGTCTGGCCAGTCTTCTACTATCACTGTCTGAAACTGGAGGCAGTACATCAACATTACCAATCTCAAGCATTTCCATTTCAGTGGCCGGCTGGGCTTCTTCAGTTGCTTTACCCTTTCCCTTGTCCAACACATTCCCCCTTACACTAGCATCACCAGTTTGCTCACCAGCATCAGTACTGGCAGCTAAGCTTAATTCCCTTCTTGGTAGAACTGGTGGTGCAAGGACTGTACTTCTTTCCCCCTTGGCAGCATCGAGACCAGCCCTAATAGCTTCCCATTCAGAAGGATGTGATGGCAACCGGTCAAGAGGCTGCCACGACTGCATGTCCTTGCACTCTTTAAATATCCCACACATCATTCGGAAGGACCTCCAAAGGTGGCTGGTTTCTTTAGACTGGGCCAAGACATTTGCAACAACTTTGTCTTGACCAGTTTTTAATTCATTGAAAACCTTTGATTCTTCATCAATACCAGCACCCACCTTTTCCTTCAAAGCATCATCCCTCTTCTTCAAATCCTCCACTTCATTGGCCAGTTTATTCAATGTTTCAGTGTGAAGAGATACTTGGGTGCTTAAACCTTCAATGCTGCCCCTCAACTGGTTGATCTCACTGGTAAGTGGGGCCAGATCAACCTGAGGAGTGGCCATTGGTGATCTCACTGGTAAGTGGGGCCAGATCAACCTGAGGAGTGGCCAGCTTGGTGATCTCAGACATCACCCTTTCAATCAAACGATCTTCCCTAGCACCCAACATATCTTCCATCTTCTGACCAACTGAAGATACCATCTGCTCACCAAGACCAGTTAAATCTAGGCCAGGTCTCTCAATTAGTTCCTTGACCTGCCTTTCAATTTCCTTCAAGTCTACTTCAGAAGTTCTGACAGTATTGGTAAGTAGACTTGAGATAGAACTGGTGACCTTGGAGTGAGTTAGGTCAAAGGCTTCCTTTAATGTACCTGCCAAATTATTACTGCCAGTGACCAACTCATTCAATTTATTAAACACCAAGTCCTCATTTAATGAGAACTTGTTTATCCCCAGATCAACCACCTTGATATTTGTCAATGAGTCTTTGTGGTATCTGGAGAAGGACTTGGTGTTCTTCTCAAGTGTCTTCTGAATCTCCTCCACCCTGGTTAGAAGGTTTTGGAGATCGGATTGTATAGAGACAACTTGAGTGTCCAGTGACAAGGAAGAAGGTGTCACTGGACCACGAGCAGTTACTACTGGAGCAACTGGAGGAGGCAAACTAATGGAAGTCTCCCCAGTTGTCAGGCCAGCAGTTGAATATATTGGAGGAGTGGTAGAAGAAGAAAGGATAGGAAATTCAATGTGTTGTTCATGCTGAGAAAGCTCAGGAGTGAACAACGGCGACGGTGGTGGGGGCATTTCTCGAGCAAAGGAGAATTGCCCAGTTGGTAAAGGAGCGGTATATATTGGTAAGGAAATATTTGTAGGCACATTATGCTCAGATGGGGAAAATGAAATTGATGCGTCTGGAGGGCAGACTGGAGATGAAGGGTCTTGTGCTTGTACAGAAGCACCAAGAATCTCCAAGTCTGTTTCAGTACCTTCTGAATCCGAAGATTCAATAAGGATTTCCTCGTCGTTAACACCCATGTCCAGATCCATGAATGTGACAGAGGGCTGACCAGTTACCTGGGCAGACTCCAGATGACCTTCCCCAGTTTCCTGGATGGGTACATCTGTTGATGGATCAGATACCGAAGTATCGTCACCAGGGATAGACGTGATAGGAACGGCTTGAGTTATGGTTGTTCTATCACCAACCACAACTGGAGACGAACTGGAGGGTCCCTCATTATTTTGAGGCCCGCCCAATTGTCTTTCTGGTTCACTTTCCAAAGGTGCACCAGTTTTAGCAAACGCCAGCTGCATCTGCTCAGGAATTTCAACCTCACCAGCTTCAGACACTAGTGAGTCTAGATTCCTCAAAACATCTGGCCTTGTGAACGAAGAGTCTGTATTTCTATACTCTTCTTCACCCAGAATCTGCCTGAAACACAAAGAAAGAAATCTGGAAAAGGGGATACAAACACCCCTTGAGCCTTTCAGCTTTTGCACAAGACTCCTAAACAATATGTCAGCAAAATCCACCCTCAACCCCTTCCACAAACAATAAGCCATTTCAGCTTGTGAAGAGTTGATCTGGTCAAGACCACCTGAACTACCACCCAGACTTTCAACCAGATGTACAAAGAAATACCTCCATGAAGGTGTAAGGCCCTTCATGGTCATCGCCCCCTTGGTCTTTAACACACCATCATTGTCCAAGCACTCCTTATGACCCATCTCAAGGAGTACTTGACGAAAATTTATATTTGAGGCTAAAACAACTGGAGACTCACCCTCTCTCCAGTAGTTGAGGTGAAGAGCATCCCTCAATACTTCAACATCCAAAGTACATTTGATTGTTCCATCCTTTAAAGTGAAACTGATGGAGGAACAATCGGAAGAAAGTATGGCAGAAAACCAGAACTCACACAAGTAATCATGATACATCTTGCGTGGGTTCCTGGTGAATAGGGGTCCTATTGGAGAATCCTTCAAGAATTTTCTGATTCTTCCAATAAGGGTTTTAGACCCTTGAGAGCCTTGTAGGCTAGCCAATGGATTGTTTGGATTTAATTTTAGGGCTGCGCTATAAGGAGCACCAGGTGCCTGGGAGACATCTGGTGAGGGATTGTAAGGAGCAGTCAAGAGATTTACATCTCTTGAACGAGAAGATTTAGGTGCCATGAATGAAATTGAAATTGAGGAATATTTAGGGTTTTGAATTTGGAAGCAAAGAGAAGAATGAAATTGAAATTGAGGAATATTTAGGGTTTTGAATTTGGAAGCAAAGAGAAGAATGAAATTGAAATTGAGGAATATTTAGGGTTTTGAATTTGGAAGCAAAGAGAAGAATGAAATTGAAATTGAGGAATTTTTAGGGTTTGGAATTTGGAAGCAAAGAGAAGAATGAAATTGAAATTTATGAGGAATATTTAGGGTTTTGAATTTGGAAGCAAAGAGAAGAATGAAATTGAAATTGAGGAATATTTAGGGTTTTGAATTTGGAAGCAAAGAGAAGAATGAAATTGAAATTGAGGAATATTTAGGGTTTTGAATTTGGAAGCAAAGAGAAGAATGAAATTGAAATTGAGGAATTTTTAGGGTTTGGAATTTGGAAGCAAAGAGAAGAATGAAATTGAAATTTATGAGGAATATTTAGGGTTTTGAATTTGGAAGCAAAGAGAAGAATGAAATTGAAATTGAGGAATATTTAGGGTTTTGAATTTGGAAGCAAAGAGAAGAATGAAATTGAAATTGAGGAATATTTAGGGTTTTGAATTTGGAAGCAAAGAGAAGAATGAAATTGAAATTGAGGAATTTTTAGGGTTTGGAATTTGGAAGCAAAGAGAAGAATGAAATTGAAATTTATGAGGAATATTTAGGGTTTTGAATTTGGAAGCAAAGAGAAGAATGAAATTGAAATTGAGGAATATTTAGGGTTTTGAATTTGGAAGCAAAGAGAAGAATGAAATTGAAATTGAGGAATATTTAGGGTTTTGAATTTGGAAGCAAAGAGAAGAATGAAATTGAAATTGAGGAATTTTTAGGGTTTGGAATTTGGAAGCAAAGAGAAGAATGAAATTGAAATTTATGAGGAATATTTAGGGTTTTGAATTTGGAAGCAAAGAGAAGAATGAAATTGAAATTGAGGAATATTTAGGGTTTTGAATTTGGAAGCAAAGAGAAGAATGAAATTGAAATTGAGGAATATTTAGGGTTTTGAATTTGGAAGCAAAGAGAAGAATGAAATTGAAATTGAGGAATATTTAGGGTTTTGAATTTGGAAGCAAAGAGAAGAATGAAATTGAAATTGAGGAATATTTAGGGTTTTGAATTTGGAAGCAAAGAGAAGAATGAAATTGAAATTTATGATTGGAAGTAAATGAAGAGAGTAAATGAAGAGAGTAAATGAAGAGAATGAAAAAGAAAGTAAATGTGTTATGAAGTAAATAAGGGTATTTATAAGGGGATTCAAGATCCCAATGTAAACCCACAAATCATATTTTATTAAACCAAATATTTTCGAAGATATTTTGAAAATAAAATATAATTTTCCATGTAAGCATTAAATGTTACCATGTCAGCATTAAATGCTACGACGGCTTACTTTACCCATAACCCCACACACTTTTTGTTTTCCCAACACAAACAGTTGTCAAGTACTAAAATGGTTTCAACACGTCAGATCACGATATCAAGTAGTTTAAAAACACTCGAGTATCATCACGTGTCACATAAATTGACCAAGTATTTGTAACGTTATGAAAATTCCATTTTCAGTTTGCTTAATCTGAAGACCTAAGAAAAATGTTAATTCACCCATTAAACTCATCTCATATTCAGATGACATGATTTTAGAAAACTTTTTACACATTGCATCATCAGTTGAACCAAAAATAATGTCATCAACATAAATTTGTACCAATAAGATATTACCTCTTTCTTTCAAGATAAACAAGGTATTATCTATTGCACCTCTTTGAAAGCCATTTTTGAGAAGATGTTTAGTTAAAGTATCATACCAGGCTCTTGGGGCTTGTCTTAGACCATACAATGCTTTGTTCAGTCTATAAACCCAATGAGGATGCTTCTCATCGATGAAACCTGGAGTCTGCTTAACATAAACTTCTTCTTCCAATGTTCCATTAAGGAACGCACTTTTGACATCCATCTGGAAGACCTTGAACTGCAGATGGGCTGCATAAGCCAAGAATATTCTAATGGCTTCAAGTCTTGAAACTGGAGCAAAAGTTCTCATCGAGAGGTTTAGTAAAAACATCAGCTAACTGTTTGTCAGTGGGGATGAAATGAATTTCAATATCACCTTTCATAACATGATCACGAATAAAATGATACCTGATGTCAATATGCTTTGTTTTTGAGTGCATCACTGGATTGTGAGAGATAGCAATTGCACTGGTGTTGTCACAAAAGATTGGGGTCTTGGTGTACTTCTGACCATAATCTAGTAACTGGTTTTTGATCCAGAGAATCTGGGCACAACAACTGGCCGCAGAAATGTACTCTGCCTCTGCAGTGGACATAGAGACTGAAGTCTGCTTCTTGCTGGTCCAACTCACCAGTTTTCCTCCAAGGAAATGACAACCACCAGTTGTGGATTTTCTATCAATCTTACAACCTGCATGATCAGAATCTGAATAACCCATTAGATCTAATCCTGAGCCTTTGGGGTACCAAAGACCAAGATTAGGACACCCTTTCAGGTATCTAAAGATACGCTTTACAGCGTGCAAATGTGATTCTTTAGGGTTAGCCTGAAACCTGGCACATAAACATGTGGCAAACATTATATCTGGTCGACTGGCAGTTAAGTACATCAGTGAACCAACCATACCTCTATAGTCAGTTATGTTAACTGGTTTGCCAGTTGGGTCAGAGTCCAAATTCAATGGTGCTGCAATAGGTGTGTTTTTCGATGGGATTGAATCATATTTGTATTTTCTTAACAAATCTCTGACATATTTTCCTTGGTTTATGAAAATTCCATTTTCAGTTTGCTTAATCTGAAGACCTAAGAAAAATGTTAATTCACCCATTAAACTCATCTCATATTCAGATGACATGATTTTAGAAAACTTTTTACACATTGCATCATCAGTTGAACCAAAAATAATGTCATCAACATAAATTTGTACCAATAAGATATTACCTCTTTCTTTCAAGATAAACAAGGTATTATCTATTGCACCTCTTTGAAAGCCATTTTTGAGAAGATGTTTAGTTAAAGTATCATACCAGGCTCTTGGGGCTTGTCTTAGACCATACAATGCTTTGTTCAGTCTATAAACCCAATGAGGATGCTTCTCATCGATGAAACCTGGAGTCTGCTTAACATAAACTTCTTCTTCCAATGTTCCATTAAGGAACGCACTTTTGACATCCATCTGGAAGACCTTGAACTGCAGATGGGCTGCATAAGCCAAGAATATTCTAATGGCTTCAAGTCTTGCAACTGGAGCAAAAGTCTCATCAAAGTCAACGCCCTCTGCTTGACAATAACCCTGGGCAACTAATCTGGCCTTGTTTCTTACAACATGGCCATCTTCATC
Organism: Erigeron breviscapus; assembly: GCA_034093135.1. Lineage (NCBI taxonomy): Eukaryota > Viridiplantae > Streptophyta > Magnoliopsida > Asterales > Asteraceae > Erigeron > Erigeron breviscapus. Next base: position 108,346,154 of record CM067172.1, read on the forward strand.
CATTTTGTTTCGGTAGACCCATCTGGTACCAATAGGTTCTTTCTTTAACCCTGGTGGACAAGGAACAAGCTCCCAAACATTGTTCCTTTCAAACTGGAGGAGCTCTTCTTGCATAGCTTCCACCCAGCTTGGGTCTGCCATAGCCTCGTCAATCTTCTTTGGTTCAATTAAAGATAAGAAGGTGACGTTTAAGCATTGCTCACTGGTGGCTCTTCTAGTCTGAACCCCACTAGTTGGATTACCCACAATTTGTTCAATTGGGTGGGCTTTAGTCCATCTAGTGTATTGACTAGGCTGGTGAACTACAATATCAGTGCAAGATACCAGGCGATCTTCTTCAGTTGCAGCAGCATCTGGAGAAGGATCAGTCCAAACAGCTTCTACATCCTCATCAGAGTCAATGAGGTCTCGATTGGCATCATGAAATTCCTCAGTTGAAGGTATTTCATGAGTAACTGGAGAAGTAGGGGCTTGAACTGGTGCTGATATTGGAGTGGCACGTACATCTGATCCAATCACCAATTCTTGTGGTAAGTTAAAATTGATGGAGGGATAAAATGATGTGTCACTAGTGCTTTTCTTCTTCTTGACTGGTTCCAGTTTGTTGTAACTGGAAGCATTTCTGGTGAAACAACTGACCGATGAACTTGGTCAGTTTCACCAAAGTTGATTGGAATGACTGGAGAAATATCAAGGCTTGGTCTCTTGTTGATTGCTTCAGTTGATTCATCGAATGTGACATGAATTGTCTCATGCACCTTTTGGAGTCTATAATTATAAACTCTAAAGGCCTTTCGAATATCTGAATAGCCTAAAAATACCCCTTCATCAGCTTTTGCATCAAACTTTCCAAGCTGACTGGAATCGTTCAGTATATAAACTGGACAACCAAATACATGAAAGTATCCAATATTTGGTTTTCGATTCCTGAGTACTTCGTAGGCAGTCTTCTTGTGTCTCTTGATGTAGACTGACCGGTTTTGGGTGTGACAAGCAGTTGCAACTGCCTCAGCCCAAAAACTGGTGGGAAGACCAGATTCAGATAGCATGCTTCTGGCCGCTTCTATCAGTGTACGATTCTTTCTTTCCACAACTCCATTTTGCTCTGGAGAGTGAACTGATGAGAAGTTTTGAGAAATGCCAGTGTCAGTGCAAAATGTTTCAAGTACCTTATTTTGGAATTCAGTACCATTATCACTTCGCAACTGACAAACTTTTCGAGTGTACTTGAGCTCAATTCTTTTGATAAGGGAGATGATTTCAGCAGGTGCATCACTTTTGGATCTGATGAATACCACCCAGCAATATCTGGTGAATTCATCAACCACAACTAGAGTGTATTTCTTTCCAGCTCTAGTTTGAACATTCACTGGACCAAAGAGATCCATATGAAGCATGTGAAGAGGTTCAGTGATGCTAAAATTTTGCCTAGTTTTGAAACTGGCTCTCTTCTGCTTACCCATCTCACACCCTGGACATGGCTTTTCCTTATTGAAGGAAATCTGGGGTATCCCATCAACCAGTTGTTTGCGAGACAACTTGTTAATGTTCTTGAAATTAAGGTGGGATAACCTTTTATGCCATAGCCAGTTGGTGTCCTCATCAGCTTTGGTATAGAAACATTGCTCTTTTGGAGCTGGTTCCATATCCATGATGTACACATTCCCTTTTCTTGGTGCAATCATCACCACTTTCCAATCCTTGTTAAATATGGTGCCTTGTGCAATATCGAACAATACTCTGAAGCCATCATCGCAAAGTTGGCTTACACTGATCAAGTTATATTTCAAACCATTCACAAATGCAACTCTTTTGAATTCGACTTGTCCATTATTGAGCACACCATATCCTTCAGTCTTTCCAGATTGATCGTTACCAAACGTCACTGTCGGTCCATCTTGGACAGTGAACTCTTCCAGTAGGGGCTTACATCCGGTCATAGTCCGGCCAGCAGCGCTGTCCAGATACCAGATATTCTTCTTTCGATCGCCCTACACACACACAAAAATCATTAGTTATTTTTGTGAACCCATCTTTTCTTGATGGGTCCACTGGACTTCTCTACAGAAGCCACAGTTGATTGTTGAGGTGTTGAACTGGAGGCTACATCTGGAGCATTATCACCAGCTCCAGGTGCAGAAGTAAAAACGATTGGTATTTGATACTTACTCACCTTAAGTTTACCAGATTTTGTTCCAGATGGAACATTCTTTTGTTTAGGTACAGAAGGGAGTGATTTAATGTTTTGTTTTAAAACTGACTCCTTGAGAGCCAACTGGACACTTTGCAAATCATTCAGTTGTGGTTTGACATTGTTTAGTTCAATTAAGATAGTGTCTAAATATCTTTCACTATCTGCTCTAACAGTTTCTACAAATGCCAAATCACCACTTAATGATTCAGCCAGGTCCAGTTTTAATTCAGGGTCAACCTGGTGATCATAATCACATACCTTTTTCAGTATGATGTCCACCCATCTTCCAGAGACGACATCATCTTTCACCACATGCTGCTGTTGTTGTTGATCTTCCAAGGCCATGAAACACATGTCCCTTTCCTCTTCTTCATCTTCAGATGAGTCATCAGAGTACTCCCATTTTCCCTCAGTTTGTGCAATTAAGCACTGATCCTTATCCTTTTGCATGGACAGGAGGGCAATCTGGGCCTTAAGCTGCTTGTACTTAGCTTTGTAGCTATCATCAGGCCGATTGTAATTAGGGACAGAGGGGCCAGTTTGGTTATTCAACTGACTAGATCTGCATTCCTTCATAAAATGACCTTTCTTGCCACACTTATAGCATGTAAGATTGGTCTTATCCAGAGAGCTGGAGCTGGAAGCATTGTTGGGGCCATTAAATCTTTTAGATTTATGCTTAAACCTATTAAAGGTTTTAGCAATCATGGCGACCAGATCATCATCGTCAGTTTCATCATAACCTTCACTGTTTTCAGTGGTCAGCCCAGAGTTTAGGAAACTGTTCAACATCTCCTTCATCGAGTGTGCCTGGACACTCTCAGCAGACATTAAAGCAGCACAAGGTCGCTCAATTACATTAGCAACCTTGGGACTCTGAGCATGGTTCATGGCATCTTGCTCAGCCACAAGTCTTGCAGCATTATTATCTTCAGTGAATCTGAAGGCTCCATAGAGCGATGCAAGAGTGTGACTGTGCAAGGTTTTACCTTGTCTCAAGACAAGAACCATGTTTTCCCATTTAGATGGAAGAATATCACAAAACTTTTCAAGAAGAATATCCTTATCCTTTTGCATGGACAGGAGGGCAATCTGGGCCTTAAGCTGCTTGTACTTAGCTTTGTAGCTATCATCAGGCCGATTGTAATTAGGGACAGAGGGGCCAGTTTGGTTATTCAACTGACTAGATCTGCATTCCTTCATAAAATGACCTTTCTTGCCACACTTATAGCATGTAAGATTGGTCTTATCCAGAGAGCTGGAGCTGGAAGCATTGTTGGGGCCATTAAATCTTTTAGATTTATGCTTAAACCTATTAAAGGTTTTAGCAATCATGGCGACCAGATCATCATCGTCAGTTTCATCATAACCTTCACTGTTTTCAGTGGTCAGCCCAGAGTTTAGGAAACTGTTCAACATCTCCTTCATCGAGTGTGCCTGGACACTCTCAGCAGACATTAAAGCAGCACAAGGTCGCTCAATTACATTAGCAACCTTGGGACTCTGAGCATGGTTCATGGCATCTTGCTCAGCCACAAGTCTTGCAGCATTATTATCTTCAGTGAATCTGAAGGCTCCATAGAGCGATGCAAGAGTGTGACTGTGCAAGGTTTTACCTTGTCTCAAGACAAGAACCATGTTTTCCCATTTAGATGGAAGAATATCACAAAACTTTTCAAGAAGAATATCCTTATCCTTCTCTACACCCAAACCTCTCAACTGATTGAAGAGGCTAGAAAATCTGGTATATGTACCAGTTAAACTCTCATTGGGCAAGGCAAAGAAGGATTCATACTTCTTGTTCAAAGCAACTTTTCTGGTGACAATAGTGTCGTCACCTCCTTCAAATTGAATCACTAATTCATCCCACATAGACTTGGCACTGGGAAACAACACAAGTGTTGGAATTAGGTCTTCAGGGACAGCCCCAAGGATCATGTTTTTCAGTCTGGTGTCCAAGTCCACCAGTCTGCGATCCTCATCAGACCAATGGTCTTCTGGCTTTTCCCTTGAGCCTCTTCTTCCAGTTGGATCAAGAAGAGGACTCACCCCAATAGACATAGGTATATATGGTCCATCCTTAAGGATTTTCAACATATACCTCTCAATACCACCAAAATGCAACAGCATTCTAGCTTTCCATGTACCAAAGGTCTCACTGTTTCCATCAAATTTTGGAACAGGAGTGTTAGAGTAATGTACATGGACGTGGTTTGGGGTAGAAGGAGGAGGAGGGTTGGTGTTAACATTTTGAAAAGGTGGTGAATTATTGTTCAATGGGTTTTCACCTAAACCAGAACCATCTCCACCTTCAGTAGTGTTTATCTTTGCAGATCTAGGCAAGTTTATTAGCCTTCTGCTCTGATACCACTTGTAAGTCCCAACTTGTTAGATGGTACTACTGAAGACACCTCTATGTCGATGGTGGAGTTACTTTGCAATATACTTACTAAACTGGAGACGACCAGTTAGATAAGTATATACCAAGTTCTAGATAGATTACTTATATAAAAGACAATAAGTAAAGAACAATGCAATAATACAATAACTTGTAAACAATCTTGATGAGACAATATGTAGTTTTCAAAGTGTAATTTATTTATTGATATTAAACAAATTACAAGGTTGATGCGGAACCAAGATAATACACGAATGTAAATATCCTAACAACCTATGAAATACAATTGATCTATACTCGGAATTTCTCTTCTACAATCGAAACACTTAAAGTAGTGAAATGTTCCTTTTAGCGATTGAGAGAATATTGCACAAGTTCACCAAGAATATTGCAGGTTTGCAAAGTATGAAGTTATTCGTTTGTGTGTGAAATAACTTAGAGAGAACGAATACTTGTCGAATAACTTATGTTTCTTGGTTGTGCAATGACTTGTATTTATAGGCAAAGTTAACATATGGATGTTAACTTTAGCCGTACAAAAGTGGTTGGAAGCATTTAAGGAATAGCATTTAATTCCTTAAAAAGTGTTGTAAAGTCGCATGTTACAGTGACTTTACACAACCACCTTTATGTACCTTTTAATACTTAAATAATAAGATAAGGCTTATTATCCGGGTAAAGGTACATAAAGTATACAAGTCAATTCCTCGTAATCAGTGTAAAGCTTTGTAAGGGCTTTCCACTGAAGGTCTCCAGTTTGTAACTGACTAGAATGTCAACTGGGCTTCGCTGCCATTGTCATTCTCTTTCTTCCTGGTTGTGCAATGACTTGTATTTATAGGCAAAGTTAACATATGGATGTTAACTTTAGCCGTACAAAAGTGGTTGGAAGCATTTAAGGAATAGCATTTAATTCCTTAAAAAGTGTTGTAAAGTCGCATGTTACAGTGACTTTACACAACCACCTTTATGTACCTTTTAATACTTAAATAATAAGATAAGGCTTATTATCCGGGTAAAGGTACATAAAGTATACAAGTCAATTCCTCGTAATCAGTGTAAAGCTTTGTAAGGGCTTTCCACTGAAGGTCTCCAGTTTGTAACTGACTAGAATGTCAACTGGGCTTCGCTGCCATTGTCATTCTCTTTCTTCCATTTGTTGTCTTCGACTTCAACTGGAATGTTTCTTCAACTTGGTCAGTTCTCAACTGGAGGAAGTCTTCAGTTGCGTTAACTGTACGGTGCAACTGGACTTCAATATATTTCTCAACAAATCTTCTTGGTCACCAGTTTACTGGTCACCAGATGCAACTGGTGAACTGGTCAGTGGAAACTGGTGACTGGCCAGTTCCAGGTGAACTGGACCTAACAAAATTTCATTAGATCACCCTGTGGTTTGCTGTTTTATCAATTTTCGCCCCTGTCCTTTTTTATTATTATTACTTCACCCTGTGCTGAAAATCTCTATTATTAGACCCCCTCTCCCAAACGGACGTTTATGTCTCGCCGTTACCCCCCTCACGTGTATACCACGTGAGGGTATTTACGTCTTTTGCCACTCATTTTACACGTATATATCTCTTTTATCTATATTTCAACCGTTCATAAATTCCCATCTTCTACCCACCACTATCAAATAAAAAAAAAACCTTTTCCATTCCCCTTTCTCAATTATAACCCTTCTGGTTTCTTGAATCGAAGAACCATGGTGCTTCATGATAAAGCAATACTTGATGAAGATGGAAAACCAATATTTAGGTCGAAAGATTTTGATCAGGAAGACCAAGAACATCTTGATAGTGCTTATGGTAAGTGTTTTTTTTAATCAAATGTTTATTTTTTTCCGTTTAATATATTTGATAATGGGTTATATATATGAATGTATGTATATGTATATGTATATTTACTTATTTTTCTTTTTGTTTTTTCTTTCAGAGCATTATGATTATTTATTTTCAATAAGGATCAACCATGGTGGATTCTTCATAGACTCTCCAGGAAGGATATATTATGGTGGGAAGGAGGCAGTTGTGGATTTCTTAGATGGTGATAAGTTTTCTATTCATGACTTTAATTATTTTGTCAAGAAGTTAGGTTATGATTCAAGATTGATTATGTTTTATCACTATTTACAACCAGATAAAAGTGATTTAGATGTAGGGTTGAAACCATTTGCTTGTGACATAGATGTGATAAAATTGGTTTCTTACTCTAAGAAGTTTAAATTGATTGAGATTTACATTGAGCATGCTATATCAAAAATAGGAGATTGGGAGTATACTGGGGAAAGTAGTGTGGTTATTGAAGATCTAACAGAAGATAATGAGACTTTGCCTAAACAAGTTGTTGAATTTAAGTCTAAGTGTAAGCCTAAACCTTTTATTAAGCCTAGGAAGAGTTTTACTAGACTTTTATTGGAATGCCCAAGTCAAGAAAGCTGTGAGAATGAGTTTTTAGGCAATCTTAATGTTGAGACCCCAAGTCAAGAAAGCTGTGAGAATGAGTTTTTAGGCAATCTTAATGTTGAGACCCCAAGTCAAGAAACTGTGAGAATGAGTTTTAGGCAATTTAATGTTGAGACCCAAGTCAAGAAACTGTGAGAATGAGTTTTTAGGCAATCTTAATGTTGAGACCCAAGTCAAGAAAGCTGTGAGAATGAGTTTTTAGGCAATCTTAATGTTGAGACCCCAAGTCAAGAAAGCTGTGAGAATGAGTTTTAGGCAATCTTAATGTTGAGACCCAAGTCAAGAAACTGTGAGAATGAGTTTTTAGGCAATCTTAATGTTGAGACCCAAGTCAAGAAAGCTGTGAGAATGAGTTTTTAGGCAATCTTAATGTTGAGACCCCAAGTCAAGAAAGCTGTGAGAATGAGTTTTTAGGCAATCTTAATGTTGAGACCCAAGTCAAGAAACTGTGAGAATGAGTTTTAGGCAATTTAATGTTGAGACCCAAGTCAAGAAAGCTGTGAGAATGAGTTTTTAGGCAATCTTAATGTTGAGACCCCAAGTCAAGAAAGCTGTGAGAATGAGTTTTTAGGCAATCTTAATGTTGAGACCCAAGTCAAGAAACTGTGAGAATGAGTTTTAGGCAATTTAATGTTGAGACCCAAGTCAAGAAACTGTGAGAATGAGTTTTTAGGCAATCTTAATGTTGAGACCCAAGTCAAGAAAGCTGTGAGAATGAGTTTTTAGGCAATCTTAATGTTGAGACCCCAAGTCAAGAAAGCTGTGAGAATGAGTTTTAGGCAATCTTAATGTTGAGACCCAAGTCAAGAAACTGTGAGAATGAGTTTTTAGGCAATCTTAATGTTGAGACCCAAGTCAAGAAAGCTGTGAGAATGAGTTTTTAGGCAATCTTAATGTTGAGACCCCAAGTCAAGAAAGCTGTGAGAATGAGTTTTTAGGCAATCTTAATGTTGAGACCCAAGTCAAGAAACTGTGAGAATGAGTTTTAGGCAATTTAATGTTGAGACCCAAGTCAAGAAAGCTGTGAGAATGAGTTTTTAGGCAATCTTAATGTTGAGACCCCAAGTCAAGAAAGCTGTGAGAATGAGTTTTTAGGCAATCTTAATGTTGAGACCCAAGTCAAGAAACTGTGAGAATGAGTTTTAGGCAATTTAATGTTGAGACCCAAGTCAAGAAACTGTGAGAATGAGTTTTTAGGCAATCTTAATGTTGAGACCCAAGTCAAGAAAGCTGTGAGAATGAGTTTTTAGGCAATCTTAATGTTGAGACCCCAAGTCAAGAAAGCTGTGAGAATGAGTTTTAGGCAATCTTAATGTTGAGACCCAAGTCAAGAAACTGTGAGAATGAGTTTTTAGGCAATCTTAATGTTGAGACCCAAGTCAAGAAAGCTGTGAGAATGAGTTTTTAGGCAATCTTAATGTTGAGACCCCAAGTCAAGAAAGCTGTGAGAATGAGTTTTTAGGCAATCTTAATGTTGAGACCCAAGTCAAGAAACTGTGAGAATGAGTTTTAGGCAATTTAATGTTGAGACCCAAGTCAAGAAAGCTGTGAGAATGAGTTTTTAGGCAATCTTAATGTTGAGACCCCAAGTCAAGAAAGCTGTGAGAATGAGTTTTTAGGCAATCTTAATGTTGAGACCCAAGTCAAGAAACTGTGAGAATGAGTTTTAGGCAATTTAATGTTGAGACCCAAGTCAAGAAACTGTGAGAATGAGTTTTTAGGCAATCTTAATGTTGAGACCCAAGTCAAGAAAGCTGTGAGAATGAGTTTTTAGGCAATCTTAATGTTGAGACCCCAAGTCAAGAAAGCTGTGAGAATGAGTTTTAGGCAATCTTAATGTTGAGACCCAAGTCAAGAAACTGTGAGAATGAGTTTTTAGGCAATCTTAATGTTGAGACCCAAGTCAAGAAAGCTGTGAGAATGAGTTTTTAGGCAATCTTAATGTTGAGACCCCAAGTCAAGAAAGCTGTGAGAATGAGTTTTTAGGCAATCTTAATGTTGAGACCCAAGTCAAGAAACTGTGAGAATGAGTTTTAGGCAATTTAATGTTGAGACCCAAGTCAAGAAAGCTGTGAGAATGAGTTTTTAGGCAATCTTAATGTTGAGACCCCAAGTCAAGAAAGCTGTGAGAATGAGTTTTTAGGCAATCTTAATGTTGAGACCCCAAGTCAAGAAGCTATGGAAAGATTGAGAGGTGATTATGTTGGACAGTATGCAAGCTTAAGGAGTTATGCACTAGAACTGAAGGCAAGAAACCCAGGAACAACTGTGAAGATAGACTCAGAAATGCCCCCAAATCCTGAATCTGAAACAAGATATTTTAGAAGGTTGTATGGTGGGAGGGACTTGTTGGGGTTGGATGGGGCATTTATGAAGGGTCCCTTTCCTGGTCAAGTATTGACAGCAGTGGGAGTGGATGGAAATAATGGAATATACCCACTAGCATTTGGCATTGTTGAAGCAGAAACAAGAAGTTCTTGGACTTGGTTTCTTACCCAGCTTGGAGGTGATCTGGATCTGGACAATTTTAGCCATTTCACCTTTGTTTCTGATAGACAGAAGGTAATTATATTGTTTATTTTCTATTTGTATATTAATGTGATATTTTGTTGAATAACATCTGTGAGTCATTCAATAGCAAGTTAGTAGATGCTAGAGACCAGCCAATAATAACTTGTATTGAGTACATTAGAGAGTATATGATGAAAAGGATTGTTGCAGTTCAAATGGTAATTGAAAAATGTGATGGACCACTTACTCCCACTGCAACATTAATTTTTGAGGCCAACAAAAAAGAAGCAAACAAGTATAAAGTTGTATGGAATGGTGAGGACCTATATGAAGTAAAGGGTCCATGGCAGGACCAGGCTGTGGTTAATACAACTACAAAGGTGTGTAGTTGTAGAAAGTGGGAGTTAACTGGTATACCCTGCAAGCATGCAATTTGTGCAATTTGGAATACGAAGGACAACACAAGATCAACCCAACCTGCTCAGCCTGAAGACTGGGTTCACCCTGCTTATAGACTTGAGACATGGAAGGAGGTATATAACCACAAGATCAACCCAGTCACTGGTGCTTCTACATGGCCAATTAGTGAGTGTCAACTGAAACTGTTACCTCCACACCACAAAACACAAGTTGGAAGACCATCAAAGAAAATAAGGAAAGTTGTTGATGAGAGAGTGACACAGTCCACTGTGGCAGGAGGGAGACTATCTAGAGCAGGGAAGACAGTGACATGTTCAAAGTGCAAGAAACAAGGCCACAATGCAAGAAAGTGCAAAGGTCAAAGTGCCACAACTTCAAGTCAACCAAAAAAGTAAAAGAAACCAAAGAAAAAAACACCAAGGTAAACTGTTTCTTGATATATATTGGTATACACTCTTTCTTTATTGTTGAATTGGTTAATTGGTTAATTGGGTAATTGGTTAATTGTTTAATTGTGTTCATATAATGTGGTGATAGTCAAGCTGAGGGTGGAGTGGGTTCAAGTCAAGCAGGTGCAACACAAACTAGGGTAAGTGCAAGTCAACAAGCTGGAAATCAGGCTGCAGGTGCAACTCAAACACAAGGAAGTCAAGTTGCAGGCAGTCAAAGATCAAATAAAATACAAGCATGTGATGGTGAAGGAAGTCAGCAAACTCAAAGAACCAAAAAAAACAAGCAACTCAATGTGGATCAAGTCAATCAACCAATCCTATGCCTGCTTCATATCTAAGAACCAATTCAAGTCCAAAAATGTTTGTCAAAAGATTTGCAAGTTAGAAACATGCCAATCTGCCACTTGTGTGTTCTATGACTTTTATGTTTGAGACTCTTTATGTTTTATGTACTTTGTGACTTGTTTGTTCTATGACTTTTATGGTATGTAATATGACTTCTAAGTAGTATGTGACTTGTGTAACAAATATGCCAATCTGCCACTATCTTGTATCATGCTTGTTATAAGCAAATTTTGGCTAAATGGAATGCAAATTTTTGTGGCAACCTATTAGTAATTCTGCATAGCAACATGTTTAATAATTCTGCAGTTTCTAAATTCTGCATAGCAGTTTGCATACACATAATGTAATTCTGCATAAAGACTATACATTCAACAAAATAAGATATCATTTCATTACGTTAATAAGAGTTACACATTACATTAACAAAGAAAAGAGTTAATTTCATTACATTCAGAAAACAGAGTACACAATAAAGAGTTAATTTCATTACAAATAAACAACCAAATGCTTCTCCAAAAGAGTACACTTTCTTGATTTATCAAGATTTCCAAAATATCAAGACAAATACAAAGAGCAACCAACTGCTTATGAGATACATTTTCAGCCTCCAAACTTGTTTCTCTCGAGCATGCAATGAAGTTTCAAGATTGTTTTTTGCTCTTAATAACCCAGGTATGATCTCCACAGCTCTGGTACACATGGGTGGATCAATCCAACTAAAAAACCCACAATTATTCACCTATGCCAACAAATTATCAGTTTAAGTTTATAAAAATGGTTGATTTTTACTCAAGAACAAATTAATAAAAAAAATTTGAGCATTACCTTGCTTGAACATCGATAGAATCTTCTACCAGGATTCCGAGGGGTCCAAGATGTTAGAACAATTGTTGGATTTCCACAGTAACAAAAAAAAGCCATGATTGGATTTGATTTGGAAACCTTAATTGAAATGGGGGGAAGAAAAGGGGGGAGAAAAAAGAGGGAGAAACAAAAAAGGGGGGAATTATTTTGTTTTGGAGGTAAATGGGGGATAAAAGGGTGTATATAGGCTGCAGAGGTGGCAAAAGACGTAAATACCCTCACGTGGTATACACGTGAGGGGGGTAACGGCGAGACATAAACGTCCGTTTAGGAGAGGGGGTCTAATAATAGAGATTTTCAGCACAGGGTGAAGTAATAATAAAAAAAGGACAGGGGCGAAAATTGATAAAACAGCAAACCACAGGGTGATCTAATGAAATTTTCTCTTAAGAATATCATAGATATATTAGTCAGGGATATTTTAATTAAAATAGTGAATAAAAGATATGGTAGTTTGGGTATATAGGGGTTGAAAAATATTTTGAAGGTATATTGGGTAGATTTAATGTGTGAGTTGAGAAATAGCTATATGTTGAAAGGTAATTTAATCATTTTAAAGGCTAAAACTGAAAAAATGGAAAATGGTTTGTTCTATAAGAAAATAAAAATAAAAATATATTTATGAAAAGAAAACGCATAAATGTTTTACAGGTAACATAAAAAAAAGAGTTAGAAACAACCATCATTATATATCTAAAAGTTGTATCAAAGTGTGGGAAAATTTGATGATTTTTGGGCTTCATTGATGGTGTACTAAATGATGTTAATTATTTTTCTTTAGTAGAATGCATGTATGTTTGTGAATTCGTTGTTCGTGCATTGCATTCTACATGAGTTGATATTGGGTAATTGAATTTGTTAGGACCAGTTCACCTGGAACTGTCCAGTCACCAGTTTACACTTGCCAGTCACCAGTTGCATCTGGAGACCAGTGAAACTGGTGACCAAGAAGATTTGTCCAGAAATATATTGAAGTCCAGTTGCACCGTACAGTCAACGCAACTGAAGACTTCCTACAGTTGAGAACTGACCAGTTGAAGAATCATTCCAGTTGAAGTCGAAGACAACAAATGGAAGATAGAGAATGGCAATGGCAGCGAAGCCCAGTTGGCATTCTAGTCAGTTACAAACTGGAGACCATCAGTGGAAAGCCCTTAAAAAGCTTTACACTGATTACGAGGAATTGACTTGTATGCTTTATGTACCTTTACCCGGATAATAAGCCTTGTCTTATTATTTAAGTAATAAAAGGTACATAAAGGTGGTTGATTAAAGTTGCTTTATCATGCGACTTTACACTGCTTTTTAAGGAATTAAATGTTATTCCTTAAATGCTCTCAACCACATTTGTACGGCTAAAGTTAACATCCAAATGTTAACTTTGCCTATAAATACAAGTCATTGCACAACCAAGAATATAACTTCTTCGAATACACTTCGATAGAATTCACTTTGCAAACCTGCAATATTCTTGGTGAACTTGTGCAATATTCTCTCAATCGCTAAAAGGAACATTTCACAACTTTAAGTGTTTCGATTGTCTTGAGAAATTCCGAGTGTAGATCAATTGTATTTCATAGGTTGTTAGGATATTTACATTCTTGTATTATCTTGGTTCCGCATCAACCTTGTAATTTATTTAACATCAATAAATAAATTACACATTGAAAAATACATATTGTCTCATCAAGTTATCTTACAAGTTATTTGTATTATTGCATTGTTCTTTACTTATTGTCATTCATATAAGTAATCTATCTAGAACTTGGTATATACACACTGCAACTGGTCGTCTCCAGTTCAGTGCATATATTGCAAAGTAACTCCACCATCGACATAGAGGTGTCTTCAGGTAGTGTCATCTATTGAGTTGGGACTTACAAGTGGTATCAGAGCAGAAGGCTAATAAACTTGCCTAGATCTGCTAAGATGAACACTACTGAAGGTGGAGATGGTTCTGGTCAAGGTGAAATCCCTTTGAATAATAATGCCCAACCTTTTCAAAATGTTAATACCAATCCTCCTCCTCCTTCTACCCCAAACCATGTCCATGTACACTACTCTAACACTCCTGTTCCCAAATTCGATGGAAACAGTGAGACTTTCGGTACATGGAAGGCTAGAATGCTTTTGCATTTTGGTGGTATTGAGAGGTATATGTTGAAAATCCTTAAGGATGGACCATATATACCCATATCTCTTGGGGTGAGTCCTCTTCTAGATCCAACTGGAAGAAGAGGTTCAAGAGAAAAGCCCGAAGACCATTGGTCTGATGAGGATCGTAGACTTGTTGATCTGGACACCAGACTCAAGAACATGATCCTTGGGGCTGTTCCTGAAGATCTAATTCCAACACTTGTGTTGTTCCCCAGTACAAAATCAATGTGGGACGAATTAGTTATTCAGTTTGAAGGAGGTGATGACACTATTGTCACTAGAAAAGTTGCTTTGAACAAGAAGTATGAATCCTTCTTTGCCTTGCCCAATGAAAGTCTAACTGGTATATACACCAGATTTTCTAGCCTCATTAATCAGCTGAGAGGCTTGGGTGTAGAGAAGGATAAGGATATTCTTCTTGAGAAGTTTTGTGATATTCTTCCTTCTAAATGGGAAAACATGGTTCTTGTCTTGAGACAAGGTAAAACCTTGCACAGCCATACTCTTACATCGCTCTATGGAGCCTTCAGATTCACTGAAGATAATAATGCTGCAAGACTGGTGGCTGAGCAAGATGCCATGAACCATGCTCAGAGTTCCAAGGTTGCTAGTGTACCTGAGCGACCTTGTGCTGCCTTAATGTCTGCAGAGAGTGTCCAAGGTTGCTAGTGTACCTGAGCGACCTTGTGCTGCCTTAATGTCTGCAGAGAGTGTCCAGGCACACTCGATGAAGGAGATGTTAAATAGTTTCTTGAACTCTGGCCTGACCACTGAAAACAGTGATGGTTGTAATGAAACTGACGATGATGATCTGGTCGCCATGATTGCTAAAACCTTTAACAGGTTTAAGCATAAATCTAAAAGATTTAATGGCCCCAACAATGCTTCCAGCTCCAGCTCTCTGGATAAGACCAATCTTACATGCTATAAGTGTGGTAAGAAAGGTCACTTTATGAAGGAATGCAGATCTAGTCAGTTGAACAACCAAACTGGCCCCCCTGTCCCTAATTTCAATCGGCCTGATGATAGCTACAAAGCTAAATACAAGAAGCTTAAGGCCCAGATTGCCCTCCTGTCCATGGAAAAGAAAAAGGATCAGTGCTTAATGGCACAAACTGAGGGAAAATGGGAGTATTCTGATGACTCATCAGTTGATGAAGAAGAGGAAAGGGACATGTGTTTCATGGCCTTGGAAGACCAACAGCAGCAGCACGTGGCAAAAGAAGATGTCATCACTGGAAGATGGGTGGACATCATCTTGAAAAAGGTATGTGATTATGATCACCAGATTGACCCTGAACTAAAACTGGACCTGGCTGAATCATTAAGTGGTGATTTAGCTTTTGTGGAAACTGTAAGAGTTGATAGTGAAAGATATCTTGACACTATCTTAATTGAACTAAACATTGTTAAACCACAACTGAATGATTTACAAAGTGTCCAGTTGGCTCTCAAGGAGTCAGTTTTAAAGATTGAGGCTTTAGAACTTGATAATCAAAAACTATTTTCTGATCTTGAAAAGGAACAAAAGATTATCAAGTCATGGGTAAAAGCATCTGGTAAAAACTATGATGCATTTTCAAGAACTATCGATTCCCAGAAGAATGCATGGAAATCTGGAGATGGCAGCTCTCATACCAGATCTTCATGCATTGCCTCCAGCTCTCAAGGTTGAAACACCTTATGATCAACCTGAAGCTGTTGAAACTGAAACCTCTGAGACCACCCCCATTGAGGTTAAAACTGGAGCCAAACAGGCTAAAGCTCCAGTTGAACCAAGTCCAAGGTTCAACTGCCTGAAGAAAATAATATTTTGGTTAATCTGGAAAGTCAACTCCAACTTTTGTCTCGACAGGTTCAGAGTTGTACTGCCCGGATTAACAATCTGGAAGGAGGTTTATCACCTCCAGTTTTCAAACAAAATATTAAATCACTCCCTTCAAAACCTAATCAAAAGAATGTTCCATCTGGAACAAAATCTGGTAAAAACTATGATGCATTTTCAAGAACTATCGATGCCCAGAAGAATGCATGGAAATCTGGAGATGGCAGCTCTCATACCAGATCTTCATGCATTGCCTCCAGCTCTCAAGGTTGAAACACCTTATGATCAACCTGAAGCTGTTGAAACTGAAACCTCTGAGACCACCCCCATTGAGGTTAAAACTGGAGCCAAACAGGCTAAAGCTCCAGTTGAACCAAGGTCCAAGGTTCAACTGCCTGAAGAAAATAATATTTTGGTTAATCTGGAAAGTCAACTCCAACTTTTGTCTCGACAGGTTCAGAGTTGTACTGCCCGGATTAACAATCTGGAAGGAGGTTTATCACCTCCAGTTTTCAAACAAAATATTAAATCACTCCCTTCAAAACCTAATCAAAAGAATTGAGCTCAAGTATACTCGAAAAGTTTGTCAGTTGCGAAGTGATAATGGTACTGAATTCCAAAATAAGGTACTTGAAACATTTTGCAATGACACTGGCATCTCTCAAAACTTCTCATCAGTTCACTCTCCAGAGCAAAATGGAGTTGTGGAAAGAAAGAATCGTACACTGATAGAAGCAGCCAGAAGTATGCTATCTGAATCTGGTCTTCCCACCAGTTTTTGGGCTGAGGCAGTTGCAACTGCTTGTCACACCCAAAACCGGTCAGTCTACATCAAGAGACATAAGAAGACTGCCTATGAAGTACTCAGGAATCGTAAACCAAATATTGGATATTTCCATGTATTTGGTTGTCCAGTTTATATCTTAAACGATTCCAGTCAGCTTGGAAAGTTTGATGCAAAAGCTGATGAAGGGGTATTTTTAGGTTATTCAGATATTCGAAAGGCCTTTAGAGTTTATAATTATAGACTCCAAAAGGTTCATGAGACAATTCATGTCACATTCGATGAGTCAACTGAAGCAATCAACAAGAGACCAAGCCTTGATATTACTCCAGTCGTTCCAATCAACTTTGGTGAAACTGACCAAGTTCATCGGTCAGTTGGTTCACCAGAAGATGTTTCCAGTTACAACAAATTGGAACCAGTTAAGAAGAAGAAAAGAAATGTGTACATCATGGATATGGAACCAGCTCCAAAAGAGCAATGTTTTTATACCAAAGCTGATGAAGGGGTATTTTTAGGTTATTCAGATATTCGAAAGGCCTTTAGAGTTTATAATTATAGACTCCAAAAGGTTCATGAGACAATTCATGTCACATTCGATGAGTCAACTGAAGCAATCAACAAGAGACCAAGCCTTGATATTACTCCAGTCGTTCCAATCAACTTTGGTGAAACTGACCAAGTTCATCGGTCAGTTGTTTCACAAAAAGAACTAATGATTTTTGTGTGTGTATAGGGCGATCGAAAGAAGAATATCTGGTATCTGGACAGCGCTGCTGGCAGGACTATGACCGGATGTAAGCCCCTACTGGAAGAGTTCACTGTCCAAGATGGACCGACAGTGACGTTTGGTAACGATCAATCTGGAAAGACTGAAGGATATGGTGTGCTCAATAATGGACAAGTCGAATTCAAAAGAGTTGCATTTGTGAATGGTTTGAAATACAACCTGATCAGTGTAAGCCAACTTTGTGATGATGGCTTCAGAGTTTTGTTCGATATTGCTCAAGGCACCATATTTAACAAGGATTGGAAAGTGGTGATGATTGCACCAAGAAAAGGAAATGTGTACATCATGGATATGGAACCAGCTCCAAAAGAGCAATGTTTTTATACCAAAGCTGATGAAGGGGTATTTTTAGGTTATTCAGATATTCGAAAGGCCTTTAGAGTTTATAATTATAGACTCCAAAAGGTTCATGAGACAATTCATGTCACATTCGATGAGTCAACTGAAGCAATCAACAAGAGACCAAGCCTTGATATTACTCCAGTCGTTCCAATCAACTTTGGTGAAACTGACCAAGTTCATCGGTCAGTTGTTTCACCAGAAGATGTTTCCAGTTACAACAAATTGGAACCAGTTAAGAAGAAGAACACCACCAGTGACACATCATTCTATCCCTCCATCAATTTCAACTTACCACAAGAATTGGTGATTGGATCTGATGTACGTGCCACTCCAATATCAGCACCAGTTCAAACACCTACTTCTCCAGTTCTTCATGAAATGCCTTCTAATGAAGAATTTCATGATGCCAATCGAGACCTCATTGACTCTGATGAGGATGTAGAAGTTGTTTGGACTGATCCTTCTCCAGAAGCTGTTGCAACTGAAGAAGATCGCCAGGTGACTTGCACTGATATTGTAGTTCACCAGCCTAGTCAATACACTAGATGGACTCGAGCACATCCAATTGAACAGATTGTGGAGATCCAACTAGTGGGGTTCAGACTAGAAGAGCCACCAGTGAGCAATGCTTAAACGTCACCTTCTTATCTCTAATTGAACCAAAGAAGATTGACGAGGCTATGGCAGACCCAAGCTGGGTGGAAGCTATGCAAGAAGAGCTCCTCCAGTTTGAAAGGAACAATGTTTGGGAGCTTGTTCCTTGTCCACCAGGGTTAAAGAAAGAACCTATTGGTACCAGATGGGTCTACCGAAACAAAATGGATGAAGATGGCCATGTTGTAAGAAACAAGGCCAGACTAGTTGCCCAGGGTTATTGTCAAGCAGAGGGCGTTGACTTTGATGAAACTTTTGCTCCAGTTGCAAGACTTGAAGCCATAAGAATATTTCTGGCTTATGCAGCCCATCTGCAGTTCAAGGTCTTCCAGATGGATGTCAAAAGTGCGTTCCTTAATGGAACATTGGAAGAAGAAGTTTATGTTAAGCAGACTCCAGGTTTCATCGATGAGAAGCATCCTCATTGGGTTTATAGACTGAACAAAGCATTGTATGGTCTAAGACAAGCCCCAAGAGCCTGGTATGATACTTTAACTAAACATCTTCTTAAAAATGGCTTTCAAAGAGGTGCAATAGATAATACCTTGTTTATCTTGAAAGAAAGAATCGTACACTGATAGAAGCAGCCAGAAGTATGCTATCTGAATCTGGTCTTCCCACCAGTTTTTGGGCTGAGGCAGTTGCAACTGCTTGTCACACCCAAAACCGGTCAGTCTACATCAAGAGACATAAGAAGACTGCCTATGAAGTACTCAGGAATCGTAAACCAAATATTGGATATTTCCATGTATTTGGTTGTCCAGTTTATATCTTAAACGATTCCAGTCAGCTTGGAAAGTTTGATGCAAAAGCTGATGAAGGGGTATTTTTAGGTTATTCAGATATTCGAAAGGCCTTTAGAGTTTATAATTATAGACTCCAAAAGGTTCATGAGACAATTCATGTCACATTCGATGAGTCAACTGAAGCAATCAACAAGAGACCAAGCCTTGATATTACTCCAGTCGTTCCAATCAACTTTGGTGAAACTGACCAAGTTCATCGGTCAGTTGTTTCACCAGAAGATGTTTCCAGTTACAACAAATTGGAACCAGTTAAGAAGAAGAACACCACCAGTGACACATCATTCTATCCCTCCATCAATTTCAACTTACCACAAGAATTGGTGATTGGATCTGATGTACGTGCCACTCCAATATCAGCACCAGTTCAAACACCTACTTCTCCAGTTCTTCATGAAATGCCTTCTAATGAAGAATTTCATGATGCCAATCGAGACCTCATTGACTCTGATGAGGATGTAGAAGTTGTTTGGACTGATCCTTCTCCAGAAGCTGTTGCAACTGAAGAAGATCGCCAGGTGACTTGCACTGATATTGTAGTTCACCAGCCTAGTCAATACACTAGATGGACTCGAGCACATCCAATTGAACAGATTGTGGAGATCCAACTAGTGGGGTTCAGACTAGAAGAGCCACCAGTGAGCAATGCTTAAACGTCACCTTCTTATCTCTAATTGAACCAAAGAAGATTGACGAGGCTATGGCAGACCCAAGCTGGGTGGAAGCTATGCAAGAAGAGCTCCTCCAGTTTGAAAGGAACAATGTTTGGGAGCTTGTTCCTTGTCCACCAGGGTTAAAGAAAGAACCTATTGGTACCAGATGGGTCTACCGAAACAAAATGGATGAAGATGGCCATGTTGTAAGAAACAAGGCCAGACTAGTTGCCCAGGGTTATTGTCAAGCAGAGGGCGTTGACTTTGATGAAACTTTTGCTCCAGTTGCAAGACTTGAAGCCATAAGAATATTTCTGGCTTATGCAGCCCATCTGCAGTTCAAGGTCTTCCAGATGGATGTCAAAAGTGCGTTCCTTAATGGAACATTGGAAGAAGAAGTTTATGTTAAGCAGACTCCAGGTTTCATCGATGAGAAGCATCCTCATTGGGTTTATAGACTGAACAAAGCATTGTATGGTCTAAGACAAGCCCCAAGAGCCTGGTATGATACTTTAACTAAACATCTTCTTAAAAATGGCTTTCAAAGAGGTGCAATAGATAATACCTTGTTTATCTTGAAAGAAAGAGGTAATATCTTATTGGTACAAATTTATGTTGATGACATTATTTTTGGTTCAACTGATGATGCAATGTGTAAAAAGTTTTCTAAAATCATGTCATCTGAGTATGAGATGAGTTTAATGGGTGAATTAACATTTTTCTTAGGTCTTCAGATTAAGCAAACTGAAAATGGAATTTTCATAAACCAAGGAAAATATGTCAGAGATTTGTTAAGAAAATACAAATATGATTCAATCCCATCGAAAAACACACCTATTGCAGCACCATTAAATTTGGACTCCGACCCAACTGGCAAACCAGTTAACATAACTGACTATAGAGGTATGGTTGGTTCACTGATGTACTTAACTGCCAGTCGACCAGATATAATGTTTGCAACATGTTTATGTGCCAGGTTTCAGGCTAACCCTAAAGAATCACATTTGCACGCTGTAAAGCGTATCTTTAGATACCTGAAAGGGTGTCCTAATCTTGGTCTTTGGTACCCCAAAGGCTCAGGATTAGATCTAATGGGTTATTCAGATTCTGATCATGCAGGTTGTAAGATAGATAGAAAATCAACAACTGGTGGTTGTCATTTCCTTGGAGGAAAACTGGTGAGTTGGACCAGCAAGAAGCAGACTCCAGGTTTCATCGATGAGAAGCATCCTCATTGGGTTTATAGACTGAACAAAGCATTGTATGGTCTAAGACAAGCCCCAAGAGCCTGGTATGATACTTTAACTAAACATCTTCTTAAAAATGGCTTTCAAAGAGGTGCAATAGATAATACCTTGTTTATCTTGAAAGAAAGAGGTAATATCTTATTGGTACAAATTTATGTTGATGACATTATTTTTGGTTCAACTGATGATGCAATGTGTAAAAAGTTTTCTAAAATCATGTCATCTGAGTATGAGATGAGTTTAATGGGTGAATTAACATTTTTCTTAGGTCTTCAGATTAAGCAAACTGAAAATGGAATTTTCATAAACCAAGGAAAATATGTCAGAGATTTGTTAAGAAAATACAAATATGATTCAATCCCATCGAAAAAAAAAAATATGTCAGAGATTTGTTAAGAAAATACAAATATGATTCAATCCCATCGAAAAACACACCTATTGCAGCACCATTAAATTTGGACTCTGACCCAACTGGCAAACCAGTTAACATAACTGACTATAGAGGTATGGTTGGTTCACTGATGTACTTAACTGCCAGTCGACCAGATATAATGTTTGCAACATGTTTATGTGCCAGGTTTCAGGCTAACCCTAAAGAATCACATTTGCACGCTGTAAAGCGTATCTTTAGATACCTGAAAGGGTGTCCTAATCTTGGTCTTTGGTACCCCAAAGGCTCAGGATTAGATCTAATGGGTTATTCAGATTCTGATCATGCAGGTTGTAAGATAGATAGAAAATCAACAACTGGTGGTTGTCATTTCCTTGGAGGAAAACTGGTGAGTTGGACCAGCAAGAAGCAGACTTCAGTCTCTATGTCCACTGCTGAGGCAGAGTACATTTCTGCGGCCAGTTGCTGTGCCCAGATTCTCTGGATCAAGAACCAGTTACTAGATTATGGTCAAAAGTATACAAGGACCCCAATCTTTTGTGACAACACCAGTGCAATTGCTATATCTCACAACCCAGTGATGCACTCCAAAACAAAGCATATTGACATCAGGTATCATTTCATTCGAGATCATGTTATGAAAGGAGATATTGAAATTCATTTCATCCCCACTGACAAACAGTTAGCTGATGTTTTTACAAAACCTCTCGATGAGAAAACCTTTAAACATCTCATCAGCGAACTGGGAATGTTAAATCCTTAACTGGAGCTTTCTTTGTTATTGAACGCGTCAGTGACACTGATGAAGTTCTCCAGTTGAGGAGGTCCAGATAATCTTTGCTCGCCAGGCTATCGAACGCCTTTGTGATACTATCTTGGCACTAATTGATTTCTGGATCATCATTTTAGGGGGAAAGACTCAAAATAATTTTCTGACTAAAATTCGTTTTTTGTTTGAAAATGCAACTGGAGAACTCTCCAGTTGGAAACTGGTACTGGACTGATCCTCCAGTTACCAGATTCAGTCTTGTCTAATTTTTATAACGTTAGAAATACTTGGTCAATATGTGTGACACGTGATGATACTCGAGTGTTTTAAACCACTTGGTATTGTGATCTGACGTGTTTCAAGCCATTTTAGTACTTGACAACTGTTTGTATTGGGAAAATAAAAAGTGAGTGGGCGCGTGGGTAAGATAAGCCGTCGTAGCATTTAATGTTGACATGGAAAATTATGATTTTATTTCAAAATTCAAACTAACTTTGTGAAAATATCTTCAAAAGGGATTTTGTTTATTAAAATATGATTTTTGGTATTTCATTGGGATCTTGAATCCCTTATAAATACCCTTATTTACTCCGAACTCATTTACTTCTTTCTCTTACATTCCTTCATTTACTTCCCAATCATCAAAATTGCTTCATTCTTCTCTCTGCTTCACAAATCAAGAACCCTAATTCACAAATTTTCAATTTCAATTTCCTATGGCTCCTAGATCATCTCGTTCAAGAGATGTAAATCTCTTGACTGTTCCATATGCTCCTTCACCAGATGTCAAACCGGCATCTGGTGCTCCTAGTAATGCCTCTGTCATCAAACTAAATCCAAATAATCCGATGGCAAGCTTACGAGGATCTCAAGGGTCCGATACCCTTATTGGTAGAATTCAAAAGTTTTTGAAGGATTCTCCAATAGGACCCTCATTCTCTCTTAACCCACGCAAGTTGTTTCACAACTACTTGTGTGAGTTCTGGTACACTGCCAGTCTTTCTTCTGATTGTTCCTCCATCAGTTTCACATTAAAGGATGGAACAATCCAGTGTACCTTGTCCGCCGATGTATTGAGGGATGCCTTACGCCTCAATTACTGGAGAGAGGGTGAATCTCCAGTCGTCTTACCCCCAAACATAAATTTTCGTCAAGTACTTCTTGAAATGGGACACAAGGAGTGCTTGGACAATGGGGTGTTGAAAACGAAAGGTGCGATGACCATGAAGGGCCTTACACCTTCATGGAGGTATTTTTTCATCCACCTGGTGGAGAGCATGGGTGGGAGTTCTGGTGGACTTGACCAGATTAACTCCTCACAAGCAGAAATGGCTTACTGCTTGTGGAACGGATTGAGAGTGGACTTTGCAGATATTTTGTTTAGAAGCCTGGTCCAAAAGCTGAAGGGCACAAGGGGTGTGTGTATCCCCTTTTCAAGGTTCCTCTCTCTTTGTTTTAAGCATATTCTGGGCAGAGAAGCATATAATAGTACAGATTCACCGTACACTGCTCCAGATATGCTAAGGAATTTAGACTCTCTAGTATCTGAAGCTGGAGAGGTCGAAATTCCTGAACGAATGCAACTGGCATTCGCTTCAACTGATGCACCTATTGAAGGTGAGTCAGAAAGGCAACTGGGCGGGCCTCAAAATAATGAGGGACCCTCCAGTTCGTCTAATGTTGTGGTTGAGGATAGAGCAACCATAACTGAAGCAACCCCAATTACATCTATCCCTGGTGAAGATACTTCGGTATCTGATCCACCAACAGATGCACCCATCCAGGAAACTGGGGAAGGTCATCTGGAGACTGACCAGGAAACTGGTCAGCCCTCAGTTACATTCATGGATCTGGACATGAATGTTAATGACGAGGAAATCCTTATAGAATCTTCGGATTCTGAAGGTACTGAAACAGACTTGGAGATTCTTGATGCTTCTGTACAAGCTCAAGACCCTTCATCTCCAGTCTCCCTTCCAGACGCATCAATTTCACTTTCACCCTCCCAAGAAAATGTGCCTACTGATATATCTTTCCCAATATATACCGCTCCTTCACCAACTGGGCAATTCTCATTTGCTCGAGAAATGCCACCCCCACCGACGCCGTTGTTCACACCTGAGCATTCTCAGCATGAACAACACTTTGATTTTCCAGTCCTTTCTTCATCCACCACTCCTATTATATCTTCAACTGCTGGTTTGACAACTGGGGAGACTTCCTTAAGTTTGCCTCCTCCAGTTGCTCCAGTAGTAACTGCTGCTGGTCCAGTGACACCTTCTCCTTCGTCACTGGACAGTCAAGTTGTCTCACTTCAAGCCGATCTCCAAAACCTTCTAACCAGGGTGGAGGAGATTCAGAAGACACTTGACAAAAACACCAAGTCATTCTCCAGATACCACAAGGATCACCTGACAAACATCAAAGTGGTTGATCTGGGGATAAACAAGTTTTCATCTAATGAAGACTTGGTGTTTAAAAAGCTAAATGAGTTGGTCACTGGCTGCAACAATCTGGCTGGTACTTTAAAGGAAGCCTTTGACCTAACTCACTCCAAGGTTACAACCTCAATCTCCAACTTGCTGGGAAATACTGTCAGAACTTCAGAAGTTGATTTGAAAGAGATTGAAAGGCAGGTTAAGGAATTGATTGAAAAACCTGGCCTAGATGTAACTGGACTTGGAGAGCAGTTGATGACTTCGGTTGGTCAGAAAATAGAGGATACGCTGGGTGCTAGAGAAGCACAATTGGTTGAAAGGGTGATATCTGAGATCACCAAGCTGGCCACTCCTCAGGTTGATCTGGGGATAAACAAGTTTTCATCTAATGAAGACTTGGTGTTTAAAAAGCTAAATGAGTTGGTCACTGGCTGCAACAATCTGGCTGGTACTTTAAAGGAAGCCTTTGACCTAACTCACTCCAAGGTTACAACCTCAATCTCCAACTTGCTGGGAAATACTGTCAGAACTTCAGAAGTTGATTTGAAAGAGATTGAAAGGCAGGTTAAGGAATTTAGACTCTCTAGTATCTGAAGCTGGAGAGGTCGAAATTCCTGAACGAATGCAACTGGCATTCGCTTCAACTGATGCACCTATTGAAGGTGAGTCAGAAAGGCAACTGGGCGGGCCTCAAAATAATGAGGGACCCTCCAGTTCGTCTAATGTTGTGGTTGAGGATAGAGCAACCATAACTGAAGCAACCCCAATTACATCTATCCCTGGTGAAGATACTTCGGTATCTGATCCACCAACAGATGCACCCATCCAGGAAACTGGGGAAGGTCATCTGGAGACTGACCAGGAAACTGGTCAGCCCTCAGTTACATTCATGGATCTGGACATGAATGTTAATGACGAGGAAATCCTTATAGAATCTTCGGATTCTGAAGGTACTGAAACAGACTTGGAGATTCTTGATGCTTCTGTACAAGCTCAAGACCCTTCATCTCCAGTCTCCCTTCCAGACGCATCAATTTCACTTTCACCCTCCCAAGAAAATGTGCCTACTGATATATCTTTCCCAATATATACCGCTCCTTCACCAACTGGGCAATTCTCATTTGCTCGAGAAATGCCACCCCCACCGACGCCGTTGTTCACACCTGAGCATTCTCAGCATGAACAACACTTTGATTTTCCAGTCCTTTCTTCATCCACCACTCCTATTATATCTTCAACTGCTGGTTTGACAACTGGGGAGACTTCCTTAAGTTTGCCTCCTCCAGTTGCTCCAGTAGTAACTGCTGCTGGTCCAGTGACACCTTCTCCTTCGTCACTGGACAGTCAAGTTGTCTCACTTCAAGCCGATCTCCAAAACCTTCTAACCAGGGTGGAGGAGATTCAGAAGACACTTGACAAAAACACCAAGTCATTCTCCAGATACCACAAGGATCACCTGACAAACATCAAAGTGGTTGATCTGGGGATAAACAAGTTTTCATCTAATGAAGACTTGGTGTTTAAAAAGCTAAATGAGTTGGTCACTGGCTGCAACAATCTGGCTGGTACTTTAAAGGAAGCCTTTGACCTAACTCACTCCAAGGTTACAACCTCAATCTCCAACTTGCTGGGAAATACTGTCAGAACTTCAGAAGTTGATTTGAAAGAGATTGAAAGGCAGGTTAAGGAATTGATTGAAAAACCTGGCCTAGATGTAACTGGACTTGGAGAGCAGTTGATGACTTCGGTTGGTCAGAAAATAGAGGATACGCTGGGTGCTAGAGAAGCACAATTGGTTGAAAGGGTGATATCTGAGATCACCAAGCTGGCCACTCCTCAGGTTGATCTGGCCCCACTCACCAGTGAGATCAACCAGTTGAGAGGCAGCATTGAAAGTTTGAACACCCAGGTATCTCTACATGCTCAATCTTTAGATAGACTGACAACTGAAGTAGAAAATCTGAAGAAGAAGGATGATGAAGTGAAGGATAAGGTTGTCTCCGGTTTGGATGAAGACTCCAAAATTTTAAATGAACTAAAAACTGGTCAAGAACAAGTTAGTGCAAATGTCTTGATTCAGTCAAAGGAGACGAACCATTTATGGAGGTCCTTCAGGATGATGTGTGGAATCTTCAAAGAGTGTAAGGACATGCAGTCATGGCAGCCTCTTGACCGGTTGCCATCTCACCCCTCTGAATGGGTAGGTATTCGGGCAGGTCTAGATGCTGCCAAGGGGGAAAGAAGTGCAGTCCTTCCACCAGTTGCACCTAGAAGGACTCCATCTGGAAGAGAATTGATTGTGGCTACCAGTACTGAAGCTGGTGAGCAAAGAGTTGGTGGATCTGGTGATGATGGTGATAGGGGGAATGTTGTTTTGGATAAGGGAAAAGGTTTAGCTGGTGATGCATCTGCCCAGCCGGCCACTGATGTAATGCTTGAAACTGGTAATGCTGATGTACTTCCTCCAGTTTCAGATAGTGATAGCAGAAGACTGGCCAGACTTGGAAATGATATCAAAGAAAGAAAGAAAATGAAACAAAGAAACCAAGCTGAAGCCAGGGCACATCTTGCACAAATCAAGTTACTTGATATGAGTGATGCCAATCTTTTGGGTATCACTAAGGAGGAGTATGTTAGGATCAAGAATGATCCCAGGATAGTTGACCAGTTGAAAGAAATGCTGGATGTAGAACTGGACAGACACTATCCTGAGGATGAAGCTGAATTCGATGCCAGAAGCTTGAATATTTCAGTGGAGAAGGCCAAGGAGAATAGGGCCAGTGGGATTCTTAAACGAATTGAAAATGTTAAGAAGGTTGTGAAGAAGGTTTTGAATCCACCAAGAAGGATTCCACAACCAAGAAGACCACTGTCTAGAGATGCTGACCTTAGCACATTTGTTGAACCAACTGGCGAGGTTTCAAATGAAGACATCAAGTCCGCTGTACTGGCTGCTGGTGCTGGGAGTATAAGAATTACAAATGAATCTGAAGCTAGAAGCTACTACTCCCAGATCATGTCAACCAAGAAGGATTCCACAACCAAGAAGACCACTGTCTAGAGATGCTGACCTTAGCACATTTGTTGAACCAACTGGCGAGGTTTCAAATGAAGACATCAAGTCCGCTGTACTGGCTGCTGGTGCTGGGAGTATAAGAATTACAAATGAATCTGAAGCTAGAAGCTACTACTCCCAGATCATGTCAACCAGAAGACATAGTGGTACTATTAATGGTGTAAATGTAACAATCAAGCCAGGCACCAAAGTTTTTCAAGTCGAAGTTAGTTATACCAGGGGGCCACTGGTTAAAACTGACAATCCTGGTGCTATGCAATATGGGTTCAGCGAATGGGTGGAGATGGTGAATGTTTTGGATGCGAAGGCACAAAAGAATAGGTTTGAGAAAGCATGGGCAAACTTTCTAAGGGGCAAAATTCAACATAAAGAAAATCTTGAGCAAAAGTTGAATATTGATCCTGAAGACTCTCAGCCTATTTCTTTGGTGACCAAGAGAAGAAGAACTGGCGAAGGGCCATCTCATTAAGTTCTTTCTTCAGTTATCTACTTGTAATTTGTATTTACATTCTGTAACTTGTATAAATTCCATTTCCTTGTATAAATGAAGTTACCAGTTTGTAACCACAAGGTAGATAAAAGATTAAAATCTAACAAACCTAAAAGAAAAACCTAAGGCATTTATTGATCTATAAAAATGCCTTGGAAACTTAGATAGATTTAAATCGAACAAGTCTCTATAGTTCACACTTGTATAGATACAAGAACTAGAAAAAGACTTAGACTATATTTCTAGACAAATAGGGGGAATTTGTTAGGACCAGTTCACCTGGAATCTTGATAGTGCTTATGGTAAGTGTTTTTTGATCAGGAAGACCAAGAACATCTTGATAGTGCTTATGGTAAGTGTTTTTTTTAATCAAATGTTTATTTTTTTCCGTTTAATATATTTTAATTTTTTTTTTTTTTTTTTTTTTTTTTTTTTTTTTTTTTTTTTTTTTTTTTTTTTTTTTTTTTTTTTTTTTTTTTTTTTTTTTTTTTTTTTTTTTTTTTTTTTTTTTTTTTTTTTTTTTTTTTTTTTTTTTTTTTTTTTTTTTTTTTTTTTTTTTTTTTTTTTTTTTTTTTTTTTTTTTTTTTTTTTTTTTTTTTTTTTTTTTTTTTTTTTTTTTTTTTTTTTTTTTTTTTTTTTTTTTTTTTTTTTTTTTTTTTTTTTTTTTTTTTTTTTTTTTTTTTTTTTTTTTTTTTTTTTTTTTTTTTTTTTTTTTTTTTTTTTTTTTTTTTTTTTTTTTTTTTTTTTTTTTTTTTTTTTTTTTTTTTTTTTTTTTTTTTTTTTTTTTTTTTTTTTTTTTTTTTTTTTTTTTTTTTTTTTTTTTTTTTTTTTTTTTTTTTTTTTTTTTTTTTTTTTTTTTTTTTTTTTTTTTTTTTTTTTTTTTTTTTTTTTTTTTTTTTTTTTTTTTTTTTTTTTTTTTTTTTTTTTTTTTTTTTTTTTTTTTTTTTTTTTTTTTTTTTTTTTTTTTTTTTTTTTTTTTTTTTTTTTTTTTTTTTTTTTTTTTTTTTTTTTTTTTTTTTTTTTTTTTTTTTTTTTTTTTTTTTTTTTTTTTTTTTTTTTTTTTTTTTTTTTTTTTTTTTTTTTTTTTTTTTTTTTTTTTTTTTTTTTTTTTTTTTTTTTTTTTTTTTTTTTTTTTTTTTTTTTTTTTTTTTTTTTTTTTTTTTTTTTTTTTTTTTTTTTTTTTTTTTTTTTTTTTTTTTTTTTTTTTTTTTTTTTTTTTTTTTTTTTTTTTTTTTTTTTTTTTTTTTTTTTTTTTTTTTTTTTTTTTTTTTTTTTTTTTTTTTTTTTTTTTTTTTTTTTTTTTTTTTTTTTTTTTTTTTTTTTTTTTTTTTTTTTTTTTTTTTTTTTTTTTTTTTTTTTTTTTTTTTTTTTTTTTTTTTTTTTTTTTTTTTTTTTTTTTTTTTTTTTTTTTTTTTTTTTTTTTTTTTTTTTTTTTTTTTTTTTTTTTTTTTTTTTTTTTTTTTTTTTTTTTTTTTTTTTTTTTTTTTTTTTTTTTTTTTTTTTTTTTTTTTTTTTTTTTTTTTTTTTTTTTTTTTTTTTTTTTTTTTTTTTTTTTTTTTTTTTTTTTTTTTTTTTTTTTTTTTTTTTTTTTTTTTTTTTTTTTTTTTTTTTTTTTTTTTTTTTTTTTTTTTTTTTTTTTTTTTTTTTTTTTTTTTTTTTTTTTTTTTTTTTTTTTTTTTTTTTTTTTTTTTTTTTTTTTTTTTTTTTTTTTTTTTTTTTTTTTTTTTTTTTTTTTTTTTTTTTTTTTTTTTTTTTTTTTTTTTTTTTTTTTTTTTTTTTTTTTTTTTTTTTTTTTTTTTTTTTTTTTTTTTTTTTTTTTTTTTTTTTTTTTTTTTTTTTTTTTTTTTTTTTTTTTTTTTTTTTTTTTTTTTTTTTTTTTTTTTTTTTTTTTTTTTTTTTTTTTTTTTTTTTTTTTTTTTTTTTTTTTTTTTTTTTTTTTTTTTTTTTTTTTTTTTTTTTTTTTTTTTTTTTTTTTTTTTTTTTTTTTTTTTTTTTTTTTTTTTTTTTTTTTTTTTTTTTTTTTTTTTTTTTTTTTTTTTTTTTTTTTTTTTTTTTTTTTTTTTTTTTTTTTTTTTTTTTTTTTTTTTTTTTTTTTTTTTTTTTTTTTTTTTTTTTTTTTTTTTAGGCAATCTTAATGTTGAGACCCCAAGTCAAGAAACTGAAAATTTGCAGCAAAATGTAGTTAAACCTAAGCCTAGCATTGTTATTGAAGACATAACAGATGATGCTCCTGCTAATGATCCAATTGAAACCCCTGCACAACAATGTGATCCAACTGACCATTTTGTGCAAGATAATGACCCAACTGAGAATGAAAACCCTTTTATGCAAGATAATGAGCCAACAGAGCATGAAAACCCTTTTGTGCAAGAAATTAATGATCCAAATGAGAATGAAAACCCTATTGTGAAAGATGATGGGGATTTTAGCCAGCATATGGATACAAGTGATAGGGTAAATGAGGTGGATGTAGACATGTCTAAATTTCAGGAGCATTTTCAAAGAGAAGATGAGTGGCTTAGGAAATATGTGGAAGGAGGTGTGGGCAATTTAGAGATTAATGAAGAAGTTGTAGGAATTGATTTTGATCAATATGATAGTGGAGAAGGATCAGAGAGTGATGGAGGTACTATCAGAAAGAAGAAATTTAGAAAAGTGAAAAGGGCTGTGACAGAAGCAGGCAAGGAATAAACTACATCTTTGCATCTTGGGCAAGCTTTTTTATGCCCAAAACAAATAAAAGCGTTGATAAAGAGCCATGCAGTGGAGACTAGGACGAATCTCAAATTTGTAAAAAATGAGCCAGATAGGATAAGAGTGAGATGCTTTGGGACCATGCCATGTTATAAAAAAAGGGACAAGAATCTAGTAAAGTTGGTAATAAGGGCAAATCAGTAATTGATGAGGGCACAACAGTAACTGACCAACCCACTTGTCCTTGGACTTTCTTTGCTTCAAAAACAAAGCAGGATAAGTATTGGTATGTGAAAACTTTTATTGAGACACATAAATGCCTTCAAACCAGAGAAATTAGGTGGGCAAACTCTACTTTTCTTTCTCAGCATTTAAGTGACACACTTACTTCAAATCCAGAGATCAGTGGCAAGGCTTTAAAGGACCAATTGCAGAGACATTTTGAGTTGGGTTTGGATCAGCAGGTGGTTTACAGGGCAAAAAAGAAGGCTATGGAAAGATTGAGAGGTGATTATGTTGGACAGTATGCAAGCTTAAGGAGTTATGCACTAGAACTGAAGGCAAGAAACCCAGGAACAACTGTGAAGATAGACTCAGAAATGCCCCCAAATCCTGAATCTGAAACAAGATATTTTAGAAGGTTGTATGGTGGGAGGGACTTGTTGGGGTTGGATGGGGCATTTATGAAGGGTCCCTTTCCTGGTCAAGTATTGACAGCAGTGGGAGTGGATGGAAATAATGGAATATACCCACTAGCATTTGGCATTGTTGAAGCAGAAACAAGAAGTTCTTGGACTTGGTTTCTTACCCAGCTTGGAGGTGATCTGGATCTGGACAATTTTAGCCATTTCACCTTTGTTTCTGATAGACAGAAGGTAATTATATTGTTTATTTTCTATTTGTATATTAATGTGATATTTTGTTGAATAACATCTGTGAGTCATTCAATAGCAAGTTAGTAGATGCTAGAGACCAGCCAATAATAACTTGTATTGAGTACATTAGAGAGTATATGATGAAAAGGATTGTTGCAGTTCAAATGGTAATTGAAAAATGTGATGGACCACTTACTCCCACTGCAACATTAATTTTTGAGGCCAACAAAAAAGAAGCAAACAAGTATAAAGTTGTATGGAATGGTGAGGACCTATATGAAGTAAAGGGTCCATGGCAGGACCAGGCTGTGGTTAATACAACTACAAAGGTGTGTAGTTGTAGAAAGTGGGAGTTAACTGGTATACCCTGCAAGCATGCAATTTGTGCAATTTGGAATACGAAGGACAACACAAGATCAACCCAACCTGCTCAGCCTGAAGACTGGGTTCACCCTGCTTATAGACTTGAGACATGGAAGGAGGTATATAACCACAAGATCAACCCAGTCACTGGTGCTTCTACATGGCCAATTAGTGAGTGTCAACTGAAACTGTTACCTCCACACCACAAAACACAAGTTGGAAGACCATCAAAGAAAATAAGGAAAGTTGTTGATGAGAGAGTGACACAGTCCACTGTGGCAGGAGGGAGACTATCTAGAGCAGGGAAGACAGTGACATGTTCAAAGTGCAAGAAACAAGGCCACAATGCAAGAAAGTGCAAAGGTCAAAGTGCCACAACTTCAAGTCAACCAAAAAAGTAAAAGAAACCAAAGAAAAAAACACCAAGGTAAACTGTTTCTTGATATATATTGGTATACACTCTTTCTTTATTGTTGAATTGGTTAATTGGTTAATTGGTTAATTGGGTAATTGGTTAATTGTTTAATTGGTTAATTGGTTAATTGGTTAATTGGTTAATTGGTTAATTGGTTAATTGGTTAATTGGTTAATTGGTTAATTGGTTAATTGGTTAATTGGTTAATTGGTTAATTGGTTAATTGGTTAATTGGTTAATTGGTTAATTGGTTAATTGGTTAATTGGTTAATTGGTTAATTGGTTAATTGGTTAATTGGTTAATTGGTTAATTGGTTAATTGGTTAATTGGTTAATTGGTTAATTGGTTAATTGGTTAATTGGTTAATTGGTTAATTGGTTAATTGGTTAATTGGTTAATTGGTTAATTGGTTAATTGGTTAATTGGTTAATTGGTTAATTGGTTAATTGGTTAATTGGTTAATTGGTTAATTGGTTAATTGGTTAATTGGTTAATTGGTTAATTGGTTAATTGGTTAATTGGTTAATTGGTTAATTGGTTAATTGGTTAATTGGTTAATTGGTTAATTGGTTAATTGGTTAATTGGTTAATTGGTTAATTGGTTAATTGGTTAATTGGTTAATTGGTTAATTGGTTAATTGGTTAATTGGTTAATTGGTTAATTGGTTAATTGGTTAATTGGTTAATTGGTTAATTGGTTAATTGGTTAATTGGTTAATTGGTTAATTGGTTAATTGGTTAATTGGTTAATTGGTTAATTGGTTAATTGGTTAATTGGTTAATTGGTTAATTGGTTAATTGGTTAATTGGTTAATTGGTTAATTGGTTAATTGGTTAATTGGTTAATTGGTTAATTGGTTAATTGGTTAATTGGTTAATTGGTTAATTGGTTAATTGGTTAATTGGTTAATTGGTTAATTGGTTAATTGGTTAATTGGTTAATTGGTTAATTGGTTAATTGGTTAATTGGTTAATTGGTTAATTGGTTAATTGGTTAATTGGTTAATTGGTTAATTGGTTAATTGGTTAATTGGTTAATTGGTTAATTGGTTAATTGGTTAATTGGTTAATTGGTTAATTGGTTAATTGGTTAATTGGTTAATTGGTTAATTGGTTAATTGGTTAATTGGTTAATTGGTTAATTGGTTAATTGGTTAATTGGTTAATTGGTTAATTGGTTAATTGGTTAATTGGTTAATTGGTTAATTGGTTAATTGGTTAATTGGTTAATTGGTTAATTGGTTAATTGGTTAATTGGTTAATTGGTTAATTGGTTAATTGGTTAATTGGTTAATTGGTTAATTGGTTAATTGGTTAATTGGTTAATTGGTTAATTGGTTAATTGGTTAATTGGTTAATTGGTTAATTGGTTAATTGGTTAATTGGTTAATTGGTTAATTGGTTAATTGGTTAATTGGTTAATTGGTTAATTGGTTAATTGGTTAATTGGTTAATTGGTTAATTGGTTAATTGGTTAATTGGTTAATTGGTTAATTGGTTAATTGGTTAATTGGTTAATTGGTTAATTGGTTAATTGGTTAATTGGTTAATTGGTTAATTGGTTAATTGGTTAATTGGTTAATTGGTTAATTGGTTAATTGGTTAATTGGTTAATTGGTTAATTGGTTAATTGGTTAATTGGTTAATTGGTTAATTGGTTAATTGGTTAATTGGTTAATTGGTTAATTGGTTAATTGGTTAATTGGTTAATTGGTTAATTGGTTAATTGGTTAATTGGTTAATTGGTTAATTGGTTAATTGGTTAATTGGTTAATTGGTTAATTGGTTAATTGGTTAATTGGTTAATTGGTTAATTGGTTAATTGGTTAATTGGTTAATTGGTTAATTGGTTAATTGGTTAATTGGTTAATTGGTTAATTGGTTAATTGGTTAATTGGTTAATTGGTTAATTGGTTAATTGGTTAATTGGTTAATTGGTTAATTGGTTAATTGGTTAATTGGTTAATTGTTAATTGGTTAATTTAATTGGTGATAGTCAATTGGTTATTGGTTAATTGGTTAATTGGTTAATTGGTTAATTGGTTAATTGGTTAATTGGTTAATTGGTTAATTGGTTAATTGGTTAATTGGTTAATTGGTTAATTGGTTAATTGGTTAATTGGTTAATTGGTTAATTGGTTAATTGGTTAATTGGTTAATTGGTTAATTGGTTAATTGGTTAATTGGTTAATTGGTTAATTGGTTAATTGGTGATAAGGTAAACTGGTTAGTGTTATTGTATACACTCTTTCTTTATTGTTAATTGTTAATTGGTTAATTGGTTAATTGGTTAATTGGTTAATTGGTTAATTGGTTAATTGGTTAATTGGTTAATTGGTTAATTGGTTAATTGGTTAATTGGTTAATTGGTTAATTGGTTAATTGGTTAATTGGTTAATTGGTTAATTGGTTAATTGGTTAATTGGTTAATTGGTTAATTGGTTAATTGGTTAATTGGTTAATTGGTTAATTGGTTAATTGGTTAATTGGTTAATTGGTTAATTGGTTAATTGGTTAATTGGTTAATTGGTTAATTGGTTAATTGGTTAATTGGTTAATTGGTTAATTGGTTAATTGGTTAATTGGTTAATTGGTTAATTGGTTAATTGGTTAATTGGTTAATTGGTTAATTGGTTAATTGGTTAATTGGTTAATTGGTTAATTGGTTAATTGGTTAATTGGTTAATTGGTTAATTGGTTAATTGGTTAATTGGTTAATTGGTTAATTGGTTAATTGGTTAATTGGTTAATTGGTTAATTGGTTAATTGGTTAATTGGTTAATTGGTTAATTGGTTAATTGGTTAATTGGTTAATTGGTTAATTGGTTAATTGGTTAATTGGTTAATTGGTTAATTGGTTAATTGGTTAATTGGTTAATTGGTTAATTGGTTAATTGGTTAATTGGTTAATTGGTTAATTGGTTAATTGGTTAATTGGTTAATTGGTTAATTGGTTAATTGGTTAATTGGTTAATTGGTTAATTGGTTAATTGGTTAATTGGTTAATTGGTTAATTGGTTAATTGGTTAATTGGTTAATTGGTTAAAGAGTTAATTTCATTACAAATAAACAACCAAATGCTTCTCCAAAAGAGTACACTTTCTTGATTTATCAAGATTTCCAAAATATCAAGACAAATACAAAGAGCAACCAACTGCTTATGAGATACATTTTCAGCCTCCAAACTTGTTTCTCTCGAGCATGCAATGAAGTTTCAAGATTGTTTTTTGCTCTTAATAACCCAGGTATGATCTCCACAGCTCTGGTACACATGGGTGGATCAATCCAACTAAAAAACCCACAATTATTCACCTATGCCAACAAATTATCAGTTTAAGTTTATAAAAATGGTTGATTTTTACTCAAGAACAAATTAATAAAAAAAATTTGAGCATTACCTTGCTTGAACATCGATAGAATCTTCTACCAGGATTCCGAGGGGTCCAAGATGTTAGAACAATTGTTGGATTTCCACAGTAACAAAAAAAAGCCATGATTGGATTTGATTTGGAAACCTTAATTGAAATGGGGGGAAGAAAAGGGGGGAGAAAAAAGAGGGAGAAACAAAAAAGGGGGGAATTATTTTGTTTTGGAGGTAAATGGGGGATAAAAGGGTGTATATAGGCTGCAGAGGTGGCAAAAGACGTAAATACCCTCACGTGGTATACACGTGAGGGGGGTAACGGCGAGACATAAACGTCCGTTTAGGAGAGGGGGTCTAATAATAGAGATTTTCAGCACAGGGTGAAGTAATAATAATAAAAAAGGACAGGGGCGAAAATTGATAAAACAGCAAACCACAGGGTGATCTAATGAAATTTTCTCTTAAGAATATCATAGATATATTAGTCAGGGATATTTTAATTAAAATAGTGAATAAAAGATATGGTAGTTTGGGTATATAGGGGTTGAAAAATATTTTGAAGGTATATTGGGTAGATTTAATGTGTGAGTTGAGAAATAGCTATATGTTGAAAGGTAATTTAATCATTTTAAAGGCTAAAACTGAAAAAATGGAAAATGGTTTGTTCTATAAGAAAATAAAAATAAAAATATATTTATGAAAAGAAAACGCATAAATGTTTTACAGGTAACATAAAAAAAAGAGTTAGAAACAACCATCATTATATATCTAAAAGTTGTATCAAAGTGTGGGAAAATTTGATGATTTTTGGGCTTCATTGATGGTGTACTAAATGATGTTAATTATTTTTCTTTAGTAGAATGCATGTATGTTTGTGAATTCGTTGTTCGTGCATTGCATTCTACATGAGTTGATATTGGGTAATTGAATTTGTTAGGACCAGTTCACCTGGAACTGTCCAGTCACCAGTTGCATCTGGAGACCAGTGAAACTGGTGACCAAGAAGATTTGTCCAGAAATATATTGAAGCCCAGTTGGCATTCTAGTCAGTTACAAACTGGAGACCATCAGTGGAAAGCCCTTAAAAAGCTTTACACTGATTACGAGGAATTGACTTGTATGCTTTATGTACCTTTACCCGGATAATAAGCCTTGTCTTATTATTTAAGTAATAAAAGGTACATAAAGGTGGTTGATTAAAGTTGCTTTATCATGCGACTTTACACTGCTTTTTAAGGAATTAAATGTTATTCCTTAAATGCTCTCAACCACATTTGTACGGCTAAAGTTAACATCCAAATGTTAACTTTGCCTATAAATACAAGTCATTGCACAACCAAGAATATAACTTCTTCGAATACACTTCGATAGAATTCACTTTGCAAACCTGCAATATTCTTGGTGAACTTGTGCAATATTCTCTCAATCGCTAAAAGGAACATTTCACAACTTTAAGTGTTTCGATTGTCTTGAGAAATTCCGAGTGTAGATCAATTGTATTTCATAGGTTGTTAGGATATTTACATTCTTGTATTATCTTGGTTCCGCATCAACCTTGTAATTTATTTAACATCAATAAATAAATTACACATTGAAAAATACATATTGTCTCATCAAGTTATCTTACAAGTTATTTGTATTATTGCATTGTTCTTTACTTATTGTCATTCATATAAGTAATCTATCTAGAACTTGGTATATACACACTGCAACTGGTCGTCTCCAGTTCAGTGCATATATTGCAAAGTAACTCCACCATCGACATAGAGTGTCTTCAGGTAGTACCATCTATTAAGGTAGGTAGTACCATCTATTAAGGTGGGTAGTACCATCTATTAAGGTAGGTAGTACCATCTATTAAGGTGGTACTTACAGAATTGAATGATAAAGAATTAAAGATATTAAATGGAGGCTCGGTTATTAAAGAACAGGCAGACGAAGAAGCAACCAATGACATTCATTATTCCATGGGGGCAATTCATCTTCTTTTGCATATCGATTTTTTTGTTCATCTTAATGTTCAGGATTATTCCATCCGAGGTATGTGTTTTTTTTTCTTTTTTACTGCTTAAACCAATTTTTTTTTCTTCAAAATTTGATGAAGACGTCTTCTTACTTTTATGTATGAACAATCTAATAGTGAGTTTCTTTCTTCATCTCCATTATCGGGTTTCAATAACAGGTAACCTTTTGCATTTTTCGGTTTCATTTTTGGGTTTCTTTTTTATTTTTTTTATTTTTTAATAATCTTGATTTCTATGTGTGTGTGTGTGTGTTAGTGTAGAGTTTCAATGACAATCTTCAGATCTATGGAAGCAAAGAAAGGTACCATTTTATATCTAATTTTGTTCTATTTGTTGTTTTATTTTATTTTTTGTCTGCTTCAAGATGATTCGAATGTAGTGGATGAACATTGAGATTTGGGTATATGGGCTTTGATTTTGTTTAACCTTTTTTCGTTTTTTGTGTAGATTTATTCTCTGCATCTTAATCTTCATATTTGTTATCTGTTTACTCAAGGTCACGTTTTTTGTTATCTGTATATTGTTTGTGTTAAGCCTAACAGTTTACACTTTTGGCTTGCAGTGCTGAGGATCTGAGTGCAAAGCCCACGACACCTATTGACACTATCCCGAGGGTTGACACTCTTGCTGCCCTCTTAAAATGGGGTCGTGATAAGATGGGCGGGCCAGTTAAGGATAATGGGGTGAAGTGATATGGATACCCATTGTTGCTTTTAATTGAGGAAAAAACATGTGTACAAACAATGGGTTGACTTTGTTTGTTTTTGATATATGCAGAATGTCATCTTCCAAAATACAGTGGAAATTGTGGATGTTCGGACCAGGACAGGCTAGGCTGGTACCTGGTAACTTGCTCGACTGGCCGTTGTAGGAACGGACTTACCAGGACTAAAAGTGGATTCTGGTGTGCAGGCTGTAAATCCAGTGTTCTGTACCCCCATATCAGGTATACATTGTTTCCCTATGACTTTTGATTTCAAAATTGTTTTGTTTATTGTGTCTATTCTGTGGTAGGTACAAGCTTCAGTTGGATGTTAGGGATGAGACGAGATCAATCGATGTAACTCTTTCATAAAGATAATTTGTTGCTTCTATCGTTTCATTCTACTCATGTAAAGGTATTATGTTTTTTCAATATATGGTGTAAATGGATTCATTCAGCAATTCACTTATATATATAAGAACCTTAATTTTAAAAGCGTGTTGTAGTTTAAACATAGAGAAAAATGTGTATACATCTAATTTTATAAAGAAAAAGTGTGAAAAATTCCAACTTAATTATGTAGATTTAGACTCAAGAATCCTTCTGTATCTTAAGTTTGAGGACCTGCAGGAGGAAAATGGGTTGATCTAAAGAGTGGGCAATCAACAGAGAGAGTAAAGCATCCAGATTCCCTATTAAGAGTAGTAGACTTTGAGATCAAGCAAGAATTAATCGCATATCATTAGCGCACATATTTAAAAATACTACCTTTATTCCGCCAAAATTAGGGACTTCAAACACAATGTATGGATGTCAGAAAGCATGCCTTTTTCATAACTTCATTTTTCTTGCCCTTCGACGGCTACTTGGTTGACTATGAAGATATAGCCGTTGCCACGAAATGCAAAAGTCATCCTTTGTCCTAATGTCAAAACCTGCATTTAGGTAAAGCCTTCATGTAAATTTCTATCAAATAACATATACATATAAAGTAACATCTGTGTCTACGCCTAATTACAATCTAAGAGATGTAACAACACATACAGAAGCATACCTGGTTATTAAATCTTTTTCAAAATTGTTGACTAAAGGTAGATATCTCTAATATAGTAGTAAACATCCCACATCGGTAATAAATTGGATTAACTATCTTCTCATATTTTCAAGGTTCATATATGAATCTCGATGATAGATCAGTTGGGATGCTTTGGGTTGTGTCTTACATAATGACGAGGTATTCAAATATAAGTCAAAATTATGTTTATTGCTCACACTAAAAAAGTTCATTTGATTAAATATATTATTGATATCATTCTTTTTTAGCCATTGCTTGGAATTGTTTGACTTCCAATACTATACGAAATATTTTGAACCTTCTTAAATCCTCTATTGAATTATATGTATATTTTAAATCATATTATGTTCTTGACGAGCAAAATGACACTGCTAACTGATAGTGTAAGAGGGATCAATGAAGGAGTTGTGGCAAATGAAGACATTTGAAGATCCCTGAGATCAAAAGACGTGTGCATTTCACATTCATTTCTTTTTTCGCAATAATTTATATATACTCGCTAATGTCTGATGTGATTATGAATTTAAAAGGACAAATGATGAAAAAGTTGCACTTCTCACTATGTCTCAAGCTGCATTTACGGTTGTTGATACAACTAAGGCTACTGAAGGATCTAGGTAGATACCTTTAACTTAGATTTACGCAAAAGCTTTTTTATTTTACATTCCGCAACATATTTTTCACTGTTTGTTTGTCATTTTGTTCAGGTTCCTTAATTTTATGCCCATTTATGCACTTGGTCCATCTACCGCTTCATGCTCATTTCGTTCAGGTTAGCTTAATCTTTCGTACTGATAACACGCTTATTGCTTAATGTTTGCATACAAAAGCGTTGTATGACTGCTACTAAGTTTTATAGATATCAAAATGGATGGGTCGGGTTTTTTGGGTAGTGCACTAAGACTGTATAGAGGCTATACGCCAGTTGTCCATTTTTGTCTCATTTATGAATAGTATGGATAACATAAGCGAATTTAGCTAAAAGGTAAATATTTTATATGGGTTAGAACTTGCAAGTCCACCAAAATGTGATTTACACTCTTGCAACCTCTTAGGTTGTTCTATTTATTTGGTCTTATTAATGGTTGTGGAGATCATATCGGTTTTTTTTTTATCATAGTCATTTTAGTACTCTAGACTCTTACTTTTTTATTTACGGGTTATTAATGGTTGTGGAGATCATATCGGTTTTTTTTTTATCATAGTCATTTTAGTACTCTAGACTCTTACTTTGAAGATTCCATACGGGTTACTAATGTGAAATTCATACCTAGACTTTTGGCTATATTCCCCATCAAAAGTTATTCCTCTCTAGAGACTGTTAATGCACCAATTTTAGTTGCATTTTTGGCTACAACTGGAAAGTGGTATTTGCAAATACCTGAATCGGAAGAGTCTGGTCCTGATAAAATTCTTAATGATTCACATGTTGCTCAGTATTGATGTTAGGGAAATAAATCAAAAGGTAGAGTCATTACCTAAGGTTTTGATTAGGGGATGATAGACATACAAAGAAGACATGTAAGTTTGTATCATTTTAATCCACTATTGTTTGTTGTGTTTGTTGGTTTAATTGTTTTTTCAAGACATAGCTGACACACTCTTTGGTGCACAGTGCGTCAAGGGCATCAAAGAGTAGAGTTTTCTAAGTTTCATGTTCTTCTTATCTTTGGTATATGACTTGCAGCACGGAGAAGCGAGCAAATCATGCTTTTGATTATGCAATACTCGGATTTTAATGTTTTGATGAACAAACTTTGATTCTAATTATATGATTGTTTAGGTGGCTAAAGGTTAGTTCTATACCAGATATGGATACTCTGTTTGAAAGTCATACAAGCCATCGTCTGATTAGGTAATTGGATTATAATGTAATTTATCTTATGCATAAATGCTTATTATGGGTGCTATGTGGAAAGTGGAAACTGCTGGTGCTAATGGTGGTGGGCGGAGATTGGTGTGTTTCCGGCGTGATGGTAATATTGCAAAGTATAAAGTGTTTACAACTAAAGCTCTTAGACGTTGGTTAATGGTAATGTTATTTAGCTTCCTTTTGTTGGATTTTGCTAACGAGAATGTATTGAAACTGGTATTTCGCATATATATATATATATATGTATGTTATATACATATATATATTGTATCTGTCTATTATAATAATTAGGGTTTGTTTCTTTGTGAAATTAGGAAGTTGATTGATCCCAATATATGACAGTGATGTATAATTTGTATAGCTTCCCGCAATTTCCTATGTTGGCTTAAAAGTTTTAGATATAATATGGATCAAACGAAAAAAAAGGCTCAAGAAATGTTGTTCTTTTAGTGTTTTTATGTTTATAAGACTATGTGAAATGAGTCTGGTGTTGTTAAAGGAACATGTTACAACATAATCGGATTCCAACCCATTAATGTATGTAGTCTCTCTCAGGTTTGACTTATTAGTTTAACAAATGCTTCATATTACCACTGTGTAACTTGATATTAAGTATTTGCAAATGATTGTTGTAGTTACCTTCCTGTGGAGAAGTCATGTGCCAGTCTTGCATTGGCGGATGCAGGGATTACGATGTATGATTTGGTTGCTGCTGTTTCATGGTATGCACCTCAACTTACATGCGGAATTTACTTTTTGCTGGCTTATAATGCATCAAGATTTTTAACAATTAATGGCTTCATAGACATAGGATGTTGTATCTATTTACTGAGAAGTGGTATCTTTTGTGTTTGCGAATTTGACAAAAGGATTAATGATCAGTTAATTATCTCAGATTTAGAACCTCATATGTTACTTTCTAAAGTTTAATATGTTATATTACCAATTTTGACAACTACTTAGTGAATGGGTCGATGTTGGCTGTTGTCACATCTTCACATTTCATTTTTAGCATCATTACTTTTACCAGGCCACTGGATATACATTCTTAACGAGATTTATATTCGACACCATCATGAAGAAGTTTCGTGTGTTTCGAGGCATTGTTAGCTTAGTTATAGTGAGTTATGACAACGGGCCTTTCAAACATTTTTTGCTTTAAAGAATTAACTTACAGTTACTGGACCTATCATTTAAAATGTATTTCAATGCACAATGGGTTAATCTTAATGGGTCGAGTTTGTTCAAGGGTCAAGTACGGGTTTGATTCATGGATAATTGGGTACAGATACATGAGTTTGGAAGGAGTATTGGTTGACCAGAAAAGTAGGAGGTTGAACATGGAGTTGAGGTGAAGTATATGTTGGTAAAAGGAGTGGGTTGTTTGTTTGTTCGGTTCTTTAGAGAAGTTAATAGTATTTTAACATTTTTATTAGTCCCCGCGTTTGTTTATGTTAGGCTATTTATAGTCTCATTTATTTAATGAAAGATACCAAGTTTTCGCATATTATTTTCATTTTCTCTGCATATTTATATTTTCATACATATTAGTGTGTTGAGTGTGTGAGTTTGGCCTTGTGAAACCAACATTTGGTGTTAGAGCAAGGCTTAAAAAGAAGGCAATTTGAGAGTTGGTGGCGAGAAGAGAGAGCAGCCCCATGGCTGCGGGGCTGAAACGGGAAGAAGTACGGCTGATCGGAGTATGTGATCAGTAGAAAGAACCAGAAGGCTGGTCATTTTGTGATCAGCGACAAGAAAACAGGATGGTCTAAATTGGTTTACAGGAAGTGAAGAAAGTTGCAGGTGATATGCTGTTGTAAGCAAGTTGTAAAGAAAGACCAAAGAGTAAAGAAATCACAGATTTCAGGCTCGAGAAAGATAAAGTTGGCTGGTCCAAACCAGCTTAAAGAAAGATAAAGTTGGCTGGTCCAAACTGGTGGTATTGCAAGAAAGGAAGAAAGTAGCAAGCCACAAGAAAGAAAGAACGCGAGTCGATTAGAAAGAAGAAAAAAAACCCGACAACCCGAAAGAAAGAAAGGCAGC
This sequence comes from Erigeron breviscapus, assembly GCA_034093135.1. Lineage (NCBI taxonomy): Eukaryota > Viridiplantae > Streptophyta > Magnoliopsida > Asterales > Asteraceae > Erigeron > Erigeron breviscapus. Next base: position 108,389,652 of record CM067172.1, read on the forward strand.
GTGAAGATAGAAAGAAAGTTGCTAACCAGAAAGAGAGAAAGAGGACGCTATAGTAAGGAAGACTGCTCAGAAAGCAAGAAAGACCGAGAGCAAGAACGGACCTACGACGTAAGTGACGGGTCATGTATGGCTCGCAACTTCTAAATATTTAACCTCCATGTTTCATGATGTGAGAAATTTAGGAGGAACTGGAAGATAGTTGCAAGATAATAAGCATAAAGGTTTGATGTGAGAAATCCAGGAAGAACTGGAAGATAATTGCAAGATAACAAGCATGAAGGTTTGATATCTAAACTGTAAGAGTAAGAGAAGTATCAAGGAGATTCGAAGCAAGCAAGAGAGTTCAAATCAAGAAAGTTCAAGCAGGTTTAGCAAGAAACGACATCATGGGGGTGAATTGTTGGGTTAATCTTGATGGGTCGAGTTTGCTCACGGGTCAGTTACAGGTCTGATCCATGGATAATTGGGTACGGATACATGAGTTAGGAAGGAGTCATCGTTGACCTGAAAAGTAGGAGCTGAACATGGAGTTGAGGTGCATGTTGAGGTACATTGGTTTGTTTGTCCGGTTCTTTAAGGAAGTTAATAGTAGTACTTTAGTACTTTTATTAGTCCCACTTTTATTTTGTTAACCCATTTATAGCCTCATTTGTGTAATGAAAGATACCAAGTTTTTTCATATTATATTTCCCTTTTCTCTACATATTTATATCTTCATACATATTAATGTTGAGTGTGTGAGTTTTGACCAGTGAAACCAACAAACTAAACAATCAAAATTAGTATTATGTCTCTTTTCATCTTCACATAGATTTGATTGTTTGGGTTTACATCTGTTAATGGTAAAGAAAAAACAACCAACCTTACTGGAACAATTTATGTCAATATTTATATTCACACGTATGAAATGTTTTTGGGTTTCAGCGGGCTATATATGCAGAACTACTGATTGTCAGGACAATTGGGGCGTGCCAACAAGGAGAAGGTAACCTTCCCACTGTTCTATATACTGTATCCTTTTCCGCTAAATTAGTCCTGACACATTGTACGTTGGTTTGTCTGAACTATACAGACCGCGGTGTTCAAAAACATGGTGGAAATCGTGAATGTTAGCACTAAAAATAACTGGTTGAACTTCACATGCGCAAGAGGGAGATGTCGGAAGGGGGTTTCACGAATAGATGATAAAAAAAAGTTTTTTTGTATTTGTTTACGATCTTACATAGAGCGTTTGACAAATAAACAATTCAAGTCGTGCATCGCACGGACCTTCACTCTAGTAATTATAAAAAGCTTTTTTTATCTTTATGTTTTATTGATTTTTAAGATAAAACATTTAAGAAATTAACTAAAGACAAAATAATGTAAAGTCATTTATAATTTATATCAACAATTATTTGAGATGAATATCTGTAGAAGGTGGAACATCAATTTTTTGATCTTTAGATCAAGTTGTTTGAGCCTTTATATTTATAGATACAAAACAAATGTTCGGTTCTCATGTCCGGCACACCGGAATCATTTTTTAATGTTAAGTAAAATCTGAAAACAGATAAAACTATTTATATCTCAATCACCCTTTTAGAAAGTCGATAATGTTGTTAGGACTTATATCTTGTGAAAACCGGCACTGGATATTTACTCTTCTTTTTATCTTTCCTCTAATCCATGATAAGTTTGAAGATAATATAGGACTAAAGAAGTGTTACGTTATGGTCAAAAGTTCATGAACCTATCTTAATTCAGTCTTCTATTTATCACACGAATATTTGAGATGAAACTTTTAATTTTCATAAAAAAATCTCTATTAATTTATCTCGGATAAGTAGATTTATGTTTTTATTTTCTTTTTTAATAAAATGTAATTTATTAATTGGCGTTTTCTATATTTTCATTCTTAACAAATATGTTTATTTAATTTAATACTGGATTATGCACCCGTGTTAACACACGGGCTCCACCAGGTTTTTACTTCATATGTAATGTTAGGTTATGAAGTACTCAAGTCAAGGTAATGTCTGATTATGAGTAATTCGACCAACTAACTTAACCTCATCCCTCGTACCAGATACTTATAGATATTTGGTTTTTTTAACCTTTAGTTGCTGTCATTTTATCAAATGTTTCAAATCATAAAAAGTATTTCAAATGTCCTAAGCAACCACAAACAATGTGTAAATTATATTTCGGGCTTGCAAATTAGTTATCAGTTATATATATAGAAAAATATATAGAAATTGTAATATAAACCAAACTAAAAGATAATAAATATATTTACCATAAGTTCTTTCTGAAGTTTGTAAATATAAAAATAGTTAATTAAAAAATTATGATTAGTTGATTAATTCATCACTAATTGTGAAAAATCATTATAAAAAGAATAAAACACAAGAAGAAGAGAGATGGATGGAATGAGATGAAAAAAAAGGGATGCAGATGGAGATAGATCGAGGATTCGATGCATAGGTGGCGATAATTTTATGTCAGGAGTGATAGGATTTGTAGTATTGGTGATTTAAAGGGATCTAAATATAAATTAGGAAGGATGTATTTGCAATTAAGAGTAAAGTTGATAAGTTGAATTGGATTCTGATGATGCCACGTGTGTAATTGGAAAAAAGACTACATTCCTTTAATAGTTAGGTAGATAATATTCTTCTAATTAAAAAGTGATGTATGAAACTGAACTATTGAAGGTAAAAGTGGGTTCAGTATTATCACAATGCTATGGTGACATGACAATGTTACGAGATAAAACTGGGGCCGGAGATGTTATTAGAATTCGTCGCAAAATTAAATGAATCTTTGAGTTATTTCATATATCACGGAAACAATATATACATAAAGGCTCGCTATATATGTTTTCTTGCAAACAAATATCCCTTTACAAGACAAGGAAATTATTGAAGGGAGATGAAACAAATTAAGCTAATTAATAATAAAGCTCTGTTTCTAGCTGATGAAATCTCACATCTAATATAAATAGTAAGGCAAGTCATAGCCATTATAATAGTACTGGTAGGGATTATATTGCATCAACACCTCAGCAGGTTTCGATTCCTTGGCATCGGGTTTTTTCTCTTCCACCGGGCCAACACTTAATAGCTCTGTGTATCCTACACCTTTCCTTAGCAACGTCGTTAGTTCGACTGAGTCAATTCCTTCCCCAGTCACTGCTATCTGGTCTTTATCTGAACCCACGAATGATGCTGATTCAACTCCTGTTTATTAATTTAATTTCCAAATTACACTTTAGTTACACAATTCAATTCAAAAGTTTATTTGGACTATAACATGTTAGCATAATATTTATCTGATACTATGAATTAAACAAGATCTTACCTGAGAGACTAACCGCGATCTTGAGGGCCTTACGGGTTTTTTTCTCATTGCTCATTGTCACCTTAACCACAATCTTTTGCTGAAAATTTAATATATACAAATGTTAAAACTTTAACTAGGTAAATCAAATGAATATATGCAAAATATTCTATAAAAGTAAATGACAATTATTAAAATAGATCATATATATAAGTACCTTGGCCATTGCGGTGATTTATTTATATGATGATGAATGTATTTTGGGTTGGTTAATTGTCTCTACAAAGGTTAGAATCGAGAAATAGAAGAAGATGCTTAAAGAGTGAGAAAGAATGCTACAAGTCGGGTGGTATTTATAGAGTCCAAAATTGAGTAATGCACTGATGTGTACGTACTACGTAGTAGATGGGTCACGAGAGACGACGTCAACCCCATTGCCCAAGGGAAGTTTCCTATCTATATATAATCCAACAAACCACGCGTACTTCGATTTTATTTTTAAGAGTTAATTGCATTTTTGGTCCCTGTGGTTTGTATGTTTTGGCAGGTTCAGGACCTTTTCAGGTTTCGTTGCATTTTTGGTCCTTATTTCGGAAACCTTTTGCAAATTTGGTACAAATTAACGGTGGTTGTTAAATGAAGCCGTTAAGTGCTGTTAGAATTAAAAATGGTGTTTAATTGTAAATTTCTAAAAGTGTAAGGGGTATTTGTGTCAATAGTGTTAGTCAAAAAGTTTGTCCTGTTAATACAATTTATTCTTTTTATTGCTTTTATATCCATTTCTTTTATTTAAAAAAAAAGGAAAAAGAGTTATTTTTCTACAAACTTCCCTCTTCGATTCCGTTTTCGCGATTTGTCAAATTAATCTGAAAAAATTCAGGTTTTGTTCGCGATCCCATTCCGGTCATATTCATATTTTAAGTTTTCCGATTCATCGAGATTCGTTGACAGTTACTTTTCCGGCAAAGTTTTTTAACAGAATAATAGGCTAGGGTTTGTGCGGAATGCAAACCTGAGCATTTTTGTACCGGTTTCGTGTTTTAATTCGTAAAAACAAAAGAGAAATCACAGATTTAAGTTTTCCGGCATATTGCCATATTTTTCGGCGACGATTTCTAAAGTTCATTTTGGTCCGGGTTTGTGAGCGGTGGAATTCTGAGTCGATTGGTATCAGTTTCGTGTTTTTACTCGAAGAAAGGAGAGAGAAATCGTGAATTTCGTTTTCCCGGCGCATTTTGAATTTTCCGGCGAACTGTTGAACATTCCGGCCGCCATTGTTTCTTACATTTAGCGAGCTAAATTACAAATCTTTCTTTTTAGAGCTCGTAAATTTTTATAAATTTTTACAAAATAATCACGTGTATATCTCAGTGACAACAGGACAAACTTTTTGACCAAAACTATTAACACCAATATCCCTTACACTTTTAGAAATTTACAATCAAACACCATTTTTAATTCTAACGGCACTTAACGGCTTCGTTTAACAACCACCGTTAATTTGTACCAAATTTGCAAAAGGTTTCCGAAATAGGGACCAAAAATGCAATGAAACCTGAAAAGGTCATGAACCTGCAAAAACATACAAACCACAGGGACCAAAAATGCAATTAACTCTATTTTTAATTTTTTATTAATCTATACAAAATTTGTATTACAATTTTGTCAATTGATTTTTAAGTTTTTAATCATTCAAAGTAGAATTGTTCTATTAATATTGGCTTAAGATTTTAGGTCGCGTTTGGTTCACAGATTCTGATGGAATTTGATGGAATTGGAATGAGATTCCATTCCTTAGTGTGTTTGGTTGTTCAAAGACGAAGAAATCTCATTCCATTGGGATGTAAACATTCCCTCATTTGATGGAATCTACATTCCTTGAGGGTGGGGGAAGGAATCTCATTCCATTCGTCAGTTGAATCTCCAAAAAATCAAAAACATTCGGTCAAATTCCATTCCTTCAAATTTCAATTCCATTGAAAGATTCCATTCCTTCTATAGTGACCAATTTTACAATAAAAATAGTACAAATACATCTATAAAATAAAACTAAACTATATATGATTCTACTAGAAGAGGTTTTGGCATTTGGTAAAACAAATCAAGAGTTAGAAACCTCACATTCCTGTCACTTTCTATATTTACACTAGAGTTATGTACGCACGATGCGGCAGTGTAATGGAGCCCGCGGTGGTAGCGGCGACGGGTTGGGGTTGCGCGTGGCGGTAGCGGCGGTGGTGGTGATGTAATAGCGGCGGCGGTGGCGCGCGACAGTAACGGCGGTGGTGGCGAGGGCGATTGGTGGTGGTTGCGGTGGCGGCGATTGGTGTGGTGGCGACGGTGGTGGCGAGTGGTGCAAGTTATTGGTGTAATGTAGTTTTGATGAATCGTTTAATTTAATAAGCATATTTGTTTATACTATATATATAGATAATTACACCCCTTTTATGGGGCACTCTCAAGTCTCACCTCTCCTATGTTCCGGGTTTAATTTTTCCATCATATGTACGTGTTGTTTTCCCTCATTTTATTAGTGTTTATTTATTTACTAGACGGATGTCCGCGCGATGCAGCGGTGATGGTAGTAGCGGTGACGGTGTGGCGACGGCGGCAATGGTGGCGCCGATGTGCGGCGGTGGCGGTGGTGGTGGCGTGGTAAATTAATTGATATAAGAAGGGTTAATATGGTTATTTAAGGGTTGAAAGATCTATGTTGTAAGTTATTTCATTAAGGATATTATAGGTATATAGGTGAAGATGTTTAAATTAGTGAATAATGAAGAGGGATAATATGGTCATTTTAAAGTCTTAATTACTTAAAGGGGGAATGATAGTTTGCTTTATATAGTAGTATAGATATAAATATATAGATACTCAGTATCTATGACTATTTGGAGACCGATGTTCTGTCTATTTTTTTTTTTAATTCATAAAACGAAGAAAAGATAATAAACAATGGACTAAACAATGAAAATCATAGATATATATCATACATATTAGTAGATGGTTCAAAGTGTGATGATACTAAACAATCGACCATGGTAAATTGGTAATGAACCAATCGGTAACACTTCATTTATTGTTTTGACTTATCTTATTATTTTACTTTTTATTGAAAGTTAACTTATTGTTTATTTTTCTTTTTAAAAGTTAACTTATTATTTTATTAACACGCTTAATTAATTGTTTAGATTAATTTTTTTTGTTAACTTGATATTTTATTTCGTAAAAGGTAACTTTTTCAACAGTAACAGACTAACAACAGTAACTTTATACTTTAAATAGATTTATCGAGTTTGGGCCCAATTTGCTTATGGTAAAAGGCCTCAAAAACCATGAAATGGCCCTGTGACTTTGTAAGGAAGAAATCACTCACCACTTAGTGGAATTTAATCCTACGATATTTTGATCAATTTCTAATTTTAAATATCTGCACACCTATGGACTGTTAAGATACAAAATCTAATGTGATGTAAAACATTAGTCTTGTTTTTATAGTAGTCTTATTTTCTATATTTGGTTTTTATGATTTATGGTACACTTTTGTGTTGGGCGTTTTTTTTTTTAACGTATACTTGTGTTGGATATTAATTAGTAACAACTTGATTGCATTAAAAATTATGTATCTACTTGCTGCCTAAACCCGAGGAAGCTGTTAGTTTTATGGGATTAAGATTTTCTAAAGTTATGACAACTTTATAGGTAAAGTTGAGAGGATCTCAACCTTTGGATTGAAATCAAGGGTTAAGATTCAAAAATCAAGTTTGAATCTTGACCTTTGATTTTAATACAAAGGTTAGGATCCTCTTGTAACATCCTAATCATTTTTCGATCTTTGACTATTAGTTGACCGTTAACTCCGTTAGTTGACCCATTAGTTGACTGTTAACTTCGTTAGTGCTTAGACGACCCAATAGTTGATTTAGTTGAATTTTATTATAAATTAGATGTTTTATAAACATTAATTTCCCAAAAAGTTGAAATAGTTAAATCGTTACTCATTTCGTGGTTGTCGGGTCATTTATTAATTTATTTCGATAAAATCGATATATATGCTAAGTTGAAAGTTGTTAATTTATCGTTGACGGAAAATTGTGCTATAAAATGATTATTGTGCCTTATTTATAGTAGAAAAAGGTTCTTATATGTTAGGTATATGATAACGGGTCATTTAGAGGTATAATGAAGTCATTAGTTGCTTTAGGGGTCAAATTTGCCAAGTGGTCAAACATAAAAACGGGATTAGTTGGATAAGTATGATTTAGGGTTAGACTCCAACTATTTAATGAGTCTTTAGGCAGCCCTAATCACCCTAGAAACCTACGTACGTTTCCAAAAACCCCTAGAAGCATATTCCCACTTTTTCTTCCAAGTTCTTCAAGGTTTTGGCCATCAATTCGTCCCTGTTCCGTAGCATTCAAAAGGTAGCAGGTTGATCCTTGTTTTATCTTGATTTCGGGTCTGTAGATAAGTGGTTGTGTTGTCCAATTGATCATGTATGCTGAAATTATTAAAGATTTGGTTTTTATTAAGATTTAACCTGATTTTGGATAGAAAACGGGTTGGGTCAATTATGGGGATCAATGCTGGAATTATGCAGGTTTTAATGATAAAACAAATTGTTTTCATGTTGAATAAATCTGGAAAAAATCAAAGGGGTTCGGGTTGGGACGATTCAGCAAGATCACCGCTGCTATATTAGCTGTTGGTCGCTGCTGGTCGCTGCTGTTGCTGCCGATCGCAGCCTGTTGCTGCTGATCGCTGCCTGTTGCTGCTGATCGCAGCCTGTTGCTGCTGATCGCTGCCTGTTGCTGCTGACCGCAGCCTGTTGCTGCTGTCCGCAGGTTCGACCCAAATCGACCCTTTTGGTCGAGGGTTGGTCTGTACGGTTGTAATAGGTCATTATGGATTGATGTAAAGTCCAGGGAATAGCCCGACTCAATTGCTAATGTTGGAAGTTGCTTTGTTAATTATGTTTAATTGATATAGGTCGTTGAATTGTGTCGTTTCTGTAAGTTGCCGTTGTGATAATTTTGCATGCGCGATCAGGTAAGATATATCATTTTTGACACGCTGGGGTGCACAACGAAAATGGTGATTTCTTAAAAGTGGTTTAAAACCTTTCCTTATCATACGCTAGTTTGGTAATGGGACTTTTGGAGGGTTTTGCGAAATGGGTAGATTTGCATGGTTAGGCTGATTTGTATTGTTGTGATTACGCTCATACATGCTGAATTATAGTTGATATTAATGTTGTCTTTTTGTTGTAAAGTTGTTTTCGTTGAAATGCTAAGTTGTTGAGTTGGTTTGGCCTTTACACTAGTTCACTAGACTTGAATAGGTTGCCATGTTGACACTGTGCACGATTAGGGGCCCTAAACTTAAAGTTGAAATAAAAGTTGCTAAAGTTAATATTGTTGTTAAAACTCGAGTATAAATCTAAGTTGAAAGTTGTAACACCCCAAGCCGGAGCTCGAAATGTCACGGAAATCATACAGCACCCGGTGGAATTACAATAGAACAACTAAATGCAATTAACGATTCGGTGAATCCAAAACAAAGTAAAACAAGTAACAAAATACAACAGGAGCAAATAGCCATCAACGTTAACATAATACATCCAAGGATGGCAAACGATCCTAAGTAAAATGCAAAAGGAGGGTCAATGAATCCTTGATCCATGAGGTCCAAGTCCGGGTTAGACAGCAAGCAATCAACTAAACACCACGTCCGGGGAGAACCTGATTACCTGAAAAGTGTACTAAGCATAGTCAACACAAGGTTGGTGAGTTCGTAGTAATGGTTCATAACGAACCAGCATCAATAAACACAATATAAGAATAGAGGCTAGACATGACTTACAGCGAGCCTCTAAGCAACACAATATCGTCCAACAACAGGATTACACAAGACAAATAAGGGTGAAATGAGAGTGCACGAAAGATGTATGCGCCAATGCAAATGCCAAATGCATGAATAAGCCAACATGCCTATCCTATGCGTGAACGCAGTCACCAATGCAACGATACCCTTCTGTCATAACAATGAACAAGGCTGTATCTCAAAAACATCGAGATATATATGTCTATATACTCGGGGTCAGGAACTACATCCCTAACGGGTGCATACATCTATGCGCCAGGATGTCGGCAATCCCCTGCCGAGGGCTCATCAACAATGTATGCAATGTTTACAATCAAATGTAAATGCATGCTCATGAACCAACAATCAATGTACCATGAACCTGTGCCACCAATCAACATTCCTCAAACATAACCCAACAATCAAAATACGACAACCGTAAGCCAATGATCAATAATCAACAAAGTGAACCACTAGTCACAATTTAAACCAACTATACGTACATATACTTCAGAGGATTCTACTTTCTTGAAGTCCCAGATGCTTATATATAGGGTCACCCGCAGCCTTCCCACCACATCTAAAACCCAATGAAGGCATAACCGACTTCCATGTATGTACGTCTATCCTAATGTATAAGTAATACGTAACGAAAACACAACCCAAGTCAATCAAGCGAAAAGATACGTCACATCAATCTCACAATAATGTCAAACAATCAATACATCAATAGATACAAGTAAACACGCCAGGTTTACACTTTTCAGCCCGAATCTCAAGCGAGTAGGGAGATACGAAACTCACCTCGATTGGTTATGAAAGCTAAGATCGATATAAGGTTAAGTTATCGCCGTACAATGTTCGCTTCACGTCCAACACCTAATTATTGATCACATACATTCGCATCAACACACATAACCACAGTACGCAATTATTGAATAAACGGCAAAACCCTAATTAGGGTTCCAAGGTGTTTCTCGACGTCAAATGACCTCTACGACTCTTAATCAATGTTATATATGATAAGAAGTGAATTAGATTAAGACTCGGCGCGTAAAACGGTCTAGAAGGTCAAACTAGGTCAAACAAGGAACATTTCAGGAAACAACTGCCGTAACTTACGGCCAACAGGGGAGGCGTAGGTTACGGCGGTCAGAAATTAACTGGCGTAATGTACGGTGTCATGGGGCGTAAGCTACGCTAGGCAAAGTCTGGACGGGCGTAAGGTACGGTCAACAGGGGCGTAACCTACGGTCCTCTAGAAAATACATTTTTGGCGTAAAAGTTGGCGTAGACAGAAGCATTTTGGCGTAAGGTCCAATTTAAAGATGGGGATGAGCGTAAGCTACGGCCCAAATGGGCGTAGCCTACGCCCAAGGAAAAACAACTAGCGTAACCTACGGTCCTCTAGAAAATACATTTTTGGCGTAAAAGTTGGCGTAGACAGAAGCATTTTGGCGTAAAATGGTAAAGATGGGTAAGGCGTAACAGGGGCGTAACCTACGGTCCTCTAGAAAATACATTTTTGGCGTAAAAGTTGGCGTAGACAGAAGCATTTTGGCGTAAGGTCCAATTTAAAGATGGGGATGAGCGTAAGCTACGGCCCAAATGGGCGTAGCCTACGCCCAAGGAAGCAACAGGGGCGTAACCTACGGTCCTCTAGAAAATACATTTTTGGCGTAAAAGTTGGCGTAGACAGAAGCATTTTGGCGTAAAGGTAGAAGATGGGATAAGGCGTAAGCTACGGCCCCCATTTTGGCGTAAAGGTTGGCGTAGACAGAAGCATTTTGGCGTAAAGTTCTAGACAGAAGCATTTTGGCGTAAAAGTTGGCGTAGACAGAAGCATTTTGGCGTAAAAGTCCTGCGTAGACAGAAGCATTTTGGCGTAAAGTTGGCGTAGACAGAAGCATTTTGGCGTAAAAGTCCTGCGTAGACAGAAGCATTTTGGCGTAAAGTTGCGTAGACAGAAGCATTTTGGCGTAAAAGTTGGCGTAGACAGAAGCATTTTGGCGTAAAAGTCCTGCGTAGACAGAAGCATTTTGGCGTAAAGTTGCGTAGACAGAAGCATTTTGGCGTAAAAGTTGGCGTAGACAGAAGCATTTTGGCGTAAAGTCCTGGCGTAGACAGAAGCATTTTGGCGTAAAAGTTGGCGTAGACAGAAGCATTTTGGCGTAAAAGTCCTGCGTAGACAGAAGCATTTTGGCGTAAAGTTGGCGTAGACAGAAGCATTTTGGCGTAAAAGTCCTGCGTAGACAGAAGCATTTTGGCGTAAAGTTGCGTAGACAGAAGCATTTTGGCGTAAAAGTTGGCGTAGACAGAAGCATTTTGGCGTAAAAGTCCTGCGTAGACAGAAGCATTTTGGCGTAAAGTTGGCGTAGACAGAAGCATTTTGGCGTAAAAGTCCTGCGTAGACAGAAGCATTTTGGCGTAAAGTTGCGTAGACAGAAGCATTTTGGCGTAAAAGTTGGCGTAGACAGAAGCATTTTGGCGTAAAGTCCTGGCGTAGACAGAAGCATTTTGGCGTAAAGTTGCGTAGACAGAAGCATTTTGGCGTAAAAGTTGGCGTAGACAGAAGCATGGCGTAAGGTACGGTCAACAGGGGCGTAACCTACGGTCCTCTAGAAAATACATTTTTGGCGTAAAAGTTGGCGTAGACAGAAGCATTTTGGCGTAAGGTCCAATTTAAAGATGGGGATGAGCGTAAGCTACGGCCCAAATGGGCGTAGCCTACGCCCAAGGAAAAACAACTAGCGTAACCTACGGTCCTCTAGAAAATACATTTTTGGCGTAAAAGTTGGCGTAGACAGAAGCATTTTGGCGTAAAAGGTAGAAGTTAGGGATAGGCGTAAGCTACGGCTGGCGTAAAGTGCGTAGACAAGCATTTTTGGCGTAAAAGTTGGCGTAGACAGAAGCATTTTGGCGTAAAAGTTGGCGTAGACAGAAGCATTTTGGCGTAAAGTCCTGGCGTAGACAGAAGCATTTTGGCGTAAAAGTTGGCGTAGACAGAAGCATTTTGGCGTAAAGTCCTGGCGTAGACAGAAGCATTTTGGCGTAAAAGTTGGCGTAGACAGAAGCATTTTGGCGTAAAGTTGGCGTAGACAGAAGCATTTTGGCGTAAAAGTTGGCGTAGACAGAAGGATTGGCGTAAGGTACGGTCAACAGGGGCGTAACCTACGGTCCTCTAGAAAATACATTTTTGGCGTAAAAGTTGGCGTAGACAGGTTAAGATGGCTAAGATTCTTGTGTTATAATCGACCCACTACTAATTTGATGCAAGAAATGGTGAAGAGATTAAATTGGTTCTTTTGCTAGATTTTGAGAGAAGAGATAAAGAGATAGAATGAGAAGGGGAAGGAAGGAAAGGATAAGGGGGGGGAAATGGGTCATTGGGGCTGGTGGGTCATGGACTACCCACGGGCCGACCCGTTTCTCCCACAAGCCATATAAACAATCATTTACACTACTAAACGCCAAACGACATAATAACGACTCGACTAACATACCACATAGCCATAAAATCATAAATGGGCCCAAATTACTTCATTCAATAAATTTGTTAGTCAGATTACACAAAAGTCAACGGTCAAAATTCACGGGTGTTACATTATTCCCCCGTTAAAAGAATTTCGTCCCGAAATTCAACAAAACCCTAATTAACAAATAATTGCGGATACTTGGACTTCATATGGTCTTCTCTCTCCCAAGTGAACTCGGCTCCACGTCTAGCATTCCATCTTACTTTCACAATGGTGTAGCGCTTCTTCTTGAGCTTCTTTTCTTGGCGGTCCATGATCTCTACCGGCTCTTCAACAAAGTTCAAGTTTGAATCAACCCTAATTTCGTCCATAGGTACATGATGTGTAGGATCCGCCAAACACTTGCGTAAGTTACAAATATGGAACACATCATGCACACCACTAAGCTCTTGGGGCAATTCTAGCCGATAAGCAACTTTCCCAACCCGTTCAAGAATCTTAAAAGGACCAACATACCTTGGTGCAAGTTTTCCCCGCTTCACAAATCGTACAACGCCCTTCCAAGGTGACACTTTCAAAAGTACAAATTCGCCAACTTCAAACTCCAACGGTCTTCGTCTCACATCGGCATACTTCTTTTGACGTTCACGGGCCAATTGCAACTTCTCCTTAATTTGAGATATTACCTTGGTTGTTTCAATCACAATTTCTGGCCCGGTAAGTTGACTTTCCCCAATTTCCGCCCAAGCTAGAGGAGAACGACATACCCTACCATACAATGCTTTAAAGGGTGCCATTTGAATAGTAGCGTGGTAGCTATTGTTGTATGAAAACTCAACTAACGGCAAATGGTCCTCCCAACTTCCACCAAAATCAATTGCACACGCCCTCAACATATCTTCGAGTGTTTGAATGGTTCTCTCGGTTTGCCCATCCGTTTGAGGGTGAAACGCCGTGCTCATGTCAAGTCGAGTACCCATGGCTTTTTGAAAGGCTTCCCAAAATTTTGATTTGAAACGGGCATCTCTATCGGAAATGATAGAAACCGGCACTCCATGCTTAGATATTATTTCCTTGATGTACAAACGAGCTAAAGTGTCAAATTTATCGGTTTCACGAATGGCTAAAAAGTGAGCCGATTTCGTTAACCGATCTACTATCACCCAAATTGTGTCACGGCCGCTTCTTGTCTTCGGTAGTTTAGTAATGAAGTCCATTGAAATGTGCTCCCACTTCCATTCGGGCATCACCGGTTGTACCAACAATCCGGGTGGCTTCTTGTGATCGGCCTTAACTTGTAAGCAAGTAAGGCACTCACTCACATACTTAGCCACATCACGCTTCATGCCCGGCCACCAATACAATTCCTTCAAGTCAAAGTACATCTTATCCGACCCGGGATGGACCGAATAAGGTGATAGGTGGGCTTCATTCATAATAAGCGTTCTTAAATCGCCGAATATAGGAATCCAAAGTCTTTCCACCATGTAAAGCCCATTATCATTCTTTCGGTCAAATAGTTGCTCCATGCCATCTAGGTTTTCGTTTCCAAAGTTTTCCGGTAGGGTGGCTTGGATTTGGGCTTCAATAATCCGATCACGAATACTTGGCCCTACCGTGAGGCTCATAGCTCTAGCCCGTCTTGGTTTCACTCTCTCCTTTCGGCTCAAGGCATCGGCTACTACATTTGCCTTGCCCGGGTGATAACGGATGTCGCAATCATAATCACTAAATAGCTCTAACCAACGCCTTTGCCTCATGTTCAATTCACTTTGGTTGAAGATGTGTTGGAGACTTTTGTGATCGGTATAAATCACACACTTGGTGCCATAGAGGTAATGCCTCCAACACTTCAAAGCAAACACAACCGCCCCCAATTCCAAATCATGTGTCGGGTAGTTCTTCTCATGCACCTTCAATTGCCGAGAGGCATAAGCGATGACTTTACCCCTTTGCATAAGAACGCAACCCAACCCTTGCCCCGAAGCATCACAATAAACCACAAAATCTTCTATCCCATCCGGTAATGTCAAAATAGGAGCATCACATAGCATATCCTTAAGGGTTTGGAAGGCGTTCTCTTGTCTTTCGCCCCATTCGAAGTTTCTATCTTTTTGAGTCAAAAGGGTGAGTGGTTGTGCAATACGGGAGAAATTTTCAATAAACCTTCTATAGTAACCCGCCAATCCAAGGAATTGACGGATCTCGGATGGCGTTTCGGGTCTTCTCCAGTTCTTGACCGCTTCAATCTTGCTTGGGTCCACATGAATACCATCCTTGCTCACTACGTGACCAAGGAAGTGGACCTCTTCCAACCAAAACTCACACTTGGAAAATTTCGCGTACAACTTCTCCTTTCTTAGTAATTCAAGCACTTCGCGCAAGTGCTTAACATGCTCCTCCTTTGTCTTCGAGTATACAAGTATGTCATCAATGAACACAATAACGGACTTGTCTAAATATGGTTGACACACCCGGTTCATCAAGTCCATGAACACCGCCGGTGCATTGGTCAACCCAAACGGCATTACGGTGAATTCAAAATGGCCATACCTTGTGCGGAAAGCCGTTTTGGGAATGTCATCTTCATGTACCCGGAGTTGATGATAACCCGAGCGAAGGTCGATCTTTGAGAAGTGCTTAGCTCCTTGAAGTTGATCAAACAAGTCATCAATTCTAGGGAGAGGATATCGGTTCTTCACGGTGAGCTTGTTCAATTCCCGATAATCAATACACATTCGGAAGGATCCGTCTTTCTTTTTGACGAAGAGAACAGGAGCACCCCAAGGAGATTGACTAGGGCGAATGAAACCCTTCTCTTGGAGTTCCTTGAGTTGAGTTTGTAGCTCTTGCATTTCGGTTAGAGCTAGTCTATAAGGAGCTTTTGCTACAGGCGCGGCTTCAGGAATAAGACTAATACGAAAATCAAGCGCACGAGTTGGAGGTAATCCCGGTAAGTCATCCGGAAAAACATCGGGGAATTCACAAACAATAGGAACGGTCTTCAAGTCTACCTTTATGGTGGTAGCACTAAAGACTTTAGAATTTGGGGAATCGGAGGTTTCGCCTTGAACCCTAAGAATTTTACCGTTGGCCAAAGGTATCTTAACAACTCTCTCACCACAATCAATCGTCGCATTAACCGCCGCTAACCAATCCATACCCACTATAATATCAAAACTACCAATGTCAAGAGGCATAAGGTCAATGAAGAAGTCAACGTCTTCCAAGGTCAAAACACAATCACGGAGTATTTGGCTAATTCTAGTTAGTGACCCGTTTACCATTTCAACGTCAAGCACATAGTTTAGAGCACAAGGATGCACATCAATCAAAGGCACAAAGTTAGTAGACACGAGGCTATAATCGGCCCCGGAATCAAATAAGACGGTTGCATAGAGACCATTTAAGAGGAAAGTACCTGCTACTACATTGGGATCGTTGCGGGCTTCATTTACATTTGCCGCAAAGGCTCGGCCGCGTGGTTGCACTTGGTGGCCTTGTTGTCCCCGGTTTTGATTAGGCCCGACCATTTGTAGTTGATTGGGGTGGACGGCTACTTGAACTTGTTGTCCCACCCATCGAGGACAATTATCACGGTAGTGGTCACGGCTACCACACACAAAACATTCACCTCTCCTTTGGTTACCTTGAGGAGGAACGGCCCGAATAGGGGCCACATTCATTGGGCCCGTTCTTGGCGCTCTACAATCTCGGGAGAGGTGCCCGACTTGATTGCAATTAAAGCATGCACCACATTGGTTATGGGCGGGATGATGCTTGTTGCATTTCCCACAGAAAGGATGAGGCCCGGTATAAGCCCTCCTAGCCGGTTCCACCGCCGCCATTAACCTACCCCTATTTACATTCTTGGGGTCAAACTTCCCCATTTTCCTTACTCCGCTAGACTCACCCACTTCCTTCCTCTTGTTTGACGAGAATTTGCTCAAAACACCACTCCTCAAAAGATCTTCGGTCACACTCCCGGCTTGGTTGACCGCATTAGCCAAGGAAGTAGGCATGTTTGAGTTAACATAGGACCGGACTTGAGGGTTCAAGCCCAATACAAATTTTTGGATGGCTTGTGGCTCGGTACCCACCAAGTGAGGAATGAGAGTAGACAACTCTTGGAATCGTCTCACATAGCCCTTGTAATCGGCTCCTTCCATTTTGAGGTTTGCAAATTCTATGGTTAAATTCTGTAGCTCGTACGGAGGGCAAAACTTGGCTTTCACTTTGTCCTTGAAGTCAATCCATTCCAAATTTTGAGTCCGCCCCAACGTTATTTCCTGATTCCACCAACTCAAGGCGTCATGCCTAAACATGCCGGATGCATAGGGAATCCGGTCATCGTAGGTGCAATGACTCCTTTCAATCACTGCTTCTATTGCCTCAAACCATCTTATACATTCCGTGGGACCACCTTTTCCATCGAACTCCGGTGCCCCACAACTCTTAAAATCTTTGAATACACACCCTTGTCGGTACCCACCATATTGGTTATTCAAGGGCATTCCAATATTAACTCCCATTGGTTCCTCTTCCTCATATTCTTCGACTTGAGGTTGATCATTTTCATTGTTTGCATTTTCTGGGACTTCGTTGTTTTGAGGCCCATTATTTTGCCCAAGACTTGCCGTGACTTGAGCAATGATGGTTGGCATGATACCGGCAACCGTTTGAGCGATTACCTCAGCCAAGTTTGGCTCAGGAGCTCTACCACGACCTCTACCTCCCTGTACTTCCGGTTGAGCTTCCGGTTGAGGCTCTTCTTCTTCAGCCCTATAGTTTGTTCGTACTCTCCTTGGTCTTTCCATTTCTATAAAACAAGTAACACGTTGACCCGAGAGTTAGTCTCAAATGCTCGCATGTTAGTCACACAAGTAGTCAATGCTCTCATACCAATACCACATACTCATTTCATAACATTATGCTAAGGCAACAGTGTTAAAATCGTAAGGGGGGTTTACATATCATACCATCACGTTGCATTTATTGCCATATTTCATCATTAAATTAAGTACTCATGTTCATTTCATCATGTAATTAAACAACTAACACGAATGATTCAAAGTATAATCCGAATTCGATATGCTCTCTAGTTATCAACCGGGTATGTATACAAGGTGTACCAACGGCTAACCTTCCACCCAATCAACTTCCATTAAGCATATCGGTTCCTTATTATACTTTAAGCCACACGTGCGCAATCCACGATGTCATGAACTTGCTATAATATCGGGTAACCGTAAAAGAGTTGATCGGGTTCTTTTAGGGTTGCCACAATATTATACTAAGTTAATGGCATCCTTTCATTTTGCCCTAAATCAACACATTAATTCCAACAATTAACAACAATTCATAATAACCACATTCGTCACATTGAATTTAAGCTATCACACAAATGGTCTTGACTACGAACTCACACGGGGATTCACAAAATTCATATTGCATACGAATTCCTAACCATGCATGCTATATGAAGAGTTTTAACTTAAGCCGTAGTCTAGGTCAAACCACCTAATTCTCTACGACCACGCATGGGCCACCATTCTGTAACACCCCAAGCCGGAGCTCGAAATGTCACGGAAATCATACAGCACCCGGTGGAATTACAATAGAACAACTAAATGCAATTAACGATTCGGTGAATCCAAAACAAAGTAAAACAAGTAACAAAATACAACAGGAGCAAATAGCCATCAACGTTAACATAATACATCCAAGGATGGCAAACGATCCTAAGTAAAATGCAAAAGGAGGGTCAATGAATCCTTGATCCATGAGGTCCAAGTCCGGGTTAGACAGCAAGCAATCAACTAAACACCACGTCCGGGGAGAACCTGATTACCTGAAAAGTGTACTAAGCATAGTCAACACAAGGTTGGTGAGTTCGTAGTAATGGTTCATAACGAACCAGCATCAATAAACACAATATAAGAATAGAGGCTAGACATGACTTACAGCGAGCCTCTAAGCAACACAATATCGTCCAACAACAGGATTACACAAGACAAATAAGGGTGAAATGAGAGTGCACGAAAGATGTATGCGCCAATGCAAATGCCAAATGCATGAATAAGCCAACATGCCTATCCTATGCGTGAACGCAGTCACCAATGCAACGATACCCTTCTGTCATAACAATGAACAAGGCTGTATCTCAAAAACATCGAGATATATATGTCTATATACTCGGGGTCAGGAACTACATCCCTAACGGGTGCATACATCTATGCGCCAGGATGTCGGCAATCCCCTGCCGAGGGCTCATCAACAATGCATGCAATGTTTACAATCAAATGTAAATGCATGCTCATGAACCAACAATCAATGTACCATGAACCTGTGCCACCAATCAACATTCCTCAAACATAACCCAACAATCAAAATACGACAACCGTAAGCCAATGATCAATAATCAACAAAGTGAACCACTAGTCACAATTTAAACCAACTATACGTACATATACTTCAGAGGATTCTACTTTCTTGAAGTCCCAGATGCTTATATATAGGGTCACCCGCAGCCTTCCCACCACATCTAAAACCCAATGAAGGCATAACCGACTTCCATGTATGTACGTCTATCCTAATGTATAAGTAATACGTAACGAAAACACAACCCAAGTCAATCAAGCGAAAAGATACGTCACATCAATCTCACAATAATGTCAAACAATCAATACATCAATAGATACAAGTAAACACGCCAGGTTTACACTTTTCAGCCCGAATCTCAAGCGAGTAGGGAGATACGAAACTCACCTCGATTGGTTATGAAAGCTAAGATCGATATAAGGTTAAGTTATCGCCGTACAATGTTCGCTTCACGTCCAACACCTAATTATTGATCACATACATTCGCATCAACACACATAACCACAGTACGCAATTATTGAATAAACGGCAAAACCCTAATTAGGGTTCCAAGGTGTTTCTCGACGTCAAATGACCTCTACGACTCTTAATCAATGTTATATATGATAAGAAGTGAATTAGATTAAGACTCGGCGCGTAAAACGGTCTAGAAGGTCAAACTAGGTCAAACAAGGAACATTTCAGGAAACAACTGCCGTAACTTACGGCCAACAGGGGCGTAGGTTACGGCGGTCAGAAATTAACTGGCGTAATGTACGGTGTCATGGGGCGTAAGCTACGCTAGGCAAAGTCTGGACGGGCGTAAGGTACGGTCAACAGGGGCGTAACCTACGGTCCTCTAGAAAATACATTTTTGGCGTAAAAGTTGGCGTAGACAGAAGCATTTTGGCGTAAGGTCCAATTTAAAGATGGGGATGAGCGTAAGCTACGGCCCAAATGGGCGTAGCCTACGCCCAAGGAAAAACAACTAGCGTAACCTACGGCCCCAAGGGGCGTAGGTTACGCCCATACTGGGCAGCAACTACACCAGCAGCATCAAGTGCAGAAAAACGAACCCAAAACCCCCAAATTCAACCCAAACCACACCAAAACGATTTGTAACCCATTTTGAAGCATAACTAAACATCAATGACCATAAATACACATAACCCAACCCACAATTTCGACCAAAACATCAAAATCACTCGAGAATCATTCAAACCCTAACCCTAAACCTAATTTCCAATTTTACCATAAACATGTCTTGAAATCCCATAAAAACGACTAGAAACATTTGAACAAGTATAAATAGAAGTAAATGGGATGAATTTGACTTACCAAAACGTCTCCTTGAGCTAGAACCCGAATTTAGGTCAAATGGATAAAATGGTAAGAACTTGACTTTGATTCTTCGATATGAAGCAAACGAGGTTAAGATGGCTAAGATTCTTGTGTTATAATCGACCCACTACTAATTTGATGCAAGAAATGGTGAAGAGATTAAATTGGTTCTTTTGCTAGATTTTGAGAGAAGAGAGAAAGAGATAAAGAGATAGAATGAGAAGGGGAAGGAAGGAAAGGATAAGGGGGGGGGAATGGGTCATTGGGGCTGGTGGGTCATGGACTACCCACGGGCCGACCCGTTTCTCCCACAAGCCATATAAACAATCATTTACACTACTAAACGCCAAACGACATAATAACGACTCGACTAACATACCACATAGCCATAAAATCATAAATGGGCCCAAATTACTTCATTCAATAAATTTGTTAGTCAGATTACACAAAAGTCAACGGTCAAAATTCACGGGTGTTACAAAAGTGGTAAGCTTATCCCATACTGGAACCGCGTAGGAACCAGTGTGATTTAGTTGGTCAGCGAGAGTAGACTAGTTGCTTCCAATGGCACGGCCTCGAAGTTTGAGATTATCTGGGTGACTAGGTCCAGTCACTACAAGTTGCGTAACAGCTTTCTCCTGGATTTGGTTATGCCTATCCTTAACTACACTGATGGACCCCGATAGGACTACCCATCAAGTCGGGTGCAAGGTCCCTTAAAGGCCTTAAGGCCGCCTTTGCACACATTTGTAGTTGTATTCATTGTGGTGACGCGAGTCATCCACCTTTAGTTGTAATAAAAAGGGGCATAACCTATTGTGAATAAAGTTGTTGAAGTTGATTAAGTTGCTAGATGGAATACGTAGATAAAGTTGAATATTGTTGATTAAGTCGATAGGCACACGTAGGATTGTTAATCATTCTTATGGGTATTTGATTGCTATATATTGTTGTTGTTGTTACATGCTCGACTGCGTATGATTCTTTATTAAGTTGTTTTAAATTGGCAATCATTTATATTAACATGTGGTATATCTTACTCGGCTTTATAGCTGACACTTGTTCTTTTGTTGAAAATGTTGTGCCACCTCAGGTTGATGCTTAGTTGAGATGCAGTTTAGAGTGAGGATGGGTAGAAGATACAGCTGAAGACTTTTACCTAGATTGCCTCATTTATTCAGACTCATTTATTATATCTCGTTGACTGTTATCGTTATTTGACTTATTATGGGTTTCATTTTATTTTGGTTGGATCCGACGAGTAACACCGTCATTTAAGTTGAACATTTATATTTTGGAAATATAATAATTGATGGAAACTTCCGCAATACTCTGTGTTTTTAAGAAAAATTTTGAAATCCATATTTTTATAAAGTTCGGTGTTACACCTCTCAACTTTACCTATAAAGTTGTCATAACTTTAGAGGATCCTAATCCAGTTTTATGATACAATGAATTGGAATTATGGATTCATCATTGCCCTCGTGTTCTCATACCTGACTTACAGGATTAAAACGAAGTTCAAAAGCTGGTTGTTAACTAAATTATGTATGAACACATATACTCTTAGTCCGCACGATGCGGCGGTGTAGTGACGGCGGCGGCAGTGGTGGTGACAGGTGGTGGTGGCGGCGCGCGTCGGTAGAGGTTGTGGTGGCGGCAACAATGATTGGTGGTGGTGGCGACTGCGAGTAGTGTAAGTTATTGATGTAAAAATGATAATGTAGTTATTTTAGAAGTTAAGGATAAATGTTGTAAATTAATTTTATTAAGAGTATTATAAGTATTTCGAGTAGATCTTATAGGTATTTCAAGTGAATATGTTTAAAATAGTGAATAAAAGAGAATGACATTTTAAGTTATCAACTACTTAGTTGAAAAAAATGGTGGTAATAATTGCTTATAATGTAGTATATTAAAAAAATAGATAAATATTTTTTTTTTGGACCATTTCTCGATTTGTGCGTGTCATCCTTGCGCAGGGGCCATGCTAATCTTCTCTGTATCGTTCCAATTTTATCGGATGTCCCCGAAGGGACAATATATGTTCTTTATATATATATATAAAGCGGTCTAAAAAAAAGAGTTAAATTTATACATAAAATAAGGTGCGTTTAGTTGGGGAAAACACCCCTTGTTTTCCATTTTTGTTTTCCAAGAAAACATGGAAAACAGAAAACGCGTTCAAATCATAGTTTTCCAAAAATGTTTTCAGTTTTTCACTTTTCTATGGGAAATTAGAAAACATTTTTTTTTATTGTTTTCCACTTTTCATTTTCCATTTTCTAAATTTTGAAAACCTCAAATTGTTTTCTATTTTCTAGTTTTGAACGCGTTTTTAAAATTTTTATTTGTTTTCTCGAGATGGAAAACTTTTTTCATTTTATAGAAAATTAAAAATGTAAAACTATAAACATTTTTCACAACGCGCCCTAAAAATTTCTCTCCAACTATAATTTTTATTTATCATATATTAAGGTAAGGTGCACTAGTTAAACCGTATATTTAGAGAACACATTTGAAAGCAACCGTAAAAGTAATAGTACTATAATTATAAATTAACTAAACAAGAGCAAATCAATCAGAAGTCCAAAACTATAACAAAATCCTACTTGATAATATAATCACTAATAAATACTCGTAGTAGATACACTTAAACAAAATACAATAAAAAAATTATTAAGTGAAATCGTGCATATCACGTACACAAAGTTCTACGAGTATTATAAACTGCATTCTAATGTACATACACGAACCTAGCTCTTCTCCGTCTATATATCCTGGCAAAAAATCCCTAAAACCAAGAAGAAATTAACAGAGGGTGAAATGTAGCTAATTAAGCATCAAGTTCAACCACATATCTTTTGATCTGTTTTCATATATATCTGGCTCTGGTTCAGTTTATGGCATATCACCACTCATAAACATAGTAAGGCATGCCATAGCCATTATTATAGTAGTACTGGTAATTAGAAGGATCAATTTGCATTGACACAACCGCGGGCTTTGTTTCCTTGGTCTCGGGCTTCTTCTCCTCAACAGGCCCGACACTAAGTAGCTCGGAGTATCCGACACCTTTCCTTAGTATTTAGTAACATAGCCAACTCGGCCGAGTCAATGCCTTCACTAGTCACTGCTATCTGGTCTTTATCTGATCCAACAAACGACGCTGACTCAACTCCTGTATTTTAATCAATTTTCAAATTACAGTTAATTAAACAGTTCATATTATACAATCAAACGTACAATTCACACTATACGAAAAAGAAAAAAAAAGGAGGAGGATTGGAAATTTGATCATACCAGAAAGACCAACCGCTATCTTTAGAGCCTTGCGAGATTTCTTCTCGCAGTTCATGGTCACCTTAACGACAATCTTTTGCTGCAAAAATTATCAAATGTATGAGAATTGAGATCGACAAATGAATGCAATACAGAACAAAAAAGTAAACAATATAATAAATGTATTTACCTTAGCCATTTTAAGTGAATATATAGGATGAAAGATAAATAATAGTAAGTATATTTTGAATGGTCTCTTGATTGAAATGATTTTTAGAAAGTGTGATTATAAATGTTAAGAGTCAGTTACTATTTATATCACGAGGTTGAGACTAGAGAGGAAAGTTCATGAGACGACGTCGTCAATGCCATGTATGGCCCATGGGAATTGAAGGAAGCTTCCCATTATCAACGTAATGAAATCTCCGTGTGACACATTAGTTTATGGTTGTTAATTGACCCTCAACTTGTTAGAGAGACCCAATATTTTGCTGATTCAACTATTTATATCAATAAATAGAAAAAAGTATTAATTTTTTTTTACATTTAGCCTATTGGTAATGGTTGTTTCTTCCAATGTTTTTTTTTTTCCTTTCTTTTTCATCTAAATAAAAAAAAAAAGTATAAACATTCATAACTTAAGTTTTAAAAATTGTTAAAATACGAGACCTATTTTAGTATAGAACATGGTCTTTAAAAACTACGGGACGGCCCTAGTCCTTAACACCCGAATACCGAAAACCATCGGGTTTTCCAAAACCCAAACACTTTTGGTCAAACCCGGGTTTGACTGGGCTCGGTCTCGAGTTGAATTTTGGGTATTTAAGATTATCAATCAATCAAAATATTATTGTAAGGTACAGTAATTAATTTGACTGCAATCTTTTTCTTTTTATTTGCATTTTAAAAAATGAAAATTTAAAGTAATTTGGTTTTTTGGGACGATAATATTGTCATTGAAAGTCTATTGACTAGAAAAGTCAATAAAACATTGATACTTTTATCGTTTAGTGACATTTCGCGACATGGTGCCTTCGCCCAAAAAAACCCCGGTCATTTATTGTTTTTTTCTTGTAGTGCATGAAAGAATAGCATATAAATTATCAACAAAATCCTACTTGGTAATGTAATCACTGGATACACTTAAACAAAAGAAGATATTATAAAAAATATTTAGTGCAATCGTGCATATCACGTACACATAGTATTATTATACTGCATTCTAATGTACATTAACCTCCTCTCTGTCTATATATCCTTACAAAATCCGTAAAACCGAGAAGAAAATGAGGGTGAAATGAAGCTAACTAAGCATCAAGTTCAACCACATATATTTTGATTTTTTTTTCCATATATCTCTGGCTCTGTTTCACACTTCACTTGATGAGTTGATGGTATATGATCACCACTCATAAGCATAGTAAGGCATGCCATAGCCATTATTATAGTAGTATATTGGTAAGGAGCATCAATTTGCATTGACACAACTGCGGGCTTATTTGTTTCCTTGGTCTCAGGTTTCTTCTCCTCAACAGGCCCGACACTAAGTAGCTCGGAGTATCCGACACCTTTCCTTAGTATTTAGTAACATAGCCAACTCGGCCGAGTCAATGCCTTCACTAGTCACTGCTATCTGGTCTTTATCTGATCCAACGAATGACGCTGACTCAACTCTTGTATTTTGATCCATATTCAAAAATATAGTTAATTAAACAGTTCATTCTATACAATTAAACGTACAATTCACACTATACGAAAAAGGAAAAGAAAAAAAAAAGATTGGAAATTTTATTATACCAGAAAGACCAACCGCTATCCTTAGAGCCTTGCGAGATTTCTTCTCTGTTAAAAGGTATAAATACTCAAACTATGTATTTTAGGTGTATAAGTTTACTTATTCTATTGCATAAGTAATATTGCAAGTATGTTGAGGGACCAGTTATGACATTTAGCTAAAGACCTGAAGTTTGGACTAAAAGTGTAAAGAGAAGAAAGAAAGAGGGGGAGAAGAGAAATTGCTTTGCATATATAAGCAAAGAGATGAAACCCTTTTTAGGGTTATCACATATATCTGCATATCTATATTTTGTCTTTCTATATTCGATATATATATTTGTCTGTATATTGATTTGATCATCTTGAACAATCAATCTCTGTTATTGATCTAAACATTCTGTTTAGATCAAATTTCTTATTGTATTCAAATCTATAATAATAATAATCTCTTTAAGTTGGTTCCATTAATCAAGTCAACTGATAAATAATTAGCTATAGTTTCTGTTTATCTCAAAATCGTTCATGGTATCAAAGACAGGTTACTCTGTTTTGATATTGTGATCTGGGTGATTATTTAGGGTTTTTTGATTTGGGGCGTATTTCATCACGAAACCCTAATTTCTAAAACCCTAATTGTATTGATTCGTTTACGCTGCAGATCTAGATCCTAATTTTCTCTTTGACTAAGTGAATCAAAGAGGGATTAGGGTTCCTATTTCAGATCTTGATTATTTCTTTGACTAAGTGAATCAAAGAATAATTAGGGTTCCTCTACCATTCATCCGAAAGCACTGTAACACCTCTTTTATTTTTCTGTAGTTTCTTTTATAAAAAGTTTTTTTAAAAATCTAGTCTCATAAAAGTATTTGTGTTAATACTTGACCTGCTTCCTTGAGAGGTACGGAATCCTGTCACTGGCACTTATACGAGATTAGATTCTTATTTTCAAATATATAAATATATTTTATTAATATTTCTTTATTGTTCTTTGTTTTGTGTCTTTAATTTCTTGTTTATTATTCATTTGTATGGTGTTTTCTTTCTGATATTAATTGTTTGTTTGTGGATCTGTTTGGTTTATTCTATATTTGTGTTTGTTGTGTGTTCTATTAAAAGTTTGTCCATCATGCCTGATGTTGTGAATGAACCTCCTAAAACTGGTAGTTCTGATTCTAATGAAACTCTTATTAGTAAATTGGATTTTAGTGATCCTCTCTATTTGCATCCAAGTGACACATTTAATACACCTTTGATTAGTTTCAAATTAAAAGGAACTGAAAATTATAATGTGTGAGTTGTGCTTTAAAATTGGCCCTTGAAACTAAAAATAAAGTGTGTTTTATAAATGGATCTTATGAAAAACCTGAAGATGATGATGTGCTTGCTAGTCAATGGGATAGATGTAGGGCTGTTGGGCTTTCTTGGATTCTTGGTTCTATCTGTGAAGAGTTGTATCTAGGTCAAATTTTCTCTACTGATCCTGCTTTTGTGTGGAAAGAATTAAAAGAAACTTATGATAAAATTGATGGTTCTGTTACCTTTAATCTACATTTAAAAATAAATTCATTAAGACAGAATGGCATGCTTGTATCTGAGTATTATCATAAGCTTAATTCTCTATGGAAACAGTATGATGCTTTGATTAAATTGCCTGCTTGTACATGTAAAGCTTCAAAACAGTTTGTGAATCATAATAATTTGATGAAGTTGATGCAATTCTTGATAGGACTTGATGATGTATATGCTAATGTTAGAAGTATGATACTTACTACTGAACCTCTGCCAAATGTGAAAACTGCTTTTGCTTTGATATCTAGGGAAGAGTCACATAGAGGTGTAGGTAATACTGCTAATGTGCATAAAAATCAGTCTACTGCCTTTGTGTCTAAGTTTGATATGAAAAAGAAATATGCTAGTAATATGAGAGGTCCTAATCCTAATCTGAAATGTACACATTGTGGTTATTTGGGTTATACTATTGATAGATGCTATGAGATTCTTGGTTATCCTCTTGGTTATAAGAAAAGACCTAATTTTCAAAATGGTAAATCTGTTAATTCTAACAATGCTGCAAGTTCTTCTAATCAGTGTGTGCCTAGTTCTTCTTCTGCTCCTATGTGTTTTACTAATGAACAGATGATGAAACTTATGAGTCTTATCAATGATACACCTTCTGCACCTCTTCCACCACCTTCTAATGCCAATATGGCAGGTAGTTTCTTTAATGCAAATGTATTCTTTAATGAAAATTTTGAAATTTTTTTTAGTTGTTTTACAAGTATTGTGGAAACATTAGGTTGGATTATAGATAGTGATGAAAATCAGCATATGACTATGTCTGATAAGAATTTGTTTAATGTTATGGATATTTATGATCTCAGTTTGACTGTTTCTCATCCAAATGGAACTACATTCAGGATTTGATGTTCAAGGAAAGTTCTGGGGACTGGTAGTTGTAAAGATGGTCTCTATTTGTTTGATGATTATAATTTAGGTAATACTGTTGTTTCTTGTAATAGTTTTGTGTGTAATCAGACTCAAACCTTGTGGCATAGTAGATTAGGGCACCCTGCAAACCAAGTTTTATATGTGTTGAAAGATGATCTTAAGTTAACTTTAAAATCTACACAGAATCCTTGTGATGTTTGTCATAAAGCTAAACAAACTAGAGAACCATTTCCATTAAGTGATCATAAATCTAAAATTCTTGGTGAACTTGTGCATCTTGACCTTTGGGGACCTTATAGGATTACAAGTAGAGATGGATATAGATATTTTCTAACTATAGTTGATGATTTTTCAAGAGCTGTTTGGGTATATCTTTTAAAATCAAAAGATGAAGTTTTTGAAAACATTACCAACTTTGTTAATCTACTTAAAAATCAATTTGATAAAAGGGTCAAGTGTTTTAGAAGTGGTAATGGGACTGCGTTTATTAATTCAAAAATGACAAAGTTTATTCATGATAATGGTATAATTCATCAAACTTCATGTGTGTATACTCCACAACAGAATGGTATTGTGGAGAGGAAACATAGACATCTGTTTAATGTAGCTAGATCCCTTATGTTTCAGGGGGAATTCCTCTCAATCTTTGGTCTGAATGTGTTTTGACTGCTGTATACTTGATTAACAGGTTACCATCTAAGGTTTTAGCTGGAAAGTCTCCTTTTGAATTAGTATATGAATTTAAACCTAAACTCTTCCATTTAAGAAACTTTGGTTGTCTCTGTTTTTCTACAAATCTTAATTTGAATGATAAATTTTCTCAAAGAAGTGAAAAATGTGTTTTGATAGGTTATTCTGGTTTTAAAAAGGCTTATAAATTGTTAAATTTATCTACTAAAGATATCTTTTATTCAAGAGATGTCAAGTTTTATGAAGAAATTTTTCCTTTAAAACATAAAGATTCTACAGTTTTTGTTAAAGAAAAGGATGGTGTTAATCATTCAAACTTTTTTGATTTATTTTTTCCTAAAAATACAACCAACAGTTTCCAAACTCCCAATGATGAAGGAAGAGTTGGTTCTGATCATGATAACCATGCTGCAACCCCTCTTGGCATTTAGAGCAACAAGAGGTGGAGGCACAAGTGTAGGCCATGATTATGATGAATCAAGTAGTACTACTTCTTCTGAGGAAATTATTGATAATGTTGATTCAAATAATGATCATAATGATGTGTTAAGAAGATCTGACAAATCCTAAACTGCCATATAAATTTAAAGATTATGTTATGGAAGGGAAGGTTAAATATCCTATAGAAAGAGTTGTCAATTATTCTTATCTTTCAAAAGAAAATTTATGTTTTGTTTCTAATTTAAATAAAAGCATTGAACCTAATACTTATGATGAGGCTTGTAAAGATTTGAATTGGGTTCAAGCTATGAATGATGAAATGAATGCTTTATATAGAAACAATACCTGGGAAATTACTGAACTTCCACAAGGAAGAAAACCTATAGGATGCAAATGGATATATAAGATTAAATACAAGTCAAGTGGTGAAATTGAAAGGTACAAGGCTAGACTTGTTGCTAAAATTGAAAGGTACAAGGCTAGACTTGTTGCTAAAGGGTATAATCAAAGAGTTGGTCTAGATTATGAAGAAACATTTGCACCTGTGGTTAAAATGGTAACTGTTAGGTGCTTGCTTAATTTGGCAGTTCAAAATAATTGGAAATTGTTTCAGTTAGACATTAATAATGCCTTTTTATATGGTGACCTGTATGAAGATGTGTATATGGACTTGCCTGAAGGATATTTTGAGAAAAATAGTGGTAAAGTTTGTAAACTAATAAAATCTTTATATGGTTTAAAACAGGCTCCAAGGCAGAAATTGAGAAATTTAAAACTGTTCTTAAAGAGAAATTCATGATTAAAGATTTAGGATAAATGAAATATTTCTTAGGGATTGAGGTTCTTAAAACTCAAAATGGTTTATGTCTTTCACAAAGGAAGTATTGTCTTGAATTATTACATGAGCTTGGTTTGTTAGGTTGTAAACCTATGAAGTCTCCTCTTGAGGCTAATACTGTTCTTTCTGCTAAACCTACAGAAAATGATAAGTTAATTACAAATGTAAATGCTTATCAAAAGTTGATAGGTAAGTTGATTAACTTGACCATTACCAGGCCAAATATTGCTTATTCTTTTCAGTGTTTGAGCCAATATATGCATGCTCCATTGCAGTCTCATTTTAAGGCTGCTATAAGAGTCTTATGGTATCTTAAGTCTTCTCCAGGTAAGGGAATTCTAATTGAAAGAAACCATGAAAAAGGTTTAGTTGCTTATTCTGATGTTGATTGGGGTAAATGCTTATCTTCAAGAAGGTCAGTTTCTGGTTATTGTATTTTTTTAAATGGAAACCTTATTTCATGGAAAAGTAAAAAGCAGTCAACTGTTTCTAGATCTTCTGCAGAATCTGAGTATAGGTCTCTTGCTGCTACTACTTGTGAGATAATATGGATCTTAAAAGTCTTAAAAGATTTAAATGTCACAAATCTTTTACCAGTAAATCTTTTCTGTGATTGTAAACCAGCAATTCGAATTGCTGGTAATCCTGTTCTTCATGAAAGAACAAAACATTTTGAGATTGACTTACATCTTGTTAGGGAAAAGGTAGCAGCAGGTTTGATCAATCTTATTAAAATAGATTATGAAGAACAGCCTGCTGACATTCTTACAAAAGGTTTAAGTAACAGTGCTCATCATTATCTATGCTCTAAACTTAAGCTTAAAGATTTATTCAATACTTAGTTTGAGGGGGGATGTTAAAAGGTATAAATACTCAAACTATGTATTTTAGGTGTATAAGTTTACTTATTCTATTGCATAAGTAATATTGCAAGTATGTTGAGGGACCAGTTATGACATTTAGCTAAAGACCTGAAGTTTGGACTAAAAGTGTAAAGAGAAGAAAGAAAGAGGGGGAGAAGAGAAATTGCTTTGCATATATAAGCAAAGAGATGAAACCCTTTTTAGGGTTATCACATATATCTGCATATCTATATTTTGTCTCTCTATATTCGATATATATATTTGTCTGTATATTGATTTGATCATCTTGATCAATCAATCTCTGTTATTGATCTAAACATTCTGTTTAGATCAAACTTCTTATTGTATTCAAATCTATAATAATAATAATCTCTTTAAGTTGGTTCCATTAATCAAGCCAACTGATAAATAATTAGGTATAGTTTCTGTTTATCTCAAAATCGTTCATTCTCGCAGTTCATGGTCACCTTCACGACAATCTTTTGCTGCAAAAATTATCAAATGTATGAGAATTGAGATCGACAAATGAATGCAATATAGAACAAAAAGAGTAAACAATATAATTAATGTATTTACCTTAGCCATTTTAAGTGAATATATGATGAAAAATGAATAGTAGTAATAAGTATATTTTAGAATGGTATTGATTGAAATGATTTTTAGAAAGTGTGATTTATAAATGTTAAGAGTAAGTTACTATTTGTACTTCTCATCATAGCTCAGTGGTTGAGCACCAGCTTTACATGTTGGAGGTCTCGAGTTCGAGACATGGGAAGGACATTTGAAGGAATTTCACAATAAAGTCCTCCAAAGAAACAGGTTTGAGTCCTGCAGAGGGGGCAGGGTTTTATCCCAATTAAATGTCGCGCCTTCGGGCGGTTTAGTTGGGAGTTTCTCCTCCTACTAGGTATTGAGGGTGAGGGGGCTCTCTAGTACGGACCCGGTTAAAACAACGTAAGCTAGATCCCCTGTTGCGAGCAAATGATCCACACCTTTCAAAAAAAAAAAGAGTTACTATTTATATCATGAGGTTGAGACTAGAGAGGAAAGTTCATGAGACGACGTCATCAATGCCATGTATGGCCCATGGGAATTGAAGGAAGCTTCCCATTATCAACGTAATGAAATCTCCGTGTGACACATTAGTTTACGGTTGTTAATTGACCCTCAACTTGTTATTCCGTACTATTAAGATTCATATGTAAATTTAAACTATTCACATTATCAATTTTGGATCCTATAAAATGGAGGTTTCTATTTTTACCTCTTTTTTCAAAATATATTTTTCAAACTACAAATAATTTATGTACCATATGCAACTAATTATTAAAAAAAGAGTACGGTAGTAGAAGCCCTTGATCCTATGTATCGAATTGATACTTACTCCTTGCCAATCTACAAGGCTAGGTAATTGCTCCTAAGGGACACCACCACATGAAATCGGTAGAGGCAAGCATCGGTAATTGCTCTTAAGGGATACCACTACATTAAAAAATGGATAAAGCACTGCTAACTCGCTAAGGATAAAGCCGTGACCTACGGCAATCGGTTGTGTTGTCAGTGAGATTTCTGTTTTTAAATTTGATTATCCAAAAAATATTGCGTTTATTACATTAAGTGATTAATATTTTTATCCTAGAAGACAGAAATCAAAGGTTACATTCTCTTGCCATGTAAGACCAGATGTTCCATTCTATCTTAGAAGAAACCTGGAAACAATGTCTACATTGTCATGATAGTTGTATGACTGTATACATCTCAACCTCCCTCGTACACCATCGAGATATTAGAACTCAAAATCTATGAAAAATGACATTAGATATTGTTTACTTAGTTATTTTGATTCTGATATATATGTCTAGTTTCTTAAGAAAAATATTAAAGTTGTACATCAATCAATTCCTTTCTAATATATTTTAATAGTTCGATTCTAACCATGTTAACTCATCAAATTGCTCGGAACCATGCTAACATGTATCAAAAAGTAATTGTTTTCTTACGGTCATAATAGGCCGCGTACACTATTTGGGCCTTCTTGGGCCATGGCGTTGACGTCGTCTCTCATGATACTACGTAAACATTAATCAATTTAATTAGCTATTTATATGTACGGACTTTGGTTTGTTAGCAAGGGGATGTTCTAAAGGTACGTAAAGTAATCAGATTGGCTTCTACAAAAATTCGGATCCCAGATTTTTCACTACTGTATTCCTTATTGCCGCCCTCATGAAATTGTTGATAATGATGAAAATTAAGGAAGTCATTTTGTAAAGTGATAAGAAATTGTAGAATTTAAGATTTGACTTTAAAAATGGTTGGTTTTTTAATGGGGCTTGATAGGCGCCACTTAGGGCAAGGGTGCAGTCGGCAAGTTTGTTCGGCTCTTTTTCTTGGCTTTTATCGGCTCTTTGGCTTTCTTGTAGCATGTGTATTGGCAAGCATTGACAAGTTTCATCGGCTATATAAATCGGCCACATTTGGCTGATCCTTTTGAACGTTGGGAGTGTGCTATGTGACTGTTTTTTTTTGTTATTGTGCCAAAACCATATCCCACCGGAAACCTAATTTTTTTATTTGGGGGTTTTCGATTTTGAGGCAAATACTATGGTTTTTTTGGCTTCTATTGCCGGAAAAAACTTGCCGATGCTCCTAACGTACAATACCATTTTCCGGTGAGATCTGAAACCCCTTTTTGGGGTTTCCGGTGGTCGCCGGCCAGAAACGTTCACTTTTTACGGCCAAATAGTTGTTTGGCTTTGGCAAGGGTGCGAGTTGGCACATTTCATTGGCTCTTTGGCTACTTTTCCGGTGACCCCTTTTTTGGGGTTTATGGTTTAATCGGTTTTCCGGTGACTCCTTTTTTGGGGTTTCTGGTTTAATCGGTTTTCCGGTGACTCCTTTTTGGGGTTTCTGGTTTAATCGGTTGCTGCATGTGTTCCGGTGACTCCTTTTTGGGGTTTCTGGTTTAATCGGTTGCTGCATGTGTTCCGGTGACTCCTTTTTGGGGTTTCTGGTTTAATCGGTTGCTGCATGTGTTCCGGTGACTCCTTTTTGGGGTTTGTGGTGGTGTTGCTTCGGTTTTCCGGTGACTCCTTTTTGGGGTTTCTGGTTTATACGGTTTTCCGGCGAGCCCTTTTTGGGTTTTCCGGTTAACTGCTGCTGCTTATGCTTGATTATATGTATATTTATCTTATTTACATTGCCGTTAATTGCATGTTTGTGATTAGCTTGGTAGTGTTAACTTAGCGGTAGCGTTGCTGGATTTATTCCTTGGTAGTGTTGTCGTCTTTTGTTCCATTAAAGCAATAGGTAGCCGGAAAAGTAGTATTATGCCGATGATGATATCGTTGAACAATTAGGTTGCCGGTGTTACATTTAGATGAGCGATGATGATACAAAATGTTCGTAAAAATGGGACTCGGATGATCCGGGGCGTATCTTGGCGGGGTAAACCTTCGGGTTGGCAGCCATGGCGTCTTCGACTTCCGAATTCCCGACCCCCAAATTCTGAGCCCAAGTATCATTTTTTTATAAAAACCGGTCACTATTTTCGTTTTTCCGGCAACCTTTAATTTTTCCGGCATTGGCATTTTGGCAAGTTTTGGCTAGTTTTGTTGCACTACACCATCACTTTTGGCATGGTTTTGGCAAGTTTTGGCTACAAATTGGCAAAAATAAACGTGGCATCCTCTCATTGGTCGAAAACTTGCCAAAACCGTGCCAAAGAGCCAAACATCGGCTCTGCACCCTTGTCCCTTAGAGAATTCATACATTTCATAAATAAATAAAAATTCATCATTGCACAAAATTATATGACTTGCAGTCAATATGCAAAAAAATATCGTTATTCCTAATGCAATTATGCTCATTGCTGTTAATTATCATGATTTTTCGGTTTTATTAAAATTAGCATAGACTTTAGACCATTTTCCCTTGAAAGGCACCTTTTATTATTTTATTCCTTTAACCCGTTAAAGATGCATTCACAATAAGGTGGGTGACACCTATAATTAGCTTACTAGTTTGGAAATTAGAAAGTATTGAATTATAAGCATATCAAACATGTAATAATCACGAGTAAACGCAGCGGAAAGGTAGATTACGTATAGCATACAATTAATTAACATAAATAATGAATAGGTTGACTTGATTACCTTTAACCGTTGCTGTGACTTGATCTAAGAAGTGACTTTTGAACAAGACTAACGAATAAGGTTTAAAAGTAAAAACCCTCTATAGTCTCACAAACAACACGTCGAACAATACCCGAAGATTGCTAGATCTTAAATCACCGAAAGCCAAAAGCTCTTAGCTTGCCTTTAATTGTTGTTTTGTCGGACACAAGCAAGAAACACAAGTATGTGTTTCTGCCGAACTAGAACTTCACAAACCAGAAGTTATTAAATAATAATATTGTGGTATAGCTAGAATATTATTACATTTGATGTGGGTTTCTAGTTTCCGGTTTTGTGTTCCGATCGAGAGAGTCAAACAAATATGTGATTTTGTTCACCTATTAGGGTTAGATTATTGGGGTATATATAGGGTATAAATATATCCCAAATAACTTAACTTTCAAGTAATATTTTTTTGACTTGGACTAGGATTTAATTATTAATTACATTTAATTATTAATTAATATTTAATAATTAATAATACAAAATTAATAAATATTAAATAATTCTTATTAACATATCAAGTTAATAATGTCCAATATCATTTCTCTTAAATTTAGTGATTATAAATATGTAAATACAATATATACATATAATAGGATATCTAAGTGCTCATTGTGTGTGACCCCATAGGATCACGTATATTCCGGGACATATATTTATTTATGATATGGACATATCCCAACAGCTCCCACTTGGACATGTCTCAAATAAATATAATAACATTGGTTAGCGTCTAGCAACACGCCAATGCTCCCAGAAATACTTGAGTGTAGTTTCGTAAAGTCTTAGTTAAATGATTTAATCATTTACAATCCCTTTGTTTCCGATACCGTGTTAAATATGGATATGGATCTATGTCATTCCAGTATTTAACGATTATGTTTCTCGTGTCTATAATTGGTCAAGATTACCAAATTCATCGAGACATATCTAGATCTCCTTTGGGTGTGGCCACACAACCATCTGATCAATCCAACGAGGGGCCCAAATGGTATCTTCTTCAAACTTAGTTGAAGGAACAAATTCTATATTGCTTGCACGTGTCAGTCATGTGCTTCACTACATTTCTCTGTATATAGCCCTTATAACTACCTTATTCAGGATAGTGTTAAACTATAACAAAAAATGTGATCCACACATGCAAGACCTGCTTGCATCTCAAGTATAAGGATTAGCAAAGAAAATCACTTACGAATTTCACTTAATGACGCCGATCCATAAAGTGATAACTCGTTAGTTGGGGTAGTCCGATATGCAAACTTGTGAATATCATGTGAGTTTGGCGGACACATCCTTTAATATTTTAAGAATATTACCAATCACTCAGATTTGTCTTAATTCAACTATACTCCCGTATAATTGATCGACAATGGACAATTTAGAATAACATAAGTTATTCACGGATTTAAACTTGCAAATATAGGATACAACTATTATTAAATGAAAATTGTAATATCCCGTAAAATTAAAACACTATAAATAAGAGAACATGTAACACGTATATATTATGAGGTAATCATTAGTGATTTAGGACATACAAGTTATCCCAAATTAATTTTATCCTAAATTGATAAATATATATATAATAAAAAGAAAAAGTAAAATGAAAATGTTTAGTTAAGAAAAATAATAATAGATATATATATATATATATATATATATATATATATATATATATATATATATATATATATATATATATATATATATATATATATATATATATATATATATATATATATATATATATATATATATATATATATATATATATATATATATATATATATATATATATATATATATATATATATATATATATATATATATATATATATATATATATATATATATATATATATATATATATATATATATATATATATATATATATATATATATATATATATATATATATATATATATATATATATATATATATATATATATATATATATATATATATATATATATATATATATATATATATATATATATATATATATATATATATATATATATATATATATATATATATATATATATATATATATATATATATATATATATATATATATATATATATATATATATATATATATATATATATATATATATATATATATATATATATATATATATATATATATATATATATATATATATATATATATATATATATATATATATATATATATATATATATATATATATATATATATATATATATATATATATATATATATATATATATATATATATATATATATATATATATATATATATATATATATATATATATATATATATATATATATATATATATATATATATATATATATATATATATATATATATATATATATATATATATATATATATATATATATATATATATATATATATATATATATATATATATATATATATATATATATATATATATATATATATATATATATATATATATATATATATATATATATATATATATATATATATATATATATATATATATATATATATATATATATATATATATATATATATATATATATATATATATATATATATATATATATATATATATATATATATATATATATATATATATATATATATATATATATATATATATATATATATATATATATATATATATATATATATATATATATATATATATATATATATATATATATATATATATATATATATATATATATATATATATATATATATATATATATATATATATATATATATATATATATATATATATATATATATATATATATATATATATATATATATATATATATATATATATATATATATATATATATATATATATATATATATATATATATATATATATATATATATATATATATATATATATATATATATATATATATATATATATATATATATATATATATATATATATATATATATATATATATATATATATATATATATATATATATATATATATATATATATATATATATATATATATATATATATATATATATATATATATATATATATATATATATATATATATATATATATATATATATATATATATATATATATATATATATATATATATATATATATATATATATATATATATATATATATATATATATATATATATATATATATATATATATATATATATATATATATATATATATATATATATATATATATATATCAATAAGAGAGACAAAATTGGTTTCTTATTCCAGCCGTAGTCAAAACAATATGTACAAGATTGTTAATATAAGATTAATGTTTTGTGGATTTTGATAAAAGAAATACATGTAAATATATTCCTCTCGGCCGACACATTCACCATAAACATTCAAAATTTAATCGACTCCTTCATCGCTCCTTTAACCGATCGACCTCTTTGGCCGCATGTTACTCCTTCACTAATATTAGATGCGCAACCTCGCATCACGATTTGAAGAAAAATATATACGAGAGAAACCATGGTGACGTTACGGTGTTCATTTTTGGAGGCCATTCGAAGGGATGTCGAGGTTCTAGTTTGCTTGAGATTGTTTCGGATTGGTTCCTAATTCATTCAATATCTTTTCGAATTCGTTCTGTTTTCGTGACAAGGCATGTGTTCGTCCAAGGAGGTATATTTCGATCAACCTATTTGAATACAAATCCTATATTGTTATAATTGGTATTTCTAGTCCGTTGGTATGTTAAAGAAACTAAGCCTCAATGTTCACCTCACACGCTTAATATCGAGTCCTAAAAATAAGAGACGGAAATAGATTTTTCCTTTTCGAGTTTGAGTATGGACAAGAAATCTGAGTTTTAGTCGACATTGGCCATGCTAAATTATGGGATTAAAGAAAATCATATTACGCAAAATAAATAGTTTAATTAGTCGTATTAAGCAAAGTAAAGTCGATCTTCGAAATGGTTTTAATGGCGTACGAGTAGGTCTAAACGAGGAAGAAGAGTTTAGTGTCATGCCATGATAAAGTGTTTTTCTAACTTAATGTGGTGGTACTAACCAAAAGCTGCATATTTGGAGTTGACTTATTTTCCAATTTAACTAATATTATGTTTAAACTATATTAATATTATGTTTGAAGGCTTTCTTACTAAATTATGTTATTTCACAAATATATATGTCTTTACGTGTTTAAGGAGCTAACAGTACCATCACCAAGGCTCAAAATTGTTTTGTTAGATAATAAAACGTAAAATGGTGTTATGGGCGTTTAAGGAATTTGTAAGGTTTGGCTATTTACTTAACATAGCATGAGTAGAAGACACGTCTAGTAATCGTTTCTGGAAAAACTGAAAAGTAACATATATAACAGTAACAAAACTCTGAATCAAGTTTGAATTATTTTAATGTAGATTTTGTTTTAGATTCATGATGGAGTATCTCAGCTTGTGAAGTTTTAGACGCTTATTCAGGTACGGATATTCTATAGGTTTTTAGGATCTTTGCGGTACAATCTTTTCTCTCAAAACTTTATTTGTTATATATATATAATTGTACGGATATTCTAGGTGGTTATTAGGATCCTTCCGGTAACATCTTTCCTCTTAAAACTTTATTTGATTTGTGTGAAACTTTATTAATATAACGTGCTATTTGAAAAGTTATTTGTTTGTCAGTGTATGTATAAGTATTGTGATATTCCTCACGTTTGATGTACTAACGAGGTTGCCTTTATGATTTTAGATTGGGGAATCATAATATTTTTGGTCTCTATAGTTGTGTCAAAACCGTCTCTTGAAACCCAATTTGAATATAGTCCCGAAAAGATGCATTTGGGTGTTACATTTGATGCGGTGATTCGTACAAGTGTTTCATCAAATATGTCCCTCGAATATTCGTTGGCCCGAAAGATAATACAGTCGCATAATATTAATCATATTCGTGGGCCCTGAAATATTAATACAGTCGCATATTATATGGCATGATAACTCCTGAAATTTTGTGAGAATTGGGTGGACGGAGATGTGATTTTAAGTCTATATTTGGATTTCTTAATGTGTATATATATATTTTAGTTACTGTAATTGTCCAAAAATTCATTTCTGTCTCTTAAAAACATATTTGATATATTTTAGTATATAAGTTGGTCAAAACGGTTTCTTAAGATATGCATATAAGAGTAACCTATCCATGGAGGTCCCATGGGCGCGTTATTGTGACACCGATGACGTGGCACCGGCCGTAGCGGTGTATTTGATTTGATCTACGGTGTCTCCTTTTGATAACCCGGTAGTGGTTCGAGCTCATTATATTATATTTTGATAGGAGGCGTATGGATCGGTCCTAGGTAATATTTTGTTTGACGGTGGGCGCTTATCGTAGTGTCATACGAGGCGTTTGCACCAAAAATGAATGATTAGTGGAGTAGCTACCCTATGATTTCATTCGGCCCTTTGATAAGTAATTTTGTTTGACTCTTATGTGCATTATTTTATGAGACTTGGTTTTATATTATATTTTGGTCTATTGGTTATAAGGCATTTGTGAAACTATACGTATGTGTACCTTGATTTGAAATAAGTTTGTTAAGGTAATAAGTTTGTTTTTAAATATACGTTTCTGCATTTCATATTATATTTCTGCTTTTGTCA
Source organism: Erigeron breviscapus (assembly GCA_034093135.1). Classification (NCBI taxonomy): domain Eukaryota; kingdom Viridiplantae; phylum Streptophyta; class Magnoliopsida; order Asterales; family Asteraceae; genus Erigeron; species Erigeron breviscapus. The sequence goes on from CM067172.1 coordinate 108,430,168, forward strand.
TATCCGTTCACTGGGCTTTTTGCTCAGCCGTATTCATTTTTCTTTCTTATACGACAGGTGGTCAAGCGGGCTTTGGGAACGAGAGAAGAGAGTAGATAGAAGTGGATTTAGCACCCATTGCTTTAGAGTTTTATTTCAAGTTTTAGAAGTATTTATTTTGATTTGTCAGGTTGACTTTGGTTTGACTTTGAATAAGATTAACGCCCTTTTGTCCTTTAAGTTCCTTTTGATATCATTATGTACGTTTTGTAAGTTAGGGGCGTTACAAAAATAAACATACCAAGTATTTTAAATTCATTATTTGAATAATAATTGTTTAACATCCCTTATCCAAATACCAAACACAGATTTGCATGTAACTACCAACAAAACAAAGTCCAATGCTCTTAACATGTTGAGTAAGCTTGCCTTTTGGCAAAGCCTTCGTAAACGGATCAACTAGATAGTCAATCTGTGTGAACTTTGAGTAGATTGATTTCACCAATTTCTATAGTTCTCGAACATGGTGATATCTTTTTGGATAGTGTTTGACACCTTTCTGAACTCTAGGTTCGTAGGCTATAATGATTGCTCCACAATTATTGCAATACATTTCCATAGGTACATTTATTTGTGGGAGTAACATGTAGTAAACTTCCTAATTCAAACAACTTCCATCTCAGCTTCTTAAGATTCTATGTACTCAATTCTGTTGTAGATTTTCAGTAGTAGTTCACTTGGTACTTTTCCAATCTACTACGTCTCCATTTATATGAAGACATATCCTGTTTGATATTTTATATCATCTTAATCGGTTTGAAATCCAGGGTCGTAGTATCTAGTAACCATTAACTCCGCTTCAGGATTTCCGCCACAAACAAGAACATATCTCGGGACGCGAGGACCATATGAGGTCTAAGTACCCACAATTGTTTAGTGATTAGTGTTTTATCGAATTTCGGGACGAAATCCTTTTAACGGGGGAATAATGTAACATCCGCTATTTTGACTCAATTGACTTTATGTGCAATTTGACTAATTTTCGTACTTAATGATGTTACTGGGCTCATTTTATGATTATTGACTAGATGACATGTTAAATGGGTCGATGGACCAACTTATTATATGACTCGGTATATGACGTATACATAATTAGCTAGTTAATTGTATGGGTCAACCCATGGGTTAACCATAACCCATGACCCAAATCCATACCCAACCTTATCCCCAACCAACTCCTTCCACCTCCCATCCATTCATTCATCCAATTACTCTTTCATTTCTCTCTCTAAATTATTCCAAGAACACACTCTTACACCTCTCTCTCTAACCAATCATCATCATTTAATGTTATTTGAGATAGATTAGTGCAAGAATAATTAACTTCATCATCATTACTACATCATATCAAAAATTGGAAGTCAAAAGTGCAAGGATTATCCAAGTGGGTCAAATTTTCGGGTTTGAGCTTGTGGTGATTTTTGGTAAGTAAAACTTCACTCAAATTAATTACACTTATTAACATGTTTTTCCGGATGACTTACCGGGATTACCTCCATCTCGAGAACTCGATTTCCGTATCAATCTTATCCCCGGAGCCGCGCCCGTGGACAAAAGCTCCTTATAGACTTGCCTTAACCGAATTGCAAGAGCTAGAAACTCAACTCAAAGAACTCCAAGAAAAGGGTTTCATTCGCCCTAGCCAATCACCTTGGGGTGCTCCCATTCTCTTTGTCAAGAAGAAAGATGGGTCTTTTAGATTGTGTATTGACTACCGGGAGTTGAATAAGCTCACGGTGAAGAACCGGTATCCCCTTGCTAGAATCGATGACCTTTTTTACCGACTTCAAGGTGCTAAGCACTTTTCAAAAATCGATGTTCGCTCGGGTTATCATCAACTTCGAGTACATGAAGATGATATTCATAAAACGGCTTTCGTACAAGGTATGACCATTTTGAATTCACCGTTATGCCTTTTGGGTTGACCAATGCACCGGCGGTGTTCATGGATTTGATGAACCGGGTGTGTCGACCTTTCTTGGACAAGTTCGTCATTGTCTTTATAGATGACATCCTTGTTTATTCTAAAACAAAAGAGGAGCATACCGAGCACTTGCGTCAAGTGCTCGAACTTTTGAGAAAAGAGAAGTTGTATGCTAAATTCTCCAAGTGTGAGTTTTGGTTAGAAAAGGTCCACTTCCTTGGTCACATGGTGAGCAAGGATGGTATTCATGTGGACCCAAGCAAAATCGAAGCGGTCAAGGATTGGAGAAGACCCGAAACACCATCCGAGATCCGTCAATTCCTTGGATTGGCGGGTTATTATCGGAGATTCATTGAAAATTTCTCCCGAATTACACAACCTCTCACACTCTTGACTCAAAAGGAAAGAAGATTTGAATGGGGTGATAGACAAGTACAAGCCTTCCAAACTCTTAAGGATAGGTTGTGTGATGCACCTATCTTGACTCTTCCGGATGGAGTTGAAGACTTTGTCGTTTATTATGATGCCTCGGGACAAGGTTTGGGTTGTGTCCTCATGCAAAAGGGCAAAGTCATTGTTAGGTCCAGTTTGACTGGACCCACTCCAGACTTGAAGACTGGAGCGTCACTGAAGATTTGTCCAGAAATAATGGAAGACCAGTAAGCATCTCACTTGTATAGGAAATCTGGAGCTCACCAGATTTCAGCTTACTGGACTTCACTCCAGTCCAGATCGATTCTACTGAAGACATTCTTACTGAAGTCAAAGACTGAAGTTTGAAGAAAGAAGACTGACAAGCAGTGGAGCCCACTGACAGTCTTACCAGATCTCCTGAATGGAGCTTTGTCAGTGTTCTAGACCTTACAAGTCTGAACACTGATTACGAGGAATTGACTTTTTGCCTTTACACACTTTTACACGGACAATCCATTTGTCTATTGATAAAAGTACAATACGTGTAAAGGTGGTTGGTTAAAAGGATGACAAGTCACATCAACATGACTTTATCCTTGTACTTTAACCAATGCATTTAAGGAATTAAAGTTGTTTCCTTAAATGCATGCAACCATATTTGTACGGCATAATAAATTCACTATTGAATTTATTTGCCTATAAATACCAAGTCACATACCTCGTCCAATTTACTTTTTGCATAATTGGTGAATTTGTCTAAATACTCTCGATCGTAACAAGGAATACTTCACAACTTTAAGTGTTTCGATCAAAGGAGAATATTTAGCAAATATAGATCATTTGTAATTCATAGGTTGTTAGGATATTTACATACTTGTAATATCTTGGTTCCGCAACAACCTTGTATTTTATTTAACATCATAAATAAAATACACTTGAAAATTACATTGTGTTCCACCTTTACATTATTTATTGCTTTAAGTCTTGTATTACTTTATTTATATACTTGCATTTATATTTAAGTAATATTAGTCCAATCTAGTGCATACTTGACTTGTTGTATTTTACACTAGTGGGTTAAACCATCAAGTAAGGGACTTACAAGTGGTATCAGAGCAGAAGGCTAACATATTTGCCTAGATCTGCTTCTTGATGGCCAACCCAGAAAATACACAAGGAGGTTTCAGTCTTGGTCCTGATCCTATTCAAAATGATAAAAATGAACCACCACCTGTTATTAACAATAATCCCCCACCTCCTCCTACTCCTGCTTCTCCACATGTGCATGTGCACTACTCGAACACTCATGTTCCTAAATTTAGTGGGAACAATGATGAATTCGGAACGTGGAAGGCTAGGATGATACTCCATGTTACTGGCATTGAGAGGAATATGATTAAAATTTTAAATGAAGGTCCTTATATTCCCAAATCTCCTCTCAACCCACTTCTTGATCCAACTGGATCTAGATCTGGAAAGGAAAAAAGGGAGGAACACTGGTCTGAAGAGGAGAGGAGACTGGTAAATCTTGATACCATCCTTAAAAACATGATCCTCGGGGCTGTTCCAGAAACCCTCATTCCCACACTAGTTCTCTATCTCAGTGCTAAAACCATGTGGGATGTACAGGTGAACCCAGTATGAAGGGGGTGATGACACTGTTGTTACCAGAAAGGTCTCCCTAAACAAGAAGTATGAGTCATTTTTTGCTCTCCTCAATGAGTCTCTTACTAGTACTTACACCAGATTTATGAGCATTATAAACCAGTTAAGAGGATTGGGGGTGGAGAAGGACAAGGATATACTTCTGGAGAAATTTTGTGATATTTTGCCCACCAAATGGTCTCACATGATTTTGGTTCTAAGACAAGGAAAAACTTTGCATACTCATACTTTATCAACCTTGTATGGAGCTTTTAGATTTACTGAGGAAAACCAAGCCCAAAGAATTGAGGCTGAAAAAGATGCTTTAAATCATGCTTCCAGTAGTTCCACTGTGGTCAGCCACACTGAACCACCATGTGTGGCATTAATGTCTTGCGATAATGTATTTTCTATGAAAAAGATGATGTCTGAACTAATGGAATCTGGAGTCACAAATAATATCTCACCAGACTGTGATGAAGCTGACAGTGATGACCTTGTTGCAATGATTGCTAAAACGTTTAACCATTTTAAGCAAGAGCAAATAGGCCCACTGGACAACATGCACCCAGTTCCTCTACTGACAAGACCAATCTGACATGCTTTAAGTGTGGCAGAAAAGGTCATTTCATGAAGGAGTGCAAGTCCAGTCAGTTCATTTCTCAGTCTGGTCCATCTATTTCCTATAACAGGCCTCATGATAGCTACAAGTACAAGTACAAAAAGCTTAAGGCTCAAATTGCTCTCATGTCTGCAGAAAAAGATAATAATAAATGCATGATTGCAACCACTGAAGAAAAATGGGTTCCCTCTGATGATTCATCTGATGATGAAGAAGAGGAAAAAGATTGTTGTTTTATGGCTCTGGCTGATGAAGAGCATCTGGTGAAGGAGGATGTCACATCTGGAAGATGGGTGGACATTGTGATTAAAAAGGTTAGTGAATATGATCTTGAGACTGACCAAGAATTAAAATTGGACATTGTTGAAGCTCTTAATGCTGATTTAATTTTGTTGAAACTGTTAGATCTGACATGTCAAAAGGTTTTGAAACAGATTTCACTGAACTTTCAATTTTACAATCAAAATTAAAAGAGCTCCAGGATATTGAGCTAACTTTTCAAGCACAAGTTTTGGTAACTATAAGTCCCAAATATGATGGTTAAACCCGACTGACAAGTAATTCTAACTGGAAATAGACCAGTTCAGAATACGATCCAGATATGGATAGAAACAATGAAGTAAATGACTAAAGGTAAATAACAAGAAACTATATAAATAATATGTATAGATCAAGTATGTAGCATTGAGACACGATGTACTTTTTCAATGTATTTGATTTATTGATATAAACAAATACAAAGGTTGTTGCGGAACAAAGATAAACACCAAAGTGTAAATATCTAAACAACCTAGATATACAAGTGATCTAATAACTTGGAAATACTCGTAAGAATTACTTAGAGTATATCTCACAAGTTGCAATGCTAAAGTTTCAAGCATTTTGCAAGTTGTGAGAAGCCTTTATATTTATAGGCAAGGTTCATGTTGATGTGGACCAGGCCGTACAAATATGGTTGGGAGCATTTAAGGAATTAAAGTCAATTCCTTAACATGCATACTTTTAAGGTTAAGTGTGAAAGTTATTTGATGTGACATTTCATACTTTATTCCCAACCTTTTACTCAACCTTGTACTTGTTAATAGATAAAGCTATTAACTGGGTAAAGGTTGGAAAAGTAAAAATGCTTCCTCGTAATCAGTGCAAAGTGTTGTAAGTACTTTACACTGAGATGCTTCAGTATTCGATCAGGTAGAATCTTCTCTGGTTTATGCTTCTGAGATGATTCTCTTTCTTCAGTCTTCAGTCTTTGACTTCAGAATGAATGCTTTCAGTTTACCTGATCTGAAACTGAAGTGAAGCTTCAGTGAACTTAATTCTGAAGAGGTTCAGAATTCTGTACAAGTATCTTCACTGAACTTCAACTATTTCTGAACAAATTATACTTGGTCGATTTTCAACCCAACAAATTCCCCCCATTTGTTCTGAAATAGTGCATGCATCTCAGACTTCTATCTATACATGTTTGTAAGTCTGAAATGCAAGTTTTAGTTTAAGTTGTAAAAATTTTCTAAGGACATCTTATAGATCATTGATGCCTCAGAATTTTCTGGTTGTTTTTCTAACTTAAACTTATTATCTACTTGTTGGCTACAATTTGTAACATATATATACAGACATATTTGTTTGTTACAAATGCAAATAAAAATACAAGTAAATAATATTCTGAAGAAGGAAACTACTTCTTTGCAGCCCTTGAGCCAGAAGGAGCTTCAGTAGCTTTCCTCTTCAGTGGAGAGTGATCCTTCTTCCCAAACAATCTGGTCTCCATCTCTACCTTGGCCTGCATCTTTTGTTGTATTCTAGATAGCCATGCACCAATTAGAGCAGATTTTGGCTTCGCCTTCAGAATCTGGATCATCTCTCTATGCTCAGCCAAGCCAAATTCATGAACTGAAACCTGAGTATATTCTTCAGCTGCCCTTCCTTCTCTGGTCACCACCAGATCAAATAACTTCAATCCACCAGCCTTAGTTATTTCAACATCAATTATTTTGGCTGGATGAGATCGATGCTTCAGATAATGCTCATATTGATCCTTTTCATGCTTTCTTTGGATCTTAGCAGCATCATCAGAAATGGGCTTGAAGGTAGAAAGGTCAGCATCACGAATATTCTTCCTTGAAGACCTTGGTCCAGTCACTTTGGGTTTTGTGGGTGGCCTTGACAATTGCCTTTCAACCTTGGCAACTTCAGCTAGAATCTCTTTCTTTTTCAATTCCATCTCATTCATTCTATTTTTCTTCAAGTCTTCAATAGACAACTTGAAGGTGAGACTTTACAGCTTTTGTTCCAGAGGTGAATACATCATCCCACACTCGTATTCAAGCATATCAACTAATGCTTTCTGCACTCTTGGATCATTTTTGATTTTCTGATATCTTTCCAGTGAAAGACCAAGAGCTGCAGCATCTATGTGATCAAGGGTCCCCATCGAGAGATGTTGTGCCCTTTCTCTTTCCTTGTTTTCCCTCCACATAATAAACTGATTAGAGACTTGCTTCTGCAGAGCCTCTAATTTCTTGCCATCTGCATCAAGATTATGTAAGGGGTAACCATGTTCATCAACATTCTCACCAACCACAAGTCCAGAACCCTTAGAACCTTTGGACTTGGGTTCTTCCACCATTTGGGCCTTGCCCTTATCTTTCTTTGCAGAATCAGAAACCTGGACTTCAGATTTCTGAAGTCGTTCCCCCTGAACTTAGGCACTACCAGATGGTACCTCAGTTTGCTTCTTGGTTGCTTCTATCAATTCTCGAGTACTTGCAAGCAGACCAATCGGCACATCTTTTCCCCCTTTGGGGACCTCTGAAGGCAATTTTGCCAATTCTTCAATTGCCATCTGCATATTCTTCAGAGGTTCCCACCTTTGTTGTTTTAGACAGTCAGCCAGTCCCTTAGACAATTGAGCAAACTGAGACCTTAATCTGAAATTAGAGTTCAGGTTCAGTGCTTCTTTATTAACAACTTCATTCAGCTACTTTCTATCGTCTTCAGTGAAAGATGGAGGAGGAGGAGGAATAACAACAGTTTCCTTCTTCAGAAGGGTCAGAATTTCATCCAGTTGTTTTGACTGGTCCTTCACTGATTCACCAAGAGTGGATATTGATTTTTGTACACCTTCAACAGCCTTATCCACTCTCTTGTTTGTATCCTTAGTGAGTTCAGAGACCATCAATCTGACCTTCTCTTCAACCTTTTCATCCACAGAAGCTGAAATCTGAGCAACAAGTTCCTGAGATAGCTCAGACTTCATCTTCTCAACAATACCAACACTTAGAGAAACCCCAAATTTCTTTTCATCAAAACTAGGCTTCTTCACCAACTCATTTACCTCCTTCCCGACTGCCATGACCTCTTGTTTCATTATTTCAACACTAGATGTCAAGTTCGCAACAACTGAAGCTTGCACATCTCTTTTGGTCAGTCTGAAGGCTTCCCTGATGGCTGAACTAATTTTGTTACATGAATGTACCAGCTCATTAAGCTTCCCACTTACTAGTCCCTTATTTCCAGCAACCTTGGTTAACTCAGTGCCAAGGAACATCTGAGCACCCTTCATTTTAGCAGTGGAACTAGTATTGGCAGTTAGAGATTTTGTCAAGTCCTCCACCTTGAGAAGTAGGCTTTGGACTTCGGTGTTTTGCCTCTCTAACTGTGCTTCTACACTCAAAGGAGGAGGTGGTTGTGCAGAAACAGAAGCCACAAAGGGAATATTGCCAAGCCCATCCAATGCTTTTTCAATTTGCATTTCAGTTGGACTATCAGATTCAGTAGCAGAGTCCAACTCCTTCTCAGACGGTTCATCATAATTGATGGGTTTTGGCACTTGGTGAATTTGTGGATGTAAGTGATGAAGTTGTGGTTGAAAACGAGGTGAAGTAACGTATGAAGGTGTAGAGCCCTAAACAAAATTCAAAACCTTTTTCAAAGAAAGATAAAAATGTTCCTCCAGTCGAGAAGAAAAAGAAAAAGGTTTCAAAACTATCTACTCCAATTGTATTTTCAGAGAAATCTATTATACAAGAAAGTGAACTCAACCAGATACCCCCAGGGACCTATAAGGGAGGGTCCAGTGAACCCATCAGTCGATGGGTTCCCAAAACTAACTAATTAATCTGGTGGATGTGCAGGGCGATCGAAAGAAATATATTTGGTATCTTGACAGTGCTGCTGGCAGGACAATGACCGGATGTAAGACCCTGCTGGAGGAGTTCATAATTTCTGATGGACCCTCCATTACTTTTGGAAATGATGGTTGTGGAAAGACTGAGGGATATGGTGTTCTGAACAATGGACAAGTCAAATTCAGACGAGTTGCTTATGTGAATGGTTTGAAATATAACCTGATCAGTGTTAGTCAACTATGTGATGATGGCTATCAAGTTCTGTTCAATATTGCTCAGGGCATTGTATTCAACAAGGACTGGAAGGTAGTATTGATTGCTCCCAGAAGAGGAAATGTGTATGTTATGGATATGGAAAGCTCTCCTTCAGAGCAGTGTTTCTATACTCAAGCTGATAAAGACACAAACTGGTTATGGCATAAAAGGTTATCCCATTTAAATTTCAAAAATATTAATAAGTTGTCTAGAAAACAACTGGCAGATGGGATACCTTCAATTTCCTTCAAAAAGGAAAGGCCATGTCCAGGATGTGAGATGGGGAAGCAGAAACGTGCCAGTTTCAAGACCAAGCAGAATTTTAGCATATATGAACCACTTCATATGCTCCATATGGATCTTTTTGGTCCAGTGAATGTTCAGACTCGTGCTGGTAAAAGATACACCCTGGCGGTTGTCGATGAATTTTCCAGATATTGCTGGGTTATCTTTCTCAGGTCTAAAAATGAAGCTGCTGCTGAAATCATCGCTCTTATTAAGCAAATTGAGCTCAAATATAAGCGAAAAGTGTGTCAGTTAAGAAGTGACAATGGAACAGAATTCCAGAATGCTACACTGGAGTCATTCTGTACTGACACTGGCATCTCTTAGAATTTCTCTTCAGCATGAACTACAGAGCAAAATGGAGTTGTAGAAAGAAAAATTCGAACGCTGATAGAAGCTGCCAGGAGTATGCTTGCTGAATCTGGTCTCCCAACCAGTTTCTGGGTTGAAGCAGTTGCTACTGCTTGCCACACTCAGAACCGGTCTGTGTATATCAAAAGTCACAAAAAGACAGCCTATGAAATATTTAGAAATAGAAAACCAAATATTGGTTATTTTCACGTTTTTGGATGTCCAGTTTACATCCTTAACGACTCCAGTCAGTTAGGCAAATTTGATGCCAAAGCTGATGAAAGATATTTCTTAGGTTATTCTGCAATTCGCAAGGCCTTCAGAGTCTATAACAAGAGACTGGAGAAGGTTCATGAGTCCATACATGTCACATTTGATGAGTCAAATGCAGCAATCAATAAAAAGCTGTAAAGTCCCTCACACGATGGTTTAACCCACGAGTGTAAAATAACAAGTCAAGTATGCACTAGATTGGACTAGTATTACTTTAAATACAAATGCAAGAATATAAATAAAGTAATAAAGACTTAAAGCAATATTTAAACAAGTAAATAAATGGTGGAACACAAATGTAATTTTCAAGTGTATTTTATTTATTGATGTTAAACAAAATACAAGATTGTTGCGGAACCTAGATATTACAAGTATGTAACTATCTAAACAATCTTTGAATTACAAGTGATCTATACTTGCTAAATAATCTCCTTGGATCGATATACTTAAAGTTGTGAAGTATAACTATTATGATCGAGAGTATTTTAGCAAGTTCACCAAATTGCAAAAAAGTAATTTGTACGAGGTATGTGACTTGGTATTTATAGGCAAATAAATTCAACAGTGAATTTATTATGCCGTACAAATATGGTTGCATGCATTTAAGGCAACTACTTTAATTCCTTAAATGCATTGGTTAAAGTACAAGGATAAAGTCATATTGATGTGACTTGTCATCCTTTTAACCAACCACCTTTACACACGTATTGTACTTTTATCAATAGACAAATGGATTGTCCGTGTAAAAGTGTGTAAAGGCAAAAGTCAATTCCTCGTAATCAGTGTTCAGACTTGTAAGGTCTAGAACGCTGACAAAGCTCCAGTCAGGAGATCTGGTAAGACTGTCAGTGGGCTCCACTGCTTGTCAGTCTTTTTTCTTCAAACTTCAGTCTTTGACTTCAGTGAGAATGTCTTCAGTAGAAACGATCTTGACGTGAGTGAAGTCCAGTGAGCTAATCTGGTGGAATCCAGATTCCTGTATAAGTAAACAGCTCACCGGTCTTCTATTATTTCTGGACAAATCTTTAGTGCCGCTCCAGTCTTCAAGTCTGGAGTGGGTCCAGTAAATCTGGACCTAACAAAAGCCAACCCTTGATACTCCCCCAGTTACTCCAATTGTCTTATGTGAATCTGATCCTATCAACTACAATAAGGATTCAGAAGACACAGTTCCCAGTCATCCTGATCTGGAACCTGTTCAGATTAAGAGACCCCCTAGTAGTACTCCTTTCTATCCTTCAATAAGTTTCAAACTACCCTCTGAACTTATTATTGGATCAGATGTTCGTACTACTCCCCCAGTATCAGATTCAGTTGAAACTGAACCAGTTCTCCAGGAAATGCCTACAAATGAGGAATTTCATGATGCACATCGTGATCTTAATGACTCTGATGAAGATATGGAGATAGCTTATGAAGAACCTTGGGTGCTAGTTGATAATAATTCAACTGACGCACCCCAACTGAATTCTTGCACTGATATTGTTATTCATAACAATCCTGGTCAATACTCTAGGTGGTCAAAAGCACATCCTATTGATCAAATCATAGGAGATTCCAGTAGAGGGGTTCAGACCAGAAGAGCCTCCAGTGATCAATGTTTATACATCAACTTCTTATCACTGATTGAACCGAAGAAGATTGACGAGGCTATGGAAGATCCAAGCTGGGTGATTGCTATGCAAGAAGAGCTACACCAGTTTGAAAGGAATAAGGTTTGGAACCTGGTTCCTTTCCCAGTTGGCAAGAAAGAACCAATTGGAACCAGATGGGTCTTCAGGAACAAGGTAGATGAAGATGGCCATGTTGTCAGAAACAAGGCCAGATTGGTTGCACAGGGGTATTTCCAATCAGATGTTGATTTTGATGAATCATTTGCTCCAATGGCTAGACTTGAAGCGATCAGAATATTCTTAGCATTTGCTGCTCATCATCAATTCAAGGTCTACCAGATGGACGTAAAGAATGCATTTTTGAATGGAAAACTAGAAGAAGAAGTTTATGTCAGGCAACCACCAGGTTTCGTTGATGAAAAACATCCTCACTGGGTATATCGTCTGGACAAAGCACTTTATGGTCTCAGACAAGCTCCACGTGCCTGGTATGACACTCTGACTAAACACCTATTGAAAAATGGCTTTAAAAGACGTGCAATTGACAATACCTTATTTATTCTTCGTGAAAGAGGCAATCTTTTGCTGGTACAAATTTATGTTGATGATATTATTTTTGGGTTTACTGATGAAAATATGTGCAAGAAATTTTCTAAAATTATGTCTTCAGAATATGAGATGAGTTTAATGGGTGAATTAACATTTTTTCTAGGTCTTCAGATTAAATAAACCAGTGATGGTATTTTTATTAATCAAGAAAAATATGTTAGAGATCTATTAAGAAATATGATATGAACTCTTCACCATCTAAACCCACTCTAATTTCTGAACCACTCACTCTGGACTCGGATCCAGATGGAAAACCAGTGAACACCACTGTCTATAGAGACATGGTTGGTTCACTGATGGAAAACCAGTGAACATGTTTATGTGCCAGATATCAGTCTAATACAAAAGAATCTCATATGCTTGCTGTAAAGCGCATACTGAAATACCTTAAAGGTGTCCCCAGTTTGGGCCTTTGGTATTCCAAAGGCTCAGGCATGGATCTAATGGGTTATTCAGATTCAGATCATGCAGGTTGTAAGATAGACAGGAAATCCACTACCGGTGGATGTCATTTCCTTGGTGGCAAACTGGTCAGCTGGACCAGTAAGAAGCAAACTTCAGTTTCATTGTCAACTGCTGAAGCTGAGTATGTATCTGCAACCAGTTGTTGTGCTCAGATACTCTGGATGAAAAGCCAGTTGCTTAATTATGGTATTAAGTATTCAAAGACCCCAATCTTTTGTGAAAATACCAGTGCCATTGCTATCTCAAACAATCCAGTCATGCACTCAAAGACAAAGCACATTGACATCAGGTATCATTTCATTCGTAATCATATTATGAAAAATGATATTGAAATCCATTTTATTCCCACTGACAAACAACTCGCTGACATTTTTACTAAAACTACTGGATGTAAAAACCTTTGAACATCTTGTTGGTGAGTTGGGAATGTTGAACCCTTAAATCCGGAACCTTGTTATGAACGCCTTTGTGACACTGGCAGGGTTCTTTGATTTCTAGATTTATAAATCTATACCAGCTTAGCTATCGAACGCCTTTGAAATACTATCTTTGCATTAATAGATTTATGGATCACCATTCCAGGGGGAAGACTCAGACCATATATTTTTGTCCTTAAAATGTTTTTAATTTCAGGATGAATTTATTTTCCCACTGAAAGAAATTTTTTTTCTGGAAAATATCACTGGTACGTTTCTGGAAGTCCTCCAGAGTACCATTAGTGCATACTTCACTGGCATAATCCACCAGTGATCCTGGAGTGTCCAGTCAACCTCCAGATGTACTAAAATGAGTCATGGTATGTCAGTCATAATATTTTAATACCTGGTCATTGTGTATGCCACGTAAGCAAACATTTTGAATGGATAGTTACTGTTTCTATCCACGTGGCATAACATTTTTCAAACTTAATGATGGATATTTTACCTTGGGAAGATAAAAAGTACAAGTTGGTTATTTTTGTGGGCTGTCAAACTGTCATACATTTATGTGTGATGGGATGCATTAAATGCGGATTTCAAAACCGATCAAAATTACTTTGAATAATTTCAAATTAACCGTTTTGAATTCCATTTTCTCTCTCCTCTATAAATACCCATATTTACTCTTTTTCACTTCATTTCGAAAGTATTTACTCCCAAAATTCCTTCATTTACTCTCTTTTTCATTCAATTTCCAATCATCACTCTCTTTCATCATAAATTCATAAAATCTAACCCTAAAAAGCTGTAAATCATCATCATTTCTTTCTTTTCTGGGTTATTTGCTTGTATAAAATGGCTCATCGACAATCAAACTCCAACAAAAATCTTCTTTCTGCTACTTATGCTCCTCCTGCTGCTGTTAAAAGAGCACCACATATTTCTTTAGAAGCATCGGCCATTCGAATAAACATGAATAATTGGATTGCAAAACTTTCAAGCACCCATGATCCTCAATCAATCATTGGGCGAATGAATGCCTTCTTTCTTAGTTGTCCACTTTATGGTGCCCTAACTCTCAACCCAGGGAATATGTACCATGAATACTTATGTGAATTCTGGTACACAGCAGTGTATGTGGAGCAAGATCAATCAATCCACTATACATTGAAACAAGGCACCAGGGCCTTCACTCTCACCGTTGATTCATCTCTCAGGGATGCCCTTCGATTAAATTATTTTGCAGAAAATGAAATGGGCATTACACTTCCCTCTGGCATAATTATGAGGGATGTGTGTAGGCAGATGAGGCACACTGATATATTGGATGAGCATGGCCAGCTTCAGAGAAAAGGAACAATCTACATGAGCAAGCTGACAGACTCATGGAGATTCTTTTTTACTCACTTGGTTGAATGTTTGGGAGGCAGCTCTGGAGGGTTAGATCAGATTAACCAGACACAACTCTAGATTGCATATTGCCTATGGTTTGGATACAGGGTGGATTTTGCTCAGATCTTATTTGATGATCTTGTTGAGTGTCTGAAAGTGAAAGGTAGAAAAGCTCATGTACCTTTTATTCGTTTCCTTTCACTTGTTTTTAAAAGAGCTCTTCGTAATGAGTATGATTATGAGTCAAATCATTTTTCTGTTTGTGAGTATATGAGGGATTTAACCCAATTAAAATCTACAACTGGTGAAGTTGATATCCCTCCTAATATGCTCAACCATTTTCGAAATGATGAAACCGATGCATCATCACCAGATGAGTTGGAAGAGGCTCCAGGCGGGCTTCAAAATAATGAAGGACCCACTGAAGCAGTAACCCAGGTGGTTCCTGAACCTCAGCAGAATGCGAATATCTTACCTGAAAACCCCTCCATACGACCAAGAAATGTTAGACCTCGTCCTAAGAAAGTGGGAGATGTGGTCGCTCCCAGTAGTGCCGTTGATAGCCATCCAGGTTCCTCCCAACGGGAATCTGGAGATGTCTCAAGGGAAAACTTACAAGCAACCACTCCCAACATTCTTGTAGGGGTGAGTGGTGAAGAAAATAGAGGGTCAACCCAACCCTCAGTAGAGTCCGTGTCAACACAATCTCTTTTACATAGCCATATTTCTGACACAACTCTTGCACAGACTGGGGTTACTGGAGCCTCAGCTCTAGTAATTCCAGTTTCACATTCTTCGGCTGGTGATATAATAAATGCATATGGTACTTTGATTGTGGAACAAAAAAATGTTGAACAGGATGCTCAGATTGATTTGAATGGGGAACTTGGTGATCAGACAGTTGGTGAAGCTCCAGTATGGGAAGAAGATGAGTCACCTTTGTCTGATGATGATAATTTTGATGCAAACATGGATTTTCTGGGTGATATTACTTCATCAGATATACCTCCTCCACCAGAATCCACTGATATGCCACCACCTCCTGAATCATTGAATGCTCCACCACCGCCACCAGAATCAACCTTTGTACCTCCTCCACCACCACCATCTTCACTTCCTCCAAATACACCATACTTCAACCCAGTTCTCGCCAAATTTCATCAGTTCAACCTCCACCACTTGAAACACCACTGGACTTTCCTGAACACCGTGTGCTGGACTCCACTGTTATAACATATGAAACATCCACTAAAGGAGTCCAGACACAAGTTTCTCTGGTCACCAGGATTGCTTCTGAACTTGCTCCTCCAAGTGGTCTCTCCACTTCTTCTTCAACCGAGGTCCAAGGCCTTTTAAATAAGGTGGCGGACCTGGAGAGATCACTCCAGTCTTCTTCACAGGTTGTTTCTGAATTTAAATCCTTATTATCAAATAATCTTGCATCAGAAATGAACCTGTTTGCTGGAAATGAGAAGCTGGTATTTGAGAAGTTGAATGAACTGGTACTGGCCACCAACAAAAATTCTGAAACTATTAAAGTGGCAGTCCAGGGTTTGGAAGAGAAACTGGTAGCTTCTGTTCAGACTGCAGTCAAGGCAGAAACTGTACAACCACTGGCAGGTCTGAAAGAAGAAGTTCAGAAGTTGACTGAGTCAGTAAGCCATTTGGAAAGCAGGCCAGCCCTCGACCAGAACTCTGTTGTCAGTCACATCAGTGATGAGTGTGCTAAGAAGTTCAGACACAACATGTTGGAAGAAATCATTGAAGAGATTTCTGGGTCAGTTTTAAGAAGTATTCAAGATGGGCTGCTGCCTCAAGTGGTGAGAATGATTGATAATGAATTGCCAAAGCACTTGCCTTCAGAACTTCAATTTATCAAGAAGGAAGTGACTGAGCTTAGAAAGACTGTTAATATCACCACTCCAGTAGCAGGCAGAACGTTTGGCTCTTCAGACAGACATATGCTTGAGCAGTTGTGGAAAGATCTCCAGTCAAGAACTTGTGATCATTCCAAGGGGAAAAAATCTGCTGCTTCTGTTGCTACTGAGATAGTTCCTGAGGGGTTGATTAAGAAGAAAAAGGAAGTTGTGGCAAGTGAAATTGAAAAAGCCTTTGGTACTGAAGCCATTGTGCATGAAGAAGATGATGCTGGTACTGATGCCAGTAAGCCACAGTTTGAAGAATTCCCAGACATCACCACCACTTTGAAGAATTTGAAAAGAAAGAAACACGTGGTGTCTGGAGAAGAAATTGAAGAGAATGTGGAAGATGAAACCACTGAAGGTTTACCTGAAAGGGAGTCAGTAGATGTTGAAACATCTAAGAGACTGGAACAGCAAGGCATTTTAATTGACATCTTCAAAAGAACTCAAAGAGAAGGGTTGCTGGCCCATAAATTAGAGATGGCAAATATGGGAACTCTGGATTCATACAATGCTGGCAGATTGGGCATTCACGTTGATGTGTACAAGTTAATGAAAGATGATCCCAGAGTTCACCAATGTCTTGATGATATGGACGATGTATATGTTCGTTCCAGATACTCTGAAGATGAACAAAAATTTGATGCTGAAACATATGGTCGCCATGTTCAGGAGTTGATTGAGTTAAGGAAGCAGGAGTTAGTTGACCTCCAGAAAAAGGTCAGGTCAAATGCTGCAGCTCTGGAGAACGAGTACAGAAAGAAAATGAAAGGTGGACCCAGACTCCCATCCATAAAAACAAAGGCTGCCAGAGATGCAGATCTCATTACCTTCATTCCGCTGGATACTTCCAAAAGAATTGATCAAGTTCAAGTTCAGAAAGTTTTGGATGATCTGAAAGTGTCCAGGGAAACTGAAGCAATGATCCAGATGGCAAAACAAAAAGACAAATATAATGAACTGATGATGTTCAGGGCAAATGCCAGAAGGATCATAGGTGCTGAGATAAAACTGGCCGAAAATCATAAAAATTTGACCAAGTTTGAGGTTAAGCTAACCAGAGAGGGTAATTTTGTTGATGAAAGGAAGAATACTTCAGTCCAGGCGTTTGGGTGGTCTGAACTGAAGGAGATTGGCTTGACATTCAGGGGGAAGACTGATGTGTCTCCAGATGTCAAAGCATTTTTGAAAAGAATTGAGAATGTATGGAAAAGGAAGCAACAGATGGAAATTGCATTAGGCATGAGATCTCCAGATGCTTCACCTTCTCCAAAGAGAAAGGCCACTGAAGATGCACCAGGACAAGCTTCAAAGAGAAGGGCCTGACTCTTTTATCATCTTACTTGTATTTGTATTTATTTTAAATCAAAGTTGTAACTTTTTATATGTTGATGTCTGTAAATAAAGTTGCAAGCTTTTGATTCAAAAGTAAGTGATCAGATTAAGTCTAAGTTAGAACTAAAAGATCAAAGCTGGAACACTGATGATCTATAAAGTGTTCTCCAGTAATTTAAATTTTTAGACTTAGTCAAAATCAAGTGTTTTTCAAGCATACAATTGTATAGATAGAAGCTTGAAAAACCTTGCATTAATTCTGAACAAATAGGGGGAATTTGTTAGGTCTAGTTTGACTGGACCCACTCCAGACTTGAAGACTGGAGCGTCACTGAAGATTTGTCTAGAAATAATGGAAGACCAGTAAGCATCTCACTTGTATAGGAAATCTGGAGCTCACCATATTTCAGCTTACTGGACTTCACTCCAGTCCAGATCAATTCTACTGAAGACATTCTTACTGAAGTTTGAAGAAAGAAGACTGACAAGTAGTGGAGCCCACTGACAGTCTTACCAGATCTCCTGACTGGAGCTTTGTCAGTGTTCTAGACCTTACAAGTCTGAACACTGATTATGAGGAATTGACTTTTTGCCTTTACACACTTTTACACGGACAATCCATTTGTCTATTAATAAAAGTACAATACGTGTGTAAAGGTGGTTGGTTAAAAGGATGACAAGTCACATCAACATGACTTTATCCTTGTACTTTAACCAATGCATTTAAGGAATTAAAGTTGTTTCCTTAAATGCATGCAACCATATTTGTACGGCATAATAAATTCGCTGTTGAATTTATTTGCCTATAAATACCAAGTCACATACCTCGTCCAATTTACTTTTTGCATAATTGGTGAATTTGTCTAAATACTCTCGATCGTAACAAGGAATACTTCACAACTTTAAGTGTTTCAATCAAAGGAGAATATTTAGCAAATATAGTATAAGTCCCAACTCGTTAGATGGTACTACTGAAGACACCTCTATGTCGATGGTGGAGTTACTTTGCAATATATGCACTGAACTGGAGATGACCAGTTGCAGTGTGTATATACCAAGTTCTAGATAGATTACTTATATAAAAGACAATAAGTAAAGAACAATGCAATAATACAAATAACTTGTAAACAATCTTGATGAGACAATATGTATTTTTCAATGTGTAATTTATTTATTGATATTAAACAAATTACAAGGTTGATGCGGAACCAAGATAATACACGAATGTAAATATCCTAACAACCTATGAAATACAATTGATCTATACTCGGAAGTTCTCTTCAACAATCGAAACACTTAAAGTAGTGAAATGTTCCTTTTAGCGATTGAGAGAATATTGCACAAGTTCACCAAGAATATTGCAGGTTTGCAAAGTATGAAGTTTTCTCACGTAGTGATTTCACTTGCTTGAAAAACTTAGTATTCTTGGTTGTGCAATGACTTGTATTTATAGGCAAAGTTAACATTGGGATGTTAACTTTGGCCGTACAAATGTGGTTGAGAGCATTTAAGGAATAGCATTTAATTCCTTAAAATACTATGTAAAGTTGTACGTGAAAGCAACTTTACTTAACCACCTTTATGTACCTTTTATATTTAAATAATAAGACAAGGCTTATTATCCGGGTAAAGGTACATAAAGTATACAAGTCAATTCCTCGTAATCAGTGTAAAGATTTGTAAGATCTTTCCACTGATGGTCTCCAGTTTGTAACTGACTAGAATGTCAACTGGGCTTCGCTGCCATTGCCATTCTCTATCTTCCATTTGTTGTCTTCGACTTCAACTGGAATGCTTTCTTCAACTTGGTCAGTTCTCAACTGGAGGAAGTCTTCAGTTGCGTTAACTGTACGGTGCAACTGGACTTCAATATATTTCTGGACAAATCTTCTTGGTCACCAGTTTACTGGTCACCAGATGCAACTGGTGAACTGGTCAGTGTGAACTGGTGACTGGCCAGTTCCAGGTGAACTGGTCCTAACAAATTCCCCCTATTTGTCTAGAAATATAGTCTAAGTCTTTTCTAGTTCTTGTATCTGTACAAGTGAGAACTATAGTGACTTGTTTGATTTAAATCTATCTACGTTATCTAAGGCATTTTTATAGATCAATAAATGCCTCAGGTTTGTCTTTTAGTTTTGTTAGATTTTAATCTTTTATCTACCTTGTGGTTACAAACTGGTAACTTCTTTTATACAAGGGAATGGAATTTATACAAGTTACAGAATGTAAATACAAAAATACAAGTAGATAAACTGAAGAAAGAACTAATGTGATGGCCCTTCGCCAGTTCTTCTTCTCTTGGTCACCAAAGAAATAGGTTGAGCGTCTTCAGGGTCAATATTCAGCCTTTGCTCCAGATTCTCTTTATGTTGAATCTTGCCCTTTAAGAAATTTACCCACGCCTTTTCAAACCTATTCTTTTGTGCCTTAGCATCAAGCACATTCACCATCTCGACCCATTCGCTGAACCCATATTGTAACACACCAGGGTCATCAGTTTTCACCAGTGGTCCACCATCATACTTGACTTCCACCTGAAAGACCTTGGTGCCTGGCTTAATTGCAACATTGACACTATTAATAGTACCACCATGTCTTCTGGTTGACATGATCTGGGAGTAGTAGTTTCTTGCTTCAGTTTCATTTGTGATTTTAATACTCCCAGCACCAGCAGCCAGTACAGCGGACTTAATGTCTTCATTTGAGACCTCACCAGTTGGTTCAACGAATGTTCTTAGGTCAGCATCCCTTGCAGCTTTGGTCAGTGGTCTTCTTGGTTGTGGAATCCTTGTCCTTGGTGGATTCATAACATCCTTCACAACCTTTTTGACATTAGCAATTCTTTTCAGAATCCCACTGGCCCTCATTTGCTTAGTCTTCTCCACTGAAATGTTAAGACTTCTGGCATCAAACTCTGCCTCATCCTCTTGATAGTGTCTGTCCAGTTCAACATCTAGCATTTCATTTAACTGGGCAACTATCCTAGGATCATTCTTGATTCTGAGATACTCCTCCTTAGTGATACCTAGTAGATTTGCATCACTCATATCCAACAGCTTAATCTGAGCAAGATGTGCCCTAGCCTCAACTTGGTTTTGTTGTTTCATTTTCTTCCTTTCTTTGATGTCATTCCCAAGTCGAGCCAGTTTTCTACTATCACTATCTGAAACTGGAGGGAGTATGTCAGCATTTCCAGTTTCCAACATTTCTTCAGTGGCCGGCTGGGCAGATGCTTCAACAGCCAATCCTTTACCCTTGTCCAACACAACATTCCCCCTATCTCCATCACCACCAGATCCACTAACCCTTTGCTCACCAGCTTCAGTACTGGTAGCCACAACAATTTCTCTTCCAGTTGGAGTCCTTCCAGGTGCAACTGGTGCATGAACTTGGCTTCTTTCCCCCTTGGCAGCATCTAGACCTGCCTGAATATGTTCCCATTCAGTGGGGTGAGATGGAAACCGGTCAAGAGGCTGCCATGATTGTAAGTTCTTGCACTCTTTGAAGATGCCACACATCATCCTGAAGGACCTCCAAAGATGGTTCGTCTCCTTAGACTGGGTCAAGACATTTGCAACAACTTGGTCTTGACCAGTTTTAAGTTCATTTAGTATCTTGGAATCTTCATCCAATCCGGAGACAACCTTTTCCTTAACCTCATCATCCATCCTCTTCATATTCTCTACTTCAGTGGTCAGTTTATTCAATGATTCAGTGTGTAGAGATACTTGGGTGTTCAAACTTTCTATGCTGCCTCTCAATTGGTTAATCTCACTGGTGAGTGGGGCCAGATCAACCTGAGGAGTGGCCAGCTTGGTGATCTCAGACATCACCCTTTCAATCAAACGCTCTTCTCTAGCACCCAACGTATCCTCTATCTTCTGACCAACTGAAGAGGCCAACTGCTCTCCAAGGCCAGTTACATCTAGGCCAGGTCTCTCAAGCAATTCCTTGACCTGCCTTTCAATCTCTCTCAAGTCAACCTCTGAAGTTCTGTCAGTATTTCCTAGCAGGTTGGAGATTGAACTGGTGACCTTGGAGTGAGTTAGGTCAAAGGCTTCCTTTAGAGTACCAGCCAGATGATTGCAGCCAGTGACCAACTCATTCAATTTTCCAAACACCAAGTCTTCATTAGAAGAAAACTTGTTTATCCCCAGATCGACCACCTTGATGTTTGTCAAAGAGTCCTTGTGGTATCTGGAGAAAGACTTGGTGTTTTTGTCAAGTGTCTTCTGAATCTCCTCCACCCTAGTTAAGAGGTTTTGGAGATCGGATTGAATGGAGACAACTTGACTGTCCAGTGACAAAGGAGAAGGTGTCACTGGACCACGAGCAGTTACTACTGGAGCAACTGGAGGAGGCAAACTGATGGAAGCTTCCCAGTTGTCAGACCAGCAGTTGAATATATAGGAAGAGTGGTGGAAGAACAAAGGACTGGAAATACAATGTGTTGTTCATGCTGAGAATGCTCAGGTGTGAACAACGGCGACGGTGGTGGGGGCATTTCTCGAGCAAATGAGAATTGCCCAGTTGGTAAGGGAGCGACATTTATTGGTAAGGATATATTAGTAGGCGTATTTACTTGAGGGGGTGAAAGTGAAATTGAAGCGTCTGGAGGCAAGACTGGAGATGAAGGGTCTTGTGCTTGTACAGAAGCATCAAGAATCTCCTGGTCTGTTTCAGTACCTTCAGAATCCGAAGATTCTATAAGGATTTCCTCGTCGTTAACACCCATGTCCAGATCCATGAATGTGACAGAGGGCTGATCAGTTACCTGGTCAGTCTCCAGATGACCTTCCCCAGTTTCCTGGATGGGTACATCTGTTGGTGGATCAGATACCGAAGTATCTTCACCAGGGATAGATGTGATGGGAGTTGCTTCAGTTATGGTTGCTCTATCCTCAACCACAACATTAGACACACTGGAGGGTCCCTCATTATTTTGAGGCCCGCCCAGTTGCCTTTCTGACTCACCTTCAAGAGGCTGCCATGATTGTAAGTTCTTGCACTCTTTGAAGATGCCACACATCATCCTGAAGGACCTCCAAAGATGGTTCGTCTCCTTAGACTGGGTCAAGACATTTGCAACAACTTGGTCTTGACCAGTTTTAAGTTCATTTAGTATCTTGGAATCTTCATCCAATCCGGAGACAACCTTTTCCTTAACCTCATCATCCATCCTCTTCATATTCTCTACTTCAGTGGTCAGTTTATTCAATGATTCAGTGTGTAGAGATACTTGGGTGTTCAAACTTTCTATGCTGCCTCTCAATTGGTTAATCTCACTGGTGAGTGGGGCCAGATCAACCTGAGGAGTGGCCAGCTTGGTGATCTCAGACATCACCCTTTCAATCAAACGCTCTTCTCTAGCACCCAACGTATCCTCTATCTTCTGACCAACTGAAGAGGCCAACTGCTCTCCAAGGCCAGTTACATCTAGGCCAGGTCTCTCAAGCAATTCCTTGACCTGCCTTTCAATCTCTCTCAAGTCAACCTCTGAAGTTCTGTCAGTATTTCCTAGCAGGTTGGAGATTGAACTGGTGACCTTGGAGTGAGTTAGGTCAAAGGCTTCCTTTAGAGTACCAGCCAGATGATTGCAGCCAGTGACCAACTCATTCAATTTTCCAAACACCAAGTCTTCATTAGAAGAAAACTTGTTTATCCCCAGATCGACCACCTTGATGTTTGTCAAAGAGTCCTTGTGGTATCTGGAGAAAGACTTGGTGTTTTTGTCAAGTGTCTTCTGAATCTCCTCCACCCTAGTTAAGAGGTTTTGGAGATCGGATTGAATGGAGACAACTTGACTGTCCAGTGACAAAGGAGAAGGTGTCACTGGACCACGAGCAGTTACTACTGGAGCAACTGGAGGAGGCAAACTGATGGAAGCTTCCCAGTTGTCAGACCAGCAGTTGAATATATAGGAAGAGTGGTGGAAGAACAAAGGACTGGAAATACAATGTGTTGTTCATGCTGAGAATGCTCAGGTGTGAACAACGGCGACGGTGGTGGGGGCATTTCTCGAGCAAATGAGAATTGCCCAGTTGGTAAGGGAGCGACATTTATTGGTAAGGATATATTAGTAGGCGTATTTACTTGAGGGGGTGAAAGTGAAATTGAAGCGTCTGGAGGCAAGACTGGAGATGAAGGGTCTTGTGCTTGTACAGAAGCATCAAGAATCTCCTGGTCTGTTTCAGTACCTTCAGAATCCGAAGATTCTATAAGGATTTCCTCGTCGTTAACACCCATGTCCAGATCCATGAATGTGACAGAGGGCTGATCAGTTACCTGGTCAGTCTCCAGATGACCTTCCCCAGTTTCCTGGATGGGTACATCTGTTGGTGGATCAGATACCGAAGTATCTTCACCAGGGATAGATGTGATGGGAGTTGCTTCAGTTATGGTTGCTCTATCCTCAACCACAACATTAGACACACTGGAGGGTCCCTCATTATTTTGAGGCCCGCCCAGTTGCCTTTCTGACTCACCTTCAAGAGGTGCATCAGTTGAAGCGAATGCCAGGTGCATTCGTTCAGGAATTTCAACCTCACCAGTTTCAGATACCAGTGAGTCTAGATTCCTTAGCATATCTGGAGCAGTATACGGTGAGTTTGTATTATTATATGCTTCCCTGCCCAGAATTTGCTTAAAACAGAGTGAGAGGAACCTTGAAAAGGGGATACACACACCCCTGGAGCCCTTCAACTTTTGTACAAGGCTTCTATACAAAACATCTGCAAAGTCCACCCTCAATCCGTTCCACAAGCAGTAAGCCATCTCTGCTTGCGAGGAGTTGATCTGGTCAAGTCCACCAGAACTCCCACCCATGCTCTCCACCAGGTGGATGAAGAAATACCTCCATGAAGGTGTAAGGCCCTTCATGGTCATCGCACCTTTGGTCTTCAGCACCCCATTCTCCAAACACTCCCTGTGTCCCATTTCCAGGAGTACTTGGCGAAAGTTAATGTTAGGGGGCAGGACCACTGGAGATTCACCCTCTCTCCAGTAGTTGAGGCGTAAGGAATCCCTCAACGTATCTGCTGACAAGGTACACTGGATTGTTCCATCCTTTAAAGTGAAACTGATGGAGGAACAATCAGAAGAAAGAACGGCAGTGTACCAAAACTCACATAAGTAGTTGTGAAACAACTTACGTGGGTTTAGAGAGAATGAGGGTCCGATTGGAGAATTCTTTAAAAACTTTCGAATTCTACCAATAAGGGTATCGGACCCTTGAGATCCTCGTAGGCTGGCCATAGGATTATTTGGATTTAGTTTTATGGCAGCACTACTCGGAGCACCAGGTGCCTGTGAGACATCTGGTGAGGGATTATATGGGACTGTCAAGAGATTTACATCTCTTGATCTAGATGATCTAGGAGCCATTGAATGAAAATGAAATTTAGGATTTAGGGTTTTTGATTTGTGAAGCAAAGAGAAGAATGAAGCAATGTTTATGATTGGAAGTAAATGAAGAGAATGAAAAGAGAGTAAATGAAGAGAGTAAATGAAGAGAGTAAATGAAGAGAATGAAAAGAGAGTAAATGAGTTTTGGAGTAAATAAGGATATTTATAAGGGGATTCAAGATCCCAATGTAAAACCAAAAATTATATTTTATTAAACCAAATCAATTTTGAAGATATTTTGACAAAATGAGTTTTGGAGTAAATAAGGATATTTATAAGGGGATTCAAGATCCCAATGTAAAACCAAAAATTATATTTTATTAAACCAAATCAATTTTGAAGATATTTTGACAAAATGAGTTTTGGAGTAAATAAGGATATTTATAAGGGGATTCAAGATCCCAATGTAAAACCAAAAATTATATTTTATTAAACCAAATCAATTTTGAAGATATTTTGACAAAATGAGTTTGAGTAAATAAGGATATTTATAAGGGGATTCAAGATCCCAATGTAAAACCAAAAATTATATTTTATTAAACCAAATCAATTTTGAAGATATTTTGACAAAATGAGTTTTGGAGTAAATAAGGATATTTATAAGGGGATTCAAGATCCCAATGTAAAACCAAAAATTATATTTTATTAAACCAAATCAATTTTGAAGATATTTTGACAAAATGAGTTTGAGTAAATAAGGATATTTATAAGGGGATTCAAGATCCCAATGTAAAACCAAAAATTATATTTTATTAAACCAAATCAATTTTGAAGATATTTTGACAAAATGAGTTTTGGAGTAAATAAGGATATTTATAAGGGGATTCAAGATCCCAATGTAAAACCAAAAATTATATTTTATTAAACCAAATCAATTTTGAAGATATTTTGACAAAATGAGTTTGGAGTAAATAAGGATATTTATAAGGGGATTCAAGATCCCAATGTAAAACCAAAAATTATATTTTATTAAACCAAATCAATTTTGAAGATATTTTGACAAAATGAGTTTTGGAGTAAATAAGGATATTTATAAGGGGATTCAAGATCCCAATGTAAAACCAAAAATTATATTTTATTAAACCAAATCAATTTTGAAGATATTTTGACAAAATGAGTTTTGGAGTAAATAAGGATATTTATAAGGGGATTCAAGATCCCAATGTAAAACCAAAAATTATATTTTATTAAACCAAATCAATTTTGAAGATATTTTGACAAAATGAGTTTTGGAGTAAATAAGGATATTTATAAGGGGATTCAAGATCCCAATGTAAAACCAAAAATTATATTTTATTAAACCAAATCAATTTTGAAGATATTTTGACAAAATGAGTTTTGGAGTAAATAAGGATATTTATAAGGGGATTCAAGATCCCAATGTAAAACCAAAAATTATATTTTATTAAACCAAATCAATTTTGAAGATATTTTGACAAAATGAGTTTGGAGTAAATAAGGATATTTATAAGGGGATTCAAGATCCCAATGTAAAACCAAAAATTATATTTTATTAAACCAAATCAATTTTGAAGATATTTTGACAAAATGAGTTTGAGTAAATAAGGGTATTTATAAGGAGATTCAAGATCCCAATGTAAAACCAAAAATCAAATTTTAGTTAGAAAATTATTTTGAGTCTTTCCCCCTAAAATGATGATCCAGATATCAATTAGTGCCAAGATAGTATCACAAAGGCGTTCGATAGCCTGGCGAGCAAAGATTATCTGGACCTCCTCAACTGGAGAACTTCATCAGTGTCACTGACGCGTTCAATAACAAAGAAAGCTCCAGTTAAGGGTTTAACATTCCCAGTTCGCTGATGAGATGTTTAAAGGTTTTCTCATCGAGAGGTTTAGTAAAAACATCAGCTAACTGTTTGTCAGTGGGGATGAAATGAATTTCAATATCACCTTTCATAACATGATCACGAATAAAATGATACCTGATGTCAATATGCTTAGTTTTTGAGTGCATCACTGGGTTGTGAGAGATAACAATTGCACTGGTGTTGTCACAAAAGATTGGGGTCTTGGTGTACTTTTGACCATAATCTAGTAACTGGTTCTTGATCCAGAGAATCTGGGCACAACAACTGGCCGCAGAAATGTACTCTGCCTCAGCAGTGGACATAGAGACTGAAGTCTGCTTCTTGCTGGTCCAACTTACCAGTTTTCCTCCAAGGAAATGACAACCACCAGTTGTGGATTTTCTATCAATCTTACAACCTGCATGATCAGAATCTGAATAACCCATTAGATCTAATCCTGAGCCTTTGGGGTACCAAAGACCAAGATTAGGACACCCTTTCAGGTATCTAAATATACGCTTTACAGCGTGCAAATGTGATTCTTTTGGGTTAGCCTGAAACCTGGCACATAAACATGTTGCAAACATTATATCTGGTCGACTGGCAGTCAAGTACATTAGTGAACCAACCATACCTCTATAGTCAGTTATGTTAACTTGTTTGCCAGTTGGGTCAGAGTCCAAATTCAATGGTGCTGCAATAGGTGTGTTTTTCGATGGGATTGAATCATATTTGTATTTTCTTAACAAATCTCTGACCTATTTTCCTTGGTTTATGAAAATTCCATTTTCAGTTTGCTTAATCTGAAGACCTAAGAAAAATGTTAATTCACCCATTAAACTCATCTCATATTCAGATGACATGATTTTAGAAAATTTGTTACACATTGCATCATCAGTTGAACCAAAAATAATGTCATCAACATAAATTTGTACCAATAAGATATTACCTCTTTCTTTCAAGATAAACAAGGTATTATCTATTGCACCTCTTTGAAAGCCATTTTTAAGAAGATGTTTAGTTAAAGTATCATACCAGGCTCTTGGGGCTTGTCTAAGACCATACAATGCTTTGTTCAGTCTATAGACCCAATGTGGATGCTTCTCATCGATGAAACCTGGAGGCTGCTTAACATGAACTTCTTCTTCCAATGTTCCATTAAGGAACGCACTTTTGACATCCATCTGGAAGACCTTGAACTGCAGATGGGCTGCATAAGCCAAAAATATTCGTATGGCTTCAAGTCTTGCAACTGGAGCAAAAGTCTCATCAAAGTCAACGCCCTCTGCTTGACAATAACCCTGGGCAACTAGTCTGGCCTTGTTTCTTACAACCTGGCCATCTTCATCCATTTTGTTTCGGTAGACCCACCTGGTACCAATAGGTTCTTTCTTTAACCTTGGTGGACAAGGAACAAGCTCCCAAACATTGTTCCTTTCAAACTGGAGGAGCTCTTCTTGCATAGCTTCCACCCAGCTTGGGTCTGCCATAGCCTCGTCAATCTTCTTTGGTTCAATTAAAGATAAGAAGGTGACGTTTAAGCATTGCTCACTGGTGGCTCTTCTAGTCTGAACCCCACTAGTTGGATTTCCTACAATTTGTTCAATTGGGTGGGCTTTAGTCCATCTAGGCTGGTGAACTACAATATCAGTGCAAGTCACCTGGCGATCCTCTTCAGTTGCATCAGCATCTGGAGAAGGATCAGTCCAAACAACTTCTACATCCTCATCAGAGTCAATGAGGTCTCGATTGGCATCATGAAATTCTTCATTGGAAGGCATTTCTTGAAGAACTGGAGAAGTAGGTGCTTGAACTGGTGCTGATATTGGTGTGGCACGAACATCAGATCCAATCACCAATTCTTGTGGTAAGTTGAAATTGATGGAGGGATAAAATGATGTGTCACAGGTGCTTTTCTTCTTCTTAACTGGTTCCAGTTTGTCGTAACTGGAAGCATTATCTGGTGAAACAACTGACCGATGAACTTGGTCAGTTTCACCAAAATTGATTGGAATGACTGGAGAAATATCAAGGCTTGGTCTCTTGTTGATTGCTTCAGTTGATTCATCGAATGTGACATGAATTGTCTCATGAACCTTTTGGAGTCTATAATTATAAACTCTAAAGGCCTTTCGAATATCTGAATAGCTTAAAAATACTCCTTCATCAGCTTTTGCATCAAACTTTCCAAGCTGACTGGAATCGTTCAGTATATAAACTGGCAACCAAATACATGGTCATAGTCCGGCCAGCAGCGTTGTCCAGATACCAGATATTCTTTTTTCGATCGCCCTACACACACAAAAATCATTAGTTCTTTTTGTGAACCCATCTTTTCTTGATGGGTCCACTGGACTTCTCTACAGAAGCCACAGTTGATTGTTGAGATGTTAAACTGGAGGCTACATTCTTTTGATTAGGTTTAGAAAGGGAGGGTTTAACATTTTGTTTTAAAACTGGAGGTGGTGAACCTCCTTCCAGATTGTTAATCCGGGCAGTGCAACTCTGAACCTGCCGAGACAAAAGTTGGAGTTGACTTTCCAGTTTAACCAAAATATCATTTTCAGGCAGTTGAACCTTGGACCTAGGTTCAACTGGAGATTTAGTCTGCCGGGTCTTGGGCTCCTTAGACTTATGAGGTAAAGGCTTGTTACCAGTGGCCTTTTTGACTGGAGCTTTAGCCTGTTTGGCTCCAGTTTTAACCTCAATGGGGGTGGTCTCATTGGTTTTAGTTTCAACAGCTTCAGGTTGATCATAAGGTGTTTCAACCTGGAGAGCTGGAGGCAATGCATGAAGGTCTGGTATAAGAGCTGCCATCTCCAGATCTTCAGATTTCCATGCATTTTTCTGGGCATCAATAGTTCTTGAAAATGCATCATAGTTTTTGCCAGATGCTTTTACCCATGACTTGATAATCTTTTGTGCTTTTTCAAAATCAGAAAATAATTTTTGATTATCAAGTTCTAAAGCCTCAATCTTTAAAACTGACTCCTTGAGAGCCAACTGGACACTTTGCAAATCATTCAGTTGTGGTTTGACATTGTTCAGTTCAATTAAGATAGTGTCAAGATACCTTTCACTATCAGCTCTAACAGTTTCTACAAATGCCAAATCACCACTTAATGACTCAGCCAGGTCCAGTTTTAGTTCAGGGTCAACCTGGTGATCATAATCACATACCTTCTTCAGTATGATGTCCACCCATCTTCCAGAGATGACATCTTCTTTCACCACATGCTGCTGTTGTTGATCTTCCAAGGCCATGAAACACATGTCCCTTTCCTCTTCTTCATCATCAGATGAATCATCAGAGTACTCCCATTTTCCTTCAGTTTGTGCAATTAAGCACTGGTCCTTTTTCTTTTCCATGGAAAGGAGGGCAATCTGGGCCTTAAGCTTCTTGTATTTAGCTTTATAGCTATCATCAGGCCGATTGTAATTAGGGACAGAGGGGCCAGTTTGGTTGTTCAACTGACTAGATCTGCATTCCTTCATAAAATGACCCTTCTTGCCATACTTATAGCATGTAAGATTGGTCTTATCCAGAGAGCTGGAGCTGGAAGCATTGTTGGGGCCATTAAATCTTTTAGATTTATGCTTAAACCTATTAAAGGTTTTAGCAATCATGGCGACCAGATCATCATCGTCAGTTTCATCACAACCATCACTGTTTTCAGTGGTCAGTCCAGAGTTTAAGAAACTGTTCAACATCTCCTTCATCGAGTGTACCTGGACACTCTCAGCAGACATTAAAGCAGCACAAGGTCGCTCAGTTACACTAGCAATCTTGGGACTCTGGGCATGGTTCATGGCATCTTGCTCAGCCACCAGCCTTGCAGCATTGTTATCTTCAGTGAATCTGAAGGCTCCATAGAGCGATGCAAGAGTATGGCTGTGCAAGGTTTTACCTTATCTCAAGACAAGAACCATGTTCTCCCATTTGGAAGGAAGAATATCACAAAACTTCTCAAGAAGAATATCCTTATCCTTCTCTACACCCAAGCCTCTCAACTGATTGATTAGGCTAGAAAATCTGGTGTAAGTACCAGTTAGACTTTCATTGGGCAAGGCAAAGAAGGATTCATACTTCTTGTTCAAGGCAACTTTTCTGGTGACAATTGTGTCATCACCTCCTTCAAATTGAATCACTAATTCATCCCACATAGACTTGGCACTGGGAAACAACACAAGTATTGGAATAAGGTCTTCAGGGACAGCCCCAAGGATCATGTTTTTCAGTCTGGTGTCCAAGTCCACCAGTCTGCGATCCTCATCAGACCAATGGTCTTCTGGCTTTTCCCTAGAACCTCTTCTTCCAGTTGGATCAAGAAGAGGACTGACCCCAATGGACATAGGTATATATGGTCCATCCTTAAGGATTTTCAACATATACCTTTCAATCCCACCAAAATGCAACAGCATTCTAGCTTTCCATGTACCAAAAGTCTCACTGTTTCCATCGAATTTGGGAACAGGAGTGTTAGAATAGTGTACATGGACGTGGTTTGGGGCAGTAGGAGGAGGAGGATTGGTGTTAACATTTTGAAAAGGTTGGGCATTATTGTTCAATGGGTTTTCACCTGAACCAGAACCATCTCCACCTTCAGTAGTGTTCATCTTAGCAGATCTAGGCAAGTATTTTAGCCTTCTGCTCTGATACCACTTATAAGTCCCAACTCGTTAGATGGTACTACTGAAGACACCTCTATGTCGATGGTGGAGTTACTTTGCAATATATGCACTGAACTGGAGATGACCAGTTGCAGTGTGTATATACCAAGTTCTAGATAGATTACTTATATAAAAGACAATAAGTAAAGAACAATGCAATAATACAAATAACTTGTAAACAATCTTGATGAGACAATATGTAATTTTCAAGTGTAATTTATTTATTGATATTAAACAAATTACAAGGTTGATGCGGAACCAAGATAATACACGAATGTAAATATCCTAACAACCTATGAAATACAATTGATCTATACTCGGAATTTCTCTTCAACAATCGAAACACTTAAAGTAGTGAAATGTTCCTTTTAGCGATTGAGAGAATATTGCACAAGTTCACCAAGAATATTGCAGGTTTGCAAAGTATGAAGTTTTCTCACGTAGTGATTTCACTTGCTTGAAAAACTTAGTATTCTTGGTTGTGCAATGACTTGTATTTATAGGCAAAGTTAACATTGGGATGTTAACTTTGGCCGTACAAATGTGGTTGAGAGCATTTAAGGAATAGCATTTAATTCCTTAAAATACTATGTAAAGTTGTACGTGAAAGCAACTTTACTTAACCACCTTTATGTACCTTTTATATTTAAATAATAAGATAAGGCTTATTATCCGGGTAAAGGTACATAAAGTATACAAGTCAATTCCTCGTAATCAGTGTAAAGATTTGTAAGATCTTTCCACTGATGGTCTCCAGTTTGTAACTGACTAGAATGTCAACTGGGCTTCGCTGCCATTGCCATTCTCTATCTTCCATTTGTTGTCTTCGACTTCAACTGGAATGCTTTCTTCAACTTGGTCAGTTCTCAACTGGAGGAAGTCTTCAGTTGCGTTAACTGTACGGTGCAACTGGACTTCAATATATTTCTGGACAAATCTTCTTGGTCACCAGTTTACTGGTCACCAGATGCAACTGGTGAACTGGTCAGTGTGAACTGGTGACTGGCCAGTTCCAGGTGAACTGGTCCTAACATATAGATCATTTGTAATTCATAGGTTGTTAGGATATTTACATACTTGTAATATCTTGGTTCCGCAACAACCTTGTATTTTATTTAACATCATAAATAAACTACACTTGAAAATTACATTGTGTTCCACCTTTACATTATTTATTGCTTTAAGTCTTGTATTACTTTATTTATATACTTGCA
Organism: Erigeron breviscapus; assembly: GCA_034093135.1. Classification (NCBI taxonomy): domain Eukaryota; kingdom Viridiplantae; phylum Streptophyta; class Magnoliopsida; order Asterales; family Asteraceae; genus Erigeron; species Erigeron breviscapus. Next base: position 108,462,962 of record CM067172.1, read on the forward strand.
TTTATATTTAAGTAATACTAGTTCAATCTAGTGCATACTTGACTTGTTGTATTTTACACTAGTGGGTTAAACCATCAAGTAAGGGACTTATAGTCATTGCTTATGCCTCCCGACAACTTAAGGTGCATGAGAAAAACTACCCAACACATGATTTAGAATTGGGGGCGGTTGTGTTTGCCTTGAAGTGTTGGAGACATTACCTCTATGGCACAAAGTGTGTGATTTACACCGATCACAAAAGTCTCCAACACATTTTCAATCAAAGTGAATTAAACATGAGGCAAAGGCGATGGTTGGAACTCTTTAGTGACTATGATTGTGATATCCGTTATCATCCGGGCAAGGCCAACGTCGTGGCTGATGCCTTGAGTAGAAAAGAGAAGGTTAAGCCGAGACGGGCTAGAGTTATGAGCCTCACGGTAGGGCAAAATATCTGTGACCGGATCATTGAAGCTCAAAATATCTGTGACCGGAGAACTTTGGGAATGAAAATTTGGATGGCATGGAGCAACTATTCGACCGGAAGGATGATAATGGGCTATACTTGGTTGAGAGACTTTGGATTCCCATCTTGGGGAATCTAAGGACGTTTCTTATGAATGAAGCTCATCGATCGGCTTATTCGGTCCATCCCGGACCGGATAAGATGTACTTTGACTTGAAAGACTTTTAATGGTGGCCGGGAATGAAAAGAGATGTGGCCAAGTATGTGAGTGAGTGTCTTACTTGCTTACAAGTGAAAGCCGATCATAAGAAGCCACCCGGGTTGTTGGTCCAACCGGTGACACCCGAGTGGAAATGGGAACGAATCACTATGGACTTCATCACAAAGTTACCAAGAACAAGCAAGGGTCATGACACAATTTGGGTGATTGTAGATCGGTTAACGAAGTCGGCTCATTTCTTAGCCATTCGGGAAACCGATAAATTTGACACTATGACCCGTTTGTACATTAAGGAAGTTGTATCCAAGCATGGAGTTCCCGTTTCTATCATTTCCGACAGAAATACCCGATTTAAATCCAACTTTTAGCAAGCCTTTCAACGTGCCATGGGTACACAACTTGACATGAGCACGACGTTTCATCCTCAAACGGATGGGTAAAGTGAAAGGACTATTCAAACGCTCGAAGACATGTTGAGAGCGTGTGTCATTGATTTTGGTGGTAATTGGGATGAACACTTACCGTTGGTCGAGTTCTCCTACAACAATAGTTACCATGCAACCATACAAATGGCACCATTCCAAGCACTCTATGGTAGAAAATGTCGTTCTCCCCTAGCTTGGGCGGAGATCGGTGAAAGCCAACTTATCGGGTCGGAGATTGTAGTTGAGACGACAAAGGTGATTTCTCGAATCAAAGAGAGAATGCAAGTAGCCCGTGAACGACAAAAGAAGTATGCCGATGTGAGACGGAGACCGTTGGAGTTTGAAGTTGGTGATCATGTACTCTTGAAAGTGTCACCTTGGAAAGGAGTTGTAAGATTTGTGAAGCGAGGCAAACTCGGGCCAAGATATATTGGTCCTTTCAAGATTCTTGAACGGGTTGGCAAGGTGGCATACCGACTAGAACTTCCTCAAGAACTTAGTGGTGCGCATGATGTGTTCCATATTTGTAACTTACGTAAGTGTTTGGCAGACCCTACACATCATGTGCCCATGAACGAAATACAAGTCGATAAGAAGCTTAATTTTGTTGAAGAACCGGCGGAGATCTTAGACCGTCAAGTCAAGAAGCTCAAGAATAAACGCTATACGATTGTTAAAGTTAGATGGAATGTTAGACATGGCGCCGAGTTCACTTGGGAACGCGAGGACCATATGAGGTCTAAGTACCCACAATTGTTTAGTGATTAGTGTTTTATCGAATTTCGGGACGAAATCCTTTTAACGGGGGAATAATGTAACATCCGCTATTTTGACTCAATTGACTTTATGTGCAATTTGACTAATTTTCGTACTTAATGATGTTATGGGCTCATTTTATGATTATTGACTAGATGACATGTTAAATGGGTCGATGGACCAACTTATTATATGACTCGGTATATGACGTATACATAATTAGCTAGTTAATTGTATGGGTCAACCCATGGGTTAACCATAACCCATGACCCAAATCCATACCCAACCTTATCCCCAACCAACTCCTTCCACCTCCCATCCATTCATTCATCCAATTACTCTTTCATTTCTCTCTCTAAATTATTCCAAGAACACACTCTTACACCTCTCTCTCTAACCAATCATCATCATTTAATGTTATTTGAGATAGATTAGTGCAAGAATAATTAACTTCATCATCATTACTACATCATATCAAAAATTGGAAGTCAAAAGTGCAAGGATTATCCAAGTGGGTCAAATTTTCGGGTTTGAGCTTGTGGTGATTTTTGGTAAGTAAAACTTCACTCAAATTAATCATTTTACACTTATTAACATGTTCCTAAGCTAAACCTATGAGAAATTGGGTCCAAATCGGATCAAAGGTTGAACTAGGGTTTATTTGACTTAAATAAGTCAAAACCGAATTTAAATAAAAATTGAACTATGAACAAGATTTTGAAGTGGGTTTTATTAAATTAAGATTTATGATGTCAAAATGGGTGTACAAAGTGGTCTGGGTTGGTTCAGAACCCAAATGGGTCGAATTCTTGGCATAAAATTAGGGTTCTTGGTCTTGTTCTTCATAAAACTGAGGCTGCTGATCGTTTTGGCCAGAACTGGCGTAACCGACACCATACATGGCGTAAGCTACGCCCCTCCCAATCTCTCAGTTTTGCCTTACTCCCCAAAGTGTCTGTTTACACC
>CM067172.1:108470773-108480773 GCA_034093135.1 Erigeron breviscapus
CCCGTTGGCGATTGGGCGCGAAAAACATTTTATATTTCTAACCGCTTTCCACCATTAAAGACCTTCAATTCTTCATCAAATTAACATCAAATTACATCGTTTTTCATGTTTTTTCATTCTATTCCACATTCCGCACAACCCTACCGGAGCAATTTTGCGATTTTCTGATGTATCTAAAACCCTAGAATTTGGGGTTTTTTCGCAAAATGCCTAAAAAAAGATCCTCGGGTAGAAAAACTAAAACACCTATAAATTTAGGTGATTATGTGCTGAATAATAAGAATTTTAAGCCTAATAAAGATAAGAATAATGACAATTGTAATAATAAGGATGATGACGTCAGCATATTGAAGGACAAAACTGTTGTGGAGGAAGATAAGGGCAGGGAAGGAGATAGTAAGGTGGAATTTGGAAGCAAATTGGAGTTCAGTGGAGCTGAGAAGCAGAAATCAAGCATAGTCCAAGGAAGTAAGGTGAGCATGGAGGAGGAATGTTCAGATGAAGATGATATGAGACGTTTAGGAATGCAGGAAGATTCTCATATTGGAAAAGATGAAAATGAAGAGGAATTAGGGAGTAAAAATGGCAGGGAAGAAGAGGAAAGTGTTGCTGAGAAGGAGGTGAACAAAAATGATGAAAATGCTGCTGCTAGTAATATTGGTAATGTTCCTCTTTCACCTGCTGTTAATACTGATATGAATATTGCAATGCCTAGTAAGTCATATGCTAAAATTGTTAAGAATAGTGTGTTGGATAATAATTTGTGTTTTGTACCAACTGTTACTGAGGAAGGTGAAGAGGTTGTTATATTTGAGGAAGAATTAGTGGCTGAAGGGAGTAAGAAATGGCAGTTTACTGCTTGTGGTTTCTTTGTGGGCTGCAAAATGAGTCTGAATGAAATGAGGTACAATCTAAGGAGAATGTGGGGAAAATATGGACTTGGAGAGATAATGAAAGATTTAAATGAGATATGTTATTTCAAGTTTAGGAGTCTGGAAGGAATGAATAATGTGATAGAACAAAGTCCTTGGATGGTGAATGGAAAACCATTGGTGGTTCAAGAATGGAGTGCTGATGTGAATATAGAAAAGACTGATCATGGTAAAATTCCTCTATGGATTAAAATGATGAATGTGCCTCTTGAGGCATGGAATGTGAGAGGAATAAGTGCTCTGGCCAGTAGATTAGGGAAACCTCTAAAGATGGACAACATGACTGCTATGATGTGTCATAAAGGAGTTGGTAGATTAGGATATGCAAGAGTTCTTGTGGAAGTTGATGCTTTAAAAGAGTTACAAGACAGAATAAAAGTTGTATATAAGGATGAGCAAAATAATACTAAAAGAAATAAGTTTGTGGATGTTGAGTATAGTTGGAAACCAGATATGTGTAAACTGTGTAAAGTGTTTGGGCATAGTAGTGTGAAATGTAAATTGCAGTGTAATGAGGCAAATGGTGATAGCCTTGTTAAGGAGATTAATAATAAACAGAATGAGGAGAAGGAGAAGGAGAATGATTTTATAAGACCGAGGGGTAAAAAACATTTTGTGAATCACAGAAACAAATGGTTTAATGGTAACCAAAAGAATGATGGACCTAATAAGAAAATGTGGCAAAGTAAAGAAACAGGGAGAAATGAGCAGAATAAGGAAGGAAGTAAGAAGAAGAATGAAAAAGAGAATGAGAGAAATGTTAATAAATATGCAGCTTTAGCTGAGGATGAGGAAGGAAAAGGGGATGAGGTGGGATATGGAGAAAAGTTGATTGTTGATAAATATGTTAAGAATAAACAGCAACCATCTATTGAAGTGACTAAGGATTGGTCAAAAATAATGATCAATTATTTTAAGGAGAGATGGGAAGCTGTGCAAGTAGAATATGAGAATATAGATGAAGAGAATGTGTTGGAGAATGAGAATGAGGCAATTAAGGACTTGATTGCTGATGAAATAAGGGGTAATAATGCTCAATTGTTTAATTGAGTATCTTATGGCTTGTTATTCTGTTGCAATGGAGTTTAAAATTGCATGTTGAAATATTAGATGAATGAATACTGAATTTAAACAGAATGAGGCTATTAAGCTTATTAGGGAGGAAAGATTGAAGATATGTGCTCTTATTGAATCACATCTGAAGGTTAACACTATAAGTAAAATTGGAAATAAGGTTTTCAATTATTGGGATTGGATTTCTAATGTAAAACACAGTCCAACTTGTTGCAGAATTCTGATTGGTTGGAATCCACAATATGGTGAATTTAATGATGATTGATATGAGTAAGCAGGTTATGCTTTGTAGTATTGAAGCTTGTCAGGGTAGGATCAAATTCTATTGCAGTTTTGTGTATGCTAGTAACAGTGGAATTGAGAGAAGAACTCTTTGGAAGGATTTAGATAGACAAACAGTTTGTGGGAGTGTGGCCTTGGGTGATTGTGGGTGATTTTAATGTCACTCTTAGCACTAATGAACACTCTGCAGGAGGGTCTAATACTACTTTGGATATGTGTGAATTTAGAGACACTGTCAATTTGTTAGAAGTTGAGGATATTTGAAGTAGTGGTTTGTATTATACATGGACTAAATCTCTTAAGAGTAAGGAATGTAATACTTTAAAGAAATTAGATAGAATAATGGTTAATGAGGAATTCTTATGAAAGTTTCCTGAAGCTCATGGGATGTTTTTACCCTACTTAATTTCTGATCATAGTCCTGCAGTTGTGATTTTTAAGGAAGATTATATTAGAAAAGGTAGATCTTTTAGATTTTCTAATTTCATTACTGAAAAAGATGGTTTTCTGGACTTGCTCAAGAAGGAGTGAGAGGATAGAGGTATGGGGTATCATATGTATAGATTAGTGCAGAATCTAAAAAAGTTAAAGAAACCTCTCAATTATATGAGTTGGAGTAATGGTAATTTGTTTGAGAAAGCAAATAGATTGAAGGAAAAGCTGAGAAGGGATCAGGAAGCTTGTGATAAAGATCCTTATAGTGTAGAGCTTAGAAAAGAGGCAGCCAATTCTTTGGATGAGTATATTGAGGCTACTAAGGATGAAATGAATTTGCTGCAACAAAAAGTGAAAGTGCAGTGGCTTAAAGAGGGTGACAGAAATACTGCCTTTTTTCATAGTATGTTGAAGGCTAAAAGGAATAAAAGTAAAGTAGAGGTTATTTGTGATGATAGGGGAAATAGATATGAAGGTGAAGAGGTGGCTGCAGAATTTGTGGCACATTTTGAAAATTTTCTTGGAAAAACTGATAAAGTGGAACCATTAATAGAAGATATTTTCAAAAATACTCTTACTAATGAGGAAGCTGTAGAAATGGTTAGAGATGTGTCTGATGATGAAATTAAGGAAGCAATGTTTGATATAGACAGTAATAAGGCTTCTGGGCCTAATGGTTATACTTCTGGATTTTTTAAGAAATCATGGGATGTGGTTGGAAAGGATGTTTGTGCAGCTATTAAGGAATTTTTTACTAATGGTAGGCTGCTGGGTGAAATGAATGCAACCTTAATTGCTTTAATCCCTAAGATTGATACCCCTCATAAGGTGTCAGATTTTAGACCTATTGCATGTTGTAATGTGGTTTATAAGTGTATTAGCAAGATAATTACAAAGAGAATTCAAACTGGGCTTGGGAAAATTGTACATATCAACCAAAGTGCTTTTGTGCCTGGTAGACATATACAAGACAACATTTTAATTGCTCAAGAATTGCTTAGGGGGTATAATAGAAAGAATGGGCCAAAGAGGTGTGCAATGCAAATAGATATTCAAAAGGCATATGACACTGTTAGTTGGAGTTTTTTGGAAAGTATTTTAAAGAAATTTGGCTTTCATGAAAGGATGGTACACTGGATCATGACATGTGTTACCTCAACAAAATTTTCTATTTGTATAAATGGAGAAGTGCATGGATACTTTAAAGGGGGCAGAGGATTGAGACAAAGGGATCCAATATCTCCTTATTTGTTTACTTTGGTGATGGAAGTTTTCAACCTGATCATGTGTAAGAATATTGCAGCCTCTAAGGAGTATAGATATCATTTTGGTTGTAAGGATTTGAAGCTTTCTCATATGTGTTTTGCTGATGACCTCTTGGTATTATGCAAAGGAAATGTTGGCTCAATTAGAGTAGTAAAGCAATCTTTGGATGAATTTTCTAAAATTTCTGGTTTGATGCCTAATCTACATAAAAGCAATATGTTTTTTGGAAGCATGGCTGAGAGGGATAAACAAGAATTATTGCAAGTTTTACCTTTTAAATGTGGGAAGCTTCCTGTTAGATACCTGGGGGTGCCATTGTTAGCAAAGAAACTGGGGACTGCAGATTGCAAGGTGTTAATTAATAGAGTTAAAAAAAGGATTGAGTGTTGGAGAAATAAAATGCTGTCTTATCCTGGGAGAGTACAATTAATATCTTCTGTTTTGGCCTCAATGCAAATTTATTGGGCCTCTGTATATATGTTGCCTTGCTCTGTTATTAAGGATCTTGAGAAATTGTTTAAAAGCTTCTTATGGAATGCTGGAGATTCTGTGAAAGGAAAGGCTAGAGTGGCATGGAAAAGTGTGTGTAAACCTAAACAGCAAGGAGGACTGGGTTTGAAAGACATGAAGCAGTGGAATGAAGTGCTTCTTGTGAGACAGTTTTGGAAAATTTTGGAAGACAAAGATTCACTTTGGGCTAAATGGGTGAATATTGTCAAATTAAAAGGAAAAAGTATTTGGACTGTATCAGTGGATAAACAAGACAGCTGGGGTTGGAAAACTATGATGGAATTAAGAGACAAGATCAAAGGGCATGTTAGATATGAAATTGGTAATGGAAAAAAGATATCTGTTTGGTATGATAAGTGGTGTGAGGTTGGTCCTTTATGTGAAAAAATATCAAGAAGAGACATTTATGAGGCAAGGTTAAGAGATGATATGAAAATTGCTGATATGGTTAATAATGAAGGGTGGCAGTGGCCAAATGGATGGGAGGAAAAATTCAGTTTTTTAAGAACAATTAATGCCCCAATTATCCAAGAAAGCAGAAATGATAATGTTAAATGGGTTACTAACAAGAACAGTTTAGTGTTGTTTAGCACTAATCAAGCTTGGAAGGACTTGAGAACAAATTGGGCTGAAGTGGAGTGGAAGCATGTGGTCTGGTTCAGTCATATGGTGCCTAGACATGCTTTTATTTTGTGGTTGGCAATGCAGAGGAAACTAATGACTCAAGATAGAATGTTGAAATGGCAGCATCATGTAGATTTCCAGTGTTCTCTGTGCAAGGGAGGAGAGGATAGTCATGATCACTTGTTCTTTCAATGTGGTTATGCCATGAAAGTATGGAATTGTATTACTAAATTGGCTCCTATGTTAAGAGGCAGTATGAAAATGGTGGATTTAGTTGGACAGATTGCAGCTAAGAAAGTCCAGAATAACATTACAGTTGTTGTTAGCAAACTTTTATTGGCTGCAACTGTGTATTTCATATGGCAGGAAAGAAATTTGAGGATTTTCAAGAAAAAAGAAAGAAGTGAGGATGTTCTGAGTAGCTTGATAAAGGAGAATGTAAGACACAAGATGATGTCTCTTAGAGTTAAGAAGTCAAAGAATGTGGATATTGTGGCTGGAAGATGGAATTTGATTTGGAAGAATAATACATTGTTGGCCATTTCTGAATAAGGAGAAGATGGTCTGGTGATGTGCAGGCTGCTCATTATTAGTGTGTGCGAATGGGAATAGAGAGCGGTGAAAGATGACGCTTCTTAGTCCTTCCTTGATTAGTTCAGTGGTTGGCTTCTCACTTTCTAAGTGGGAGGTCACCGGTTCGAATCCAGGTTTGGACATTTCCCAAGTCCTTCTATGATATCTTGTCCTTGGACAAGATTGAGGGGGCAAGGTTTACCCCAATTTAAAGTGTCGTGCCTTCGGGCGGCTTAAGTTGGGGGTTTTTCCTCCCCTATTGGGTTCCCTGAACACTTGTAACGGCCCATGGTCAACATCTCGTCGACTGGGGTACGTGCAAGGCTTCACCATTTCACGGTGAGGTTTCCCCGATGTCGTGTTCCGACTGAATGTTCAAAAAAAAAGAAAGATGACGCTTCTTGGTCTCATTCTAGCACTAATGTGGGCAGTTGCAGTGTGTTTGTGTTTGTGTTTGTATAGGTTTGGTTGTGTTTGTATAGGTTTGTATAGGTTTGGTTGTGTTGAGATTTTAGTTTTTTAGTAGTATTCTTTTAAATAAGTTTTCAATTGTATAAGGCAGGGCCTTGGTATTTCTTATTTGTATTTGTAAATTTGTGCATATTAATGAAATTCACCTTTAAAGTTAAAAAAAAAAAATTTCTCCTTTCTGACATACCTTTGTGACGTGCATGGAGGAGTAAGTTATTGGACAATTCCACATGCTTTTAGATAATCTTAAACTCTTAACTTATATACTTCCTCGATCTGAGCGAAGTATATAGTCTTCCCGAGTTGATTTTCTACTTCATTATTAAATACCTTAAATAATTTAAAGACTATATGTTTATGTTTAAGCAAGTAAACATAACCATAACGACTGAAATCATCAATAAAGGTAATGAAGTAGTTAGCTCCTTGTCTTGACAAATGTCTAAGTGGACCACAAACATCAGTATGTATTAATCCAGTATATGAGTAACCCTTTCCTTTTGATGTGAAAAAGGTTTCCTTGCTCACATGAGCAAGATGACAGTGCCAAAGATAAGTAGAGTCCAAACTATGTTTGACTCTTTATTGCTAACAATGTATATAGAATTATCATTTTGGTTTAAGATCATGCATATCTATTTTATAAATGCCATTACACGGAATAACATTAAAATAAAACATTTTTCTAAGAGATTGAAATTCCGTGACCTGTAAAACAACGAACAAAATCGTTGTCAACCAAATGAGAAACTGAAACAACACCTCTAAATATAGTATGTGTATAATCACAATTGTCTAAACAATAACTAGACCCAAAGGTAAAAATAAGTCAAAACTTCTAATTGCTTATGTAGCTGCACGCATGCAATTATACATGTACAGATATAAAGCTCCATGTTTCAGCTTCTTTTCTCCTCTAAGTCCTTGAATAGTACTACAAATGTAAGTACCACAACTATTGTCATATACTCAGGATTTATTAGGTAGAGAAAATAATTCTATAATGAAGATACTTGAAGTACTGGTAAAACCAACTTGCTTCTTCTTCGTTTTTATCAACTCAACAAGATAGACAGAACAATTCCTTCTAGTGACCCACCACTTTGCAGTGGTGACAAGTCATGTCCTTTGTCGGGTGCTCTTTTTTAGTTGGTGGGGGGTTCTTAGGTTTGGGGCATAAGTAACTTGCTTACCCTTGTGCCTTTAACCTTGCCCTTCGCGGTTTGGATTTTTCTGGATATTTCCACCTTGAATCACAAGGACTTAAGATGTAGAAGCCTTATTTGGTAAGCCTTTTCATACTCAATAAGCATAGCATGTCATTCAACTATTGTCTTCCCCATGATATGCATATTGTAGTATGAGGTAAAACGAAGTTGAGGCGTTCCAATTGACCTAGATAGCTCTTCATCTGTAGAACATATGAGCTAACGGATTGCCCTTTTTCATGTTGATGTTCGGGAGACTTACTACCGAACATAAGCATGCAACTTCATGTGACAATCATATTGGGCATTTCATGCTTCTAATGACGCATTAAGCGCATTAGCAGCAGGAACAAAGGTCTTAGGCTTTTCCAAAACTTCAAGTTTCTTTTCAACTCGAAGGACAATCCTTAGTTGACGAAAGAAATCATTAAAATTTGGTCCAGAAAATTTCTCTTTCAAGAATCGACCTGAAAGCCGAATTGTTCAAGTTTTGTGTAGGATTTGTAATCTACAACTCAGACACAAGTTCAAAATTTAGTATTTTCGATAATACTCCTTTAAAGAAAATTAACTACCCGTAGTTTACTTATGTAAACAATTAATTTCCTTAAAGCTAGGACCCTAATTGACATACCACCATCACATCAGTTGATCTGCTAGCAATGGTGTATTCAAAAAGGTAAGTGACGAGCAATAATTGTATTACAAGTGCAATTACTAGATCATTATGGGACTTACAAATGGCACTAAAGAACAAGCAAGTAGTGTCATGTAAGCAAGTTTCATCCCATCTATGCCTCGGGCTTAAGGATCTCACCTGCTTAACTCGATTTATGTCGTCCAATTAAGAACTGTAAATAGTCTACCACCGTCTCACGATGAGTAGTAATTTACCTTGGGTTGCAATTCACCTACGTCTCACGTAAGAGCAAAAGGCAATTGCAAGTGTTCTTACAATTGGGTGGCAAAGACTTAATTTTAAAGGTATAATTATTTGACAAATAACTTGTATTTCAAATATGTACGAAGAAGCATGCATACATCTTCGTATCATAGGTTTTAATAAAAATAAAACTTCACTCAATTAAGTTATTTTATTATTGTGCATCAAAATGTCTATTTTAATATACATAGCGCGTGTATATAAAATAAAGACATTACACTTTTAACAAATTAACGATTCAAATGTTATAAAAGCTAAATGTTAGTACTTTTATTCCGGAATAAATTTCCTAGATGTTCAAGCCATCATCAACAAGGCAAAAATAATTCGTCTTGTCGCGGAAATTATCCCAAAACCCTAAACCATGTAGTCATTAATAAAAGCACACATCTTTAGTTTTACACACATTATAAACTGCAAGTCTCGTTGTGGGAAAAAATTATCGTATGTAAGCCGAACCCAACTATTGACACATAAGACTTCGCAAGAGAAATAGTTCATAATAAATCTTGTTTCATAAGTTTTAGTCATGTTTATTATTTTTCTAAAAACCCTTTTGCTTTTACATGATTCATAAATAATTAAAAGCAAAATAAACATCTAAAACACATAACAGTTATTACAACAATTAACACTTAATTCATGCATACATACAAAGTACAAGCCAATAACAACCTAAATAAAGAGCAACTAGGGACATTATATATACTTAAACAAGGCTCCCACTTGCGTTGAATAAATCTAAGGCAAGTTGGACCACATACATCGAGTAACTCGATTGCGTAAGCCTCATAAAAGTATATATATATATCACATTATCACATAACACATAAAAGATGAAACATATATATATATATATATATATATATATATATATATATATATATATATATATATATATATATATATATATATATATATATATATATATATATATATATATATATATATATATATATATATATATATATATATATATATATATATATATATATATATATATATATATATATATATATATATATATATATATATATATATATATATATATATATATATATATATATATATATATATATATATATATATATATATATATATATATATATATATATATATATATATATATATATATATATATATATATATATATATATATATATATATATATATATATATATATATATATATATATATATATATATATATATATATATATATATATATATATATATATATATATATATATATATATATATATATATATATATATATATATATATATATATATATATATATATATATATATATATATATATATATATATATATATATATATATATATATATATATATATATATATATATATATATATATATATATATATATATATATATATATATATATATATATATATATATATATATATATATATATATATATATATATATATATATATATATATATATATATATATATATATATATATATATATATATATATATATATATATATATATATATATATATATATATATATATATATATATATATATATATATATATATATATATATATATATATATATATATATATATATATATATATATATATATATATATATATATATATATATATATATATATATATATATATATATATATATATATATATATATATATA
>CM067172.1:108485773-108633277 GCA_034093135.1 Erigeron breviscapus
CTATTCTGGTTTGATGATAAAACTAGCTAATCAACCCGGGTTAACATATATACGTATTGCAAATAAACCGAATGATACCGAGGTAGCTTTAAAATATGTTGTCATATTAAAATGTATAATAACAACGTTAAATAAGTTGAAAAGTTGTAACAAGTTATTATGTAAAAAACGAAACTAAACGGAAACAAAAGTTGTGTAGTTGTGGACACACATTGAAATACATACGATTGGTAAAACAAAAAAATAAAACCGTTATCCGGAAAGACACCATAATTTTTGGCCTATTATAACGACAAATTAAGGTGATTAAAATCATACATAATGATATGGACATTTAATTTAATAAAAATCTATATAAATAATATATATTTAAAAAAGGAAAGATATTTCAAATTTTAAATTAATAAAATATGATAATGATGTCATAATTAAAGTAAAAGGATGTGAGAGAACCATACAAGACAATATTTAAAAATTTTATGTCATCACAATTTTCTTTTATTTATATAATAGATTGAAGCAATAAGCGTAACAATTGAAATTAGAAGTAAAAATAAGTTAACTTCTTATAATACAATTAAGGTCATGTGGATATATGTTATACTAGATTAAACCCGCACGTTGTGCGGGGCTAAATAGAACATAAATAAAAAATACAATAACTGATAGTTACATCATTATTCAAAATTTATGATAATATAAAAAACTGTCGGATTACGAATGATGCAAACAATAAAATTATAGTTTATGAATATATGATACGTCAAATATGTTAAAGCATGACTAATGAAACATAAATATTTATAAATCATGAAAATCGTTTTTATGATATACGAGAGATAGTGTCTGCGCGTTGCGGCGGTGAGATGGTGGGGGTGATAGGTCAAGTCATAGAGTATGATAGTCAAATGCCTTAGCCGTACGGGCTCCGCCCTCGGATTTAAAAATTCGTCGAAAGTATATCGAATAACATCTCTAATGAAAGAGCATGAAATTTTAAGAACACTCATACAATTTTTATAATTTATCGATATACGGTTTTTGAGATAAAAGATTTTGAATGAATTAGAGGAATAAAATGATTTATGGAGGAGAGAGAAAAAAATGAGTGGTTGAGATTTGAGGAAAGAGAGAAAAAAATGAGTGGTTGAGATTTAAGGAGAGAGAGAAAAATGAATGGTTGAGATTTGAGGAGAGAGAAAAAAATGAGTGGTTGAGATTTGAGGAAAGAGAGAAAAATGAATGGTTGAGATTTTAAAAAAAGGCAAAATGCTTTATAAGATAGTATTAGATATTTCTTAAATATAATATTATAAATACTTTAAGAAAAATAAACATAATATAATAAACAATCTCATTTGAAAAAAGATAAGTAATCATTGAATTAATAAAAAAACATAGTATAATGTATATAAATATTTTTGTACTCATAAAGAAAATAGAAAAATAATTATTAATGATTAAAATTATGATTGATGATTAGGATTAAAATTGATGATTAAGATCATACATGGCAACATAAATATAGCAAATTAAATGGAAAAATGACAACTAACTAAAAATCCAATGTGACAAAAAAAACTAAAAATGTCACATAAAAAAAACATTTTCACTTAGTTATATAGAGAATTTACAAATTTTATTACGTTACTATTTGAAAGCAAATCAGACAGAAAACTACAGCAACAATTCTAGCAGCAAGATCATATCAACATAAAAGGCTAAATTAATTAACCCTCTCCAAAGACTCCAAATTGTGATTTGCCTTGTTTTGCAGCCAAAAGTAACCCGTGGATTTGATTTCAGCCAACAAGAACTGGAATTGTTGAAAATAAGGTTATTTTATGTGATTTGTAGATACACTAGATAGTTGTAAGAAGAACCAAATGTACTAGCTACTTTTTTCTTTTTCTTTAACAGCAAAATATACTAGTACCTTTTTTTATTTACGTGAGCCGTTAACATCTCATACTATAAAAAATACAATAACTGATAGTTACATCATTATTCAAAATTTATGATAATATAAAAAACTGTCGGATTACGAATGATGCAAACAATAAAATTATAGTTTATGAATATATGATACGTCAAATATGTTAAAGCATGACTAATGAAACATAAATAATAAGTGATAGTACCTAACGGAAAAAATATTGGTAGTAGCTCTTCTATACAACTGGAATGAAAAGGAAAGGATATAATCTGTTTTCATAGTTACATTTATCTCAAATCTTACCACCAAATGTATAACAAAAATATGGTCGTACTGATTTGTCCGTTTCAATTGAATAATATTTACTTCGTGGACACGTAAGTAGTTTTGAAGAATAAATTCAAGACACAAATAAACAATCACAAGACACGGGCAAAGTAAACGTCAAATAACTTTTAAGACAAATAAATCACATTTTTTAACGAAAAAAGATTAATCAACCTAACCAAAACAACCTAATAATCAACCTAACAACATGATGATGACACTTGGCATAATCAAAGGAAGAGATTGAGAGAGATAATAAGTGGATTACACATGTCATGTGATAAAAATTTTAGGTTGATTATTAGGTTAATCTTTAGGTTGATATATCGTAAAGGTTTTTTAACAAAGTGCAATTAAAATTAAATATAGCTATTACATGAAATGAGTCGGATTAGAAAAAAACTAACCATTTTTTTTAACGGCCCACAAACAAATTTTATTACGTTACTATTTGAAAGCAAATCAGACAGAAAACTACAGCAACAATTCTAGCAGCAAGATCATATCAACATAAAAGGCTAAATTAATTAACCCTCTCCAAAGACTCCAAATTGTGATTTGCCTTGTTTTGCAGCCAAAAGTAACCCGTGGATTTGATTTCAGCCAACAAGAACTGGAATTGTTGAAAATAAGGTTATTTTATGTGATTTGTAGATACACTAGATAGTTGTAAGAAGAACCAAATGTACTAGCTACTTTTTTCTTTTTCTTTAACAGCAAAATATACTAGTACCTTTTTTTATTTACGTGAGCCGTTAACATCTCATACTATAAAAAGGTATTAACGTCATAATCATTTCAAAGTGTCGTGAATATGTAGTGGTATGACCATTAAATTTCTTTCATAAGTGCAGATAGAATATCACAAGGGAAGGTCTATACTATGTTGTTTTAATCGGGTACACGCTTCATAGCTCCCTCACCCAATACCTAGTAGGAGGAAAACTCCATAATAATACGTCCAAATTAAGACACGACAATATATTAGATGAAAACTCTGTTTCTAAGACTTGGACGTAGGTTTACCAAATCCAAGCCCTCAGAGTTCCTTAATATAGTTAATTAGAAACATCAATAATCTAAAAGAATCACCATCATTATGTACCTAAACGCAATCTCATGTTTTAGATACTGTCACAACTAAAAACAAATATTTTTTTAATATGTTTGAATCTTAAGCAACCGGTTAAAAAACATTTTAAATTTGATTTTAAACAATAATCTATATGTTTGTCACTTTATTTGATTTTATTGGCTACATTAACAACCATATTTATTAGTGATAGTCAGTAGTGTGCCTAAAAAGTTTACTAATAAACTCGTTTTGATTATACTAATCTAGAAACCTCTCAGATTAGAAGTTCTTATTTAATTAACTACTTGTTTCTACTTTTAGAAAACTTGTCTTACCTCATATCGTTCTAACTAGGAGGTTCACAACCCCGCGTTGCGGGGTTTGCAAGAAACCAAGAAATAATACGTAATAAAAAAACCCGAACGAGATGTGATGCGACAAAATCCAAATAATGTAACAGGGTGTAATCTACGAATAGTAACTCGTCATCAATAAGAACTTTGACATATGAAATAGATATTTGTTCAAAGGCACTACTCCAAATACAACCAAGAATTAACCTGTAGTTTTATACCCTAACGGGATCAGATGTGGTAAAATCCAAATAGTGGTAAAAAAAATACAAAAGTTTTCAATATAACTATTTAGAAACCCAAAAGGAAAAAATATACAAGAAACCAAAAAATAACCCGTAATAAACACCCGAACAGAATGTGATTTGGCGAAATCCGAATAATAATAATAATACGGAATATGACATGGACGAATAGTAACTCGCCACGCAGGCGAGTTACTATTCACATTCCATTGTCTTAATATAATATAATATAATATAATATAATATAATATAATTTTCCTTGATAGTTTAAAGATTTTTTTTCCCTTTATTTTAGGAGTTATGTATGATTGGAGTCGGCTTAAACTTGAAAGACTTATACTTTATTTATACTCTATTTATACTGTATATGGTTTTAATATTTTGTTTATATTTAGAGATATTCTATGCCACCAACAACATAAGTTGAAAATGTAAAAGATATCTATATAAAATTTTATACATTTCCATATGTTTATTTTTTTAAGGAAAGATATGCATCAAAATATCAAAGTTCACTATATCAATTTTGACAGTGATATATGTCAAGTGTAAGTTTTGGCTTCTATTAATCTTCTATGGTGTAAGAAAATAATATGACTACCACTAAGGCCATGGGGTGTGTGGCATGATCCTCTCATGGCACGCTCAAAAAGCGTCGGGAACACCCCCATAACGCTCATGGAACGCTAGCTACACCGCCCTTGGAGATGTTATGGTCCAAAAAAATTTTCTCCATGCATGTCCGATTTTTAACACCTTCATTTCGCGTGTCCCAATGGCCTCTAACTGCTCTTTCCTTCCAAATGACTCTTTCCCTTTCTTTATTTCTCGTTTTTTTTTTTTTACTCCAAGGGAACCCTTTTGATAGGCGTCACATGACATCATGCCATGAGTTTTCAGGCTTTATGGGAAGGTTTCACTCTCCATGACCTAATAAAATGATCAGTAATTATTAGTGAAATAAATGAAAGTAAGTTTAAAACATCTAGATAATACGAGTATTACTTTAAGTTTAAGCTTGAATGCTTTTTAACCGGTTTCCTTAGATTCAAATCTATAAGATTCGTTATTTGGGGAAAGAGATGGATCAAAGTATCAAAGTTTACCACTCGTATTGAGATATTGACAATGATCCATTGGTTCAATAGTGAGTCACGTGAGCTTTTTCTCATAATGAGGTTTAATCAATGCCAAGTGTAAGTTTGGCCTCTATTATTTCTCAATAATATAATGTAAGAAAATAATATGGCAACCACTAATAAAATAAATTGATTATTAACCATTAGCGAAATAAATCAAAGTGTTAAACATCTAGATACTATTACTTTAAGTTTAAGTTTGAATGCTTTTTAAGCGGTTTCCTTAGATTCAATTATTCAAATCTATAAAATTCATTTTTTATTAACACACTGTCTAAAAGAGAGACTCCGTTCACTTCATGATAGCGATTTCAATTCAACTTTAACTTCAATTTTTAGATACTTGATGTTTTTAACTTATTACTTACCCGTCATACCACTATATGCTAATTAGTAAGACTTTGAAACGATTAAGACGTTAATATCTATTCTTATCCGATTCCTTCCAATTTTCATACACTTAAGAAATAAATTAAAGATGATACAATGCTAATCATCTTTTTTTTTCTTTTTTTTTCAAAACAACATTAATCATTAAATTATTTGGGACAAAAATAAATCATTAATGCGAATATGTAACGATGAGTTTAACATACATAGCTATGTACAATTTAAGCGGGGTACGAGACGTATGGCTACTTGGCTACCAAACTCATATACTATTGTACTTAAAACATTGCGAATAAAAATAATCATCATCACAATGGTTTAATTGTTAGACGTCTTGTTTCATCGTAAAAGATATTAACTTTGAAACATCTTAGAGACAATATTCGCGAATCACGAGAACAAGGGATGAAATGAACAATTTGTGTTCATTGAGACGATCCAAAATTAATATCAATTTGCAAAGTTAGTGAATTTATACTAACATATATATACTATGATTATATAAAATTTACTCTAATATTAACATTTCCTTATACAACGAGTTCGATTGAACCCCAAAACTCCAAAGCCATAAGGTGGCTTTGCTCATGAACGGGATACCCAAATCTCTTAAAATGCCTTAATGGCTTAATCTTATACGAGTATATTGTTTAGGTACAAATCAAAATTTCAGTTTTGTCACAGTTTGGATTTATTTATATTTTATTTTATTTTAGAGTTAACATAAATATTCGACGTTTACTTTGACTTGTTACTTGTCGGGTTGTTTAAGTTAGACTTGTTTATTGTCTCTTTATATATTGAATTGAATTATTTCATCAAGTGTATACAAAGTAAATATTGTTCGATTGTAAACTGACAAGTGGCAACCATATTTTCGTTTGGTGGTAAGATTTGGGATAAATGTAACTATGAAAACAGAGTATATTCTTCCTTTTCCTTAGAAGAGCTACTACCAATATTTTTGACATTACTACATTAGATACTATCAGTAATGTTAATATAAAAAAAAGTACTATCACGATTAATATAATTTATATCTATATATTTCTATATTATGTTATAAACCATTTATCCTCTTCAAATTTTAAAAAACAAAATTGATAAACCCAAATTTTAACAAACAAAATTGATATATCTATATCACCTTTATATTATTACAAAATGTCTTATTTTCACTTTTAATGTCAATTGTGACACTCAACTAATTAAGCATTGCATCAATTTTATCGTCAAGTAGATCAACCAAACCATATTATCTTAACATTTATGTATAATTCATAATCTTTTGATTGATGAGCCAACAAGCATAGTGCATTACAACACAGCAAGATTGGGATATGAAATCAACACAAATTTTAGTGGAAGCTGTAGCAAAATGTTGAAACCTTCCAATTTTATTCCATATACACATGAAGGTTTTCTCTCAATTGTTGAAGAAATTTCACTCTCATTTTTAATATACATAATAGTAATAAGGCACATCATAGCCATTATAATAGTATTGGTTTGGATAAAACTGCACTGCTGGCAACTCATTAGGTTTCTTGTTTTCTGGTTTCTTTTCTGGCACCGGACCAACACTCACTAGCTCGGTGTATCCAACACCTTTCCTTAGCATGGTCGTTAGTTCGACCGAGTCAATTCCTTCCCCGGTCACTGCTATCTGGTCTTTATCTGATCCGACGAATGATGCCGACTCAACTCCTGTTTGTTATAAATTCAGATTTTTTTTTTAGTTTAATTAATCATATATACAAACTTAATTAACAAAACTCCATCCGCCAAAAATAATTTATGTCTTATCATCTTTGACCTTATTTTTTTTTTGTCTGTGTTTTATAATACTTAAATACAAAATATACGAACAGATTCAATTTTAAATGTATTTTTATTTATATAACTGTCATCAAGTATTATTATTATATATTACAAACGATTGTATTTAAGATCAAAGTCAGAAAAAAATATCGATTTCAAAAAGTCAAAAGTGAATGGTCTTTTTGGGACAAAAAGAGTAGTACTGTGAAATAAAGAAAGTAAATGGAACATGATCTTATTACCGGGGAGACTAACAGCGATTTTCAAAGCTTTACGGGCTTTCTTCTCTGTGTTCATGGCCACCTTCACAACGATCTTTTGCTACAAAATCAATAAATTTACACAAATTAAGTTCAACTAATTAATATTCAAATAAAAGCCCAATACATAATCAAACTAATTAAATCAATAATAATAAAAAAAGGAAAAGAAAAAGAGTTGTACCTTTGCCATTTCTATGAATATTATGAGGATGATATATATGTAGTAGTGTACGTTTTTTACAAATATTGCCTTTTTCTTTAGAAAAGGAAAGAGAAAGCAATATTTAAGAGAAGGTAAGTGAAGAGTGAGAGAATGAATGAGTTTGTATTTATAGACAGAGTGTGGTGAACAGGGTAATGGATGAAGATGAGGACCGTGTCATAGACGTGGGAAGGAAGCTTCGGCTTTTCAACAACGTCACATATATGACACAATATATATTTTACCTTTAATTTAAGCCCGAGAGATTAATTAAATATTACATTGAGATATGTTCTTTCTTCGTTATATTTTTTGGATCTATATATGACCATGTAAAAAAATTATTTTTTTAAATGTGTGAATTACTCGCAGATATTATGAGGTATAACATACATTGTGTTAGAGAGCCCCTCACATAATTGAACCCTTATTTAAACTTCTCGATGAAAAAGTCTATCACTCAAAGATTTGAATAACAAAACTCCGACCCTCATAGATAGAAATTAAATACATGTGACCACCTCAAAATAGGCCTAAGATAAGACTTGAACCCAAAACTTCTTCTTTAATCATAAATTTTAAACTAGCATGGTATCCGCGCAATGCGGAGGTGGTCATGGCGGCGACGGTGTGGTGGTGGGGTGACTGTTGGTGGTTGATGCGGCGTCGAATGTTATGAATAATTGATGTAACAGTGATTGATATAAAGGGTTAATGGAGATATTTAAAAATATAAAGGACTGATTGTGTAATTAAGAGTATTTTAGACAATTTTTCCAAATAACTTTCAACATGACAACTATTTTTTTGATAATATAGTATAGATATAGATGAGTTAAAGTTTCATGGTTTTTTGAAACATTATATAATTATGGGTAAATTACACAAATGATACCTGAGGTTTGTTCGAAACTACACTGGTCATACCTATAATTTAAAAATTACGCGAGACATACCCATCGTTGTCAAAAACTTACACTGACCATACCTATCGCTGACGGTCGTCTATTTGGCCGTTAAGTCAAGTCACGTGCCGTGCATGTGAGGTATCAAAACCGTAATTTCGTGTAAACTTCAGGTATCATCCGTGTAATTTACCCTAATAATTTTTTTTTAAGATATTTATATTTATATTTCATTTATTAAAATGGGTAGATATTCTATATTAAAATTCACATATATATTTTTTTTAAAAACCTATTTCAAAATAAAAAAATAAAAAATTTATGAAAAAACGTGATCAAATGATACAGGTTAAGGCTTAGAAATTCTAAGCTCAGACTAACGACTAACCCTGGAACTTCAAATCCAAAATGCTACAGATTGCTAATCTGAGGTGAAATTATATTTTAAAACCGTGACGAGTCTTCGACTTTGCTTTACCCCTCTAATCTGAGGGGGATGTCATCAAACCATACGAAAAAATTATATTATTTTTTTAATTATTTTTTTTGTATTTTTTTAAATAGGTTTCTATTAACAAGAATAAATTATTAAATAAATAAAATAAAACAATAATAAAATAATAATTAAAGTAAAAATTATAGTGGTTTTCATGGTTCTAATCCTTGTTTAATTCACTATACACATATAACAAAATAATAATAATATATATTATTATAAATGCATTCTTGTATCAACCATTTTTCTTGATATAATTTTCATTGAAAAAAAGAAAACTATTTTCTCATAATAAATTTCATATCTATCCAACTTAATAACTCAAGTATAAATAAAACTTTAAATTGTTAATAATTATTTTTAGGGTGAATTACAAGAATAATACCTGAAGTATGCACGAAATTACGGTTTTGATACCTCACATGCACGGCACGTGACTTGAATTAACGGCCAAATAGACAACCGTCAGCGATAGGTATGGTCAATGTAAGTTTTTGACAACGATGGGTATGTCTCGCATAATTTTTAAATTGTAGGTATGGTCAGTGTAGTTTCGAACAAACCTCAGGTATCATTTGTGTAATTTACCCTATAATTATTTCTAATACGGTTAGTATAAATTCAATATGACATAATAGTTTTAAAACTTTGACTTGGCTTGATACTTTCGACTAGTACATTGTCATAGATATATTATAAAACTCATATAAACAATCGTATATTCGTATACATATAATTATTAGATATATGCTTTCACGATATTGGACTGGCTAAATAGCAAATATTCAATTGAAGATTGGGCTTATTTATTACCATCTTTGCCTGCTATTTATTGATCTTTGATCCAATGGTATTTCAGTATTCCACCCTCTTCAACAAAGAGGATTCCAGTCCTTCAGAATTTTCAAATGGACTGTGCGCGTAAATATAAAATTATGCAGATGTTAACTAAAAAACAGAAAACTATGAAGTAGAAAGAAACTGCATGATCTTAATTATCACGATCTCACTTTGAAAACTTACCAAAGGACCTGGTTTCTTCTCCAGTTATTAAATATCCTTATTCCTTGCCCATCTGCCATTCTTCAACTCGAATCGATCAATAAGTCACTCCCTATACATTTCACACCGATCGAGTCTTCCAAAAGACAATTCCAGTTACAAAACCACTCACAATTCCCAAGACTGTGATAAACCAATCTATTCTATCGCTTGGGTGGAGAAACCACGTACGACTCAGACCCATTGTTGTTTGTTGGTGGAAGTGTTTTTGATGCCTTTGAATTTTGACATTCCTTGGATAATGGTTGTCCACACAATCCGGCATTAATGCCCATGTAGATGGTTGAACGACATGTTTAAAATGGAAAGGAATCTAAGTTGCAACAAATGTCACTCCTGATAGTTGATTTTAAGAAAGATCTAAAGATTTAAGATTCTTTAAGTTCCCTAAAGATGGCAAGATACGACCTATTACAAGATTGTTCGATAGATTAAGACATTCAAGCCCATGAAGATCTTGGAATGAATGTGGAATCTGCCCTTCAAAGTTGTTACAAGAGAGATCAATGGCTATGAATATGTTCAAAATTTTCAAGTACTCTCTCTTGACACCTTTGTGTATTAATGTCATTGTGTATGGAAAATCAAAAGGCAGGACTGTATTGAAAGGAAGCTCGAATCCCATAGCAGATGAGTTGCCAACATAAACTGATTTCATTGCGTTCCAAGTTTGAAAGGATTTTCCGGGTAATTCACCATTAAACTTGTTGTTGGAAAGGTCTATGATCCGTAACTTAAGGTACTTTGAGCTAATGTTTTTGAGACCTTGATGATCAAATGTACCGTAGAATTTATTAGACCTCATAATAAGCACTTGTAGCTCGGTAAGGTTTCCCAACCAGACAGGAAAAACATCTTGAAAAGAGTTATCGCCAAGGGAAAGAAACTCTAAATTGGTACAATTAGCCAATGATTTTAACACCCGGCATGTAAATAGATTTTCGCTAAAATCAATCCTTTTTAAAAGACATCCATGCACAAATTTAATCATTGGGCCATGAAAGTTATTTCCTTTTAAATTCAAAACCAACAGAGAAATGCTTAGGTTGCTGCCTAAACATGGAGGGAGGATTCCAGTCATGTTGTTAGATGATAAATCTAATACACGAAGGAATTTCACTTTACATATCGATTTTGGTATTTCTTCTGTCAGATTATTGTTTGACACGTCATAAACAACAGTGGTTTGTGGTGGAATTATAGTTCTCCTCGTAGTTGGTTATTCAAGATTTCAAATATTTCCAAATGAATCCATGGGAGAAAATAGGGATTCTGATGAAAGCCGGTGATGGAGTTGTTTGAAAGGCCAATCATATAACGTTTCTTGGCTGTTATTCCAAATCCACTCTGGTACCAAGCCTTCGAATCTGTTTTGGTAAAGAAATATGCCTATTATTTTCTTTTGGAATCGCAAAAAGGATGGGAATTCCTTCAAGTTGCACGATGATAGTCCTAGACTATTTAAATCTGGCAAGGTTCCCTCGGTGTAGTTGTTGGTGGCGACAAATGATATTTTGTTATAACTTAATACAGAGTTTCTAGTTTCGTGACTTCTACAAACATGTCTAGCTCCACAATATATGCGGCCAAAATTATCATAATCTAGCGAAGATATTCGAGACTTTTGAAGTTGGAAAACTCACTTAAAATGTTCCCATGTAATTGATTTGCTCCAATGTCTATCACAGTTAGTTGAGTAAGGCTCATAAATGAAGATGAGATATAACCAAAAATAGAATTCCCTGTCATTGAGACGACTCTAAGTCTTGTAAGGTTTGCCAGAAAAGGCAGAATTTCATCGTCTATGTTCATATGATTTAGATACAGTGTATCAAGGCTATTAAGTTTGCTAAGCCAATCTAGCATTTTCCCCTTTTCGAAATAGTTATCACTAAGATCCAAAAGAAAAAGTTTTGATAGACTTGTCAATGAAGGAACCCTGTGAACTCATTTTTACCAACAGTCATGTGAGTGAGTTTTGTCAAGTTAGAGATTGAACCTGGAATGCGCCCCGGGAAATGACATGAACCAATGTTCAAGACTACCTTAGATTGCTTATGGATGCCGATATTAGCCCGGAAAAACCTGTTGAAAACAAATCTAGATGCTCAAGTGAACTTTTGCTATGAAATTCGGGAAAGCAACCTTTGAGGCCCGGATTGACTCCTACGTTAAGAAGTCTCAGCATCGGTAAGTGAAGTATTGCTAACGAAAGTTCATTTCATAGTTGACAATGTTGGAGTTGTAAAAATTTATAAATATATATGTATAATAGACACACATCATTGCAGCATCATAGAACGAATTAGCCATAAGATTAATTTAAGGTTTTGTTACAAGAAAAGCAGAAAAAGATCAAAGAATTACATCGAAAAGATTAGGGTTTCAAACGGTAACAAAATGGCTGCCAGAAGTGGTGATCGGAACAGTGACCATCACTTAGTATATATATAGAAAATAATTACATTCTGCCCCTTCTAGTTTCAATCTTGAACATCTTTTACCCAAGCACTCTTATCTTCTTTGTCTTCAGTCCAAAGAGCCAAACTCATGAGAATTGTCCAGCTTCAGTCCTCCTTTTCCCACAAAGCAATCAACAGTGGTCCTTTTTCTGCATAAACAACATTTTAAGTGAATTAATTTGTCCAGATAACACCCTCCCACAAATTAATTGTGGAAGAGATCAATAAGACCAATCTTTCTGGTGTGGTTATTATGGAGAATTGAAGTTAAACCTTTGGTGAAAAGGTCTGCCAGATTATTTTCAGAGCCAATTTTTACAGCCTCTATCACTCCTAAGTCAATTTTTTCTCTAACAAAGTATAAATCAATTTCAAAGTGTTTGGTTTTTTCATGAAACACTGGATTGGCACTGATTTGAATAGCAGACTTGCTATCACAAAAAATGGGTACTGGACCTTCTTGTCTAATACCAAACTCATTCAGAATCTTCAAAACCCATATAATTTCATAAGTAATGGCTGCCAAAGCTCTAAATTCTGCTTCTGCAGAGGATCTAGAGATAGTAGGCTGTTTTTTGCTTTTCCAAGAAATGGGTGAACCACCAAGGAAAAGAGAGTATCCAGTGATACTTTTCCTGGCAGTTACCCTCTTGGCCCAATCGAAATCAACATAAGCAGATAAGGAAAGATTATCATTACCTTTGAGATGTATACCCTTACCTGGGGAGCCCTTGAGATACCTTAAAACTCTTAATGCAAGCTTAAAATGAGACTGATATGGTTTATGCATAAACTGACTTAGCACATGAACAGCAAAAGCAATGTCTGGCCTAGTCAATGTAAGGTATATAAGTTTACCAACAAGTTTTTGATACTCAGTGACATTCTCCAAAGGAGTGTCATTAGTATCATCAATACAAGGTCCCAGATTATGTTCAATAGGGGTCTGAGTTGGTTTGCAACCAAGTAACCCATATTCAGATAATATCAAGACAATACTTCCTTTGTGTCAAACAAACACCTTCATTGGTGTCAAGAACTTCAATACCTAAGAAGTACCTCAGTTTTCCAAGATCTTTAATAGCAAACTTAGAACTCAAAAAATTTTTGCACTTAGCAATTTCATTAGAACAATTACCAGTTATAACAATATCATCAACATACACAAGAAGAGCAACAAAAGAACCATTCTGGTTCTTAATATAGAGAGAATAGTCACTTTTACTTTGACTAAAACCAAAATCAACAAGAGCAGCAGTTAATTTTTCATACCATTTTCTAGGTGCCTGCTTAAGGCCATATAAAGACTTGACAAGTTTGCATACCCTAGGGTCAGAAGGAGAGAAATAACCTGGTGGAGGAGTCATATAAACATCCTCAACAATCTCACCATACAAGAAAGCAATGTTAATGTCAAGTTGAGAGATATGCCATTTGTTTTTAGTGGCAATGGTGATCAAACATCTAATAGTAACCATTTTAACAACAGGGGAAAATGTTTCATCAAAATCAACCCCTTCCCTTTGACCGCAGCCTTTAGCCATAAGTCTGGCCTTGTATATGTCAATATCCCCATTGGACTTAAACTTAATTTTATAAACCCATTTGGAACCAATTGGTTTCCTGTTGGGTGGAAGGTCAGTAAGAATCCAAGTACCATTTTTATGCAAAGCTTCCATCTCTGCATTCATGGCATCAACCCAAAGAGGGTTTTGACTAGCCTCAGAGAAGGAAGTGGGTTCAAGGTTCTTATTCAAACTAGAAACAAAACACATAATTTCAGGATTCAATTTAGAATAATTCACATAGTTAGAAATATTGTGTTTGGTTTTGGTGTTCAAAATAAAGTCAGCATACTTTTTGGGAGTTCTGCCAACTCTATTTGACCTCCTAAGATCAACAGGATTGTCACTTGAATGAACAATTTCATTAACAGTAGGGTTGCCCTCAGAATTAATAACATTTTCATCAAGTGTGGCAATTGTATCATGCTCATCAGTAATCCTGGAAGGACTGCCAAGATGAGATGAAGCCCTCACCTCACCAGAGCCCAAGTAAGGACTCCCATGATGAGAATGAGGTAATCCACCATCACCAGTAGCCCTAGAAGGGCTGCCAGGGTGGGCAGATCCACTGCCATCACTAGTATTCAGATCTCTCCTATCATCATTGGGCATGAAGAGACTTGGGTGATTATTATTATTTTCAGAAAACAAAGTGTCAAAGAAATTTAAATGAGTAACCTCATTTTCAGAAACAATTTTATTATTTTGCTGATTTATTTTAAGAGGAAAGATATTCTCATAAAAGTTAACATCCCTAGAATAGAGGATGTTTTTATTCTCAAGACTAAATAACTTGTATCCTTTCTTAGCATCAGCATAATCAATTAGGATACATTTTTCAGATCTACTACTAAACTTATCAAAATTATTCAAAACAGTTGCAAAACATAAGCACCCAAAGACTCTAAGATTGGACAAATTAGGAGAGGATTTAAAAATTTGTTCATAAGGAGACTTTCCATAAAGGATAGAAGAAGGTAACCTGTTGATCAAATAGGTAGCAGTTAAAATACATTCACTCCACATATTAAGAGGTATCCCCCCTTGAAACATAAGGGCTCTTGCAACATTAAGCAAGTGCCTATGTTTCCTTTCAACAATGTCATTCTGCTGTGGGGTGTAAGCACAAGAAGTTTGATGAATTATACCCTTTTGTTTAGTAAAAACATTCATTCTGTTATTAACAAATTCACCCCCATTGTCACTTCTAAATATTTTAACAGTCTTGTTGAATTGATTTTGTAAGAGATTAAAGAAATTCACAATATTCTCAAAGGTTTCTTCTTTATTTTTCAAAAGATAAACCCACACAGCCCTAGAATAGTCATCAACAATGGTAAGGAAGTACTTATATCCTTCCCTACTCTGAATCCTATATGGTCCCCAAAGGTCAAGATGGACAAGATCACCAACATTGGTGGTCTTGTGCTCACTCAAGGGAAATGATTCCCTTGTCTGTTTAGCCTTATGGCATGTCTCACAAAAGGTACTATGAGTAGCATTGTCAAGTTTCAATCTATCTTTTAAAACAGTGAGCACTTGATCAGCAGGGTGACCAAGTCTGCAGTGCCAAGTATATTTAGAAATATTGCAAGTAAGAGTAGAATTAAAACATGTCATATAGTTCTTACCACAATCAAATTCATCAAACAGGTAAAGACCATCACATTCATTACCAATCCCCACAGTTATTCTGGTTCTCAAGTCCTGAATGTAACAATGATATTCATCAAAACCAACAAAGTACTTATTATCTCTAGCAAGGTTATGCACAGAAAGTAAACTCACACAGTATTCAGGCACAACTAGAACACTGAACAAAACAATGTTTTTAGTCAATCTTAAATTACCAATTTTGACAACTTTAGCTTGAGTTCCATTAGGGTGACCAACAGCTAAACCAAGATTAGACACATCAACCACATTAAACATGTTTTTATCAGAGTGTGTCATATGCTGATTAGCCCCAGAATCAGAAATCCAACCCTTAATAGTTTTATGAGAGACTTTAACATGATTGGAATAGAAAAACTTTTCAAAATTTGAATTGAAAAAAGAATTTGAGTTAAAGAAAGCATAAGTACCTCCCATGTTTGCTTGAGGTGTTTTTTGCAAAGAATGATCATTAAGCATTTTCATCAGAAGATTAACTTGTTCAGGAGTGAAAGGAGAGGATGAAATGGGATTTTCAGAACCAGAACTGGAATTGGAATGAACAACAGATTGTTGAACAGTAGAACATTGAGGATCAATAGCATGATTACTAGAGAGATTTTTCACAAAAGGAGAGAAAGAATTCCTTTTAACAAAACCACCATTAGGTCTGTAAGAACTGCTACCAAAACCAGGAGGTAGA
This sequence comes from Erigeron breviscapus, assembly GCA_034093135.1. Taxonomy (NCBI): domain Eukaryota; kingdom Viridiplantae; phylum Streptophyta; class Magnoliopsida; order Asterales; family Asteraceae; genus Erigeron; species Erigeron breviscapus. The sequence goes on from CM067172.1 coordinate 108,502,371, forward strand.
CCAACAACTTCATAACACCTATCAATAGGGTGGCCAATTCTGTGACACTTAGAACATTTAAGATTAGGATTTAGACCCCTTTTATTTTCAAAATTTTTGTTATCAAAAGATTTCCTCCTATTTTCAAAATATTTAGCCACAAATGCAGAGTTTTGAGGTTTTGGATGAGTCTCAACAGGAGTAGCCCTGTGTGACTCTTCCCTTGACATAATGGCAAAAGCAGTTTTGACACTAGGAAGGGGATCCCTTGTAAGAATATTGCTTCTAATGGGCAGGTATATTTCATCCAAGCCCATTAGAAACTGCATAAGCTTAATTAATTGATGATGTTCTTGAAAACCTTTTGCAGCATTACATGTACAAACAGGCAACTTAACTAGTGAGTCAAACTGCCTCCACAAAGCATTCAATCTATGATAATAATCAGCAAGAGTACTTCCATTTTGAGAAAGGGAGTTGATTTTATGATGCAAATTAAAAGTTATAGAACCATCAACCTTGTTATAGGTTTCTTCGAGTTCCTCCCAAACAGACATAGCATCTTTAGAAAATATTTGACCCAAATAGACATCATTAGACAAGGAACTAAGAATCCAAGAAAGCACAACAGAATTACACCTATCCCATTGTTTAGCAAGTACATCATTATCAACAGGTCTTTCAAAACTTCCATCAATGAAACACAGTTTATTTTTAGTTTCCAAAGCAAGTTCCATTGCACAAGCCCATATTTTATATATTTCAGTACCTTTTAACTTCAAACTAATAAGAGGGACACCAGATGTGTCACTAGCATGCAGATATAGAGGATCACCAAAGTCAAGACTGCTAATAAGAGTACCAGACACATTGACACCATTTTCAAATTCATTAACAGGAGGTCTCAAATTATCATCCACATAATCATCCATGATAACAAATTAAAAGAAAACACAACTTAGCAGATAAAGAGACAAACAACACAAAGATAAGATAAAATAAACCTAAAGGATGCAGGAACAGAGGCCAGATTCAAGAACACTCAAGTGTCTTGACAGGTATGTTCAAGGATCCTCTCTTCTACCAAGAAAAGGTTAGACAGATAGAATAATCAATTAATACTCATATAAAACTTAACCACAATGCTAGAAGATTCAATAACAAACTCACAATAGACAGATATACTCATAATGAACAAGCAACAAGCACACACAACAAGAAATCAAGTAGCAGAATATTAAGCACATAAGATAGAGATCCCAACTGATAGGACAAACTTTTCTCACCCAGAGCACTCCGAATGAGAAACAATTTGCTACTAGAAGGGTAGGTTAAGAAGCTTACAGTGGGGTCGCCAACAGTAATTCCAGAAATACACGATGAAGGGACAATAAATATACTCCAACCAATAATCAAACCCTTAAAACAAAAGATTGATAACAGAAATAGGAGAGATGAACAAGATATATCAGATCAACAACAAACCTAAAAAGGATTGTGTTGATATACGAATCTTGTAATATACCGCTACAAGTGGCAAGGTTAAAAATTCTAAGAAGAATCAAACCCTACACACGAGCAGAAACAAGAATAAATAAACAGATTTAGGGTTTTTAAACAAAAAATTATCAGATCTAAAAAGAAAATAATAAAGATATTTTGATATATATATGAATATAAAGATTCAAAAAACGTATGAAGATTTGAGCCTAAGCTCTGATACCATGTAAAAATTTATATAAATATATATGTATAATAGACACACATCATTGCAGCATCATAGAACGAATTAGCCATAAGATTAATTTAAGGTTTTGTTACAAGAAAAGCAGAAAAAGATCAAAGAATTACATCGAAAAGATTAGGGTTTCAAACGGTAACAAAATGGCTGCCAGAAGTGGTGATCGGAACAGTGACCATCACTTAGTATATATATAAAAAATAATTACATTCTGCCCCTTCTAGTTTCAATCTTGAACATCTTTTACCCAAGCACTCTTATCTTCTTTGTCTTCAGTCCAAAGAGCCAAACTCATGAGAATTGTCCAGCTTCAGTCCTCCTTTTCCCACAAATCAATCAACAGTGGTCCTTTTTCTGCATAAACAACATTTTAAGTGAATTAATTTGTCCAGATAACAGGAGTTTAATTGAATTAAAAGGACGTAAAGTTTATCAAAAGAGGAGAAGAACTAATATTAACCCCATAGAGATGGAGTTCTTCCAGTAAAGTTGATCTTTTCACTAGATTCTGAACGTTAGGATTTTGGAGATTTAGTGAATTCCAACACAAATCTAACAAACACAGTTGCACCAACAGCAAGATTTCAAATGGTATTTGGCCAGTAAAGTTAGATTTAGAAAGATCAAGGCTTTTTAGTTGCGTTAGATGAGCTATTTTGAAGGTTGGTTAGTTTCCCAATCCAATCAGGCATGGGTCCCTTGTCGAATTCGTTGTCACTAAGTCCCAAAATAAGGAGTTTAGACAAACTCCCTAGTGAAGGAATTTGGCCAGTGAATTCATTTTGACCGAGGCCTAAGTTAGTAAGTTGTGTCAAGTTAGAGAGTGTCTCTGGAATGCGCCCCGAAAAGTAGCATTCACTAAGGACCAAGTTTAACACTCGGTTTAGGTTGCTAATGGATTTGGGTATAATTCCAGAAAAACCCGTGAACGCTAAAAGCAAATGCTCAAATAAGGTGTTGTTACGGAATTCAGGCAAAGAACCTGTGAGGTTAGAATTTTCTGCTACGTTAAGACGTGTTAGCTTTTGTAAATGAAATATTTCTGAAGGAAATTCGTCATGAAGCCCACACGATTGGAGTCTGATTGACCTCAAGGAAGTAAAATTGGCCAAGAAGCGAGGTACGGAAGAACTGATGTTAACCCCCGATCGAGAGATTGAGTTCTTCGAGTCTGGTCATGTTTTGCAACAAGCGGCCAGCTGGAGTCAGTAGCTTCAGTGGATTCGATGACAGATCTAAAAAAGTGAGTTTTGTTAAGTGTGAGATTTCATGTGGGATTTGTCCATGGAATCCAGAGTACGAGAGATCGAGGCTTGTCAGATGCTTTAGACGGGATTTGAGATTCTGAAAAATCGTTCATCGAGAGGTTGAGGGACTTAAGATGAACAAGGTGGAAAAGGGTACTGTTAGAGCTGATACGCCCGCTAACAAGGCTTTCTCCCAAATCAATCCCGATTACATGATGACCTTCATTATTGCTACACATTATACCATCCCACAAACAACAATCATCAGAATTATTATTATTATTATTATTGCTTGTGATCTTCCCCCAAGAGTCAAATTTATGAAACCCACTACCAGCATCCAAATTGGCAGATTGATAAAGAATACTTTGCTTGAATTCAAACAAAGCTAAACACTCCTTATCAAGTGATATTGACGCAGTGGATGTGAGAATGAGTACTATTACATATATGAAGAAGATGAAATGCTTAAATTTGAAAGCCATGAGAAGGAGAAGGTTAATTAATTTGATATTTTTTGGATGGGCAATGTTGTTTGTATACAGAAACTCATCTGAATTATCTAATATATATATATATAAGCCTTAAAGGTGACACCGTGTTGAATGTTGATTAGCAAAGATAAATGGAGAAAAATAGCAAAATGATTGGTTCTAAACTTCTAGTATAACATGTGCAAGGTTTACATGTGTCCAGACTCAAGATCCTTCCTGCCCTGTTTAAACTTTTTGAAAATATTCATTTCTAAAGTGATTAAGTAAGTAACGCTTAATGTTGTCTTCTACGGGTTTTAGACCTCAATGTCGTTTTTGACGGTGCATGGGGGAAGTTGAGATTGGATGAGAAGTATGTGTGGCAGTGGGTAGGAGTTAGGACATGGACAAAATCTAACATCAAGTGGCAAAGCTGGTGGATGTATTATACTACGAGTACCATTTTGGCCTATAACTTTTGGTCTTTGGAAGAAGGTGCTGGATAATCCAAGAAAACATTTGCCAAAGAAGACCTTAAAAGTAAACACAGGAAATATATAATGATTAAAATAAAGAGTTGCTAGGAATGTGAATACGTGGTCCCATTGTTTGAATACTAAAATTATTACTCCGTACTATTAATATTATTAATCACGCTATATCCAATGGAACCGATCTGTACACCACTAGATTTTGGCAATACACCACCAAACATGCTTTATATTGTTGTACAGTACAACATTGTAAAGCACATTTGGTGGTGCATTGCCAAAATCTAGTGGTGTACAGATCACCTCCTATATCCAATGAGGTGTTTTACACACCTTTTCATATCTTTACTTGTCCTTTCTTGTTCATAACATTAAATTACGTTCAGTCTTTATTTGTTCATTAGGTATTTGCTCATGTATAGGTAAGGACATGTTTTTAAATATTCTTATGGGGAAATGATTAATCCTTCTAACTAAATAGCCTAAAAATTCTCCTAACAATGAGATGATGACATGTGGAAAAATCAGCGAGCAAGATTATGAAAGATAATTAGTGGATAACACATGTCACCTTCTTATAATTTTAGGAGGATTTTTAGGCTAATCTTTAAAAAGATTTATCATTTCCAATTCTTATGATATCTATAGTATTAATTTTTTGTTTGTATATGAAAATAAAATGTGTAAAAATATTTATACGGTTATATGCCAAAAGATATCCTTAGCATTGAATAGCCTCAATTTCTCTTTACATCATTGACCATGTCAACTGAGTTTCGCGGTCAAACAAGCATACTCGGTATAAGTGTGAAAACAGAGCTACGCTTCAGTTTCAAGTTTTCAACAACCCCAAAATTTCTATGGACGTATCTAGGGGCGATCATGGGCTCAACCCGGCCCGACCCAGCCTCAACCTGGCCCGACCCGTGACCCGTGAATTACCAAAAAGGTGAACCGAGGACCGGCCCATGTTTTATTGGGTTGGGTCGGTCCGGGTTACATCACGGGTTCGGTTTTTTGCGGGCCAGCCCGTAGCCCGTTAAATACATATTCGATCATTTTAGTCTACCCGGTTTAAAGAAGAACAGCAGCCCGTTTGTACTGATTTTTTTATATTTTATCCAATTGAAGCTATATGAAATGAGTTTTAAAAAAAATACATACTAATACACTAATCTATTGTATAACAAAGAGTGCTGGCTGTTGGGTCGAACTAACCATTTAAAAAGTTGATTAAAAAGTTATATACTTAATTCAACATTAACGAATTCATGGTTCAAATATGAAATCAACACCAAGCAAAACTTATGTTTTAGTTACAAATTGAGTTTAAAAATCATCATGAACAAGACATAAAATTGATATTTATATGGTTGAATATTGAGAAAATACCTCTGCCAATTGATGAGATGAACAATGTGATCCGTATGGCTTGATGTATGAATGAAAAAAAAGAGAGTTTGAGTAATTATAAATTGGGAGTCTTTATAAATTGATATTCAACTAGGTTTTGATAATCTTGCATAGAGATTGAAACTCTGTTGATAATCTGCATAGAAATAGGAACGTGGTTGCATACTTGCATAAAGTTAGGAAACAAATCAAAGATAAATTTGGGCTTGACGGGTTTACGGGTTTTCGTCGGGCCAACCCGGCCCGACCCGAGAACCCGAACTTTTACCATTTTAAGGACCGTGGCCCAACCCAATATACTTACGGGTTGTTGCGGGTTCGGTTTTTTCCGGGCCGGTTTTTCGGGTTTTGCGGGCTGGCCCGTATTTTGATCACCCCTACTCGCCTCCCTCTATTACAAAAGTTTTTAGTATTTGAAAAATTATTTTCCATTTAAGTTTTAAATATACAGGTTTGTTTAGAGACCTGTATGTATAGAGGATGATTATTACTATATCATTAAAGGTGATGCTAATGAACAGTGCCACCCCACGTGGCACTGTTCTATTAGTCCACCTATACTCCGCGTCACTACTCAGATTTTGCCATATCGGATCCGGTTCGAGTGTTTTTTCTTTTGGTTTTTCTTGGTTTCTTGCATAATTTTGTGGCTTATGTGTCCTCTTCTATTGGTTCATCTTATGCCCCGCATACTATTTGGATTTTGCATATCGGATCCCGTTTGAGTTTTTTCTTTCGGTTTCGGATTTTTCATATCGGATCTCGTTCGGTTTTTTTTTCTTTCGGTTTTTCTTGGTTTCTTGCACAATTTTTTGCTTTTGTGTTCTCTTCTAACATCTTATACCTCGCATCACTATTTACATTTTGCCATATCGTATCCCGTTTGAGTTTTTTCTTGGTTATTTCATAGTTTTTTTGCTTTTGTGTTCTTTACCACCGCCACGTGGCACTGTTCTATTGGCACACCTAAAACCCACGTTATTATTCGGATTTTGTTATATCGGATCCCGTTCGAGTTTTTTTTTTCTTTCGGTTCTTCTTTGTTTCTAGCACAATTTTTTGGATTTTGTGTTATCTTCTATTAGTTTATCTTATACTCCATATCACTATTTTGGATTTTGTCACATTGGATCCCGTTTGGAATTTTTTCTTTCGGTTTTTTCTTGGTTTTTTTTATAGTTTTTTTGCTTTTGTGTTCTCAATTACTCCCTCCGTCCCACTAGAAGTGTCATGTTTTTAATTTTCAAAGTCTAACATTTGCAACTTTGACCTTAAATAACTTTATTTGTGTTAAATAATACTTGATGAAAGTTATATGAATTGATTTTGTTTTAGGTGTGTTTTTTAATGGTATAACTTTTATCAAAAATTATATAACACCAAAAAATTTATTTAAGGTCAAAGTTTAAAAATAAAGACTTTGAATATTCAAAGTAAAACACTTGTAATGGGACGGGGGGAGTAATATATTGGAAACTTTTACTCAATATTTTGTTTTCCTTTGTTTTTGATTTTTGGTTTTATTGCACAAATTAAATGTATGTATCCGACATTGCACACTTTTTTATGCGGTTTTCTTAGTTTTCTCGCACAAACTTTTTTTTTTTTTAATCTTCAAGTTATTTCTTGTTTTTTTTTTCACACTTTTTTTTCTTTTGGATTTTTAAATAGGTTCAACGCAAATAGACTAGCATAACAACCCGGATCAACACGACTATTGGAGCCCCGCAAAGCGGGGCCCTAACTTCACTAGTGTCTAGTATTGATACATAGAGATATTTTCAAGTTATGTTTTAAACATAAATTGTAATAAACTTATACCTACTATTAATTGATTAGTTTTAATATAAAATTCTAAAAAAACTGAAAAAGGAAAAATATTTCATGTACAATCATTTTATATCTAAAATAAAATACTTTGTAAAAAGAAAATTACCTTTTAATTTATTTGATTGTTTTATGCTTCATATATAAAAGTGATAGAATAGAATATTATGTAAATATGACAAATATCAAATAATATATTTTATTATCTAATACTATCTTATAAAGCATTTTGCCCTTTTTTAAAATCTCAAAAGATGATTTGAACTACCTAAATTACTCCTTTTCTTTATTCACTAATTTAAACATCTCTTCCTAATATACCTATAATACCCTTAAATCTTAACCACTCATTTTTCTCTCTCTCCTCAAATCTCAACCACTCATTTTTTTTTCTCTCCTCCATAAATCATTGTATTCCTCTAATTCATTCAAAATCTTTTATCTCAAAAACAGTATATCGATAAATTATAAAAATTGTATGGGTGTTTTTAAAATTTCATGCTCTTTCATTAGAGATGTCATTCGATATACTTTCGACGAATTTTTAAATCCGAGAACGGAGCTCGTACGGCTAAGGCATTTGGCTATCATACTCTATGACTTGACCTATCACCCACCATCTCACCGCCGCAACGCGCGGACACTATCTCTCGTTTTTCTTAAAAATTTACATTATTTACTAACTATTTAGCAAAATTAAGGTCTGTCAAAATCAAGAAATATTGCACAATCTATTATTCTAATCCATATATGTTACTACCATATATGGTCGACTTGACTTGATGTGTGCTCGAAAGTCGAAAGGTGATACAACGATTCAAAGAGATATTTAGCCTAAAAATATCTTTTAACCTGTTACGCTAGAAAAAAAACAAAATGCTATTCTCTCTAACCGACCAGCGTTAACCCCATTTTGTGTACGTGTAATGCACTTCTCTGAAAGGCGTTAATAATAGTTCAAAAGAATACAACGTACTTATATATCTCTATCTCTATCTTTACTACATTATAAAGCATTTGTTCCCTTCAAATTTTTTCAACTTTTCAACAATGTACACCTACTAATGCATAATGTACAATACATCTATATACATCTCAACCACTCATTTTTCTCTCTCTCAAATCTCAACCGCTCATTTTTCTCTCTCCTCCATAAATCATTTTATTTCTCTAAGGGTGATACTATAGCTACACCGCGCACTGTTCATATAAACACCACTAAAACGCCACGTTTTATGCAAAACGCTGCGTTTTGTGTTACGGTTTATAGAAAACGCAACGTATGCCCGGTGTGTAAATAGTAAATTTGCAGAAGGAATTACACGTCATCGAATCCAAATGTCAGAGGAATGACACCTGTCATTCCTCCGTTTTAGACACCGTGTTACATAAAACGTTACGTTTCTGTTTAAATTCCAAAACTTGCCATTTTACATCAAATGAGTATATGTGTATTCCGTTTTGTGAAGAAAACTGAGCGTTATATTCAAAACGGAGTGACTAAAAATCTGGATTTAAAATATATTTATACAATGGGTCATCCGTTGTTAAAGTTGGGTTCTTTTTCGAGGGGCAAATGGTCAATTAGTTAGAGTCGAAGGGTTGTTCTTGTAATTCTTGGAAACCCTAATTAATTTGCATATATAAAATTTATGAAACCCTAAATATGAAACGGTTCTATCTATCTGCAGTGTAGAAACCGTGTGAAAACCCTCAACATGAAGCGTTTTGTTGTCTTGGGATGGCAACGGTTCTCCAGTACACACTTACACTCCCATTATTATATAAGAAAGTTTCGATTTTGTTGTTTTTCATTCGATCCGGGTTAATCTTGTTATTGTTTGTTCAACAAATTCCACATACAAACTCATCAACAATCATGAATCGCCTAGATAAATGGGACCACGACTGCAAGCAGAATCTTTTCGTCTTCAAGAGAAACGACAGAATCATGCTTTTAATAGAGAAAGTGAAGAGGGTCATTAAGCTTGATCGTGATTTTTTAAGGGAAGTTTACAGGCAAGGGGTTTCGAAGCCAAACCTCTGTGACAGATGCAGAGATTTGATCGAAGAGGGTGCTGAGAAGAAGGTTTGACCCCGGAAGGATTCACATGGATGATTTGGCGAAGGAGATTGTTTGGTGGACCTTTGCGTTGACTCGACACACAAGGAGATTGTATATAAAAGTGTTGTGGGGAAATGATCGAAGGAGATGGTACCGGGCCAGTGTTTTGTTGGAATCAACCGACTTGGATATGTTGAGGCAGATCAACAATATGAGACCCAACAACTGGGCTCGCTATCAACAATTCATCCAGTTCGAGGGAGACTTGGGTGTTGATGAGCTTCATATGGAAGAAGATAATTCTGGGCTAGGAGTCTACATGGAGTTAGACATGAGTTACGAAGATATATGGAGTTAAACTTGTGTTGTTCATGTTTTTTTTTTTTTCCAATCATGATATATGTACATAGATCTTTGCAATCAATGTATATGTTATTTTGCATGTCAACTTATGTACTCAAGGGTTTATAATACTCGTACTGGTATGCAGTTTTAGACTTCATGTCACAATCATATTACAAAATCCTGGTAGGCTAACGTGTCCATAGTGTTACGTCCTTTGCTGAATATACCTTATGCTATGAATGATGCAACTGGGTTACTGGAAACTGGCCAACCCTTTGTATGGGTGATAAGAGATGGTGAGCAAGCAAAAAGATTTAGCAAGATAGAAGAATTGGAAATAATACAAGTTTTCTGATGCATGCTGTGTGGAAATTCAAGGATAGATGCGTTGTTTTATTTTACTTTTGTTTCAATTCATGATATGTGTACTTAGATTTCTGAAGTTGATGAATTTGCTTTATGTATGCTAAGCTTGTTATCAATGAATGGTTGTTTTGGTGTTTATGTATATGTTATTTTGCATGTCAACTTATGTACTCAAGGGTTTATAATACTCGTACTGGTATGCAGTTTTAGACTTCATGTCACAATCATATTACAAAATCCTGGTAGGCTAACGTGTCCATAGTGTTACGTCCTTTGCTGAATATACCTTATGCTATGAATGATGCAACTGGGTTACTGGAAACTGGCCAACCCTTTGTATGGGTGATAAGAGATGGTGAGCAAGCAAAAAGATTTAGCAAGATAGAAGAATTGGAAATAATACAAGTTTTCTGATGCATGCTGTGTGGAAATTCAAGGATAGATGCGTTGTTTTATTTTACTTTTGTTTCAATTCATGATATGTGTACTTAGATTTCTGAAGTTGATGAATTTGCTTTATGTATGCTAAGCTTGTTATCAATGAATGGTTGTTTTGGTGTTTATGTATGTGTTATTTTGCATGTCAACTTATGTACTCAAGGGTTTATAATACTCGTACTGGTATGCAGTTTTAGACTTCATGTCACAATCATATTACAAAATCCTGGTAGGCTAACGTGTCCATAGTGTTACGTCCTTTGCTGAATATACCTTATGCTATGAATGATGCAACTGGGTTACTGGAAACTGGCCAACCTTTGTATGGGTGATAAGAAATGGTGAGCAAGCAAAAATATTGAGCAAGATAAAAGATTGAGCAAAAAGATCGTGGTTTTTCCACGATCGAGTGATCAAGGTACTATTGGGAAGATGTTTGAAGATGTGATGGGTCGAGTTTATGGAATGGGTTATGTGTGAAAACATGTTTCTAGTCTAAGCAAATCCTTAGCAAAAATCTGGATTAAAAACCCTTTTAATTCATAAATTAGGGTTTTGTATATAAAAGTAGGTCAAACTAGTTTTTATCCGAAATTTGCTGATTTAAGGCCAGTTTTGGAAAGGGGATCGAGTTTAATTGCATCCATCTCGATTATAAGTGGTCAAGTAATGTTTTAAAGCTTTCCAAATCGATTTAATAGCAAATATTAGGGTTCTTGGTCAAAAGTCATGTGATTGTCATATATGTTTATAACTTTAGTTTAACTGAAATGGGTTAAACAAACATTAGTGCTCACAACGTTTTGTCAAAGGCCCACTACCGTTTTTGTAACATAAAAACCCACCGTTTAATGACAAACGTGGTGTCTCATCAAAACCCTACGTTTTATACAAAACGGATATTCCAAATTTTTCTTATAAATAGAGTGTGTCTTTCCATTTTGTTTTGTACAGCCTCGTTCCTTTCTATTATACCAATGATTATGAGACGAAGCCAACGGATTGCACTTGAAGTCCATGAGTTGAAACCACCATATATTCGGATAGCGTGAATCAACATCATCTGTAGACGACAGACTTTAAAAATATCGGGCATCAAATGATGGAATCAACAAGTGATGTTATACTCTATCTCACATTGCTCGGTTCCTTTAGTTATAATTAATTCAAATAATGCTAATGACCCAGATATCTTTGTGTGGTCACACTCTTTTCTATACATAAAACTGCACATTTATGTTTTTAAGATCATCGGAGTGGGCATACTAATGCGGACAAGACTAAAATACCGACTGTCAGTTTCTCGGCCACTGTTCGACTTACAAACGTGGCGTTTTTTAGAAGACGGGGTATCTATAATTTTATTATAATTAAGGTTTGACTTCATGTTCATTTCGTACTATCTTTCATTTTTTCTTTCTGGTTCATCAGGAGACGAAGGCAACGACTTACGCCGTTTATCCAAGACGTGAAGCTACCACATATTCGGATAGCGTGACTCGACATCAGATTCAAATGACAGAGTTCAATTATGTTGGGTTTCAAATGATAATTCAGGACGTGGCTCAACATCTTCAAAATCATCCCACTTATACAAAGTCGGAGACCAAGCCAATCTGGCTAAATCAACTCCCAAACTGGGTTTCACTGGTGCGCACCACATGTGCCAGCTCCATCGAAAAACTCGATCGCAAAGGTAGCCTCCACAGATTCTTCAAGGACAAATCAGGCCCTAGTTCCTCACCGCTTCATGTATATTGTTAACTATATTTGAATTATTTAATAAATGGATTCTGATTTTCCATTTACTATTGTATTGTTTAAATTTTTATGAAAAGAAGTTATGAAGTTTATTAGAACGAGACGAATGTCGAAACCTTTTGTTTAAAACGCGACGTGTTGTATAAAACGCAACGTTTTGTATCATCTGTTGTGTTTTATATAAAACGGTATTAACTTCACAACATAGTGGTTGCAACAGTTGTTTCATCTGTACACTGATGGAGACCTCTCACCTAGATTAATTATGAGACGCGTGAGCATCACATATTGGTACAAAAACGTACCGTTTTAAGTTAAACTCTGATCTAAAAAGTTTTATGTGTATATATAGCTCGTTTTACACTACCCATACACCTTAGTTAGCCTGCCCATTTCTAACATGATACTACGGCAACCCATTGTCCTATCATTCATTCCAACACAAGAATCAGATAACGTGACTCAACATCATTTGAAAACGAGGGTCTATGGCCAACAGAGGTTCATCTTGAATCTACGTGGCGCCACTACTTAGAAAAAAGCGGTGCTTTTGGAGATTTAGCCCCCTGACCGAAGACCTGCTGTTTGTCGGTGCATTTGTACCACCTGGCAAGTTGGGTTTTCCTTTTTGTTGGTGGCATCAAGTAGCCGTTTTGCTTGTAGTTTCCTTTTGTTTGTAGGGATTCTGGTGTTCATCGGTTTCATTGGTTACGTGACGATGTGACGTATTTTTTTTTATATGGATTATGCCTTGTAACGATTCATCTTTGTTATAAACATTATTTGAAATATTTAATTTCGTGTTGTTAACATATATGATATTACATTTCTTCTTGTATTGGTAAAATTTTTATGAAAAGAAGGTATGAACTTTATTAAATGGAGACAAATAGCGTAACGTTTTGTATAAAATGCGTCGTTTTGTATCGTAGGTTGCGTTTTATATAAAACGGTGATAAAGATCCTGAAAGTGACACATTATTTCATACACAACTGACAACAAAGATCCTGAAACTGCTTCATTTCTTTCTCGATGTGTTTCTCTTCTTTGAAGAATTTCTTCTGCAGTTTCTTCAATCTCATTTGATAGCCTTCTAATAGTAAACAAGTTATTTGTAATCCAGTAGTGTTTACGTCTTTAAATCTTTGTTGTTCTGCACTCGATCTGGAAAACATATAAATTAACTTTAATTGTTAATTAACATTAAATAAAACAGTATAAAAATACTTACAATGATGTCTCATATTCTTCACGTTGTTTCTTGAATTCTTCAATTTTCAGCTGACATGCATCCATTTGATCTGTAGTTTCACTTATTTTCATTTTTAATTTGTTAATCCGCTCTGTATTGGAACACAGATTGTCATATATAGGATCCTTTTCTTTTTCGATTTCATCTTGACGGGTGGGCTCAATAATTCAAAAATCTTTGATGAACTTGAAGATCCAAACTCCATTTTCAAGATCTTCAATAAAAAAGTTGTGTTTTACTTTTTGTTTTGTTTTTTTCTTTGTTTTTTTTAATCTTACCGACAACTATTGACCTAAATTTTTACAACTGTTGGGCTTTTGTAAAAGTCCAACACAAAAAAGAGACTAATGACGCAACGTTTTGTATAAAACGCAGGGTTTTGTATCGTAGGTTGTGTTTTATATAAAACGGTGATAACATCACTATATAGTGGGTGTAACCTTAGTTAGCCTGGCCATTTCTAACATGACACCAAGGCAGCCCATTGTCTTATCATTCATTGCAATACATGAATCAGATAACGTGACTCAACATCATTTGTAAGCGATGCTTTTCATTTCAGCCACCCCTGAACGAAGACCTCATGTTTGCCGGTGCATTTGTAGCACCGGGGAAGTCGTGTTTTCGTTTATGTTGGTCGCATCAAGTCTTGTGTATAGGAATTTTGGTGTGCATCGGTTACTCTGATTTCGTGACGATGTGACTTTTTATTTTTCTTATATTGATTATGCCTTGTAACGGTTCATATTTGTTATGAACGCTGATTACTGTATTTAATCCAGTGTTATATAATATATTCCTCCTATATATTCCTCCTATTATCCGTTATTGAGTTACAGTTTTATCTTCCTTTTTACTTAAAACGCTACGGTTTAAGAACCCTTTTACATAAAACGCTACGTTTTATGTACCTTGGTCACTGGGTCAAAACAGTCTATATTTTGGACAGTACTGGTCAGGTCTGCCCCTATGACATGACTAAAAGCTGTAACACGGCAAGTGGCCATCCGAATTACCACCGTTTTATGTAAAACGTGGAACTGAACAATTTTGTATATATAAAGATCGTTTCTCATTTTTCTTTTACGGATAACTCATACACATTATTTAGGGTACCACAGTTATTTTCCCTTTGTAACATGATACCAAGCGGAAGTTATTGCACCCGCGTGACAAGAGATGAAAACCATCATATAATCAGATAACGTGACTCAACATCAGTTATAGACGCAGCATTGTCGCCACCAACGGTCGATATTTCATCAGCATGGTGTAATTTCTACCGAGTGAACACCACGCCTCGTATATGAAAGCCGACGTTGTTGTAGACCCTGCTTGATTTTTACATCTTTAACTTCTGTGTGCATTTGATGCAAAAACGGTGAAAATAGATCTACCAGGAGTTTTATATTTGTTATTAACGATGTTTAAACAATTAAAATTTTGGTTGTATGTGCCCTTCTTATATATATATATATAAAGATGAACTATTTTTTTTTGCTTTTTCATTAATTTAATGTTTCGGATACAGAGATAAATGAAAAATGTAAATAACAATCGTAACTTAAACAAAACGGTGAGTATTATATAAAACGGTGAGGACCACGCATGTTAAAGCAATGTGACAAACATCCGTCGCACTTTGTTTTTGATATTTTCCAATATCTATAATCAAACCATTGTTATACCCCTGTAACACTCTGGATGATTACACGGATTTGGAAATGTATATTTGGCCAATAAACTGCGTATCCAATATTTTTGCATCCTCTAGAAGTTATCTCTGGAACTTCCCGCTCATTCGTGGGAGACCACGAGCCAAAATGAGGCATTTGCCAATGATGTTGAGTCACGCCATTCGAGGAAAATTTAATTTGTTGGTGTTAGAATTGTGTGACAGGAGGGATATACATATTTTTCCATTTTTGGGGTATCACATTATGCAAGTGTAAGGTAACAATTTATAACCCAATTATAAAGTCACTTTTGGGATTAAAAACGGACCATATTATACAAAACGTTCTATGTGAGCAAATGTTTAATATATACTATCTGACAAATCTATCCAATACACTCTCCGTATTAAGTAAAATTGAACGTTTACGTCGAATTTCCTAATACAAAAGGTGCCGTTTTGCATAAGACGGCCAGAATGGAGTACAAAATTATTAATAAACACGTGAATACAATTAGAAACTACATATCAAAGCCACCTCATAAGACCACCGTTGCTTATGCACGTACTAAAACCAGCTTTCTGGGAATCCTCCTTGGTTCCCGTTAGGAGACAACTTTTTGTAGTTCGAACCACAATTTTATCGGAACACAGCTGACATGGCAATTTTATAGACGGGAATGATGTTGAGTCACGCTGCCTGGATGTGTTTTGGTAGTAGGAATTTACCACCATCCTTACCTACAAAAATGACACCACCTTCATTGATTGCATGTGTGTTAATGTGCATTTTTGTGATTTTTATAGGGAGAATGCATGCGCCCGTTTTATGTCAAACGTCCTGTTTCGTTGAAATTAATTTACATAGGTATGGTCGTGATGCTATCTGAAAAGCTGTATGTTGTCGGCCACTTTCAACTTTTCCGTCACATATACTTGGCGTTTTATATAAGACATAGAGTTTTAGTGTCAGTAATCTTAAAAGATTCTCTGCACCATCTAGATAAGAGCACCCACTAGAGTGTTCTAGGCAGTAGAGTTATTTAAAGTTTATTCCGCGTATGAAATAAAATTGGACGTTTAAGTGTAAAATCCTAGTACAAATGGTTCCGTTTTGTATAAGACGGGCACATATCAGTACTATATTAGTAATAAACACGTGAATACAATTACAAATTACATTTGATACAAAATATAGTTGTTTATGATTATATTACACAAATCAAAGCCACATCATAAGACCACCGTTGTTTATGTACTACTAGAAAGGTAACTCTCAGAGAGCCCAACAAAATCAGCTGTCTGGGAATCCTCCTTTGTGTCTTATTGGACGACAACTTTTTGTAGTACGAACAAGGAAATCCTCCAAACACAAAAGGCCGACATGGTGCTGTTGAAAATAAGAATGATGTTGAGTCACGCTGTCTGAATGTGTTTTAAGTTCTTTTATTACGACCATCGTTAACTTCAAAATGACACTACCTTCATAGTTTGTGAGTGTGTTAATGTGCATTTTGTGATAGTTGGACATCAACATAAACAATCTATTTATAGGGAGAATGTACTTCGAGGCAGCCACTTTCAAGCCTTTCGTCACGTATACTTAGCGTTTTATACAATATGTAGCGTTTCAGTCCGACTAATCTTTAAAGATTTTCCACACCATCTAGATAAGTGCGCTGTGCACCCAACTAGACATTGGTATAATATTATTTATTATTTGCACATGCTCCGTATGATATAAAATGGGACGTTTTCGAATAACGTTGAATACTGTAGAAGCATTTTGTTAAAGATGGCCTAATCCTTGAATACTTTTGTACATTCAAATACTTTTATTTTTAAACAATATGGAATAAACCAATTACCGTTTCATCTAAGACTTGGACAAAATGGCAATAATAAATTGTAAACGCTCTACTTTGCGCTTATCAAAGGTTCCGCTTGTGTCAAACGAGTAGCATTAAGTACTAAATCTTAATAAACAAATGAATACAATTACAAACTAAAGTTCGTGACACATAGCTATAAGGTTGTACTTGCGCATTTGGAACCGCAATATATCCGTCAAACATAAAAGGTTTAGTAAAATATTTGTGAATGATCAATACGGTGTTTCAATTTAAACCAAATATTGCGCATTTCGAACCGTCTTTTTGGTGAGACACACGAGGTTCAGTACCCACGGTGATTAAATGGGAATGATGTTGTGTCACGCTATCTGAATGTGTTGTTTAAGTTCTTTTATTACTACCATCCATACCTTATAAATGGTAACACGATTTGTGAAATAGAATAGAAAATTTTCACAAAGGGGGATACAGCCTCTTTCGTAGGCAGTGTGTGTGGTAATGTAAGGAAGGTTGTGACTTCGTGTGAATGTTGGAGTAGAGAATAACAAATCTACTTATAGGGAGAATGCATAACCCGTTTTATGTAATACTTTGAGTTTTGTTGTCAATTATATAAGTTGGTTCCAATAATTTACATACGTATTGTCGTTTGTGGGCCACTTTCAACTTCTTCGTCACATATACTTTGCGTTTCATACAATACTTAGCTTTCATTGTTCAACTAAAAGTCACAAGATTCTCTGCACCACCTACATAACAGCACCCAGTACACTCTGACTTTTTGGACAGTTTTATTTGACCACCAAACATAGCACGTTTTAGGTAAAACGTTGAACATATACCACAAAACTTCAAATATAATCAAGATTTAAACCGACAGTGTTTATCAATAAACTATTTGAACGTCCTGTTTTGTATAAAACGCGTAAACTTTAATACTATATTAAATCAACACATGAATACAATTTTAAAGTAAAGTTGGTACAAAAAGGATTACACAAATAAAATTTTCATTAATTAAAGGATAGCCTCCCGGTCCTCCCTTGAATTTCCAAAGGGAGTTTTTCCCGGCCAAACAAGTGGATATGGCACGTTCCTGTGGCTTTCCAGGAAAGTTTGTCCGGGTAGTCTCTTCAAGGCTTGAAAGTAGACCCAATTGAGGGGCCTCTTCTCAGTTTTCTGTCTCCACCGGCTTTATGCAGCTGGCTGCCAAATGCCCTTTTGAAGAGAATGATGTTGAGTCACGCTGTCTGAATGTATTATAGAAGTTCTTTTATTAGTACCATCTATAACACCAAAATGGCAGCACGACTTTGTGAGATACAACGGGAAAAAAAACATTTGTGAGTATACAAACACCTTCTTAGAAAGGCGGTGTGGTAAGGTACATTTGTGTAATTGGTCAATAACAAGATAACACTATCTATTTATAGGGATAATGCACAAACCCGTTTTATGTAAAACGGAACATATACGACGCATGCTACGTTTTATGTAAAACACTGAACATATACGACAAGTTTTCAGATATCAGAAAAGTTATTTTCTTTTTAGGAGAAGCCCTGCTCAAGATGAGATTCTTAGTGAATCTGGTAAAAGGTCAAGACACTCTTTTCAGGAGAAGACTTTTAGAGTAAAAATCACTCATGCTGCAATTTGGTGTTCGTGTTTCTCAAATTGTAATCTCCTCTTGATGTTGAGTCACGCTGTCTGCATTTGTTTTGGAATGTAGTTCTTTTATTACTACCATTTATACCTTAAAAACGGCAACACGATTTTGTGAAATACAATGAAAAAGTTTCTCTTTGTGGGGATACAACCTCTTTCATAGACGAGAATGTGTTGTAATGTAAGTTTGTGAGTTTGTGTGAATGTTCAACTATGGACTAAAAAACCTACTTATAGGGAAAATGCATAATCCGTTTTGTGTGAATGTAGTTCTTTTATTACTACCATTTTGTGTCATACTCTGATGAAATGGCAACAATTATTTGATGTATATTCTGACTTTATAGGACGCAAGTCACCTCTACTTTGGCCCGTGAGTTTCACCTATACGACAAGTTTTCAGATATCATCAACCTTTAACTAACAAATTGTATCCAATAAACTATCTGAACGTCCCGTTCAGTGGTTATGAGTGATAACGTTTTGTATAAAACGTATCAAAGTGAATACTATATTGAAAAAACACATAAATACAATCAGAAACTAAAGTTGGTACAAAAACAGAATTGTAAATAAAATTTAACAAATAGAAATTTAATTAATTAAAGGATAGCCTCCCGGTCCTCCCTTCAACCTCCTAACAGATTCTTTCCAGGCGTACAAGTGGATGTAACGGAACATGAAAGTATGGCCGGGTACTCTCTTTAAAAGGTTGAAGTTGCATGCTTTTAGCCGCCTCTGCATCTACTTCTGCCTCCACCGGATGTATGCATCCGGCTGGCAAATGCACTTTTAATGAGAATGATGTTGAGTCACGCTATCCGAAGACAAACTTTCTGAGATATAATGGGGGAAAAAAACACTTGTGAGAATATAACCACCTTCTTAGACATTGGGTGTGGTAAGGTACATTTGTGTGAATGGTCGTCAAGTAGATAAGCTGTTTATTTATAGGGACAATGCATTTATCCGTTTTATGTAAAACGGAGAACATGTTTTTCAAAAATTTACATAGTTATACTGTCGTGGTGCTCTCTCAACAACTGCATCTTGTCGGCCACTTTCAGGGTGCGCCTGGTTCAAACGGGGGAATGGGAAAGGGAAAGGGAAAGGGAATGCAATTAAATACCAAGGAATATTATCATTCCATTAATGTTGCTTGGTTTATAGAAGGGAATGATTACCATTGCCATTGATATTGCTTGGTTATTATAAATATACTATACTGTAATAACAAAGATGCAAATGCATCTCCTCGAGATCTCTCTTACGCAGACAACAAGGGTTGCTTACCCCATTAGCCCATAAACCTCAAAAACAAAAAAACATTAGTAGAAAAAAGAAAAAGTAAGACAACAAGAAAAGAAAAAATGAAGCAGCAATGAATGTGTCGGTTGCTTACCCCATTAGCCATTACCCTTCTCTTTGTTACTCTTATCTCTCTCGTGACATATGTGGATCATATGTTTTTTTTCTTCTTTTAATCCACTTTGTTTTGATGTATAATGTGTGATTTTTTTCTTTGATGAAGAGTAGATTGACAGAGATAAAATAAAAGACAGGGATGAAATAAAGATGGATATTATAATGTGGGAACGATTACTGTGGGGAAAGTTAGTGGGGTATTGATTACCATTCCCCTCAAATTAGTCTATAATGACCCATTACTTATTTTTGGTATTGATTACCTACTTTATTTTTAACCAAGCATTGTTTTTTATTATTAAACCCATTCCCCACCCCCAAATACCCTCTACCAGGCACCCCCTCAGATTATTACAAAACAACCCACAACGTTTTATATAAGACGGTAAGTTTTGAATCCGTATTCAAAACGCAGTAGTAGATATACAAATAAATTCAATTGCTGGTACAAAACTACAAATAATATAGATTACAAAAAAGTAACAAACTTAAACGTGATTGTTGAAGAACAAATATCATATTTCATTGTATTATTATAACCAAACATCACGAATACAATACAAATCAATTCT
The DNA here is from genome assembly GCA_034093135.1 of Erigeron breviscapus. NCBI lineage: Eukaryota > Viridiplantae > Streptophyta > Magnoliopsida > Asterales > Asteraceae > Erigeron > Erigeron breviscapus. The sequence continues at coordinate 108,522,963 of CM067172.1, forward strand.
TGACTGATCAACCAATGGAAAAAGTAAAACAACAACACTATGCAAATCAAACATAATATAAATCGATCAACGTATAAAAATATATTAATATAGGAAATAGAAATCCACAACTTGGTCTTTCTTTTTCCACTTTTGTAATCTTGTCTTGATGTTGAGTCACCCTATCCGATTTTTTGATAATTCTACCCACATTCGAGTGTAGAAGAATAACTATCGCGTGATGCATGTATTTAGTGAAATTCTGCATCATTTTAAGTGTAGAAGTTTTTTGCATGGTTAAGTTTACAAAAAAGCATCATCTACTTATAGACACTTTGTCTAGGTGAATGTGCTGTTAATCATCCGTTTTAAATAAAACGGTAAGGTTCTCCATTTTCAGGTAATACTCGTATTGTTTCCAATTATTTTTTTTGTTTTTAAAAAAAATAAATGTAATAACTTGTGAGACGACGTCCACTCACATGACCACTTCAGTTGGAGGGCTCACGTAAGTCACGTTTTCGGTAAAACGTGGTTTTGTAAACGACAAATCTAGGGAGAATACATGTGTGGATAATATCTGACAGAAAATCTATCCAATAATTATTTACCCAATTCTTTGGAGGACACCAAACGTTGCGTTTTACTTTAAACGTTGTATATAAAAGACAAAAGTGATGAGAATCTTGCGGATCTTATCCCACACACTAATCCATGCATGCAACACTCTCCGTTTCAGGTAATACTCGTATTGTTTCCAATTATTTTTTTTGTTTTTTTTTTAAAAAAAACGTAATAACTTGTGAGACGACGTCCACTCACATGACCACTTCAGTTGGAGGGCTCACGTAAGTCACGTTTTCGGTAAAACGTGGTTTTGTAAACGACAAATCTAGGGAGAATACATGTGTGGATAATATCTGACAGAAAATCTATCCAATAATTTATTACTACCAATTCTTTGGAGGACACCAAACGTTGCGTTTTACTTTAAACGTTGTATATAAAAGACAAAAGTGATGAGAATCTTGCGGATCTTATCCCACACACTAATCCATGCATGCAACACTCTCCGTTTCAGGTAACACATGAATACAATCAGAAACTAAAGTTGGTACAAAAATATAATTGTAAATAAAATTAAACAAATAGAAATTTCATTAATTAAAGGATAGCGTCCCGGTCCTCCCTTCAACCTCCAAAAGGAGTCTTGCCAGGCCGTACAAGTGGATATGGCACGTTGATGTGCCTTTCCATGAAAGTATGGCCGTACAAGTGGATATGAAGAAATAAATACAAAAAGTGGCATTGACTTCACAAAAGTAGCGCCATCTTCAGCTGTCGTAGTGAAAAAATTATAAATAGAAAAGGTGTTGCTAAAATTGGAATTGTATGGAGTAGCATCGGCTGCACTTTGTAACAACCCTCAATTTCCGACTAGGACAATTTACTTAGACTTATCTAGGTATCAATCCCTAGAGGTTTACTAAGAGAATTGGCCTTCTAGACATTTCGGCATGGTGATAATTGCCCTCTAGTTCAATGAAGTATTGTAGGTGACTAGCTATCTTAGAAATGCCATAAATAATAACTATAGACAATCTCAAACTATAAATTAGTTCTAACTGAACTTGGTGAAATGTCAATGAACCAAAAACTTCATTTCAAGAAGACAAGCTATATAAATAATGATGTAAGACTCACAACTGGTGACAAAGTCAATAAATCTTACAAAATGTCCAACAATTCAATCACCAAGCCAATTAAAGTATATGTGGTCATGGAAATAAAATTTCTATCTCAAGGATGAATTTATAAACTAATATGCACATAAAAATGCTTGAATAATAATAAGTATATATATATGTCTAATACAAATACAAAATGTATATAAAACGACTTAAGTAGCTAAATTCAAAACATAAAAGTATGTATATACATACATATACACACGACATACATATACATATATATACTCTTGAACACAAAACAACTAATTATACTTACAAATAAACTGTTAGGTCCAGATTTACTGGACTCGCTCCAGACTCGACTACTGGAGACTTACTGAAGATCTGTCCAGTATCTGACCTACTCCAGACTTGGAATCTGGAGTCCCTCTGAAGATTTGTCCAGAAATAATGGAAGACCAGTGAGCAAATACTTGTATAGGAAATCTGGAGTATTCTCCAGATTATCTCACTGGACTTCACCCCAGTCCAGATCTACTCTACTGAAGACATTCTGACTGAAGTCAAAGACTGAAGGAAGAATAAAGAAGACTGACAAATGGCGGAGTCCACTGGAAGTCTTACCAGATCTGCACACTGGAGGATTGTTAGTGTTCTAGACCCTACAAGTCTGAACACTGATATCGAGGAATTGACTTTTGCCTTTACACACTTTCCAAAGAACAATCCACTTGTTCTTTACCAAAGAATATACGTGTGTTAAGGTGGTTGGATAAAAGGATACACTTGCATTTGATGTGATTTTATCCTTATTCCTTATCCAATACATTTAATGTTCTTGTCGGATCATTAAATGTATGCCAACCATATTTGTACGGCACAAAATTCACTGGTGAATTTTGTTGCCTATAAATACAAAGTCATTTCTTTGAGAAAATCACTTTTTAGCAAATTGGTGAACTTGCTTAAATAATCTCAATCTAAACAGTTATACTTCACAACTCTAAGTATATCGATCAAAGGAGTTTATTTAGCAAGTATAGATCACTTGTAATTCAAAGATTGTTTAGATACTTACATACGTGTAATATCTAGGTTCCGCAACGATCTTGTATTTTGTTTATTCATCAATAAAGAAAATACACTTGAAAACTATATTTGTGTTCCACCATTTATTTACTTGTTTAAATATTGCTTAAGTCATTTATTACTTTGTTTATATTCTTGCATATTTATATTAAAGTAATACTAGTCCGATTCTAGTTCATACTTGTCTTGTTATTTTACACTCGTGGGTTAAACCATCGTGTGAGGGACTTCACAATTGGTATCAGAGCAGAAGGTTAATATACTTACCTAGATCTGTTTCGCGATGGCAATCCCAGAAAATCAACAAGAAACTCATGAAACTAATTTTAATGAACCACCCACTGGAAATAACAATCCACCACCTCCTCCCCCTCCTGCTTCTCCACATGTGCATGTGCATTACTCGAATAATCCTGTTCCTAAATTCAATGGGAGCAGTGATGACTTTGGTACGTGGAAAGCTAGGATAATATTACATGTTACTGGTATTGAAAGGAATATGATGAAAATCTTAAACGAAGGACCCTATGTGCCAAGACTTCCTATCAATGCACTTCTTGACCCTACAGGATCAAGAAGTGGGAGGGAAAAGAGAGAGGAACACTGGTCCGAAGAGGAGAAAAGATTAGTAAATCTTGATATACTTCTTAAAAATATGATCCTCGGGGTCGTTCCAGAAACTCTTATTCCCACACTAGTTCTATATCCCAGTGCCAAAAGCATGTGGGATGAACTAGTAAACCAGTATGAGGGAGGTGATGATACTGTTGTTACCAGAAAAGTCTCCTTAAACAAAAAGTATGAGTCATTTTTTGCTCTCCCCAATGAGTCCCTTACTGGTACTTACACCAGATTTATGAGCATCATAAACCAGTTAAGAGGACTAGTGGTAGAAAAAGACAAGGATATACTTTTGGAGAAATTTTGTGATATTCTTCCAACAAAATGGTCTCACATGATTCTGGTCTTGAGGCAAGGTAAAACCTTTCATTCCCATACTTTGTCAACATTGTATGGAGCCTTCAGATTCACTGAAGAAAATCAAGCCCAGAGGATTGAGGCAGAAAAAGATTCTTTTAATCATACTTACAGTAGTTCCACAGTGGTCACTAATACTGCACCACCTTGTGCGGCATTAATATCTTCTGAGAATGTATTTTCTATGAAGAAGATGATGTCTGAACTAATGGATTCTGGAGTCTGTAATGATATCTCTCCAGACTGTGATGAAACTAACAGTGATGACCTGGTTGCAATGATGGCCAAAACGTTTAACCGTTTTAAGGCCAGAGCAAATAGGCCCACTGGACAACATGCACCCAGTTCTTCCACTGACAAGACCAATCTGACATGCTTTAAGTGTGGCAGAAAAGGTCATTTCATGAAAGAGTGCAAGTCCAGTCAGTTTGTCTCTCAGTCTGGTCCAACTGCTTCTTATAACAAGCCTGATGATAGCTATAAGTTGAAATACAAAAAGCTTAAGGCTCAGATTGCTCTCTTGTCTAAACAGATGGAAGACAATAATAAATGCATGATAGCAACTACTGAAGAAGCATGGGTTCCCTCTGATGATTCATCAGTCGATGAAGAAGAGGAAAAAGATTGTTGTTTTATGGCTCTGGCAGATCAAGAGCATCTGGTGAAGGATGATGTCACATCTGGTCGTTGGGTCGACATTGTTATTAAAAAGGTTAGTGAGTATGATCTTGAAACTAATCCTGAACTTAAATTGGACATCGCTGAAGCTCTAAATTCTGATTTAATTTTTGTGGAAACTGTTAGATTTGACAGTCTAAATGGTCTAGAAACAGATTCCTCTGAAATGGCTGCTATAAAATCAAAATTAAAAGAACTTCAAGATATTGAACTGGCATTTCAAGCCCAGGTTCTGGTAACTGAACAATTGTTCCAAGAAAAACAAGATCTTGAGATCATTATAGAAAAAGAAAAACTGGTGATTAAATCATGGCTTGAAACCAAAAAGCCATATGATGCTGGAGTAAATCAATTTCCTACTCAAAAACGTGCATATTTAGATGGAAATACTCATGTAGCATCATTAATACCAGTAATCGATCGATTACCAGAGGGATTCAGGCCCACCACTGTTTATGATGAGCCTGTAACTCCCAAGGCCAATACTTCCCAGTTCTTTGCCCAGAGGTTAAGACTGGAGCTGTCCAGATGACTGCTCCAGTTAAAAAGGTTAAGCAGAATAAACCTTTGCCTCAGAACAATCCCCTACCTAAGTCTATAACTGGAAAGGCTCAGGTATCATCTGATGAAAATGTTTTGTCCAGGTTAGAGAGCCAGATTCAAACACTGACTCGTCAATTTCAAAGTTTTAATGCAAGATTAAACTTTATTGAGGGTACTTCATCTGGCCCTAGACAAAATACCAAACCTTTTGCAAAGAAAGACAAATTTATTTCTCCAGTTGAGAAAAAGCAAAAGGTTTCTAAACTATCAACTCCAGTAGTGTTTTCAACAAAAACTACTGTTGAAGAAAGTGAACTCAACCAGATACCCCCAGGGATCCATAAGGGAGGATCCAGTGAACCCATCAGTCGATGGGTTCCCAAATCTAACTGATATATCTGGTGGATGTGCAGGGCGATCGAAAGAAGCATATCTGGTATCTTGACAGTGCAGCTGGCAGGACGATGACCGGATGTAAGACCCTGCTAGAAGAATTCATCATTTCTGATGGACCCTCCATTACTTTTGGAAATGATGGTTGTGGAAAGACTGAAGGGTATGGTGTTCTGAACAATGGACAAGTCAAGTTCACACGTGTTGCATTTGTGAATGGTTTGAAATATAACTTGATCAGTGTAAGCCAACTGTGTGATGATGGCTATCAAGTCTTATTCAATGTTGCTCAGGGCTTCGTATTCAACAAGGACTGGAAGGTAGTGTTGATTGCTCCCAGAAAAGGGAATGTGTACGTGATGGATATAGAAAGCTCTCCTTCAGAGCAGTGTTTCTATACTCAAGCTGATGAAGACACAAACTGGTTATGGCATAAAAGGTTATCCCATTTAAATTTCAAAAACATTAACAAGTTGTCCAGAAAACAACTTGCAGATGGGATACCTTCAGTTTCCTTCAAAAAGGAAAGGCCATGTCCAGGATGTGAGATGGGTAAGCAAAAACGTACCAGTTTCAAGACCAGACAGAATTTCAGCATTTCTGAACCTCTTCATATGCTTCATATGGACCTATTTGGTCCAGTGAACGTTCAGACTCGTGCTGGTAAAAGATACACCCTGGTGATCGTAGATGAATTCTCCAGATATTGTTGGGTGATCTTTCTAAGGTCTAAAAATGAAGCTGCTGCTGAAATCATCAGTCTTATCAAGCAAATTGAGCTCAAGTACAGTCGAAAAGTGTGTCAGTTAAGAAGTGACAATGGAACAGAATTCCAGAATGCAACTCTGGAGTCATTCTGTACTGACACTGGCATCTCCCAGAATTTCTCATCAGCCCGCTCCCCAGAACAAAATGGAGTGGTGGAAAGGAAGAATCGAACGCTGATAAAAGCTGCCAGGAGTATGCTTGCTGAATCTGGACTGTCTACCAGTTTCTGGGCGGAAGCAATTGCAACTGCTTGCCACACCCAGAATCGATCAGTGTACATCAAAAGACACAAAAAGACAGCCTATGAAGTCTTAAGAAATAGAAAACCATACATTGGTTATTTTCACGTTTTTGGATGTCCAGTTTACATCCTGAACGACTCCAGTCAGCTAGGCAAATTTGATGCCAAAGCTGATGAAGGGTATTTCTTAGGCTATTCAGCCATTCGCAAGGCTTTCAGAGTCTATAACAAGAGACTGGAGAAGGTCCATGAGTCAATTCATGTCACATTTGATGAATCAAATGCTGCAATCAACAAGAAGCCAATCCTTGACACTCCCCCAATAACTCCAATTGTCTTTTGTGAATCTGATCCAATAAACGACAAAAATGAAGATTCACCAAACACAGTTTCCAGTCATCCTGATCTGGAACCTGTTCAGAAAAAGAAACTCTCCAGTAGTGCTCCATTCTATCCCTCTATTATTTTCAAACTACCCTCTGAAATTAATATTGGTTCAGATGTGCGTACTACTCCCCCAGTATCAGTGTCAGTTGAGAATGTACCAGAAATATCTTCTTATGAAGAAATCCAAACTGAACCAGTACTCCAGGAAATGCCTTCAAATGAAGAATTTCATGATGCAAATCGTGATTTAAATGACTCAGATGAAGATACTGAAGTAATCTGGCAAGATCCTCCTCCAGAAGCAACTCCAGAGGAGACTCAACTGAATTCTTGCACTGATATTGTTGTCAGTAACAATCCTGGTCAGTACTCCAGATGGACAAAAGCTCATCCTATTGATCAGATCATAGGTGACTCCAGTAGTGGAGTTCAGACCAGAAGAGCCTCCAGTAATCAATGCTTATATGTTAGTTTTCTATCTTTTATGGAACCAAAGAAAATTGATGAGGCTATGGAAGATCCAAGCTGGGTGACTGCTATGCAAGAAGAGCTTCACCAGTTTGAAAGGAACAAGGTCTGGTATCTGGTTCCTTTACCAGTTGGAAAGAAAGAACCAATTGGAACAAGATGGGTCTTCAGGAACAAAGTAGATGAAGATGGCCACGTAATCAGAAACAAGGCCAGACTGATAGCACAAGGCTACTGCCAGTTAGATGTCGACTTTGATGAATCATTTGCTCCAGTGGCTAGACTTGAAGCGATCAGAATTTTCTTAGCATTCGCTGCTAATCATCAGTTCAAGGTCTACCAGATGGATGTAAAGAGTGCCTTCTTGAATGGAAAGCTTGAAGAAGAAGTTTATGTCAGACAACCTCCAGGTTTCGTTGATGAAAAGCATCCACATTGGGTATATCGTCTGGATAAAGCGCTATATGGCCTCAGACAAGCCCCACGTGCCTGGTATGACACTCTGACTAAACATTTATTGAAAAATGGTTTTAAACGAGGTGCAATTGACAATACCTTGTTCATTCTTCATGAGAAAGGTAATCTGTTACTGGTACAAATTTATGTTGATGATATTATTTTTGGGTCTACTGATGAAAACATGTGCAAGAAATTTTCGAAAATAATGTCAACTGAATATGAAATGAGTTTGATGGGTGAATTAACATATTTTCTTGGACTCCAGATTAAACAAAACAAAGATGGCATCTTTATTAATCAGGAAAAATATGTTAGAGATCTTTTAAAGAAATATGATATGAACTCTTCACCATCTAAACCCACTCCAATTTCTGCACCACTGACACTGGACTCTGATCCAGATGGTAAACCAGTGAACACCACTGTCTATAGAGGCATGATTGGTTCACTGATGTATTTAACGGCCAGTAGACCAGATATTATGTTTTCAACATGTTTATGTGCCAGATATCAGTCTAATCCAAAGGAATCTCATATGCTTGCTGTAAAGCACATACTGAAGTACCTTAAAGGTGTCCCCAGTCTAGGTCTTTGGTACCCCAAAGGCTCAGGCATGGATCTAATGGGTTATTCAGATTCAGATCATGCAGGTTGTAAGATAGACAGGAAATCCACTACTGGTGGATGTCATTTCCTTGGTGGCAAACTGGTCAGTTGGACCAGTAAAAAGCAAACTTCAGTTTCATTGTCCACTGCTGAAGCTGAATACGTGTCTGCAGCCAGTTGTTGTGCTCAGATACTCTGGATGAAGAACCAGTTGCTTGATTATGGTATTAAGTATTCAAAGACTCCAATCTTTTGTGATAATACCAGTGCCATTGCTATCTCAAACAATCCAGTCATGCACTCCAAAACCAAGCACATTGATCTCAGGTATCACTTCATTCGTGATAATATTGTGAAAGGAAACATTGAACTCCATTTTATCCCCACTGATAAACAACTCGCTGACATTTTTACAAAACCACTGGATGTCAAAACATTTGAATATCTTGTTGGTGAGTTGGGAATGTTAAACCCTTAAATCTGGAACCTTAGTATTGAACGCCATTGTGTACTACTAAGGATCTTTGATTTAAAGATTCATAAATTTATTTCTGGATCAACATTCCAGGGGGAAGACTTTGAAAGATATATTTTTTCTTAAAAATGTTTAAAGTTCAAAGGGAATTTATTAATTTATTTTCTCACTGGACAAAATTTTCTTACTGGACGAATTGTCCAGAAAATATTACTGGTACTTTGTAAATATGTCCCTCTCACTGGTAATTGGACAGGTTGAAGTGCGTGTTTGAGTTGACTTTTGTCTCCTTGTAAATGTGTCCTTCTCATTTGTCTGTATTAGTTGACGTGCAAGTTTGAAGTTACCAGTCTTTCAAAATGGTTTTCACTGGTACTTTACTGGAGTGTCCCTCCAGTGTACCATCAGTACATGCTTCACTGGACTAATCCACCAGTGATACTGGAGTGTCTAGTCAACCTCCAGATGGACTGAATTGAGTCACAATATTTTTTAAATACTTGGTCATTGTGCGTGCCACGTAAGCAAACTTTTTCAAAGATATTTATCTTATAAATCCTACGTGGCATGTAATTTTTCAACGCAATGATGGTCTTTTTACCTTGGGAAAACAAAAAGTACAAGTTGTTACTGTTTTGTGGGCTGTAAACCGTCATGCATTTATGTGTGATGTGATGTAATTAATGCGGATCTCAAAACCCGATCAAAAATGTTATTTGATAATTTCAAATAAGACGTTTGAGTTCCACATTGTTTCTCCTATATATACCCACTTTCAATTTCAATAGCATTTACTTCGAACATAACTCCCAAATCTTAAAATTCCTTCATTCAATTCTTCATTCCTTCATTCTTTTCCAATCATTAAAACTCTCATATTAACTGCAAATTCATTAAATTTCTTCATCATAAACCCTAAATTTATTCAATTTCATCTTCATCTTTCAATCTTAAATGGCACCCAAAAACCTTTTATCTGCCGAATATGCTCCGGTTGATAATGTTGTTAAGCCTAGACACATTACTCTTGAGGCCAAAGCTATTCGAATTAATATGAATAACTGGATGGCCAAACTTTCCAGTTCTCATCCTGCTTAATCTATCATTGGGAGATTGAATACTTTCTTTCTCTCATGCCCTCTGTATGGTGCATTAACCCTAAATCCAGGGAGAATGTACCATGACTATTTGTGTGAATTCTGGTACTCCGCATTCTATAATGAAGAAACCTCATCAATTTCTTATACTCTTAGGGGTGGTACCAGATCATTAAGTTTCTCAGTGAGTTTACTCAGGTCTATTTTACAGTTGATCTATCTTGACCAGAATGAGATGCCCATCGAACTTCCCTCTGGCATTAATTTCAGGGAAGTGTGCAGGTTGATGGGGCACTCAGAAATTCTTGATGACCATGACCAGTTGTTGAGAAAAGGCACAATTTATATGAGTAGGCTGACAGATTCGTGGAGATTTTTCTTCACCCATTTGGTTGAATGTCTGGGAGGTAGTTCTGGAGGACTTGATCAGATAAATCAAATGCAGCTCCAGATTGCCTATTGTTTGTGGTTTGGAATAAGAGTAGATTTTGCTTAGATCTTGTTCAATGACTTGGTAGATCGACTGAAAGCAAAAGGGAGAAAACCCCATGTTCCATATATCCGTTTTCTTTCCCTTATGTTTAGAAGTGATCTAGGAGATGAGTATGATTATGATACTACTCACTTTTCAGTGAGTGAGTTTATGAGGGACTTGACCAACCTTCAATCAAGAACTGGAGAGGTAGATATTCCTCCAGCCATGTTAACTTTCAAAGGGAACAAGCAGAGGCACCAGGTAGAGTACAAGTTGTTACTGTTTTGTGGGCTGTAAACCGTCATGCATTTATGTGTGATGTGATGTAATTAATGCGGATCTCAAAACCCGATCAAAAATGTTATTTGATAATTTCAAATAAGACGTTTGAGTTCCACATTGTTTCTCCTATATATACCCACTTTCAATTTCAATAGCATTTACTTCGAACATAACTCCCAAATCTTAAAATTCCTTCATTCAATTCTTCATTCCTTCATTCTTTTCCAATCATTAAAACTCTCATATTAACTGCAAATTCATTAAATTTCTTCATCATAAACCCTAAATTTATTCAATTTCATCTTCATCTTTCAATCTTAAATGGCACCCAAAAACCTTTTATCTGCCGAATATGCTCCGGTTGATAATGTTGTTAAGCCTAGACACATTACTCTTGAGGCCAAAGCTATTCGAATTAATATGAATAACTGGATGGCCAAACTTTCCAGTTCTCATCCTGCTTAATCTATCATTGGGAGATTGAATACTTTCTTTCTCTCATGCCCTCTGTATGGTGCATTAACCCTAAATCCAGGGAGAATGTACCATGACTATTTGTGTGAATTCTGGTACTCCGCATTCTATAATGAAGAAACCTCATCAATTTCTTATACTCTTAGGGGTGGTACCAGATCATTAAGTTTCTCAGTGAGTTTACTCAGGTCTATTTTACAGTTGATCTATCTTGACCAGAATGAGATGCCCATCGAACTTCCCTCTGGCATTAATTTCAGGGAAGTGTGCAGGTTGATGGGGCACTCAGAAATTCTTGATGACCATGACCAGTTGTTGAGAAAAGGCACAATTTATATGAGTAGGCTGACAGATTCGTGGAGATTTTTCTTCACCCATTTGGTTGAATGTCTGGGAGGTAGTTCTGGAGGACTTGATCAGATAAATCAAATGCAGCTCCAGATTGCCTATTGTTTGTGGTTTGGAATAAGAGTAGATTTTGCTCAGATCTTGTTCAATGACTTGGTAGATCGACTGAAAGCAAAAGGGAGAAAACCCCATGTTCCATATATCCGTTTTCTTTCCCTTATGTTTAGAAGTGATCTAGGAGATGAGTATGATTATGATACTACTCACTTTTCAGTGAGTGAGTTTATGAGGGACTTGACCAACCTTCAATCAAGAACTGGAGAGGTAGATATTCCTCCAGCCATGTTAACTTTCCAAAGGGAACAAGCAGAGGCACCAGGTAGAGTACAAGTTGTTGAAAGACCTGGTGATGACCAAGATGTTCAGATTGTAGAGATGGTACAACCTTTAAGGCAAGTGGCTCCAGAAGATCAACAACCAATTGTTGAGTCTTCCAGACGACCTAGATCGAGTAGGCGTCTGATGAGGGGTGGAGTCCAGATAAACCCAGCAAGACAGGCTGGTGATGTAATGAATGTAGATGGGTCTCCCATTTTTGAAGAGGAGAATGTTGAAAATGTTGAACAGATTGAGAATGTAGAAGTTGTTGGCCAGTTTGTTGAACAGGTTGGTAAGCAGGTTGAGCAGATAGAACAAGTTGTCCAGTCTGATGAGCAAGAGGCTCAGATTGATTTGAATGTTCAGGCTGGTGATCAGGCTGGTACATCGGCTGGTGATGCTAATACTGGTGATATGTTTTGGGATGGGGCTGATTCTCCCATTTCTGAAGGTCAAAATCTTGATGTAGATATGAATTTTCTGGGTGAAGATAGTGTGCAAGTTGAAAGTCTTCCAGAAATGCCGCCACCTCCACCAGAAACAAATATTACCCCTCCAGAAACAGAAATGCCTCCACCCCCACCAGAATCAAGCATGCCACCACCACCACCACCTCCACCACCTTCAATTCCACAATCAACTCCATACTTCACCCCATTCATTCAAACTTCACAAACTCAACCACCTATCGAAACCCCAGTCAACCTTTCTGAACAAGGTGTGCCAGACTCTACAGTTATAAATGCTGAAACTGTTGAAACTGAAGAGGTCTGAGCACAAGTACCAGTAATGGAGAGAATGACCTCTCATCTGGAACCATCCAGTGGTCTCTCCACTTCATCTTCTGCCGAGGTCCAAGGCCTTCTTAGTAAGGTGGCAGACCTGGAGAGATCACTCCAGAGCTCTTCCCAGGTTATTTCTGATTTCAAATCCCTATTGTCAAATAATTTAGCATCAGAAATGAACTTGTTTGCTGGGAATGAGAAGTTAGTTTTTGAGAAACTGGATGAGCTGGTACTGGCCACCAATCGAAATTCTGAAAACATCAAAGTGGCAGTCCAGGGCTTAGAAACAAGGGTTGTTAGTTCTGTTCAGACTGCAGTGGATAGTAAGATTGTTCAACCACTGGCAGGGCTGAAAGAAGAGGTTGAGAAGCTGGTTACAAGGGTTGGTTCACTAGAGAGCAGGCCAACATTAGATCTTAATGATATTGTCAGCACCCTTAGTGATGAAATTGTTAGAAATTTTAGGGGTGATATGCTGAAAACAATCACTGATGATATCTCTGCTTCTGTTCTAAGAAACATTCAAGATAGCTTGTTGCCTGAAGTTGTTCAGATGATAGACACTGAGTTGCCTAAGCACTTGCCAGAAGAAATTGAAAATTGAACAGATTGAGAATGTAGAAGTTGTTGGCCAGTTTGTTGAACAGGTTGGTAAGCAGGTTGAGCAGATAGAACAAGTTGTCCAGTCTGATGAGCAAGAGGCTCAGATTGATTTGAATGTTCAGGCTGGTGATCAGGCTGGTACATCGGCTGGTGATGCTAATACTGGTGATATGTTTTGGGATGGGGCTGATTCTCCCATTTCTGAAGGTCAAAATCTTGATGTAGATATGAATTTTCTGGGTGAAGATAGTGTGCAAGTTGAAAGTCTTCCAGAAATGCCGCCACCTCCACCAGAAACAAATATTACCCCTCCAGAAACAGAAATGCCTCCACCCCCACCAGAATCAAGCATGCCACCACCACCACCACCTCCACCACCTTCAATTCCACAACTCCTTACTTCACTCCACTACCACAAACTCAACCACCACCTATCACCACCACCACCACCACCACCACCACCACCACCACCACCACCACCACCACCACCACCACCACCACCACCACCACCACCACCACCACCACCACCACCACCACCACCACCACCACCACCACCACCACCACCAAAACCACCAGCACCGGCAACACGTCCACCACCACCACGTCCACCACCACCACCATGTCCACCACCACCGCCACCACCACCACCCCACCACCACCATGATGTGCCTCCACCCCCACCAGAATCAAGCACACCACCACCACCACCACCACCTCCACCACCTTCAATTCCACAATCAACTCCATACTTCACCCCATTCATTCAAACTTCACAAACTCAACCACCTATCGAAACCCCAGTCAACCTTTCTGAACAAGGTGTGCCAGACTCTACAGTTATAAATGCTGAAACTGTTGAAACTGAAGAGGTCTGAGCACAAGTACCAGTAATGGAGAGAATGACCTCTCATCTGGAACCATCCAGTGGTCTCTCCACTTCATCTTCTGCCGAGGTCCAAGGCCTTCTTAGTAAGGTGGCAGACCTGGAGAGATCACTCCAGAGCTCTTCCCAGGTTATTTCTGATTTCAAATCCCTATTGTCAAATAATTTAGCATCAGAAATGAACTTGTTTGCTGGGAATGAGAAGTTAGTTTTTGAGAAACTGGATGAGCTGGTACTGGCCACCAATCGAAATTCTGAAAACATCAAAGTGGCAGTCCAGGGCTTAGAAACAAGGGTTGTTAGTTCTGTTCAGACTGCAGTGGATAGTAAGATTGTTCAACCACTGGCAGGGCTGAAAGAAGAGGTTGAGAAGCTGGTTACAAGGGTTGGTTCACTGGAGAGCAGGCCAACATTAGATCTTAATGATATTGTCAGCACCCTTAGTGATGAAATTGTTAGAAATTTAGGGGTGATATGCTGAAAACAATCACTGATGATATCTCTGCTTCTGTTCTAAGAAACATTCAAGAAAGCTTGTTGCCTGAAGTTGTTCAGATGATAGACACTGAGTTGCCTAAGCACTTGCCAGAAGAAATTGAAAATATGAAGAAAGAAGTGCTGGCACTCAAGAAAGGTATGACTGATTCCATGCCAGAACAAGGAAGAACTTTTGGTTCTCTGGACAGGCATATGATGAAAGCATTCTGGAATGATCTCAAGTCCAGGACTGGTGATCATTCCAAGGGGGAAAAATCAACTGTTCCATCATCTGGTGACCAAGAAGAGTTAATAAGAAAGAAGAAGGAAGTTGTAAGAGCCGTTGCCACTGAAAGTGTTCTGCAAAGAAAACAAGTGACTGGTACTGATGCCAGTGAGCCCAGGTTTGAATCTTTTCCAGATATACCAACAACTTTGAAATCTGTTAAGAGAAAAGGAAAAGAACAGGTATCTGAAGAAGAAGAACAAAATGTTGAAGGGGCATCAGATTTTCCTAGTGTTGATAATGACACCTCGAAGAAACTGCAACAACAATGCATCATGATTGAAATTTTCAAGACAAATCAAAGAGATGAACTGCTGGCCCATCATAGGGATATGGCTAATCATGGGACTCTGGATTCATACAATGCTGGAAGGTTAGGCATTAACATTGAAGTGTTCAAGAAGATGAAGGATGATCCCAGAGTTCATCAATGTCTAGATGCATTGAATGATGTTCATATACGCTCGTTCTACGCTGAAGAAGAATAGGTATATGATTCATTAATTTATGGTGTTACCATTCCAGAGTTAATAAGGCAGAGAAGGGAGGAACTGGTGAGCCTCCAGAGAAAGATAAGGAAAAATGTTGGTGCTCTGGAGTTAGAGTATAGAAAAAGATTGACTGGTCTGCCGAAGCTTACTGCCAAACAAATCAAGGCAATAAAGGATGCTGATGTGAGCACTTTCATTCCCCTGGATACCTCTCTGAGAATTAATCGACAACAACTCCAGTCCACTAAAGGACAACAGAGTGGTGTATCCAAGGAAACTGAATATATGGTCCAGATGGCAAAGCAGAAGGCATCTTATGATCAAATGATGAATTTCAGGGCAAATGCTAGAAAGATTGTTGATGCTGAAATCAAGTTGGCTGAAAATCATCAAGGAATGACCAGATTCAATATAAAGTTGACCAGGGAGGGTAACTTTACAGATGAAAGGAAAGATACAACAGTCCAAGCTTTTGGATGGACTGAACTGAAGGAGATAGGATTGACATTTAAAGGTAAAACTGATTTATCTCCAGATGTTAAGGCGTTTATGAAGAGAGTTGAAAAGGTCTGGAGAAGAATACAACAAATGGAAGCTGTGTTGGGTTTGAGACCACCAGTGTCTGTTCCATCATCTCCATCACCAAAGAGGAAGGCTACTGAAGATGCACCAGGGCAGTCATCAAAAAGAAGGGCCTGAATCTTTTATCATGTACTTATTGTAATTAATCGTTTGATGAAAGTTGTAACTATTTTCCAGTTGATGATAGTAAAATTAGTTGCAATTTTTAATTTCATATAAGTAAATGATCAGATTTAGTCTAAGTTAGAACTTAAAAGATGAAACTGAAAACACTCATGATCTATAAAGTGTTTTCTAGTAACTTAGATTTTTTAGACTTAAATCGACTAAGTGTTTTCCAGGCATACAAATTTGTATATCTATAAGCCTGAAAACACTTGCATTATTTCTAAACAAATAGGGGGAATTTGTTAGGTCGAGATTTACTGGACTCGCTCCAGACTCGACTACTGGAGACTTACTGAAGATCTGTCCAGTATTTGACCTACTCCAGACTTGGAATCTGGAGTCCCTCTGAAGATTTGTCCAGAAATAATGGAAGACCAGTGAGCAAATACTTGTATAGGAAATCTGGAGTATTCTCCAGATTAGCTCAGGATCATACTTGTCTTGTTATTTTACACTCGTGGGTTAAACCATCGTGTGAGGGACTTTACATAAACATATATTACTCTTACAAAACAAATACCCACCCAAATATACATACATACATACACACTTATACACCTTTAAAATAAAAAAAATAAAAAAAGGGGAGAAACCCTACTTAACCCTTTGGCCGTTCCCCCCCCTCCCCCCCTCACACACATTCTACACACTTTTCATACACACGTTTTCTCTCATTTCTCTCTCTTTTCCTCTCAAATTTTCTGCACTTTTCTCTCTTCCTCCTCTCCCATTTTCGGCTCATATAATCAACAAAAAGGCAAGGAAAAATCATCTTAATCAATAATAATAATAAGGGTTAAGCAAGGGTTGTTTCAAGATAAGATTAAGGGTTGTTTTAAGCATAGATTAAGGGTATTATAAGGGTTTGGAGGCCACGAATTTTCTGCACTTTTTCACCATCAAAACCAAGTTCTTCAAGGGTATAAATCTTCATCTCTTTACTAGATATATCTTGTTCTTGCTTATTTTTCAGAGATCTTATCAAAAGTTCATGTTTTCTTCTTGTTTTCTTTGTAATATACACTTGATGAAGGCAAGTTGATAGGATCTTTCTCCTCATGCTTATGCATGTCGAGATCTATGAGGAAGATCCAAGGATTCAACAAGTTTAA
Source organism: Erigeron breviscapus (assembly GCA_034093135.1). Lineage (NCBI taxonomy): Eukaryota > Viridiplantae > Streptophyta > Magnoliopsida > Asterales > Asteraceae > Erigeron > Erigeron breviscapus. The sequence continues at coordinate 108,540,159 of CM067172.1, forward strand.
GACCCAAAAGTGTTGTTATAGATTAGTAGCTTTTAAAGTGATTTTCCTTTTCATAGATCTATATGTTTTTGTATATTTTGAAGAATATATTTCTGAGATTTTTCATTAAAAAGATGTTTTTATGTTGTTGAAAGTTAGATCTATAAAGATTGGTATTGAAAAGTGTTGATTTGAATGAATGCATGTTAGATCTAAGAAAGTTGAATCTTGTTGTTGGATTATGAGATGGATAAGGACTTGTATTAAGTGAAAAATATGTTAAAAGATGTATAATAATCTGGAAATTTGATGTTGAGAGATATAAAAATAAAGTATTAATCTTGTAAATGATGAACTCAAGTGTTAGTAAAGCAAGAATGGTCATTGGTGAGTTGTTTGGACCCAAATACTTTCTGATAGAATTATTCTTCTGTCTTTGAACGGATGAACTGAACATGTGAGAGCCGTTTCAAGAAAAACTTTCAAAATAAAAGTTGTAGATAAAAGAGTTAAGTTTAACCTCCAACTGGAATCACTCAAAATACTAAACCAAACCAAAGATATGATTTTTCTACCAAAAGTGGTCAAAACTGGATTTTTGTCTTAATGTTGAGTCAAATTTGACGATTTTTAATTTCTTAACTAATAGGTTTCAGAAGTTTAAACTTGGTGTGAACTGAGTTCAAAGTGTCCCTAACTTAAAATAAAATTGGGAGATTTTTCTTAAATGTTCATCATAGAAATCTTTTATAAAATATTTTGAGTCGCACAGCAGCTCTTGTTCTGACCAGTTTTGGTTTGGTAATTTTTAGAGGTAGTAAACAATGTCTAAAAATTTAGAAAAAATTCACATAAATATAGAACACATATATGTCTCTGTATAAAAATCACCAACGTCCAAATAATTCAACTTAACCAAGAATGACTACTCAACATTTTATGAAAATAAGTGTTAAAACAGAAAATTCCAAGTAAAAGTTCTTCACAACAAAATAAGCTAAAAGTCACTAGATTGAAACTTTAACCAACTCCAACAATCTCGTAACAAAAAGTATTATAAACCTACTGAGAATATGTCAAATAAAAGTTGTAGATAAAAGAGTTAAGTTTAACCTCCAACTGGAATCACTCAAAATACTAAACCAAACCAAAGATATGATTTTTCTACCAAAAGTGGTCAAAACTGGATTTTTGTCTTAATGTTGAGTCAAATTTGACGATTTTTAATTTCTTAACTAATAGGTTTCAGAAGTTTAAACTTGGTGTGAACTGAGTTCAAAGTGTCCCTAACTTAAAATAAAATTGGGAGATTTTTCTTAAATGTTCATCATAGAAATCTTTTATAAAATATTTTGAGTCGCACAGCAGCTCTTGTTCTGACCAGTTTTGGTTTGGTAATTTTTAGAGGTAGTAAACAATGTCTAAAAATTTAGAAAAAATTCACATAAATATAGAACACATATATGTCTCTGTATAAAAATCACCAACGTCCAAATAATTCAACTTAACCAAGAATGACTACTCAACATTTTATGAAAATAAGTGTTAAAACAGAAAATTCCAAGTAAAAGTTCTTCACAACAAAATAAGCTAAAAGTCACTAGATTGAAACTTTAACCAACTCCAACAATCTCGTAACAAAAAGTATTATAAACCTACTGAGAATATGTCAAATAAAAGTTATAAAACTTAACTTGGTTATTAAATGGCAAAGACAAGCCTACAAATCACTAATTCGGTTCATATAAGCACTAACCGAAAGCTTTAATTTGCACATATCACACCACCACCACGATCACGACTTAAGACACCAAAATATAATGAACATTATGTAAATAATGAAATAAGGATAAAAATCCATTTTGACGCATTTGAATTGCTCGAAAAATGAGGCTTAAATCACTATTTCGGTAAACGATTTATAAGCTTAGAATCCTCAAAATGAGCGAGACACAAGAGAGGTTGAATTGATATGATTTTCCCATGATAAAAGTTGCCTAAAAGGCCTGGGATTTTTATCCAAAAAGTTGTGTGGTGATTTCTAAGAATTCCTATTAATTATTAAATTTAAATGATAATTAAAAAGGTAAATAAATAAATAAATAAAGTATATAAATCATGAAATTGGTTAAATAATCACAACCAATGATGAAAGTGACTAAAACCTACAGGAGTAAAATCATTTTAAATCAAAGAACAAATGTCATATAATTTAGAAATAATTAAGTAAGTGAAAATCACTAATTAATAACTATTTTTAAATTAATAGAAAAATTACATAAATAAATATATATATCACAATACTCTAAGTTAAAAAGCATAATAATCAGAATATAACTCAACTAAAATTATTCATAAATTACAAAGGCAACTATGATACTTAAAAGTATTTTTAAGGAATTATTTAATTACTAGATCGATAAAATGAATAAATAATTAAATAAATAATATTAAATTAAATAAATAGTTATAAATCAGAAAGTATTCATAAATATTAATATTATGAAGTTACTAATGTCAAATATTATAATTAAGCAAAGCACACAATGGGAACCATGATAATCAAAGGCAAGTTACCGAAATTCTAACAACTTATAACTACATGTATAATGAAAGTGACCCTTTTACATCAACACTCTCTACAACCAAAAAGATGCAAATATTAACAATATACTTGGATCCCAAAATTTATGACAACATAATGAAAGTGGCATTTCTTAGTGATGGCTTAAGATAGGAACTTACGTATATTAGTCCTATTGTAGGGATAGTCTTGGCTTGAAGTGTGATTGAGGAATATGACGGATATATGATCAAGGAAGCGATAGATGGGAAGTACCCATTTTGGATAAGTGAATATAATATGCGGCATATCAAGGTGAGTCATAGCCCCCTTTCAAACTCTTTTATGTGTTTCACTTTCGGGGTGAAAAGCATGATAAATAAAATTGTTTTCTTTTATGAAATGATGCTTTGAAAGAATGATTATGATATGGGAATTATTGTATGTTCAACATGTTATATATTATATGATGAGCTTGAGTACTGTCAAACTGTTTCACCTCGGTACACTACTATTAACTCTTCGAGAGGCCTGTAGTATGAGAGTTGCGCAACTAGGACTTGTCCCCTCACCCAACGAGTAACGGTGGGATGCTTGGTTTGTCTTTGTGGCGACCTTCATTCCCAGTCCGACCACGCGGTGCTCTAGCTACTATATCAGTGGGCATACCACGCCTCCTTATATTATTGGTCGTCTCCATGGCACGACACTCGTTATTATTATTGCACATGATTGACGGCATGTGTCCCTTATATTATCTTGGACATAACCGGTTTTAGTAGTGGCTCAAGAACAATCTCATCAAATTATGTCATGGTAGTCTTACCATTGACCAAGTGGTATTGATATTATTTATGGTTGGATATTATGGATTGAACATACGGTTTGGGTATTGGACCTTATATGGAATCTTGAAAGTTGTTGAAATTGGCGATGTTGAAATATTGATGACCGAATGGTTTTGGTATGACGAATGATTAATCGATTGATATATTTTCTCTCGCGATGAATGTGACGAATGAGAACTTTATAATTTACCATGGATTTTCTCAACTCCTTGAAATGGATATGTAACGAGATTTACTTAAAAACCTATGTTCTCACCAACTACGCTTTCGTAGTTGACACTTTTTCTTCATGCTTTTCAGGAATTAGCATAAGCTTTGAGGAATTATATGCATCATGATTATTTGCATTGCACTTTGGAGTCAAAGATCAAACCTTGTGATGGGCAATGGAATCCGCCTTGATCATTATAGAATATCGTCTCATGTATTTGTTATTTGTTTCGTGGACTCAATATCCAAGTATAGTAGACGTATTGTACTTGGGAATCGGTTCACATGCTTGTGCATTGTAAAATTGTTTTTATCAAATAAAGCTATGGTGAATGTTATCTATTATCCTTTGTTTTGAATACTCGACTTTCTGTACACCTCGTCGTTCCGCCTTAGTTGGGGTGTTACACACTTGATTGCAAAAAGTGGCGCCATGCTGACTCATTGGCGCCCATTGTTGTGCGATGTAAAACTCATTGGCGCCATGTAAAACTACCGCTTACAAATGATGTTGAGTCACGTTACCTGATTATATGGTGGTCTTCAAATATTAAAATGCTTATGCGAACATCAACCTTAAACCACATTTCAACTTACGACCTTAAAAACAATCGTATGAGTAAAATGAGAGGTTTGGGGTGTCAAAGAGTACTACAATGAGACCATATTTATACCTCATTTTGAATTGGAAATGCTACGTTTTATGAAAGACGGGCCTCTACCGACCTACACACAGTCCCTGAAGTCTTTTGAATACGTAATGTCTATCAATCATTCTACATAAAACAACACTATCAGCCCCACTACCTAGAGTGATAGCATAACGTTGAGTTTTAAATAAAACGGTACACTAAAGTAATACAATTAAACGTGATTGTTGAAGAAAAAATATCATACTTCATTATATTATTATAACTAAACATCACGAATACAATACAAATCAAATTTTGATCGATAAACCAAAGAAACAACTAAAACAACAACACTATGCAATCGTACATAGTATAAATCAATCAACGTATACAAATAAATTAATATAGGAAATTGAAATCCACAATTTGGGCTTTCTTTTTCCTCCTTTTTAATCTTGTCTTGATGTTGAGTCACCCTATCCGATTTTTTTATAATTCTACCCACATTCGAGTGTAGAAGCATAACTATTGCAAGATGCATGTATTTAGTGAAAGTCGGCTTCATTTTAAGTGTAGAAGTATTGTGCATGGTAAAGTTAACAAAAAAACATCATCTATTTATAGACAATTTGTCTAAGTGAATGTGTTGTTCAGCATCCGTTTTAAATAAAACGTAAGGTTCTCCATTTTCATTAAAACGGAACATGTGTCTCAACAAGTATTTATTTGGTATATTGTAAATTTTCGTTTCAATTTCAATACATAAATCATACGTATATGACAAATATTAAGATACAATTAGTATTAGGTAATACGAGAAATATATCAAAAGAATTTTTAAAGAATTGGTTACAATCACATATATAATAGACCTTTCATACGAAAATACACCATGAACGTACGTATAGTGGAAAAATTCACACATTTAAATATGTCATGTACCGCCTTGTAACGGTCGTTGACAACAAAGTGTGTAAATATGCGATTCAGCCCAACATCAAGAAGAGGTATGTTGTATCTAGGTGTGTGTACGCCTTATCTGATACAAAGACAATAGTATTACTTACGTATTAGTAAGCTGCTGCCATCTTCGTTATCGACTTCGTTACCTTCTCATTGGAGTTCGTATACACGTTCTCTTCAATTGCGGGCAAAATACTAGGGTATACAAATGATGTTGAGTCATGCTATCCGGATAGAATGCTAACTGTAAGTTGGTTCATAGCATGGATGGGGGGTTATGAAGATAATGTTTTGGGACAACATTTAGGATGGATACAACCTTTGGCAATGGAACTTTTGAGATTATAAAGTATGTACTTATAGTCATGATTTTAACCTAGTTTTATGTAAAACGGACACTAGAGTGCGTAAAACGCCCCACATTAAGTAAAACGCAAACCCCTTTATTCTACCCGTTTATTTACATCATGATCAACTTTTGTATAGAGAAAAGCAAGGTATTATAAACATTAAGTAGAGCTAAAAATTAGCACGTAAACCAATTGTTACACAATTACAATAGTATTTCAATGAAAATAATTATACAACAATGCTTATTTTTTTTAATTGTTTGCTAGGCATTAAATTCTAAACTCCGTATGTACGATATCAGATTAACGTGATTTCAATCGTCAAAAAGTAGAGGTTTGTTCCATCTCGGTCTACCCGGGCATTGTTGATACAAAAACAACAGTACTACTTACATACATGTTTATTAGTAGTACAATACTGTTATCTTCTTTATCGAGATTGTTTCATCATTGTCGTCCTCAATACCAAGATATTAGCGCTTGTTCATTCATTGTCAATGATTCCGATCAAAATTTCATTGTATAAAAATGATGTTGAGTCACGATATCCGAAGACAACGCTACTTTTTGAATTGGATGGGGGAATATTAAGATAGAATGTTTTTTTCCATTTTTGGGTGGATACAACGTTTGGCAATGGAAATTTTGTAGTTCTGATGTATGTACTTATAGTCATGATATAATTAGACAAAAATGTACACAATAATGGCGCTCCGTTTTATGTCATACGCTGCTGGTCTCAACATTTTTTTTGGTGTTTTGGTTTTTCAAAAATTCATCCTTAACAATTATAAACTTTACATAACTAACCTTTTTTTTAATTTATATCTTTAATTAATAACAAAACACATTACATAACACTTAAAGCTCATTACATTTAAAAGTTAAAAACACACGTACGTAATACAAACACACAATGCATAACTTAAATAAGAAAACATAACTACTCTTCATCGTCATCCTCTTTGATTGACATTTTTCCTAATCCACGGTAAGCGTGTTCATTGAGCCACCATTTGTCGTGTTGTGGGCATTTGACTTCATCTGTTGTTTTGTCTTCTCCGCAATTGTCGTGGTACGATTCAGCCCAAGTGCATTGGTCACCCAACGTGTGACCGGCCTTAAAAACATCATCGACTACCCTTTTGACCATATTGCTCTCATCCTGCAGAAACAACGAATATGTCTCTTCGTGTTTCAAGACCTTGCGGCCTGGTGCTTCTATTACCTCAACTTGTTGTCGCATTGTCGCCTTTTTTCCCGTAGGTAACCCAGGACCCTAGAGAGTTCAGTTTGAAGGAGGGTGTCCTCTTTGATATCGGCCATGATTCGTGTTTTCATCTCATCTTCGGTCATACGAGGTCGGTGAACATTATTTTTTGACGATGAGGACGCCATTTGGTTAGAAAGAGTGAGTGAGTTTGTAGAAGAATGAAAATTGGAATTGTGATGAATCTGAATTGTGTTCTAGGTTGCTATTTATAGAGTGACAATCCACGATAAATGTTCAGGGACTTTAAGTGTAAATATTTTGAATTTTGAACGTGGGAGGAGCTTTGTAGTAGTCTACCTATAATTATTGGGAGCTTATAAAAGATTTCAGATCAAAGCTCAAACTTCTATATATCTTAAATGGCTTATTCATCAAATTCCCATAACCGAAAACCACCGAATGTTCAAAGAGGAACTTGTTGCAGTTGGTCGAAAACTAAAGGCGAAGAGGAAATGGTGTCGAGAAAAAATTAATTATATACAAACCGGGTATTGTACTGATCTTGAATGTCAATACTTTACTTATTTGCAGGGTAAGATCGTCAAGATTGAAATTGCTATGGAACAACTTGCTGATGCGGTCATCGACTTGAACCATTTGATCATAAATGCCGAAGCAGTTTATGAGATGAAGAAATGAGTATTTAATATGTTGTAATGTTTTTAATTATATCTTTAATTAATAACAAAACACATTACATAACACTTAAAGCTCATTACATTTAAAAGTTAAAAACACACGTACGTAATACAAACACACAATGCATAACTTAAATAAGAAAACATAACTACTCTTCATCGTCATCCTCTTTGATTGACATTTTTCCTAATCCACGGTAAGCGTGTTCATTGAGCCACCATTTGTCGTGTTGTGGGCATTTGACTTCATCTGTTGTTTTGTCTTCTCCGCAATTGTCGTGGTACGATTCAGCCCAAGTGCATTGGTCACCCAACGTGTGACCGGCCTTAAAAACATCATCGACTACCCTTTTGACCATATTGCTCTCATCCTGCAGAAACAACGAATATGTCTCTTCGTGTTTCAAGACCTTGCGGCCTGGTGCTTCTATTACCTCAACTTGTTGTCGCATTGTCGCCTTTTTTCCCGTAGGTAACCCAGGACCCTAGAGAGTTCAGTTTGAAGGAGGGTGTCCTCTTTGATATCGGCCATGATTCGTGTTTTCATCTCATCTTCGGTCATACGAGGTCGGTGAACATTATTTTTTGACGATGAGGACGCCATTTGGTTAGAAAGAGTGAGTGAGTTTGTAGAAGAATGAAAATTGGAATTGTGATGAATCTGAATTGTGTTCTAGGTTGCTATTTATAGAGTGACAATCCACGATAAATGTTCAGGGACTTTAAGTGTAAGTTTTTTTGAATTTTTGGCCGTTTGAGGGACTTAAAGTGTAAACATTTTGAATTCAAACGTTAGAGGGACTAATTGTATAAATATTTTGAATTTTGAACGTGGGAGGAGCTTTGTAGTAGTCTACCTATAATTATTGGGAGCTTATAAAAGATTTCAGATCAAAGCTCAAACTTCTATATATCTTAAATGGCTTATTCATCAAATTCCCATAACCGAAAACCACCGAATGTTCAAAGAGGAACTTGTTGCAGTTGGTCGAAAACTAAAGGCGAAGAGGAAATGGTGTCGAGAAAAAATTAATTATATACAAACCGGGTATTGTACTGATCTTGAATGTCAATACTTTACTTATTTGCAGGGTAAGATCGTCAAGATTGAAATTGCTATGGAACAACTTGCTGATGCGGTCATCGACTTGAACCATTTGATCATAAATGCCGAAGCAGTTTATGAGATGAAGAAATGAGTATTTAATATGTTGTAATGTTTTTAAATTATGTACTAACATGTTTCATCGACCGTAATGACGGTGACAGTGACATTTCATCGACCGATTCCCTTTATGGTTGGCGTTAAGTGGTTAACTCGTGTTAGTGTTTAATTTTTATTTAATGTTTTAAATCCTCTTAGTCTTAAATCCATGTAATATTCGGTGTGGCGTCAGACTTTAACACGCTCCGTTTCAGGTAATACTCGTAATGTTTCAAATTATTTTTTTTGTTTTTAATTTAAAAAAATTATGTATTTTTATGTTATACATAAATCCAAGCTCCGTTTTAGATAATACGCTGGTGGTTGTAATATTTTTATGTTTTATTTATAACAAAACACTTCACAAATTACTTAAAACACATTACAAATTAAAAGTACAAACAGTCAATAAATAAAAAATAAATAAATAAATAAATATGACGATCTTCTAGTGACATACTTCCTATGCCCTGATGAGCGTTTAGGTCGAAATGGCTTCTTCATCAAATATCACTTTCACAATACACTAAGTTGGTATGGTAACGACTAATTTTCCATTCATATATGAAAATGATTTTTACTTATGGTTACATCTACACTTGGAGTCACATGTGTATTCTTGCGTAGGTGTCGTTTTACACACTTGGAGTCATATCTTCTTTACATTGTGCTTTCAATGCATGAAATGTTATCATAGGTGGTGATGAAGGGCCGGATGAGGATGAGTCACACATACTGTGTGTTTTTTAAAATTAGGGATACCGAGTTTGTTTGTTGAAAAAAATATATAAAAAGATCCAACTATATTTGTAAAACTCCGGGCATATTTTATAACGTCCTGTATCCATTTGACAGTTTTACCTTTAACTTTTTGTCTCAGACGCACCGTTTTGTCTCAGACGCACCGTTTTGTATTCCTGCCATTAAAGTAAGTGAAATTTGACAGTCCACAGTGAACGTTGCAGACCTACAGTAACACCAGTAGCAGACCTACAGTAAACGTCCCATGCATGATACGGCGTACATTACTCTCCGTTTTAGTGAAAACGGTTACTTTTTTTTGTAATATAAATACCCCCTGTATTGTTCATTCGAGCAATGACACCATAACCACACTTTCAGACGCTATGATAGTCACTGTATTCCCTCAAACTGATGTCGAGTCACGCTATCTGAATACGTGGGGGTTCGAGTCTCTTGGTACCCTAACAGTGTTCAGATAGTGTGACACACATCACTTTGAAGGATTGTACAGTTTAATCGTAATCGACACAAACATAAAAATATATTCATATAGCGTGACTCAACATCATTACGTTTTTAGTATAACGGTGCGTTTTACACAGGGACCTATTGTTGACCGCAACATACCGGAAGCAGCAGAAAGTTATTCGGACGAAGGAGTCCCAGAAACACCCCCGGAATATTATGCTAGGCAACATCGGAATTCTACTTCAGAACCGGACTATGAGTCTGAGGGAGTAGCTGACACCCCGCCAGAGCACATACACGGGTCGGGTGATAATGACGCTAATTTTCAAACACCTGGGGGTCCATCTTACTATAATCCGGACAACACACAGAGTGAAGACCCAGGACGTGCGTCTCAAGGCTTGTATCAAACAAACCAGGGTTTTCAGACTAAAGAGGAGTTGGTTAGTTGGGCCAGCCAAGTAGGTTTAGCGAACGGGTACGTTCTCGTGACACGGCGTTCATCTAGAGGTCGGAGTGACAGGGTCATAAGGGTGGATATCGCATGCACCTAGGGAGGTGAGCGCAAAAGCACCGCCAAAAAAAGACGTAGCGGTACCCAAAAAACAAACTGTCCGTTCCTTCTGGTAGGCCTATATAAAGCATGTGACGGTGTATGGAGACTGGAGGTGAGAGACGATACACATAACCACGACCCGGCAAAGTTTTTGGAGACCCACGCATTTGCGAGGAGGATGACCCCAGATCAAGTCAATACGGTGGGGACGTTACACGAACATGGTCTCGTACCACGTAAAATACTATCAGCCGTGCGGAAATTGTTTCCCGCAACATACCGGAAGCAGCAGAAAGTTATTCGGACGAAGGAGTCCCAGAAACACCCCCGGAATATTATGCTAGGCAACATCGGAATTCTACTTCAGAACCGGACTATGAGTCTGAGGGAGTAGCTGACACCCCGCCAGAGCACATACACGGGTCGGGTGATAATGACGCTAATTTTCAAACACCTGGGGGTCCATCTTACTATAATCCGGACAACACACAGAGTGAAGACCCAGGACGTGCGTCTCAAGGCTTGTATCAAACAAACCAGGGTTTTCAGACTAAAGAGGAGTTGGTTAGTTGGGCCAGCCAAGTAGGTTTAGCGAACGGGTACGTTCTCGTGACACGGCGTTCATCTAGAGGTCGGAGTGACAGGGTCATAAGGGTGGATATCGCATGCACCTAGGGAGGTGAGCGCAAAAGCACCGCCAAAAAAAGACGTAGCGGTACCCAAAAAACAAACTGTCCGTTCCTTCTGGTAGGCCTATATAAAGCATGTGACGGTGTATGGAGACTGGAGGTGAGAGACGATACACATAACCACGACCCGGCAAAGTTTTTGGAGACCCACGCATTTGCGAGGAGGATGACCCCAGATCAAGTCAATACGGTGGGGACGTTACACGAACATGGTCTCGTACCACGTAAAATACTATCAGCCGTGCGGAAATTGTTTCCCGCATCTCATACCGGAAGCAGCAGAAAGTTATTCGGACGAAGGAGTCCCAGAAACACCCCCGGAATATTATGCTAGGCAACATCGGAATTCTACTTCAGAACCGGACTATGAGTCTGAGGGAGTAGCTGACACCCCGCCAGAGCACATACACGGGTCGGGTGATAATGACGCTAATTTTCAAACACCTGGGGGTCCATCTTACTATAATCCGGACAACACACAGAGTGAAGACCCAGGACGTGCGTCTCAAGGCTTGTATCAAACAAACCAGGGTTTTCAGACTAAAGAGGAGTTGGTTAGTTGGGCCAGCCAAGTAGGTTTAGCGAACGGGTACGTTCTCGTGACACGGCGTTCATCTAGAGGTCGGAGTGACAGGGTCATAAGGGTGGATATCGCATGCACCTAGGGAGGTGAGCGCAAAAGCACCGCCAAAAAAAGACGTAGCGGTACCCAAAAAACAAACTGTCCGTTCCTTCTGGTAGGCCTATATAAAGCATGTGACGGTGTATGGAGACTGGAGGTGAGAGACGATACACATAACCACGACCCGGCAAAGTTTTTGGAGACCCACGCATTTGCGAGGAGGATGACCCCAGATCAAGTCAATACGGTGGGGACGTTACACGAACATGGTCTCGTACCACGTAAAATACTATCAGCCGTGCGGAAATTGTTTCCCGCATCTCATGTGATTAGGAGAGACATAAACAACACCACCGAAAAGATAAAGCAAGGGAAAAAAATAGGTGATACCCCTATGCAGGTGTTGGAGAATGTACTTCGGTCGAGGAATTACGTATACCACCCACGAGAGGACCCCGAAACAGAAGAGTTGGACATGTTGTTCTTTGTTCATCCAAAGTCGTTTGAAATGTGGCGTGCATTCCCCCATGTGCTTTTGATCGACGCAACTTGCAAGACCAACAAGTATAGGTTCCCTCTTGTACAAGTAGTTGGAGTGACGTCAACCGGCAAGTCGATATCCGTTGCACACGCGTTTGTACAGAAGGAACGATGGGACAACTACAAATGGGTACTTGATAGGATTCGAGATATGCTGGATAGTTGCATGGAACCGCGCGTAATCGTTACTGATAGGGATCTTGCTTTAATGAATGCGGTCAACGACACCTTTCCCAATGCAAGCAAGTGTTTATGTAGGTGGCACATAACCGAAAACATAGCAAAATATCACAAAAAATCTTTTAAAGGGGGTGACTGGGCTAGATTCGAACACTACTGGAAACAAGTATGCGATTCCACCACAGAGACGTTATACGACTACAACGTGGGCGTGCTTAGGAACTTTCTTCACGATCTCGACCGAGACCGTAAGTTATATATATATATATATTATGGAAGTTTATATACATGTAATATATATATATATATATTATGGAAGTTTATATACATCGTAATAAATATTTATAACAGTGTTTTAAATAATATATTATGTTTTTTTATTTCTCCTTTCAGGTGTTTGGGATTATGTGCATGACAATTGGTTAAGACCGTATACAAACATGTTTGTATCCGCATGGACAGACCAACATTTAAACTTCAACCAACGGACGACCAACCGAGTGGAAAGCCAACATGCAAACCTTAAAAAATTCCTTGAGAACGCAAACAACTCGTTGGAAAGGGTCGTCGATTATGTCGACGAAGTCGTAATGGCACAATACGTAGCGATAAGACACACGTTCGGCCAGAGTCTCACAAAGGTAATGGATCATCACAGGCTGGTAAGGAACTGTTATGGCAGGGAAATGTTTGTTGATCTGTACCGAAAGGTGTCACTTACCGCTCTCGACCTTATGGAAGAGGAGAGCAAGCGTATACAGAAGCTGCGGGAAAAAAACGAGAGCTGTAGTTGCCAACTTTACAAAAGTTGTGGGTTACCCTGCGCATGTCGGCTTGAACAAATGATGATTCAAGGTAACGCTACGTTTTTTTTTACCGTTTTTCGTGTTTTTGGAAGTGTATGCATAAAATGACTTTATCCGTCCTTCCACAGGGACGACACTAAAAATCGACAATGTTGATGTTTTTTGGCGGAAGCTTGATTTTGACCCATCATTCAATGTGCAAGAAGATACTGACTATGCCCAACAGTTGGGGGCGGCCACCCAGGAAATACTTTCAGAGAAATCACCGGCAGTGAAAAAAAGCATGGTATCTAAGGTTTTGTCAGCGATATTCCCATCAAAATCAACAAGGAAAGCTCCAAGAGTACAAGAAGACACACGCGGCCGTCCAACCACAAGTCGTCAAAACCAAAGGGCAGCGGATGCCTCTCGGCTACAACCTTCGTACACAGGGTCGCAAGGAACACCTAATCAAGGCAGACATAGCTACGCCGGAACTGTCAGGTCCCAATCAACAATGTCCCCTGGTTTGAATCGTAGTAGATCAACCGCTCAACGACCAGGGGGCATCCCCGGAAACATCCTCGGGTTCCCCTTGATGAATCCGGAGGTGGACGTTATCGACGTTATGCGTTTCGAGAGGTGGATACCATCGATTTTCCACCCATTTGTCTCACGCATCACGGATGTCCCTGCAAATGGCCACTGCGGTTTTGCTTCGGTCGCTGTGGGTCTGGGATATACAGAGCAGGACCATTTTTATGTTCGACAAGAAATGCTTCAAGAGTTGTGCGGTCCTAATTCGGAGTGGTGGAAGAATCGTATTGACTATCAAATGCGAGGAACTTTTCAGATTGTGCTTTCTCAACTGTACTGGGAAAGTCCACTTCAGAGGGCACCAGAGGAAAAGTATATGATGTTCCCATACGCCGGACTATTAATCGCGCAAAGGTTTAATGTGGTTGTCCATTTTCTTACCACTACTGGTAGCGAGACTTTTTTCCCCCTTCGGAATCCCCCCCCTCAAGATCCGGAAGGGAACTACTACCCGCACCGCTACGTCAGTGTCTGTCTGGTCAACAACTCTCATTTCATCAACGTTAAACTAGAAGGCGATTACCCCGTACCGCCGCTTAATATGTACTGTGCACAATGGCGAACACAAGAAGCGTGTGAGTGGGAAATAATCTACCGTCATCGTATGGATGAGTACATACGGATCCGAGAACTCAACCGACCTCCGGGAACACGCCGTCAACACGTAGATTTGTGCGACTAGTTATGCGTTTGGTATTTCTAATAAAAATGATATTGTATTTCTATGTGTGTACCTTTGTTATTTGTAATAAAAATTGCGACTAGTTATGCGCTTGGTATTTCTATTAAAAATGATATTGTATTTCTATGTGTGTACCTTTGGTATTTGTAATAAAAATTGCTTAGAACTTATTTGTAATAAAAATTATATGGTATTTCTATTTGTGTACTTTGAATTTTTATCTTATACAATACATGTGTGTGACATTTTTGTAAAAAGTAAATATTCCCCGTTTTACATAAAACGGGACGTTTTGAACAGGTATATATAAGGAAAGAAACAACTGCCTGATGTCATTTTCTCATTTTACTTTTTTACTAAAAATAGCCGTAACCCTAATACGGGAAAGAACCACCGCCTGAGATCGTTTTTCCATCACCACCGCCGGCGAGCCGTTCTCCCCCACCACCGCTGCTGTTCTGCTTCTCTGTCGTTGTACTCCATCTCCTTTTCGTGGTAACCATCTACTTAATTAGATCCGTTCAACACTCCTTCTCCTTTTCTTGGTAAGTATTTCCGGTTCCATGCATTTTTTTACCATTTGTGTATACTTTGTTGTGTAGATACATACAAATATATGTATATATTTACAGTTTTATATATACATATATATATTCGTATACAACAATCTGTATTCAATGTCATCTTGACAGTCAATTAGGGTTCATGGGTATTCGGTTTACAATCTCTAACTTATATACGAAAATGTTTTTATAAATCATAATTGTATTTGGTTCGTTTTGATTCGTGTGCTAGATAGGGTTATGGTTGAATAATTTTAATTATTTTTTAACTCAATCCAAGGAACTAGGGTTCATTGGATTGGGGGTTGAATAATTTTAATTATTTTTTAACTCAATCCAAGGAACTAGGTTCATTGGATTGGGGGTTGAATAATTTTAATTATTTTTTAACTCAATCCAAGGAACTAGGTTCATTGGATTGGGGGTTGAATAATTTTAATTATTTTTTAACTCAATCCAAGGAACTAGGGTTCATTGGATTGGGGTTGAATAATTTTAATTATTTTTTAACTCAATCCAAGGAACTAGGGTTCATTGGATTGGGGGTTGAATAATTTTTTTTGACTCTCCGTCACTGTTCACGTCTTATGTAAAACCCCCAGTTTGTGATGATTTTCTATACTTGACCCCCTGGAAATTACGAAAACGGGTATACTGTGGCAAAACGGCAACATGGTCACAAAACGGGGAGGGTCACACAAAACGGAACTCTGTGGTCCCAATATACCAGATCTCATTTACTCTTGTCCCCAGTCTCCTCCTTTACCTTTCCTCTCAATAATTCACATTACCTTCTTATTAAGATTGAATATTATATCAACTTCGCTATTTTTGTTTTTTAAACTGTAGTTTTCATAAAAAATCACAAAATACTCCTTCTAATAAGATGATTGATAACCCTACCCACAATCCCCAGTTGGCTGTTAAAAACCCCAGGAAGGATTATGAATTTTTTAACTTTGTACGTAACAGTTTGATGTCATTATTCTAGGTGACTTTACTTATCAGCTACTTAGATCCTAATTCTATTTATTTTACTATGGTTGCAGATGGCGGCACCCAAAAACGACGACCAAATCAACCCCCAGGACAACGTGGCACCCCGCTATGAAGAGGCCAACGCAGCGGCAGCTGAACATCAAGATGAAGAGGATACGAATAATGAAGGAGACGACGAGGAGAGTGGTGATGAATTACCCACAGAGGAAGAGGCCCGACCCACTAAACGACGACGAAAAACAACGCCACAGCCGAAGTGGCCTAAGACTAAGGAAGAGAAGCTGCTTGCTGAGTACAAACACACAAAGTTTAATGCCAAGACATGGAAGGCTGATAGGTTTGAGCGGATCAAAAGAGTGGAGGTGGGGCCCGGTGCCGTCATTTGTTTTCAAACACTTGAAGAAATTAAGTTAAAGAATAGGGCCATGTATTTTCTCGGTGGAGAGAGCAGCATGTGGTCTCGCTTGTATCAACAGGACCTGCCTGCGTATCGGGAGATGTGTTCAGAGTTCCTGTCCACGTTCAGGTACCGTCTAATCTTGGGCTTAGGAATCCCAGTTTTTTATCCAGAGTTATTAATAGCACCGTTTTTGGGTAAAGGTACAACAAGAAGAAAGAGCAGAACGATCAAGGCGAGCGAAACCCCCCCCCCCCCCGACATGAGGTGGAGTTCTGTTTATTCGGTAAGTCGTACCAGATGGATCTGTGGGCGTTTGGGGTATGCGCCGGTCTGTACATAGAGAAAGATGAGGAGCAGAGGAAGGAGTTCAACACATCCTTGAAGTGTGCGCCAATTGACGTGTTGTCCGACTTTTGGAGGGCGATCGCTCCCGGACCTGAAGAAGGGGCCTTCAAGAGGGAACGGGTGACACAGATCAGGTAACGAAAACCATGAATTTGTCCATCTTTATCAATTTTAGTATTCTTTCATATAATGTTTTATGTCGAGTCTTGCAATGTTGTTATATCGAAAATGTACCAGTTTGTTGTTTGTTGAGCTTTGTTATATCGAAAGAGTCAACAACAGTCGGGTGATTAAAAAGCAAAAAGATACAATGTGAACAGTCGGGACTGAAAATGAACTTAGTTGACCTTTTGAAATAAAAAATAACGAAAGAAGAAGGGGTTAAACGAGGCGGGTAGACTGGCTGGGATTTTTTTGTCTAGTTTGACGTTGGTAATCAGTTTGTACACGGCTAAAGCCTTGGCCCGGCTACTTGTTTTTCTAGTTTATATGATGCTGCTTTGGTACGCCATATATACATGATGATGCTTGTTTTTTTCCGTTTAAACAGGGACCCTTTGTTCCGTTACTTCCACCGCCTGAACACAAAGACGATAAACGGGCGTAGCCAGGGCGGAGAGCACATGTCCGTGACCGACCTGTTTCTCTTGTACTGTCTTCTGATGCGTAAACCCTGCAACCTGGCCCACGTTCTTGCTGAGTACTTTCACCGGTTTTACTCCAAGTACATTTCCCCGCTTCTTAGTATTTTCAATGCCTTATTATGTATGACGTCTTTTATATATTAATTACTGATATATATATCTATTTAATGCCTTATTATGTATGACGTCTTTTATATATTAATTACTGATATATATATCTGTTGCAGGAAGGATGGCGGGAAGATTGTATGCGGGCATATCGTCACCAGGATCGCACAAGCGTTCAACCTGCATCAGAAGTACGCTCAACTAAAGATCCCGCCGGTGCTCCCAAGGGTGAACGGAAGGCAAACCATGTATGCGATGGGCATCCTTAAAAAAATAGACAACGTTCCAACTCTAATGACAACTGTAAAAGGTATACAAGTTGTGTGGAAGGGACCGGAGTTGACGGAGATCGTGTTGCCGCCGCCTTTACCGGAAGTGGAGATTGAAGAAGTGCACGAGGGGGGTCAAAGGGAGGAGGAAGAGGAGCAGGAGCCACAGGAGCCAGAGTACCGCCCAAAACGCTCATATCAGGTCGTCCGCCTCCCTAAGGAGACTACAGAGAAGGTGGATGAGATCAAGACACGTGTAACACCCCAAGCCGGAGCTCAAAATGTCACGGAAATCATACAGCACCCGGTGGAATTACAATAGAACAACTAAATGCAATTAATGATTCGGTGAATCCAAAACATAGCAATACAAGTAACCAAATACAACAGGAGCAAATAGCCATCAATGTTAACATAACACATCCAAGGATGGCAAACAATCCTAGGAATAATGCAAAGGAGGGTCAATGAATCCTTGATCCATGAGTCCGAGTCCGGGTTAGACAGCAAGCAAGCAACTAAACACCACGTCCGGGGAGTACCTGATTACCTGAAAAGTGTACTAAGCATAGTCAACACAAGGTTGGTGAGTTCGTAGTAATGGTTCATAATGAACCAGCATCAATAATCACAATATAAGAATAGAGGCTAGACCTGACTTACAGCGAGCCTCTAAGCAACACAATATCGTCCAACAACAAGATTACACAAGAGAAATGAGAGTGTAATGAGGATGCACAAATGATGTATGTATCAATGCAAATGCCGAATGAATGAATAAGCAAATATGCCTATCCCAAGCGTGACCTTCAATCACGTATGCAACGATACCCCTCTGCCATCGCCATGGTCAGGGCTGTATCTCAAAATCATCGAGATATATATGTCTATATACTCGGGGTCAGGAACTACATCCAAAATGGGTGCATACATCTATGCACCAGGATGTCGGCAATCCCCTGCCGAGGGCTCATCAACAATGTATGCAATGCTTACAATCAATGTAAATGCATGCTCATGAACCAACAATCAATGTACAATGAACCTGTGCCACCCAACCAATATTCCTCAAACATGCTCAGCAATCAAAATACGACAACCATAAGTCAACAATCGATAATCGTAACGGGGCACACTTGTCAACAGAGGGACATATGCACAACATATGCATCAATCAAAATTAATCCTTAATCACAATATAAACCAACTATACGTACATATACTTCAGAGGATTTTACTTTCTTCGAGTTCCAGATGCTTATGTATAGGGTCACCCGCAGCCTTCCCACCACATCTAAAACCCAATGAAGGCATAACCGACTTCCATGTATGTACGTCTATCCTAATATATAAGTAACACTTAACGAAAGCACAATCCAAGTCAAACAAACGACAAGACACGTCACATCAATCCAACAATCATGTCAAACAATCAATACATCAATAAGTACAAGTAAACACGCCAGGTTTACACTTTTCAGCCCGAATCCCAAGCGGGTAGGGAGATACGAAACTCACCTTGATTGGCAAAGAAGCTAGTAAAGGATTACAAACGAGTAACGGGTTCCACACGTCCACAACCTATAATTATTCATCGCAATACCGCCACGTCAACTATACAATCTCAAACAAGTTGAAAAGCGACACACATAAAAATACAGTGACTATCCACTGCGCCGCAGTGGACCAGAACTATGTCCACTGCGCCGCAGTGGCCCAGACTGAACCAGGATCCGAGACAAAGCACTGCGCCGCAGTGAGCAAGACTATGCCCACTGCGCCGCAGTGGGCTAAGAGGCAAAAATGGCCGAGGAAATCCACTGCGCCGCAGTGAGCCAAGACCATGCCCACTGCGCCGCAGTGGCCTAAGAAGCAAGGAAGGCCGAGAGAATCCACTGCGCCGCAGTGGAGACTATGCCCTCCCACTGCGCCGCAGTGGGACAACCTGCACACCAGGACCAGCAGCGGCAAGTGCAGCAACACGAACCCAACACCCCAATTTCAACCCAAACCACACCAAAACGATTTGTAACCCATTTTGAAGCATAACTAAACATCAATGACCATAAATACACATAACCCAACCCACAAATTCGACCAAAACACCAAAATCATCCACAAATTCATCAAACCCTAACCCTAACCCCAATTTAACCCAAAACTCCATTTTGCCATTTTAAAGACTCGAAATCACATCAAATCCACTAGAAATACATGAACAAACATAAATGGAAGTAAATGGGTTGATTTAGACTTACCAAAACTCTTCCTAGTGCTCAATTCCGAATTTAGGTCAAAATGGGTAAAATGGTAAGAACTTGGCCTTTGATTCTTCAAAGATGGCGACAATGAGGAGATGATGATTACGATTCTTGTATTATAGAAATTCCAAAACACAATTTAGATGGAATGAAATGGAATTAGATGGAGGTTTTCTTTTTCTAGAGAGAATAGAAGAGAAAGAGAGAAAGATGAGAAATGAGAAAAGGATAAGGGGGAAGTGGGTCTTGGGGGCTTGGTGGGTCATGGACTACCCACGGGCCGACCCGTTTCCCTTCTCAACCACAATACCATTAGTTGCACAATTTCATACCGACTATACATACGACGACCCGACTAATATACCACATAGTCATAAAATCACACAAAACGACCCAATTAATTCATTACTTAAATTGTTAGTCATATTACACGAAAAGTCAACGGGTCAAAATTCGCGGATGTTACAACACGCCTTGACGGTCTCGATAAGCAGGTCCGGGAAATGGCAAGCCAGACAGAGCATATGAAGGCCCTCTTGAAATGGCTCTGCGTAGCAATCAGCCCCGTTGATGGCGCTCCTCCTTGTCCGCAAACGCCAACACATGCTGCTCCCCCCACTGATCCTCCTACAAGGGATGCCTCGGAAGAAGAAGATACTCCCCCCCCCGGGTTATGAAAGAGCGCAATACAACGATCAACGGCCTCGGACCCCGATTCTGGACCAATCCATGTTTGATGGTGCTACTGTTAACGACTCCACCCGGTCTGATCACTCCTCTGGTCCACCGCCGCTTCATCAGTCCTCCCTGTATAATGACTCCACTGGTCCTCCTAAGCTTCAGTCCTCCCAGTATAATGACTTCAATGGTCCGCCGCCGCTTCATCAGTCCTCCCAGTATAATGACTTCAATGGTCCGCCGCCGCTTCATCAGTCCTCCCAGTATGATACATCTCCGGTTCATGACTCCACTGGTCCGCCGCCGCTTCATCAGTCCTCCCAGTATGATACCACTGGTCCTCCGCGCTTCATCAGTCCTCCCTGTATAATGACTCCACTGGTCCGCCGCCGCTTCATCAGTCCTCCCAGTATCCTGACTCCACTGGTCTGCCACCGCTTCATCAGTCCTCGCAGTTGAATGAATCCAATGGTCCTCCACCGCTTTATCAGTCCCACTTTCAGTCTACTCCGGTTAATGCCTCCAACTAGTATGATCAATCCACGCTTCATCAGTCCTCGCAGTACGATGACTTCCATCTTCTTACGCAGCCTGGTCAGAGCTCCAGCCACTTTGATACAACTGCAGGTGATGGCTCCTCACAGTTTCAACATGGTAATCTCCTTGATTCATACATTGACATTAACCAAAATTCGGGTTTCAATTTATTTTAGCTACTAGACCTATGTTTCTGTCTTAATTTGTGATACTCTTATTGTTCCGGATAATTCCTTTTGATTCACCAATGGTAAATTTGTATGTTCTTTTGATGCGTGATACAATGTGTTTTTCATGATAGTATTATAAAACATGTATTACAATATTTTTATAAAGTAGGTAAAAAAAATTAAAAAAACCAACAATAAAATATATCATGGTTACTGAACTTGTTTTATTCTTACAAGGCATAATGATCGATGCATGTAGTTAACACTGCCAAAAAGTAAATGTAATTTAACGATCTCAAATACCTTCTATCAAATGTAACTAAATACGAATCTGTGAATGAAGGAACCAAGAAGAAACCAAGAGTCAAGAAGATGGCAAGGAGAAGGCCTGATCCGCCTACAACTAAAAGAGTTTTAAGGCAAAGACCTCGCAAATAAACTCCCGGACCAGGATTAACGGGTGAAGATGCTATGATGGTTGAGAAACAGTTGATAAAACTTGTTTAAGTATTTGGACTCGTGTTAAGAACTTTGTGTACTTGACTACTTTCTTAAGTTGTGTAATTTTTGTGTTGGTCATTTTGTAAGGTTCATCCGGTTAAATACATTACACACAAATTCGTTTTTGGTTGAATTGAAGTCACGGATATTGAGATACAATACACAAACTTGAGATCCTTCATAAGCCTAGTCACACGATTCCATAATAATACAACCAATTGTTAGTTGATTTCATAAAGTATAAACTTTGTCTATTTTCCAAACCATACACAATATTTGAATCTTTCATAAGCCTAGTAACATAATTCCATAAAAATGCAACTAATTGTTAGTTGATTTCATAAACTATAAACTTTGTCTCTTTTTCAAACATAAACATTTCAAATAAAAAATATTACTATCTATATTGTAATTGCAAGTGTTATACAAATTCCTAAAAAAATTTACATTAACCATAACAAAACTGCTCCATTTATGTTACATGTTCCGTTTTTGCTTACAAAACGGTAATGGCATGCACACAGTTTTACGTAAAATGGTCAGTTTTGGAACATCACATAATACGTACCGTTTTATGTAACACGGTGTCTAAAACGGAGGAATGACAGGTGTCATTCCTCTGACATTTGGATTCGATGACGTGTAATTCCCTCTGCAAATTTACTATCTACACACCGGTCATACGCAACGTTTTATATAAAACATGACATAAAACGCAATGTATTACATGAAACGGGACGTTTCGGTAGTGTACCCTTCAAACAATTGATGTGTGTAAATAGACGTTCCCTTTTCTAATTCATTCAAAATCTTTTATCTCAAAAACCGTACATCGATAAATTATAAAAATTATATAGGTGTTCTTAAAATTTCATGCTCTTTCATTAGAGATGTCATTCGATATACTTTCGACAAATTTTTAAATCCGAGGGCGGAGCCCGTACGGCTAAGGCATTTGGTTATCACACTCTATGACATATCACGTCCTATGACCTATCACACTCTATGACCTATCACCTCCACCATCTTACCGCCGCAACGCGCGTGTACTTTCTCTCGTAATAGACGATACTTAATAGACAACGAAAATTGATTAAACACCGAACTGCGTTTAGTTGGAAGAGTACGATAGGAGCTCCGACTAGGGTGAGATGAGGGTTTGTTTATGACGTACTGGCAAATGATAGAAACGAAGCCTCTTCAAGTCTCAAAGTCTATTGTGTATTTTGTTATATGAAAAAGTAATCGTGGCAATCCATAATTCCATACCCAAATCTATTGAATGAGTATAAGGTAGACTCAAACCCGATATTTCTTGTTTAATCATAAAATTTAGAGTTAATTACTTAAATGGTACCTAACGTTTGTGCGATATTGCTAGTTTGATACCTTTCCTTTCGAAATTACGCATATCATACCTAACGTTTTCAAAACTCCACTCGGACCATACTGGAACCAAACGCCGTTTGATGGCCGTTAAAAACCCCCCACGTGACTTGCACGTGAGGGGTAAAAATGTAATATCGCGTTTCTTAATTACATAAATGGTACCTAACGTTTGCACGATATTGCTGGTTTCATACCTAATGTTTAGTTATTAATTTTTTTTTATTTTTTGTATGTTTTTTGAAAGGTGAATTTCGCTTGAAACTTCGTGTTGCGATAGGTCTAACATATGTTGTCTTTTTTTTCTAACGACAACGTATGCTAGATCTCCTGCTGTCGAATCGCGACACGAAGCTTAAAGCAATGTTTTAAATACCGGTAAATACCGACCGGTATTTCTGGTATTCCTGGTATTTTCCGGTATTACCGTTGCGGTATTTCCGATATTTTCAAAAAAGAAAATTTGAAATTTTTTAAATTTATTTTTATGATACTTTATTGCTATTTTTGGTTATTTGTGAATTTAAAACTTATATTTTGTTATGAAATACCTATTTGGTATTATTTTTGAGTAAATTATAAGTGCATTTTGACTATTTTCGTTAAATTGTAACAAGTTTTGGAGAATTTTTATAAAAAAACTAAACAAATTAAAAATAGTCGTACCGACCGGTATTTTCGGTAATACCGATAATACCGGAAATTTTTCCACACCGGTATGACTAAAATACCGGTTTTTAAAACATTGGCTTAAAGCGAAATTCACCTTTCAAAATAAAAAAAATACAAAAAATAAAAAAAATAATAATAACTAAACATTAGGTATGAAACCAGCAATATCGTGCAAACGTTAGGTACCATTTAAGTAATTTAAAAACGCGATATTACATCTTTACCCCTCACGTGCAAGTCACGTGGGGGTTTTTTAACGGCCATCAAACGGCGTTTGGTTCCAGTATGGTCCGAGTGGAGTTTTGGAAACGTTAGGTATGATCCGCGTAATTTCGAAAGGAAAGGTATCAAACCAGCAATATACACAAACATTAGGTACCATTTAAGTTTTTTTTTATAGGTGTGGATCATTTGCTCGCAACAGGGGGTCTAGCTTACGTTGTCTAACTCTAAAATTTAAATGAGTTAAGTTTCATGGTTTTTTAAAACATTATATAATTAAATCTAATATTGTTAGTATAAATTCAATATAATAGTTTTAAAATTTTGACTTGGCTTGATACTTTCGACTAATACATTCATAGATATTTATAAAACTCATATAAACAATCGCATACATATCATCTCTATATAACTAAGAGAGGATATATTAGGGCTTAGGTGGATATAATCTTTAATTGCCAAATAAGCTTTTATCCTACATGTAATTTTGTGATTAATTTTGTAATTATTATTCTTTTTTTATTTAGCCAATTTAGATAATGAGTTTCCACATAATTATATACTATACTAAATTAATTAAATGTGAATAGTAACTCGCACATGTGGCGAGTTACTATTCGTTCATGCTACAACCCGCATCATTATTTGGATTTTGCCAAATCGTATTTCGTTCGGGGTTTTTTTTATACGAGTTACTTCTTGGTTTTTTTTCATATTTTTTCCTTTTGGGTTTCCAAATAATTATATTGAAAACGTTTATCCTTTTTTGTAACAATATTCAGATTTTACCATGTTGGATTCCTTTTGGGTTTAAAACTACAGGTTCCTTCTAGGTTTTTTTACAAATTTTTTTCTCGGGTTTCCAAATAATATATCCAAAATATTTTTTTGTAGTATTGCCTTTGAATAAATATCTATTTCGTACGTTAAATATATTAACAAACATATATACAACACATCATCAATAACAAAACATAATCGTTTTCAGGTTTTCAAACGATATATTAAAAACTTTTATTCTTTTATTATGATATTACTTTGAATAAGTATCACATAAATCATCAATAACAAAACGTAACCGCTGAAATCACACAACGGGCAAACCGAAACTATTGTGGTTTTGCCCTTAAATAAAATATATTTAATTTGAAAAGCTTTTAAACAAACTTATGTCTCACAAAATGTTTGTTAATTCAGTGTTTGAAGGTTCAACGCAAACACATTATAATAACAAATTCATTTCAACATGACAATTGGTGGCCCGCAACGCGGGGCCGGAAATTTGCTAGTTTTAATTATGTTGCTATAATATAGAAAAACTTTTTAGTAAAGTAGGATATTGTTGGATTCCAACTTCTAATACTAACCGTATCTATTATTATTATTTATTTTACATTTTATTATTATATTATTTATAAAAATATGAGATCAATTATATCTCATTATTGTAGGGTTTAACAAAAAAAATTTATATACTTTTTTAAGAAGGTATGATTAGTTTTTTTCATGAGAAATTTAAATCTATACATATATAGTTCCTTAATTGATTCAATTCTACTGTCACATTGGTTTTATCGCAATTTGGGTTATCATATCTCATTATTATTATTTTTAGCTTTCGTTATGACAGAAATTATCATATCTAACCATCTCACTTTGGTGGGATGGCCACCAGCCGCTACTCCCTGGGGGAAACCCAGGTTCGAATCTTGCCAAAGGCAAGATTAAATTGTGGCTGAATTACCTTGACACTATCCTTGCTGGGGTTATGTGGGTACCAAAAAGGTACATGGACCTAAGGGTTTCCCATCAATTTACCCTTTTTTTATGACAGAAATTAGGGATGAGATCGGTACAGGAACCGTACCGAACCGGTACCGTACCGACTAATACCGAAACCGAAAAAGACTAAAAGCGAGAACCGAATACCGTACCGATTATATGGATACGGCACCGGTTCGGTACCAGTACCGGTATTTCGGTTTTGTTCCGATTTAGTACCGAATTTTCACTTGAAGAGATGGTTCCTTTTATGTTCAAAACTTAAAAATACATAACTAGCATAACAGCGAAGTCGATGATATGTGTTAAAGTCAAACACTTATACTTTTAATTTTTAATCCTAAATATTCACTTTTCTTTCTTATCTTTCAATAGTATTTATCAATCACTAAAGATAATCAGTACAATGTTTGTACATATCTTAACAGGAAGATTTATAGTATAAAATTTATGTAGGAAGTTTTATGTGTACATGAGGCTTTATGTTTCCGATAACAGCTCATATATATTAATGTTATGTTATATATAAGTCTATATATATCATATACGTAGTGTAACTTATAAAGAAAATAGAGCAACCTACTGGATGTTTATGTTTATAAGAAATCGGTATCCATATTCGGTTTTCCCGTACCGAACCGATACCGAATCGATTAGTACTGAAACCGATTTCCTCCCAAAACGAGAACCGATACCGAAACCGAATCCCCATCGGTACCGATTTTCGGTACCGGTACCGATACGGTACCGGTTCGGTTTCGGTTTTTCGGTATTTTTGCTCATCCCTAACAGAAATTATCTGTGCATCGCACAGATTTAATCTAGTTATTAGCTATATGCTTTCACGATATTGGACTGGCTAAATAGCAAATATTCAATTTAAAATATATTGGGCTTATTTGTTACCATCTTTTCGGCCTGCATTCTATAAATCTATAATCCAATGGGTATTCCATTATTCCACCCTTTTTAATAAAGAGGCTACTTCAGTCTAGGCATGAGCACGGACATAAGACCGGACCGGACCGGACCGGATCGGCTAGGACCGAAGACCGAGATGGCATGAAAACCCAAACCGAAGCCCGGCCCGAAACATGCTCGGTCGGTCCGGTTCGGTCCCGGGTTTAACGGGTCGGGTTCGGTTTATGCAGGCTTGGACCGAAATAGCAAATGGACTTGAATATGTGGATTCTGCTGGGCTCAACCATGCTGCTGGGCTGCTGCTAAATCCGTTTTTTTTGCTTGGTTTTGATCAAAAAAACTGTAGGCATGGACAGAATAAAACACAGAAGCTTTATTATTTCTGATTTGGTGTAGTCGAGCGTCCGACTCCATGAAAGTTAATTGAAAGCTTTTTATTATTATTGATTGAGAATTGAAAAGGGAGCATTGAATTGTATTACTTTACTGATACAAAAGTAAAAGTAAAGAGTAGATGTAGGAAATAGGAATAGGAAAAGGAATATATAATAAAATATTAATAATTTGTACTCCAACTTCCAACACCCACTGTTTCTTTTTGCTTGATTTTGATCAAAAATATTATTATATTAAAAATATCTCTTAGTCATATTGCCATACATGCATACAGCTGGCCACTCTTGTCATAACTATTTTTATATTATATTTATAGGAATAGAAATAAATGTACATAGTAACTTGTTTTGACCCATGCTTAAACATTTATTCTTCTCTTCTTTTTTTTCAAACGGATATTACTCTCTTCTCACCTGCAACTCCTCCAATTTCCATGAAAATATACAACCTTCTCTTCTTTTTTTTTTATAAACATCGGCTGTAAGTATAAAAACCCAAAGTAGATGTACAATATATATATAAAGTTTGTTTTATCGGGTTTTCGGATCTGGCCCGGTTTTTGTCGGGTTTTAGACCGGCCCGGACCGAAACCGAAATTCCACTGATTTCTAGGACCGAAGCCCGGACCGTTTGGTGGTCGGGCGGGCCGGGTTCGGTCGGGTCAGGGTCGGGCTTCGGGTTTCTGGTCCAAATTATCATGCCTACTTCAGTCCTTCAAAATTTTCATATGAACTCTTTGGGAAATAAATTTTTTTGCGGATTGTTAGCTAAAAAAATAAGTATTTATCTACCAATATATATATAACAAGGTCCTAAATTCATTACTAAACAAATAGGAACCCTTAGATAGACTCCATCTTTGATTTATAACCATTTGATCAAATTTAATTATTTCATCTTTAATCAATAACAATATTAATACTTATACTTTATATAATTAGTCAAAATATATCCCTCCTATATATTACTTTTAATTTTAGCAAAATTTACATAATAACTAAATTTATTCCTAATGTGCACGCCTAACATGTTTAATTTCTAGGTGATTTCTAAAGTTACCTTTTGTAAATAAATAAATAAAGGATGTATTCTTTATAATCCATGTTTAATTCCGATGTGATTCACAAACACATTATATATATGTAATATAGTATTTTATTATTGTCTTAAATTAGTATGTAATAACATAAAATCATATTAATATGTTAAATTTGTGTTTTTATTTTTTATCCATTGAACATATACACGATAATTATATATTTTTTATTTGTGTGTTATTTTTATTATGAACATGGCTTTACATATGAGTTATTCCATCCGTCCAATTTTAAGTGTCATATTTTGACTTTTTAAGTTTTTATCTTTCAAATTTGACCGTAAATATCTTTATTTGTATTATATAGTTGTTGATGAAAATTATATCAATGAAAAATACATTTAAAACTCAATCCATTCATATATTTTGTATCAAGTATTATATAACACATGCGAAAATATTTACGGTCAAATTGAAAGAAAAATACTTGAAAAGTCAAAGTAGCACACTTATAATGGGACGGATGAAGTAATATTTAATGACTTACGTCAATGTAATTTCATGTTACTTTATTAGCTAGAATTTGATATTTGATATTGGTAAATATAATAAATAATATTTAACTTTACAATATCATTATACAAAGATATAACAAACATGTCTTATTAACCATCCTTGATACAAAATACTCATTAACTAATGACATCATCATATTCTAACATGTGCCCACAAGTCACATGTTTAGAAACATTAAATAAAGTTAAAAAAATTTAGAATACGAAGATCTTAATCATTAAATGGTAAATTTTATACTTTATCAAGGACTATTAAATAATTTAAGTTCATTTAATTTTTTTTAAATATGTGTATTGTGGGTACATGTTAGAATAATCTTTATGTTATTATGAAAGTTGAATATATTTATCTCGCGTTTTATATTATTACTAAATTTTTAAATCAGTACTTTTCTTTTATTGATTGATATAATTAATATAATTTGTAAAACGATTAAAAGTATATATGAAAAAAAAAAATATGCATCAATTACTATTATTATTAATTAATATGAAGTTAAGAAGAAGTTGACAAACTTTTAAAATGTGAGTTCCATGATTTTCGAACGAACTAACGTGTGTTACGTTTTCACTTTATTTTTATTTCATATTCCTATTATGCCCTTTATTAATTGTTAATTATTAATAAATTAATTTGCATTCAAAATTATTACATAAATGCCATCAAATCATTTTAACCATTGATTTAATTAATCTAATGGTCTTGATTAGTTCTCGCAGTTCTCGACATTTTATTAGTTCTCACAATAACTCAACTCTCTCTCTCTCTCTCTCTCTCTCTCTCTCTCTCTCTCTCTATATATATATATATATAATATACTATATATATATATATAGGGAAAAGATAAAATGAGTCCAGCTTATTTTGAGTCCAATTTGAGTCCATTGATTTTCTTTCATCTCCTCAAATTCCAACCACCTCCTACCACCACCACCATCATCTCCGACCACCACCATGATTTTCCGGCGACGGCGACCACCGCTACCACAACTTACACATGTGTAAGTGTAACATCCCAAACTTTTTAATTAACGGTTGACTAGAGTCGTTAAGTCAACCTAACGTGTCTGTTAAATCTATGGAAGATTTAATGCTTATGTGTGGTTAACGTAGTTTATGTGGGAGACTTGGATGTCTAATTGATGGATGTAGTAATGTGTTAAAGATGTAGTTTTATGCCTTTTAGAGGTGTTCAAAATGTGTATCAAGTTGTATATAGTCCATAGAGGTGTTTTGGGCTAATAATATGATCTTATGAAGCCTAGGGACCAAATTTGACATGTCGTGAAAGTCAAAAACGGGATTAAGGTTTAGGAAGGAGTCATTAGATGATCAAATGCAGAAAAATAACCTTCCTCTCAAGCCCTAGCCGCCCCCCATGATTCCCTATCAAATTCTAAGCCGAAAATCCTTCAAAACGTGTGATTCAAGTGTGTTTGATCAAGTTTATTGCATCCGCTTTGAGATCTACAGGTAGGAAAGGTATATTATCATTAATTTTATATCTTTTCAATCATATGAGTCGTTTGAGATCAGATCTAGGTCTTAGAGGATCAATTGATGTCGAAATAACGATTGTTTTATGATGCAAAACATGTATGGGTTAATCAAAGATTTTATTGCATCAAAATGGTCTTAATATGGTGGATTTTAAGGTTCAAAGGTTGTTCATAAGGGTTGGGGTCGTTTGGGATGAGTTTGGTTAAGTTTTGGAGGTTTAATGATGGTTGTTGTGCTGATTCGTACCCAGTTGCGGCGTACCCAGTTGCTGTGCTAAATTCATTCCTAAACAAATAGAAACCCTTGGATGAATTCCATCTTTGATTTAGAACCGTTAGATCATATTTAATTATTTCATCTTTTATAAATGACAATATTAATACTTATACTTTATATGATTTGTTAAAATATACCCTTAACATTAAAAATAATATGAGCTAACCTTCCTTAAATTTATATATACGTAAATCTATAGAATTACATATAAAATAAAATTAGCTAATTTAGGAATCTTCCTTAATTTTATACATACGTAAATCTATAAATCTATACATAAAATTAAATTAGCTAATCTTCCTAAATCTTCTATATACGTAAGAATAGATATATTATAGTATTTGATTTATTTCATAACTATATCTATACTCTATTCAACATATTAGCCGGGAACCTTTTGTTTAACGACATATGTTAGATATTACTGTTTGGAACCCTAACAGTGACATCCAAGTTGGGTAGTATGTTGAAAGTTGGAACTGACGCACTCTTGCAGAACGTGAGTAATAACACGTACGCTCACAGGCTCAAAAGGCAAATGCCTGAAACCACAGGAAATCAAGATTCACTCTTGGGTCTCCAAGCCAACATCATTTCCGCCAATTTCTCCAAAGAGGGCCTCAACTGGCCATTTGATCAAAGACCAAGTGGTTTTATTAATCGAGAATCTAACCTCTCTTTTTTTCAAAAAACATATTAACCTACCCATACTATTTCTATCATTTAACTAATTTAAATATCTTCACTTAATATATATCTATAATACTTTTAATGAAATTATTTGTAACATATATCAATCAACCCTTAAAATAACTACACCACCCCCTTTTACATCAATAAGTTAATAACTACAACGCTACTGCCGTCACCGCCACCACCCACCACCACCTATCGTCACTGCCACCACCACAGCCACAACCGCCACCACATTCCCCACCAACCGTCATTGTTGACGTCGCCACCACCACTATCAGCCATCGCCACCACACCGCCACATCATTTATTCTTAGATATATTTATATCCTTTTATTTATATCTTTTTGATGAACAAACTGATGTCATAAATTAAATAAACTTCCGACTTAATAATAGTAATACATAAATCTATTTAGCAAGTAATATATTTGATCAGCTTAACACTTAGATTTTCCAATCTTAAAAGCCCAAGTATTATTTAAATATATAAATTGAATAAATAAATGAAACTATAAATACACATCCCGTTTTTAAATTATGACCTTAGAGATTTTCATTTGCAAATTTACAAAATTTATCTTTTATAACTAATAAATTAGTATAATTTCCAAACATAATAATAATATAAAAATAATAATCTATATATAAACAATAACCTTTTAAATTTTGGGATGTTACAAGCAGGTAGTCACTACATTTAACTTTACAACGTCATTAAATCTCTCTTTCTTTATCAAAATTCAAACACCCCATCCTTCTAAAAATAGAAGTGACTTTACAACGTCATTAAATCTCTCTTTCTTTATCAATATTCAAACACCCCATCCTTCTAAAAATAGAAGTGACTTTACAACGTCATTAAATCTCTCTTTCTTTATCAAAATTCAAACACCCCATCCTTCTAGAAATAGAAGTGATAATTGTACAATAGCTTTTGTTTATTAAGTCAACAAACAAACATATTTGATTGACTTAATAAATTAAGGCAATTAAAATTAAGTCGTGACTTTTAATTAAGACATTACCAAACACTACCTAATAGTACTTCCCTTTTAGATTATGCTATAAAAAAGTTAGTTTGGAAATGAGACAATTGTCCTTAATGACCCCCCAATGGAAAGAGTTATTATAAATTACCTAATTCGTTATTAATGAACTAATTTACACCCTAAACCACCTACATCACTCGATACTGTCACCACCACCAATATTAACCGCCATTACCACCCGTCGCCGCCACCATCTCCGCATTACATGGGTTCCGTGTTATAAAGATATAACATACATATCCTACTAACTATTTTTGATACAAAACATTTTCTGAAAGATAATATCATCAAATTTTAACATGTTTTATCCATAAGTCCTTGATTATGTTATAATGAAAATTTAATATGTTTATCTTGCGTATTACGCGGGAAAATAATCTAGTTTTTAATACAAATGAAAGAGTGTAGTGTACCTTTAAATTTAAAGAAAATGACTTAAAACTCAAAACTATGAAGTAGAAAGAAACTTAACGATCTTAATTATCATTCTATCACTTTGAAAACTTACCAAAGGACCTGGTTTCTTCTCCGGTTATTAAATAGGGTTAAGTACTTTTTTCGTCCCTGTGGTTTTTCGATTTTGCAGTTTTCATCCTCGCCGTTAACTTTTGGCCAAAATCATCCCTGTGGTTTGCATTTCGTCCTTGGATCCGTTAACCCATTCACGTGCCTTGCACGTGAGGGGCATTTATGTCTTTTCACCCATCTTCATGGTTTGTCCCTATGGTTAAGTGCAAAATTCGTCCTTATGGTTTGTCGTTTTTGCATTTTTCATCCTTCTATTTAACAAACCTCCAAACAAGAATTTAATCAAAAACCAAAACAAACTAATCAAAACGAAATCAAAAACCTATATATACCTACATATGAGGATCTAATTTAATACCGGCCGGTACGACTAATTTATTTTATTTTATTTTTTTTATTATATTTTATTTTTTTTATTTTATTATAATTTATTTTATTTTATTTTTTTTATTAAAATGTTATAAAACTTACTACAATTTAACGAAAATAGTTAAAATATAATTACAATTGACTCAAAAATAATACCAAATAGGTACTTTATAACAAAATATAAGTTTTAAAGTTCACAAATTACAAAAATATAACATTAAAGTATTATAAAAATAATTTTTAAAAAAATTCAAAAAATAAAAAATGAGAATACTGGAAATACCAGAACGGTAATACCGAAAAATACCGAAAATACCGGAAATAGTTGTATCGGAGTACCCTCCGATACCGGTATTACGGGTAATACTACCGGTATTTAAAACATTGTATGTACGTGTTTACATTTGAAGGTGATTGACTAGATCCTCAAATGTAGGTATATATAGGTTTTTGTTTTGTTTGGATTAAATTGTTACCGGTAATTTTTGTTTGTTTTGTTTTGTTTGGATTAAATTGTTACCGGTAATTTTTGTTTATTTTGTTTTGTTTGAAAAGTTCTCCTGGATTTGTTAACGGCGAGGATGAAAAATGCAAAAACGACAAACCACAGGAACGATTTTTGCACTTAACTCTATAAAAAGACGAAAATGCCCCTCACGTGACTTGCATGTGAGGGGGTTAACGGAAAAGTTATAACGGCAGGGACGAAATGCAAACCACGAGAATGATTTTAGCCAAAAGTTAACGGCAATGATGAAAAATGCAAAATCAAAAAACCACATGGACGAAAAAAGTACTTAACCCTATTAAATATCCTTACCCATCTGACATTCTTCAACCCGAATCGATCAATGAGCCATTCACTATACTTTTCACATCGTGACTTCCAAAAGACAATTCCAGTTACGAAACCACTTACAATTCCCAAGACTATGACAAACCAATCAATTCTATCGCTTGGGAGGAGAGACTGCGACTCAGACCCATTTTCGTTTGTTGGTTGAAGTCTTGATGCCTTTGTATTTTGACATTCCTTGGATAATGGTTGTCCACACAATCCGGCATTGCCCATGTAGGAGTTGTTATCAAATGTATTGAATTGTTTCCCTTGAGGTATGCGCCCGTCAAGATGGTTAAACGACACGTTTAAAATGGAAAGAAATCTAAGTTGCAACAACTGTCCAGGAATTTCTCCTGACAGTTTATTTTGAGAAAGATCCAAAGATTCAAGATTCTTTAAGTTTCCCAACGATGGCAAGATACGACCTGTTAAAAGGTTGTTTGATAGATTAAGAAATTCAAGCCCATGAAGATCTTGGAGTGAATGTGGAATCTGCCCTTCAAAGTTGTTACAAGAGAGATCAATGGCTATGAATATGTTCAAAATTTTCAAGTACTCTCTCTTGACACCTTTGTGTATTAATGTCATTGTGTATGGAAAATCAAAAGGCAGGACTGTATTGAAAGGAAGCTCGAATCCCATAGCAGATGAGTTGCCAACATAAACTGATTTCATTGCGTTCCAAGTTTGAAAGGATTTTCCGGGTAATTCACCATTAAAATTGTTGTTGGAAAGGTCTATGATCCGTAACTTAAGGAACTTTGATCTAATGTTCTTGAGACCTTGATCAATTGTACCGTAAAATTGATTGGACCTCAAAATAAGCACTTGAAGCTCAGTAAGACTTCCCAACCAAAGAGGAAAAACATCTTGAAAAGAGTTATCACCAAGGGAAAGAAACTCTAAATTAGTACAATTATCCAATGATTTTGACACCCGACCTGTAAATAGATTTTCAGTAAAATCAATCCTTTTCAAGAGACATCCAAGCGCAAATGAAATCATTGGACCATGAAAGCTATTTCCTTTCAAGTTCAAAACCAACAAAGAAATGCTTCGGTTGCTGCCTAAACATGGAGGGAGGGTTCCAGTCATGTTGTTAGATGATAAATCTAATACTCGGAGAGATTTCAGTTTGCATATTGATTCTGGTATTTCTCCTGTCAGATTATTGTTTGAGACATCATAAACAACAATGGTTTGTGGTGGAATTACCACTTCTCCTTGTAACTGGTTATTCGAGATTTCAAATACTTCCAAATGAATCCATGGAAGAAACTAGGAATTCTGATGAAAGCTGGTGATGAAGTTGTTTGAAAGGCCGATCAAGTGTAATGTTTCTTGGCTATTATTCCAAATCCACTCTGGTACGAGGCCTTTAATTTTGTTTTGGTAAAGAAATAAGCCTATCATTTTCTTTTGGAATCGCAAAAAAGCTGGGAATTCCTTCAAGTTGCACGATGATAGTCCTAGACTTTTTAATTCTGGCAAGGTTCCCTCGGTGTAGTTGTTGGTTGCGACAAACGATATTTTGTTATAACTTAGATACAAAGTTTCCAATTTCTCGAGTTCTACAAACGTGTCTAGCTCCACCATGCCGCTAAAATTATTATGATCTAGTGCAAGATATTTGAGACTTTTGAAGTTGGAAAACTCACTTAAAATGTTGCCATGCAATTGATTTGCTCCAAAGTCTATCGCATTTAGCTGAGTAAGGTTCATGAATGAAGATGGGATATAACCAAAAATAGAATTTCCTGTCAATGAGACGACTTTAAGTTTTGTTAGGTTTGCCAGAAAGGGCAGGATTTCATCGTATATGTTCATACGATTTAGATACAATGTATCAAGGTTAGTAAGTTTGCTAAGCCAATCCTGCATTTTTCCCTTTTCGAAATGGTTATCGCTAAGATCCAAAAGGATAAGTTTTGATAGACTTGCCAATGAGGGAACTGTGCCTGTGAAATCATTTTGACTAAGAGTCATGTGAGTGAGTTTTGTCAAGTTAGAGATTGAACCTGGAATGCGCCCCGAGAAATGACATGAACCAATGTTCAAGAATACTAGATGGTTCAGATTGCTTATGGATTCTGGTATAGGCCCAGAAAAACCGGTTGAAAAGAGATCTAGATGCTCAAGTAAAGAGTTGTTATGAAATTCGGGCAAGGAGCCAGTGAGGCTCGGATTGACTCCTAGGTTAAGAAGTCTCGTCTTCGGTAAGTGAAGTATTGCTAACGGAAGTTCATCTCGTAGTTGACAGTTTTGGAGTTTGATTGACTTAAAGGAAGTAAAGTTTGCCAAGAGAGGAGGTACAGAAGAACTAATATTAACCCCAGAGAGATGGAGTTCTTCTAGTGAAGTTAATTTTTTCACTAGATTCTCAAGGTTAGGACTTTGGAGATTTAGTGAATTCCATGACAAATCCAAAGAAGACAGTTGCACCATCTGCGAGATTTCTAATGGTATTTGTCCAGTGAAGTTAGATTTAGAAAGATCAAGGCTTTTTAGTTGCGTTAGACGAGCAATCTCAGATGGGATTTCAGATTTAGCGAAGTTATTCATCGAAAGATTAAGCTTCTGAAGATGAACAAGGTTGAAGAGGGTATTGGTGGAGTTTATAAATCCATGAAGAAAGCTTTTGCTCAGGTCAAGCCCAATCACATGACCCTTATCGCTACAGGCCACGCCGTCCCACAAACAACAATCACGACGACTATCTGATGAATTACTTGTGACCCACCTCCACGAATCAAGCTTTTGATACCCACGAGCAGTCTCGGGATTTTCATGAAAAATACTTTGCTTAAACTGAAACAAAGCCTCACATTCCTCATAACGGGTTGATAGAGATGCAGGGCATATGAGGACCGGCAGTAGGTATATACAGGATATGATGATTTGCATAAATGTGAAGTGATTGAAGATTGGAGCCATGGGGTGAATTAACTGAGAGCAGTTTCAGTTTGGTTTCAAAGTGTTTGTAAACACATAGATGATTCAATTGATATGATTAAAGAACACATCATCATCATCATTTTATATATATAACGTATAATTTTGAAGAGACAATGACACTTGCATTTTTATTTGCAAGCCACAGACTAAGTATCAAGAATCGTTTAAAAAGTCGTTCAAGCCACAGACAAAGTTCACGATGGCTTTCACATAAAATATTATTTCAACTGTAATACCAGTAATGAACGGAAGCCGCCCCTGATACATATAAAAGAAAGATCTTGGTAATAATAATAAATAATACAAATAAAATATCTCGATTTACTGGAAGCTAGTTTTACTCAATAATTAACTTTTTGAATATTAAGTTCTTAACAAACACACAGATATACATATACTATTACCAAATTAAACAAAAGAAGACAGACTTGAATTCGATCTACCAATTGCAATAATTTCGTCGTTGTCATTTTAAAAAATATTGTTTACTTCATCTTCAAACATATATAGGCTTACTTGGACTTTTTCAACCGACTTGGACTCTCAATTGTTCACAATCCAAGTACAAAACGTAGAAATTGACACTACTAATATTATTTCTAACAAATTGGAGCACTTACACAAAAAACCACTTGTAACATCGCATTGTTAGATGGTTACCAAAAACCAGCCCGATCACTAGGCCGCTTCCAACTCCAACAAGTATGACAACCCAATCAACTCCGCTTGGGAAGTCAGGCTCGGTACCTTCATCAACTGAAACTGTTGAAGGATCCGATACTTCTAACGTTCCACATTTCCTGGATAAAGGGTATCCACATAATGCTGAATTTCCAACATACGAATTGCTTTCAAAGGTATTGAACTGTGGACCTTGCGGTATACGTCCACTGAGATTGTTGTAAGAGACATCAAAGACTTGGAGGAAATTCAGTTGTACCAACTCTTGAGGTATCATTCCAGATAGCTTGTTGCTAGATAAGTCCAACGACTCAAGATTTGTCAGCTTTCCAATGAAGGGTGGGATGACTCCAGAAAGTTGATTATTTGAAAGGTTAAGGGATCGCAGACCGATAAGGTCTTTGATGGACTCTGAGATGTTCCCTTCAAACTTGTTACTCGAGAGATCAATTGCTACGAAGATTGGTATCTTCTCATACTCCAAACTTACACCTTTGTTAATCATAATCATTGAGTATGAATAATTCTCACCCCAGGTATAAACGACCTCGTTGTTTGACACCTCAACTGTAGAAATTTCTGTTTCCATATACCCTGCAGTTGCTTGTGTCTCTTTCATTGCTGACCATTCTTGGAAGTATTGTTGCGGCAAATTACCAGAAAATGAATTGTATGATAGATCAACAATCTGTAACTTTGTGAAGCTATACTCGGTCTTGCTTGGAGCCCTTACAACACCATGGAACTTGTTGGACCTAAGGACGAGAACCTGCAGCCTTGAAATTGCACCCAGCCAAAAAGGAAATACGTCCTCCAAATAGTTATTTCCAAGATCTAGGAGCTCGAGTGAGTCACAACTTTCCAACGATCTAGGTACACCACCCTTCAACTTGTTTTTACTTAAACTAATCATCTGAAGCTTGCATTCATTGGTAAATGTGTTGGGAATGGTTCCCTGTAAATAGTTGCTTCTAAGATTTAACACCGACAACGAATTGCTCAATTTTCCTAAGCATGGAGGAATGGAGCCGGTAATGTTGTTAAATGATAAATCAAGTAGCTGGAGAGATTGAACATTGCATAAGGATGGTGCAATTTCTCCGGTCAACTGATTGTTCGAGACAAAATAGTTCCTGGTGCCTGGAGGTGGCAATGGGATCGATCCATGTAGCATGTTATGACTTAGATCCAATATCTGTAGACTAACCCAAGGAGCAACCGGTGAGTGATGCTCAAAACCCTTTAGAAGATTTTGTGTGAGCGAAAGTTCACTCAGTGTTTCCTTGCTAATGTTCCACATCCATCGCGGTACTAGGCCATCAATTGTATTGTTATCAAGATACAAATGATTCAGCTGATGTTGAAACCGTATAAAGTCGGGAAAGGACTTTCAAGTTACAGGATTCCAACCGCAAGACTAAGAACTGTGGTAGAGTCTTGTGATTCGTGAGGTTATTGATGACGGAAAGTGTGATTTTGTTCCAACCTATGTAGAGATACTTGAGTTTCTTGAGAGAAAGGAAAGTATCAACCTCCACAGTGCCACCAATATTGTTATTATTCAAAAATAATGTGTCGAGATCCTGGAGATTTATCAATGAGCTTGGAACTCGGCCTGTCAACTGATTGTTGGAAAGGTCTAACATCCTAAGTTGGCTCATATTAAAAAGAGATGGTGGAATCTTACCATATAGCTTGACATCAAGAAGATCCAAATGAGCAATCTTATTTAGCTTTCCAAACCAATATGGCAACTTCCATCTATCGAAATTACTTTCGGAGAGAGACAGATATGTTAGGTCATGAAGGCTTTCAAAAGAAGGAAGGTGACCGGTAAACTTATTACTATAAAGATCCAGGACCGTAAGCTGTGTTAGATTCATGATCGAAGATGGTATTTGACCAATCATGCCATTACCACCAAGGTGGAGTTCTCTAAGTTTCGATTGATTCCCAATAAACGATGGTATCTCACAATTTAAATTATTGCTACTAAGGTCCAAATAAGAGAGATTTGG
Organism: Erigeron breviscapus; assembly: GCA_034093135.1. Taxonomy (NCBI): domain Eukaryota; kingdom Viridiplantae; phylum Streptophyta; class Magnoliopsida; order Asterales; family Asteraceae; genus Erigeron; species Erigeron breviscapus. Next base: position 108,580,061 of record CM067172.1, read on the forward strand.
AAACATAACAAGCAAGTCACACTGGTTGCTTGCGTTAAAGCTGAAAGGAAGTTTTAAATAAGTGAGTTTTGATAGGCTTTGCAAAGAGGGGATACGCCCCGAAAAGAAATTACTACCTAGATCTAGAACTGTAAGCAGTGTCAGGTTGCTTAATGATTGTGGAAAAGGCCCGCTGAAGGCACAGCTACTTAAATTCAACCAGTTCAGATGTGTAAGGTTCCCGATAGAAGCTGGTACATCACCTTGAAAATTCGTATCGGCAACAATCAGTTGCTTAAGTTGACTGTTACCATTAAACTCGATAAAATAACCGTTAAGGTGATTGTTACCTTGCACGTCTAAAACTTGGAGCGTTGGGAGGTTGAATATAGTTAGTGGGAAATCACCAATAAGCCCACAATCTCTAAGAACCAGTGATTTTAATGAAGATGAATTGGCCAAGATAACAGGTACTTCAGAATCTATGTTGACCTCTGAAAGGAAAAGTTCCTTCAGAGTATGAATGGAGTTTTGAACCAGATTTTTGAAGCCAAGACCTTGCAGCTTTAGACCGGTTCCTGTTAAATCCAAGGAAACCAATCGACTGAGATTTGACATTTCTCTTGGGACCTGGCCACTGAAAACTGAATAAGACAGGTTCAAATTTGCTAACTGCGATAGACGTCCTATTCCAGATGGAATTTGAGAGAAATGGAAATCATTATCTGCAAGGTTGAGACTACGAAGGTAAATGAGGTCGAAGAGACTGCTGTTAGGATGAATTGGGCCATAGAGAAAGCTGCTGCTCAAGTCGAGCCTGGTTACATGACCTGAACTACTGCTGCACTCGACCCCTTCCCATAAACAACAATCGCGTGTACCATTTGACCATGAAGCAACCTTCGTATAAGCACGAGGATGCCGACTTATTTAAAGACATGGTATTTTTAAACTGAAATAACATAGAGCACTCATCAACATGGCTTATCGAAGTATACTTAGTGGCCAAGGAAGATTGAAGAATATATTGTATTAGCATAAACACAAGCAAATATTTTGCCATGATGCTGAACGCCTGAACACGAATAAATTAGTTTAATGGATGAACATAGTTACGTAGTGGCCTTCTATAGTTCTTTCCTTTCCATGTGGTCAACTATAATATATGTGGAGATAATTATCACCACAAAAAATGAGATATATCAAGTGTATACCTGAGCTAACTTGTTAGACGGGAAAGACTTCGGAAAATGAATTGCATTTATCTTCTTGTTTATCTTCAATTTAATTACGGTATAATATAGTGTCAATAACAGGGTACTTGGGATTTAACATTTTATTGCTAACTTGAACATTATGTTGCTAAATAATCTAGATATATGAAAATTTGGTACTTTAATTGTTGTCACATTTTTAGAGTGCTATACTTTTACTGATAAAACCACAATGATGAATGATCTTTTATGATTGGATGAATATAAATGATCTTTTGGAATGTAAAAAACATAAATGAAATTAAATATTTTCGATTTTGTTTAGCATTTTTCATTGTCGTACCAAGTCAGATCTATATACAAGTATTTATGACTATTTATTAAGTATCCAACCCCCCATTGACCAAAAGTCATAACAATTTCCCTCTATTATCTTATCTGTTACTCCTATAACAAACTTTTACTATTGTTCATTATATGTTTTAATTTTGAATTTTTTTACCAAAGAGAACTAATATTTTATGAAGCAAGTTCACACAAGTTCACACAAATAGCTAGACTAAGGTTTCATCAAGAAAAAAGCGAAGACTTTTCTTGAATTACTCAATAGAAAATAATCACTTTTGGTGAAATGATTGTTAAACATGCGACACAAGTTTTTGGTTTATACAGCATCTACCTGATTTGTGGGCTGGTTATATTGGAAATGTATGTACATAACCGCTGAATTCTAAAAAATCCCACTTCAAGATCTTGAAACGCTAATGCAGTCCCAGCTGAGAGTGACGAAGAACTTTGTGGCTCGTCAGTTGGAATGTCAATATGATACGGAACAGCTTCTGATGGATAAATACCCCTGTTGAATTTTAACTAGCCATGGTCAGACATTGGATAATGCAAGAAATGTAAATGGCTCAACCAGCATATGTTACACAGATAAATACTAAGCTCTAAGCATCAACTCTATTGACAAACAAAAGAAATATATATATAAGGTAATACACCTTCCCAAGCATGAAACATCCAAAGTCACTGTTGCCTTCTTGTGGCATCTTAAATCAAAGAAACAGAGCTCCAGGTCAAGTTGTTTAGCTGCAAAAACAAAATTTAACAAAATTCGAATTTAATACTAATGTGGTCTACAGAGAAATTTGCTGACAACTAGATACTACATATAAATAAATATGAAGCGAGACCAAAGAATATATAATCTTATGGAAATTAGAGCTGATTAATAGTAACTTTAAACATGGCATAACTGACCGGCTAGAAAATAAGTCTCAATGGGTCAGGTTAGGTAACCTGGTAAAGATTTTAGTAAACTTTTTGCAGATAATTAATGCATAGTATGATAACAAAAACTACATTAATACAACTAATACAAATTTACCAACTTTATAAAGAATTTAGAAGGTTGTAGACATTAGAAAAAGATTACTTTTACCCAATTGCACCTTTTCTTAAAGCTATAATATAAACATATATTATGAATTACCTATGGGTGTGTGAAATCTTGTGGAAATCAGGTTTTTTAGATCTATTCTTGCTTGTTGTATCTCCGCCAACACATCTAACAGATTGCCGAAAAGAGAACTAGTCACCTGCAGAAACATAATTAAACCAAATGCTTATGTTTGAGCTTGTTGACAAACAAGAAAAACTTTTTCATAACTTAAAGTACATATTACTTAAGAAAGCTAAAGTATCAGTTTCATGCTAATCAATAATCATTGTTATAAAACATGGGAACCCAAAGACTCAAAAATTTTGGTTCATGTGATAGCTGGATAAAGGAAGTGTTTTAATTTGTTTGTTGATTATGTGTTGGGTATTTATGTATGCCCATATTCTGGCATCACCAGCATACTCACTTGAGTTTCTTGTGCCAAAACTGCAGCACCGATATGCTTATGTGTTATCCCGCCATTGAAGAAAAATCCAAATGCAGTGCAAGCATCCATATCTTTGAAAAGCTACATGAAAAGAATGTAGATTATGCAGGTATATCATATATGAATAAGGAGAACTATATGATCTTGTTAATGTATATATATAACTCTTTTACCTTGCTGATTTTTACGTTATTTAATTCATGCAAAATGGAAATGCTTGGGGCTAGACCAGCATTGACTGTTAACCTGTAAATTCCATAAATTAAATTAAACAATTAAATTGCAATACAAGATTTAAGGGTAAAAAAAACAAGTTTTCACAAAGAACCTTTGAGTCATTAGGTCAAGGTAATTAAGAACAACAAAGCGGCAACCATCCATACTCTCGAGATGGTCTACAGTCCAAAGCTGGAAGTCGGGAGGTGGAATCAACAAAGAATTATTTACTAAACAGCATCGTCTAACATAATATCATGCCACTAGTAACTTAAGTAAACTTATAACCTGCATATCTTTGCGTATGATCTGGCAACGCCCTCGCTTCGTAACATAATCATTAGCATATGCAATAGTGTCACTGGCGCTAGGTTCTCCTTTAATCTTACATGACTTGTGAAGAGATTTGGTCAAGTTTGCAATCCGTGTATCAATATGATCTAATGTCTTTCCCAATGAAATCACTTTGTCATTGTCAAGTTGACTCTGTAGAGGCCACACATAAAGTAAGCAAAACCAAGCTTGTTTTTCCTCTTTCACAAGCTTGCAGTTTATAGTTATATATAAGTTCGCTTAATACAAAATACATGAAATAATGAGAAAAAAATGCAGCAGCATGTAAAGTAAAACACGGTTCAGCCAGAAGAGCAAAACTTTCACAATGGATTAGATAGTATGTAATGCACATGAAACTACCCTATAGCATGATTCTTTATAAACTTAAGTGAACAAAACTAGTGCCCGAAGGATGAAGCAGTGTCTTATAATAAGAAAAAACATTCCAGGAACAACAGTTCGGGGTGGTGGCAGCACCAACAGCAGCTGGCTACTGAGGCTGAATAAGTGGTGATGTGTCACTTTTTATTGGGTTGGGAAAAGGGTTGATGTGGTACATTCCTATTGGTGCTATTTAATCTTAAAACTGGGGGTGGGGATTTACTTCATATATTAGTAAAACTCCAATTTCAACATCCTATATGACCAGTCTAACATTTAGAAACAACATATGCAGAATGACTCAAGTTTGGAACGATTAAGCTAGGCACTTTGTTTCTAAACAACTAATTACTGTCAAAATTTGGAGAATACAATTATAACAGTTTCCAGAAACTTCACAGTTCACAACTACGTACCAGTTTCTCCCTAGTATTTGAAATTTTGAATTTTTAAAAACCCAATATCAGATTAACTCGGCAAATTTCAGCAGGGCTATAAGAATTAAGAAACCGACTTTCAGTTGTCCAGTGTATTTTGCAAACTGTGAGTGTTCAGATGAAAATTTCAGTCCGTTCTAAGATGCTAGTGGTGCTCGGAAATATATAGGAGAGACAAATTAGCTTATTAAAGCCACACTTGCAAACATGTAATAGCATATTCTGTGTAAGATGAAGGTGAAAAATGTACCTCTTGAAGGTCCTTCTTGTTGACTGACAAGGACTCGCAATGAACATCTGGAGATTTTTGTGATAGAAAACTTGACCTTAATAGTACTTCAGACTCCAATAACCCACTCGCAAGTACTTTTCTCCTTTTCTACACACTAAACGCAATAAAAAAGAGAGCAAAATGACATTTAAGCCAGATACATGAGTAATATGAGTACCAGTAACTTCTCCCGCTTCACATGCAGAAGCTGCAACTTTGTCTTCTCGTGAACTAATTTGCATAAGAGTAGCTTTAATTCTCCAGCTCTGCAATTTCCATTTGTTAGAGAAATTAGTAATGTTAAGAACATGCAAGGAAATCAACAGCACACTGCAGCAGTGAAGTTACCTTTTTTGTGGAATACAGTTACTGACATCAACGCTTTTCTGTATGTATAAAAATCTAATCTCAGTCTAAGCAGGTAAAAGTTAAGTTGCAAATCTGATAATCAAATGATAACCTGAGATCGAATATTATCAGAAAGAATCTGATAGGTTTTTGACCTTAGAAGTTGATCCATAATGCATGTCAGTCGATCAATCTGCATATACTAACTGTCTATCAACAAAGATCAATATGATAGCTCAACATTAAGAGATTATATGAGGATAAAGAAGCATACTGCGTGCAAATTGAGCTTATCAAGTGATTGAGGTAAAAGTTCTTTTGTTTCTTTAGAGAGCATTGCAATTATCTGCATGTAGAAACACAAATAAAGACTGACTCAGACCAAAGCATCCTTCCATTATTGACGGTGGGTTTCATCACTTGCACAAGCATAAAATTCGATGCAAGTATTAAACAAATAAAACATACCTCAGTTGGATGTTTATAAGAGTGTCCGATCATTGGTACTGTGTTCTCACTTGAGAGTTCAGAACTTACGTGATCTTTTGAGATATTTGGGCCCCTCTGAGTTATAGCAGTACTCTCAACAATGACGTCTTCAGCCTTTCTCTCCCTCTCATATACTACATCTCCATTAAATGAATGATGAGGACTGGAAGACAGTACATTTTCCTCGAGCAAGATATGAACGTTGCCATCATGCAGTGTGTTGCGCTGATGTTTATTTGATGGACTTTGACAAAAATCATCATGCAAATTCTAAACACCATATACAAACAAGAGTCCAATTAAACTCAAAACAATATATATCATGTGGTTGTCATCAGAAAATATAAACTACAAACTAACCACTTTCAAACTGTACACAAAGTAGAATTTGTGTATGGCAGTTGATTTAAAGACATATAATACCACATGGAATGATAGAATGCAAGGGTGCATGATGCATATAATTTGCTCAAGTTTTAAATGTTTGTGAGAGTCGTTGATAAAATAAACAAAAACAAAAATAAAATAATGTGCACTGACCTTCTGACAAGATTGTTCATCTGTCCTGTCATGCAAAACCATAGAAGCTCTTTTGGTCTCTCCCGAGGCAATGTCAGTCACCACAAAGTTAGTTTGAAACTTCTCAAGGCTCTCACCCTTCAATGGGGTTGTGGAGTTCTCCATCATTTCTGAGTTATAATGGGCATCTCTGTCATCCACCACTTCTTCTTCAGTGGACATTACTAGAGTAGATTTTTCTATCCTCTCAATGTACATGGCGTCAGCCTTATCAGCAATTTCCCCAGACCCTTCAAAGTGACCCGGCTCATTATGCTCAGGGAACTGTTTTGCATATTTCAAAGGACTGCTTGTGAATTCTGATGCATTTCCAGTCTTTAACTTTTTCTGTGGACAATAAACAAAATTTTCAGAAGAGCCAAATTTGTTTTTATCTTCCAATGACAAGAGATCTGTTTGCGACTTTGCTCCAGACTCTGTGCTTTCAGGTGGTATCAGCAACGGCGATGCAACTTTGACCAAACTCTGGATAACTGGTTTCCCCAGCCTAATATCATCCATGTTTGTTGAGCTTGCTAAGCCTCTCTTCATATGAGCAGAAGATAATAATTGACGCTTGCCATTCAGAGAATTGGGTAGGGAAGCTTTGTAGTTATTTACTAGCAAAGTATTTGAAGGAGTCGTCTTAAAGGTTGAATCTTCAAGTTTAGCATTCAAGGCCGCAGAAAAGGGAGAAGCCTCAAGCATATTGAGTTTGGAAATGCTTTTCTGCATAAATGGAACACTCCAGCCATATTTCGGATTTTCAGCTCTTACAGGAACACTTGAATGATTATTAAGAGGAGTCATAAGTGGTGATTTAGATGGGAATTTATTTTCTATCCCGATAATAGGATTAGACTTAGGATTGGAATTGCCGTGGCTGTAAGCCGAGAAGTCCAAACTTGAGTTTATCTGAAATGCATCTTTGATAGTCTCCTTGTTATTAGCATTGGGAGTAGCCTAGAATGAAAGAAAACTTTAGAAATAAAGTAGAAAATATTGAGGGGGCAAAAAATCGAATTACAATTTGATATTGTTCTTACCTATGCATTCTAGGGTGAAAATAATTTATACGTAGTAAGTTACTAAGATATTGCCACATATGCTATTACAAACGTCAAATAGAAATATAAAAAGCATAACACCTTAATAATGCAGAAATAATCTGAAAAAGTAAGCATAGCATGAGAAACCAACCAGACAACCTCTAAGCTAATATAAACTGCAATTCCCATTCTGATCTAAAAATTTAAAACTTCAATTGGGATCCTATACCCCGTTTACATAAATTAACATTTTAAATTGCAAGTTCATTCGTAAGTTAGGGGAAATGAAGCATAACAATAATGGAGCAATTCAACAGAACCCGTATGTAAATAAAGGAAAGCTGGACATGTAATATCTGAGACAAAAATGAGGCAGCGATGCATCATCCAGCCATGTTTACCCCTCATTGTACACGTCATTTTGGCATGTATCTTTATAAAAGAGAGAATGCCAAATAAATAAGCAGAAAAGAGAAAATATGCATTTTATATCTCACTAATTGTGTGTCCTTACCATAATAGATGAACTAGGAGACTTATGTTTAGAGATCTCAATATCAGATGCTTGAAATGAGATACCAACTCCTATCTGCTTAGTCGGAGAAACTTCTGATCCATCATTGACCGCACCAAACTCATTATGCTTATAGGAAGCCACTTCATTGACCATCTCATGAGCAATAATTCCTTGTAGATGATTAGCTTCATCCAAACTAAAATCCATGAGGTTAGTCCCATTTTCTTGTGTTGGTGATTTGAGGATAGAAACACGAGGAGAGATGACCACATGTGAATCCTTACTAGCTTCTGCCAAGAGTGCATCCAGTGTAGGAGATAATTTCCCATAATTGTACATGTTACGGTAATCTCCAACAATACTCATATCATTGGACTCTGAACCAGAACTTAACTTAGTAGAAGAAACAGAAGTTTTATTATTGAGGTTCTTAGGTACGGTCATTTGCATTGAAGTTCCTGTATTAGAGGGAATCGAATCGTGAGATGGGGTTTTCTCATCAAAGGAAAGGTTAACTCCTGTTGAGGTTTTCAATTCCACTTCTGATTCTGTCCTAGCAAGGTTACGGAAATGCATTGAAAAGGCTGTTGAATCCATAGTCTGATCATGATCCCCTTCTGAAACTTCAGAGTCCAGTAAATCTCGTCTGATAAAACTTGTCGATACAGGACCAAAAAAATTATCTTCTGCAAATAAAATATGATTTGGACATGTATTAAAACTTACACTAGTTATTACAACTTTTATGAAGCAGAGAATATCATTCAACTATTATCAACTTTCAAGCAAAGGTAAGCTTTATATGTTGCCCCCCATACTGTTCTTCATCATGACACCATTCAAAGTGATGATTCCACTTTTTTGAAATTCCAAAACAAAAACTACTAGTGGTGATTCAATGAGCAGTGATTTTATCACAGGCTCGTATTCTAATAACAACAATAACATGAAAAGCTCAAAAATATGAAATTCTAGACGAAGTTACTTATAATCTAAGTGATATATTATTATAAATATATATATATATACTTCTATACTTCTATACTATATTATAAAAAAATAGCTCTTTATTTATGGAAATGTTGAATTTTGTGTAATATTTACACATAACACCCCTTAAAATGTTTTTATCTACACTACCCACTTAACATTAATAATTAAATTACACTATCAATCATTTATCTTTCAAAATATCTCCATTAACCCTTTACATCAATTACTTTTACATCAATAACTTACATCACTCGACACCGCCTCCGCCAATAACAATCGCCCCCACCACCACACCGTCGCCGCGACGACTACCGCCGCATTGCGCGGGTACCGTGCTAGTATCAATATAAACCAAATACTAATTCTGATGGTACCCTGATAGTTACCTACTGCAGTTCTTATACTGTATTGATGTCCCAACTTAATTAAAATCAAACTTCATTGCTTGTCAAAAGCTACAACTTCCATACCATACCAACATTCATTCAACTAATATTCTTGCATATAAAGAGCCGAGCTTTAACTAAGCAACTCAAGTTTGAGCTCATTCACTTCAACCTTTTATTGAGTTGAAGTCAAGCATAAAAAATGTAGCTCAGATATACAATGAGTCAGGGTCAAGCTTATAAGGGTTCGGCCGCTAGGCTTAATCTTTTCAAGCCTTGTGAAATATGTAAGTGTGCATACATAACTTCGAAATGCAAATTATTTTTCTAACATACTATCGTTAGACTTATCCCGATTGAAAGCATTTTCATAATTCTAATCTATTATTGAAAAAAGTTGTTATATACTAATAGATTCTTCAACTAAGTTTAGTTTATCAAATGTTACTTTTAGATATAGATTCAACTCGATCACGACTCCCCCTTGAGCTCGCTGAGCTCGAGTCTGCACCATAAATGTTCATTAACTAGTGCAATTTCCTTTAGGGCCATTCAAACAAAAAGTAAATATTTATATGTTGAACTATCATATGTATATATTTATACCATCATTTGAGGTAGCAGAACCAATAGTACTTTCCACCGGAAGACGGAGACGAGCCAACAAGACGCAAAAACGGACTCTGCGGACCCGAACCCGGATCATTCTCCTCATCATTATCATTCTCAGTATCATTAAACATCCAGTTGGGTTGGTTAAAAGGGGAATCACTTGGCGGTGAAACGGGTGGAGATTTATTCGGGGATCCGGAATCTTCATCTCGATTAAAAATGCGAACAAGTGTGTTTTCGGCGAAGCTCACTCGGCGTTGTCGTTTTTTGTTAAAATCTCCTGATTTTGTTTTTGAATTGTTTTCGGGATTTGGAACCTGTGGTGATGACATTTTTGATGATTTTGAATGAGTGTTGGATTTAGGGTTTTCAGGATTTGGGGATTTTTTGATTTGGGGGTTTTAGGAGAGAAGATAGAATTTGGAATAGCGGGAAAGTTTTCAACTTTTCATTTACAACTTTTTTAACTCCCAAAGCGAGTCAATATCTTATCTCGAAGATTCAAAATCTGATTTGACATTTAAGTAGTTTGGTTTGCAAAATATTTTTAAAAGAATTGAAATTTATCGAAGGAATTGGAATTGAAAGTTTAAAATATGTCATGCATTTGGTTGACAGAATTCAACGAAATTAAGTTAAAAGAATTTGAATATTAACCATATTAAATGACTAAATTACCCTTTTACTAGACTTTTGTAATTTCAATTTATTTCAGAAACATCATAATAATAATAAAAATAAAAACATCAAGTCATAAATTATGAATTTTTCTTGTTTTCATCTTTAACCAAAAGTTCCTTTCACCTGCAACCTACTTTCTTATTCCTTTTGCTTTCTTTCAAACGATGCCACTACCTTTCTTTAATATACCAAGATTTTATATAGAGTAATTCTTTAACAGATCAACAAAGATTCCATTTTTTTTTCAAATCCCATAACCGTGAATAACAGTGGGAAATAATAAGAAGCAGTCGGAAATCATAAACAGTGGCCGCCGAAAATCAAAAGCAACGGCGGCGGTCGGAAATCACAAGCAGCGACGACGCTAAGAGCACAAACACGGTGGCGGTGGAGATCAATATCCGGTAGTTAATCAGATTCATGTTTTCTTTTACTTTGATGTTTAGTTATGAGAGGGTATTTTACTAAACATGAATGAATTCCATTGGAATTTAAAACATTCCTTGGTTATATGGAAGGAATTCCAAATTCAATGTTTTAAGGAATTTGTTGAAAAGTTTTAGATACCAATTCCATCTTCTTTTCCAACCAAACATAGTTAGGAATGGAATTCAAGTTCCAATTCCATTAAATTCCAAAGAATTCTATGAACCAAACACCTCTTTAAGGTTTTTCTTTTAACGAATCTTAAAACTGTCCGCATCAAGTTATTCTTCTTACAAATATTCTAATCAGCATAACACGTCAGTTTTTTAATTATCCTTTCTACAAATATATACCTTTTACCCACAACAATAACATATTCATCCTTTTTACAAACAACAACATAATTTTCACATCACCAAATTCATAATTACGCTACATTAGATAAAAGTTTTATTAATTATATTTTATATTACATTTATTCAATAATAAAAACAATAATATGTTAATAATAAAATTGAGAACATATTAACAAAAGTAATATATTTAAATTATTAGCACTTAACATATAACTTTTTGTATAAATAATAAAAATTAGAAATATGGGCATTATTAATTGTTTTCAAAATTAAATAAAAAGTTACATATATATAAATTCAATTTATGCTACTATTAAAACACGATGGTCTCCACTATTCTTCATCCCTGGTTAAACCACCACCACACACTTTGAATTCACTCATCGTTTTCTTACTATTCAACTCTTTTCTGTATTTTAGATCTGCTATTTTTTCTCTTCCCATAACTAACTTCAACACCACTACACATAACATATGCAGATATACAGATACAACTATTGATAAAACAAAAACACATAAAAAAAGAAGAAATAACACCATCCGTATGGATCCTTCCTCACGGATGTCCAAGGATGGACATCCTCTACATCATCACCACATCAAGACACTTCTATGGACAGTCTCCACATCATCCATGGATCTCTCACAAACAATCCCGCTGCGGAGGGTCTAATGATTTGAACCATTGACATTTGATAATATGTGTGTCCACACATTCAAAAGGTAAATTTCTAAAATCATGGGAAATCAAAATTCGATCTTATATCTACAAGCCCATCTTCTCCCCCAGTTTTCTTAAAAGGGTCCCAGCTGACAACTTGGTCTAGGTGGTCCTCACCCCCCGAAAAAAAGTCACACAACACGCTCCCAAATAACCATTCATCAGTCTCATGGGGCAATTTATATATCCGAAACAACGTGTCAAGTTAGGCCGAAAAGTTAGGGGGGAAAAACCACTAGCCAATAAAAAATGGGTAGAAGAACCGAGATAAAACAATGGAACACCTTTCACCTTTATTCTTTTAATTTTACAATTAATGATAATTTAAAAAAATTCAATGTAATTGTTGGAATTACATCTTAATTGCTTTAATTTACTTAGAAAGTTTTGTGCAGAAAATGATCCAGTGTTAATTGTTAGAGGACTGTTTGTGCACAACTAAAGAAGACAAAAGAGAGGGACTAGAAGTGAAGAAGAAGAAACAAGAGGGGACTGAAGTGTATAGTACACAAAAGGTTGTTGCCTATATATACCATCACATCAATCTTTGTAACCTTAACCCTAACATTCTATCTGCATCTATCCCCTTTTAGCCGTTATCATGTAGCCGTTATTCCCTTTCCAGATTATCATCTAATATCGTACAACCTCTATTATCATGTTATTGATTATTCTGAATATACCACATAGGGTATATTATGTTATGTATTTTGTATTTGGATCTTGTTTATGTTTAACTAATAGTATGTCAGTTCTTTCACACAATAGATCTTCTCCTTTTATGTTACAATCTCTTGAATCTATATATTTTATCATGGTATCAGAGCCAAGGTTCTCTATAATTTGATTCAATCCTTTTCTTAAAAATCCTTTATAAAAACCCTAATTTTTCTTCTCTTTTAATCGTTTTTTTCGTAACCCTAATTTCTTTCTATCTTATTTTTATTATCAAAACCCTTTACTAAATATCTTTTTTGCTTTTATTAAAACCTATTTTTCTTGTCTCCCTCTTCTCAGGATCTGATATTCTTATAAGATTTGGATTCAAGAAGTTTTGAGTATACTTATTGATTCCTTGGCTGTTCCAGGATCAATAGATATTGTTGGCTTATGAATCCTTGTCCTTTTCTTGATTTGGAATTACTGTTGGAGAACCCGCTGTAAGTCTCTTTTTCCTACCCATCTTGTAGCAAATTGTTCTTCACTTAGAGTGCTCTGAGTGATGAAAGCTTGGCCTATAGGTTGGGATCACTTTATTTTTATATGTACTTCTGTTGCTTGTTTGTTGCTACTACGTGTTTCTGTTCTATATAAAGTTTGATTAATTGTCTTATCTAACTCTCTTTGGTAGAAGAGAGGGTCCTTGTGTATACCTGTCAAGGCACTTGAGTGACCTTGAATCTGGCAACTGCTCTTGCACCCTTTTAGGCTTTGTTTTTTGATTGTGTTATTTATGTGTTTATTGTTGATTGTTGCTGTTATATGTGCATCATGGCTGATTATCTTGATGAGAATCTAAGACCTGTTAATGGTGACTTTGAAACTGATGTTAATATCTTTGGTACTCTCATAAGTAAGCTTGATTTCAGTGACCCTCTTTATCTTCATGCCAGTGATACCACTGGTGCACCTCTAATCAGTCTTAAACTCAAAGGGACTGGAAATTATAGGGTTTGGGCTTGTGCTATGGATATGGCTTTAGAAACTAAAAATAAAATTGGTTTCATAGATGGTACTTGTCTTAGGTCTGAAGATAATGATGTTTTGGCCAAACAATGGGATAGGTGTAACTCTGTGTTATTATCTTGGATTCTTAGTTCTGTTCCTGAAGAACTTTACTTGGGTCAAATTTTCTCAAAAGAAGCTAAAACTGTTTGGGAGGAACTAAAAGAAACCTATGACAAAGTGGATGGTTTTATAACCTTTCACTTGCATCACAAAATTAATTCTCTGTGTCAAAATGGTAGTTCAATTTCAGATTATTATCATAAGTTGAATGCCTCTGGAGGCAATTTGATGCTCTTATTAAACTGCCAACTTGTACATGTCATGCTGCAAAAGGTTTTCAGGAACACCATCAGTTGATTAAACTGATGCAATTTCTTATGGGGTTGGATGACATTTACTTACCTATCAGAAGTAATATCTTGACTAGAGACCCTCTTCCAAGTGTTAAAACAGCTTTTGCAATCATTTCAAGAGAAGAGTCACACAGGGGTGTTACCTCTGCTGAGACTCCTTTGAAACATCAAAATTCTGCATTTTCTTCAAAATTTTATGATAACAAAAAAAGGTTTTTTGAAAGCAGAAACTATGAAAACAAAGGTTTTGAGATAAAAAGAGGACCAAATCCTAGTTTGAAATGCACCAGATGTGATAAAATTGGACATACTTCTGATAGATGTTATCAAAACCCATCCAACAATTACCAAAATAACAGGTTTAATAACAATGGCTTTTCTAAAAGAAACTCTCATCCATCTTATGTGAAAAACTATTCCAGCAATCAAACCTTATCTTCTTTAGAACCACATGGTGGTTCTGTCTCTCAGTTTAGGTCTAATCCTGGTGGTGGAACTTCTTCATCTAGTATGCAGTTTACTGATGAGCAGGTCTCTCAAATTATAAAAATGCTCAATGAGAATTCTGTGTCAAAATCCTCTCAATCTAATATGGCAGGTAATTTCTATAACTATAGCACATTCTTTAACAATAATATAGAAAGGTTTTTCAGTGCAGTTGTAACATTGCTACCAGATTGTTTCTTAGATGGATATGTGACTCTGGTGCTACCCAGCACATGACATGCTCTGATAAGGGCATGTTTAATGTGGAAGATGTTTCTAGCTTAGGTCTAACTGTTGGACACCCAAATGGCACTAAATCCAAAGTAACAAAGATTGGAAACCCAAGATTGACTAAATTTATAACTCTATTTGGTGTGCTTGTTGTTCCTGAGTACACTGTCAGTCTCTTGTCTATTCATAATCTTGCCAGAGATAATAGAATGTTTATAGGTTTTGATGAAAATAACTGCTATATTCAGGATTTGAAAACAAGGAACACCTTGGGGACTGGTATACAGTTTGATGGTCTCTATTTGTTTGATGAATTTGAAAGTGGTAAGTTAACTGCTACATGTTTTAATACCATTTATGTGTGCAATATCTCTAAGCATACCTGGCACTGTAGACTTGGACACCCAGCTGATCAAGTGCTCACTGTTTTAAAAAATAGATTAAACTTTGAGAACAACTCTCAAATTCCTTTTTGTGAAACTTGTCATAAATCTAAACAAACAAGGGAACTATTCCCTTTGAGTGAGCATAAGAGCAATGCTGTTGGTGATCTTGTGCACTTAGACTTATGGGGACCCTATAGAGTCCAAAGTAGAAAAGGATACAAGTACTTCTTGACCATAGTTGATGACTACTCTAGGGCTGTGTGGATTTACTTACTTAAAGGCAAAGATGAAACTTTTGACAACATTGTCACTTTCTGTAATCTTTTACAAAACCAATTTCAGAAACATGTGAAAGTATTCAGAAGTGACAATGGTACTGAGTTTTTAAATCACAAAATGATAACTTTTACAAAACAAAAGGGTATAATCCATCAGACCTCTTGTGCCCATACACCCCAACAAAATGGGGTGGTTGAGAGGAAACATAGACACATGCTGAACACTGCAAGAGCTCTTATGTTTCAGGGGGGTTACCCCTAAATATGTGGAGTGAATGTGTTCTGACTGCTTGTTACCTGATTAACAGGTTACCCACTTCTGTTCTCAATGGAAAATCACCTTATGAACTCTTTTTTAAGTCTCAACCTAATTTCTCTCATCTTAGGGTGTTTGGCTGTTTCTGTTTTGCTACTGTTTTAAATAACCTTGATAAATTTAGTAGTAGATCTGAAAAATGCATTCTCATTGGATATGCTAATGCTAAGAAAGGGTATAAACTTTTAAGCATTGAGCATAATTCTATTCTCTACTCTAGAGATGTTAAGTTTTATGAAAGTATCTTTCCTCTAAAAATGAATAAACACAATAAAGTCACTTCTGAAAGTGACATTTCTCAACAAAACTTCTTTGATAACTTTCTGTTTGATAATAAAGATATGCCAAACACGCCTATTCCCTATGATGATATGAGAGACCCTGATAATGGTGATGGCAATGTGCATGGACATGATGGCAACCATGAGGCTACCCATGACCAGAGTCATTCTGGCAGTCCACCTGTGACTACCAATGACCACAATGCAACACCATAAGAAGAATACAACAATTCTGAGGGAAATGATGACTTACCTAATGCTTCTGCCCCTACTGGTGATGATCCATTTGTGCCAAGGAGATCTAATAGGACCTTCAAAACTCTTAGAAAATTCCAGGATTATGTGTTAGGAAACAAAACTAAACACAGTATCTCAAACTTTGTGAATTATTCTTGTTTAAATTCTGAAAACTTGTGTTTTGTCTCTAACTTGAATAAGCATTCTGAACCCTCTTCATACACTAAAGCTTCTAAAAACCCCTTGTGGGTTGAAGCTATGAACAAAGAGATGAATGCCCTTTATAAGAACAGAACTTGGGACTTAACTGAACTCCCACCTAATAGGGAGGCAATTGGCTGTAAATGGGTGTTTAAGGTTAAGTACAAAGCTAATGGTCAAGTTGATAGATATAAAGCTAGGCTTGTAGCTAAGGGGTATAGCCAAAGGTTTGGAATTGACTTTGAAGAGACCTTTTCCCCTGTTGTCAAGATGGTGACAATAAGATGCTTAATCACCATTGCTGTAAAACATAAATGGCCCATTTTTCAAATGGATATTAACAATGCCTTTCTCTATGGTGAGCTTGATGAGGTGGTCTACATGACACCTCCTCCTGGTTACCATTCTGTTCATGACACTAGAGTGTGCAAACTGAATAAGTCTCTTTATGGGCTGAAACAGGCCCCTAGGAAGTGGAATGAAAAGTTGACTTCTGCCTTGATTGAAAATGACTTTAAACAAAGCAAAAATGATTACTCTCTCTATACCAAGACTGTAAATTCTGTTTTTGTTGCCATTCTTGTATATGTTGATGATATTCTTATTACTGGTAACTCTATAGATGAAATTAACAAGGTAAAATAGTTTCTTAGTTCAAAGTTTTCTATTAAGGACCTTGGAAAACTTAAATACTTCCTTGGAATTGAGGTCATTAACAATGGTAATGATGTTTGTTTATCACAAAGAAAGTACTGTCTTGACTTGATTTCTGAATTTGGGTTGTTAGGATGTAAACCGTCCAAAACACCCATTGACTATAACCTGGTTCTTGATAATGATTCTTGTAAAGGTATGCCCCTTGAGAATGTCACTAGTTATCAAAAACTTGTTGGCAAACTCATTTATCTAACCTTGACAAGGCCTGACATAGCATATGCAGTCCAAATTCTTAGCCAGTTTATGCATGATCCTTATGATATTCACCTCAAACTTGCCATGAGGGTTCTAAGGTACCTTAAAGGTTCACCAGGTAAAGAAATTCTGTTTAAAGGTAATTCCCTCTCTCTCTTTCTGCTTTTGTTGATTCTGACTGTGCCAAGAATGTAACTGCCAGAAAGAGTGTAACTGGTTACTGTCTCTTTCTGTGGTTCACCAAGATCTTGGAAAAGTAAAAAACAGTCCACCATCTTTAGATCTTCTGCTAAGGCAGAAATTAGAGCACTTGCTTCAGTGACTTGTGAAATTATTTGGGTTCTAAAATTGATGGATGAACTTGGCTTTAATGAACAAATTCCTGTTAAAGTGTATTGTGATAGCAAAGCAGCCCTGCAGATAGCTGCAAATCATGTCTTTCATGAAAAAACAAAACATTTTGAGATAGACTTGTTCTTTGTAAGAGAAAAGATTAATCTTGGGGTCATTGAAACCATCAAGATTAAATCTGAGCAAAATGTAGCTGATTTTTTTACTAAGGGCCTTGTTGTATCACAACACTTTCTTTTAAGCAAAGATCTTGGACTGTTTGACATGTTTTCTCAATTAAGCTGAAGGGGGCTGTTAAAATTACATCTTAATTGCTTTAATTTATTTAGAAAGTTTTGTGCAGAAAATGATCCAGTGTTGATTGTTAGAGGACTGCTTGTGCACAACTGAAGAAGACAAAAGAGAGGGACTAGAAGTGAAGAAGAAGAAACAAGAGGGGACTGAAGTGTATAGTACACAAAAGGTTGTTGCCTATATATACCATCACATCAATCTTTGTAACCTTAACCCTAACATTCTATCTGCATCTATCCCCTTTTAGCCGTTATCATGTAGCCGTTATTCCCTTTCCAGATTATCATCTAATATCGTACAACCTCTATTATCATGTTATTGATTATTCTGAATATACCACTTTAGGGTATATTATGTTATGTATTTTGTATTTGGATCTTGTTTATGTTTAATTAATAGTAGGTCAGTTCTTTCACACAATAGATCTTCTCCTTTTATGTTACAATCTCTTGAATCTATATATTTTATCAGTAATAATAAATTAATAATTATATATAAAACCATTTAATCAAAAAAATTCAAATTAATTGAAATTCTTATTACTATAAATTAAAAGGTCGATGTAAAGGTATATGTAATTATAGTTAATTTAAACAACTTAATACAGTAAAACATAATATTTCATTCAGAAAGTCACATAATACTAGAAGAAAAAACATTTCAATATACTTGGGGGAAAAACAACTCCTACCTTACATAATTTATTTGAAGTCCTACGAATTGAAAATACACATTACATTACTTGAAAAATCATAATCTCATCGATATATCGTGGCGAGATCACGTTCTTTTTGAAGAGTGAACGCAAGCATAGTCGGATTTGTTATGTGATCGTGGGGTTAATTTAAACAACTTAATACAGTAAAACATAATATTTCATTCAGAAAGTCACATAATACTAGAAGAAAAAACATTTCAATATACTTGGGGGAAAAACAACTCCTACCTTACATAATTTATTTGAAGTCCTACGAATTGAAAATACACATTACATTACTTGAAAAATCATAATCTCATCGATATATCGTGGCGAGATCACGTTCTTTTTGAAGAGTGAACGCAAGCATAGTCGGATTTGTTATGTGATCGTGGGGTTAATTTAAACAACTTAATACAGTAAAACATAATATTTCATTCAGAAAGTCACATAATACTAGAAGAAAAAACATTTCAATATACTTGGGGGAAAAACAACTCCTACCTTACATAATTTATTTGAAGTCCTACGAATTGAAAATACACATTACATTACTTGAAAAATCATAATCTCATCGATATATCGTGGCGAGATCACGTTCTTTTTGAAGAGTGAACGCAAGCATAGTCGGATTTGTTATGTGATCGTGGGGTGTATTAAACAACTTCATCGAACGTTAAAAGGCCTTTTCGGCCAACTCGTCCTTTGCCCTTTTTTTCTCCGCCACCGCCTCCAATAACTTCGTTTTCCTAGGTGTGTTGTCGAAGATCGATGTGACACTACCCTTTCTTGACGATTCGCTAGCTTTTTTTCCTTTGCTTTGTCGGGTGGGAGCTGTGTCGTCATTCAAATCCGAAATAACAATGTTAATGTCTATCAAACAAAGAGTAAATATTTCTATGTTGAACTATCATATGTATATATTTATACCATCATTTGAGGTAGCAGAACCAATAGTACTTTCCACCGGAAGACGGAGACGAGCCAACGAGGCGCAAAAACGACTCTGCGAAGTCGATCCCGGATCATTCTCCTCATCATTATCATTCCAAAACATCCAGTTGGGTTGGTTAAAAGGGGAATCACTTGGCGGTGAAATGGGTGGAGATTTGTTCGGGGATCCGCAATCTTCATCTCCCTTATAAATGCAAACAAATGTGGTTTCGGCGAAGCTTACTCAACGTGCTCGTTTTCTATAGAGTTTCCCTTCTTCTTCTGCTGATTTCGTGTTTGAATTGTTGTCGTGAATCGGATCCTGTAATGATGACATTTTTGATGATTTTGAATGTGTTGGATTTAGGGTTTTCAGGATTGGGGGATTTAGGCGAGAAGATGGAATTTGGAATAGCGGAAAGTTTTCTCAAATTTTCATTTGTATAAATGAATTACTATGTTTTACTATATATATATTTTTTATTTGTATATCAGAAACTCCAAAATCAATTGTCAATATCTTGTTTCAAATTTCACATTTATATAACGATCTAAAGGTGTTTAAATACTTACGAGTACTATTTTAGTTTTATATATATATATATACTATATATATATATATATATATATATATATATATATATATATATATATATATTTCTATATATATATATATATATATATATATATATATATATATATATATATATATATATATATATATATATATATATATATATATATATATATATATATATATATATATATATATATATATATATATATATATATATATATATATATATATATATATATATATATATATATATATATATATATATATATATATATATATATATATATATATATATATATATATATATATATATATATATATATATATATATATATATATATATATATATATATATATATATATATATATATATATATATATATATATATATATATATATATATATATATATATATATATATATATATATATATATATATATATATATATATATATATATATATATATATATATATATATATATATATATATATATATATATATATATATATATATATATATATATATATATATATATATATATATATATATATATATATATATATATATATATATATATATATATATATATATATATATATATATATATATATATATATATATATATATATATATATGTTGTTTTATGTATATATCAATTAGACGTATCCTTATGACGTAAACTATTAGCTATTTAGACGAATGCCGAGTCTTAAAATGACGTTAAATAAAGATTTAAATGTTATAATTGAACACAGTAATTAGACTGTCTAAACTTAAGATTTCTAAAAGTTTAGTTTATTTAATTTTATTTATTTGTCTCGACTAAAATGAGACGAGGGAAAATATCTTTACTTTACATTTTGACTTTTAGGTCAAACGGTATTTAATCGTAAGCATTTTACCAAATTCGGGGTATTTAAATGGCTAAAAAGGAGCCACATAGGCCGGCCCCTTTTGTTTGTGGTGGGAATTAAACCAACAAGCCTTTCCCTCCTTCTTTCTCTCTTTCTCTGTTTTCTTTGTGATCACCACACACACACACCCCACACAAACACAAAAATACACCACACATATTACCAATACTCTCAAAGATCAAGTTCTCTCAATCTCTTAGCATATCAAAATCTGATTTTTGGGAAAAAGAAGAAATCATTTAGCAAGTATTCAAGGCATTACCATCTTCAACCTTTTAATTCAAGAACGAATTTTGGTAAGTTTAAATCATCCCTTTTACGCCTATTTATGTTTACTTACTCTTTTCTAGTCATTTCGAGCTGTTACATGGCCTAAAACAAGTTAATTTGTATTTAGGGTTTAAATAGGGTTTTGGGTTTGATTTGGTCGTTTCGAAAGATTTAAATGTTATAATTGAACACAGTAATTAGACTGTCTAAACTTAAGATTTCTAAAAGTTTAGTTTATTTAATTTTATTTATTTGTCTCGACTAAAATGAGACGAGGGAAAATATCTTTACTTTACATTTTGACTTTTAGGTCAAACGGTATTTAATCGTAAGCATTTTACCAAATTCGGGGTATTTAAATGGCTAAAAAGGAGCCACATAGGCCGGCCCCTTTTGTTTGTGGTGGGAATTAAACCAACAAGCCTTTCCCTCCTTCTTTCTCTCTTTCTCTGTTTTCTTTGTGATCACCACACACACACACCCCACACAAACACAAAAATACACCACACATATTACCAATACTCTCAAAGATCAAGTTCTCTCAATCTCTTAGCATATCAAAATCTGATTTTTGGGAAAAAGAAGAAATCATTTAGCAAGTATTCAAGGCATTACCATCTTCAACCTTTTAATTCAAGAACGAATTTTGGTAAGTTTAAATCATCCCTTTTACGCCTATTTATGTTTACTTACTCTTTTCTAGTCATTTCGAGCTGTTACATGGCCTAAAACAAGTTAATTTGTATTTAGGGTTTAAATAGGGTTTTGGGTTTGATTTGGTCGTTTCGAAAGATTTAATGATGTTATGGACGAAATTATGGGTTGGGTTATGTGTGTTTGTGCGCCGCACCTCCCCTTTGGTGCGCCGCACCATGAACCTGGACTGGTTCCCTGATCAGTTTGTGCGCCGCACCTCCCCTTTGGTGCGCCGCACCTGGCTTAGTGCGCCGCTTCCCTGATCAGTTTGGTGCGCCGCACCTCCCCTTTGGTGCGCCGCACCATGAACCTGGACTGGTTCCCTGATCAGTTTGTGCGCCGCACCTCCCCTTTGGTGCGCCGCACCATGAACCTGGACTGGTTCCCTGATCAGTTTGTGCGCCGCACCTCCCCTTTGGTGCGCCGCACCATGAACCTGGACTGGTTCCCTGATCAGTTTGTGCGCCGCACCTCCCCTTTGGTGCGCCGCACCATGAACCTGGACTGGTTCCCTGATCAGTTTGTGCGCCGCACCTCCCCTTTGGTGCGCCGCACCATGAACCTGGACTGGTTCCCTGATCAGTTTGTGCGCCGCACCTCCCCTTTGGTGCGCCGCACCATGAACCTGGACTGGTTCCCTGATCAGTTTGTGCGCCGCACCTCCCCTTTGGTGCGCCGCACCATGAACCTGGACTGGTTCCCTGATCAGTTTGTGCGCCGCACCTCCCCTTTGGTGCGCCGCACCATGAACCTGGACTGGTTCCCTGATCAGTTTGTGCGCCGCACCTCCCCTTTGGTGCGCCGCACCATGAACCTGGACTGGTTCCCTGATCAGTTTGTGCGCCGCACCTCCTTCCCTTTGGTGCGCCGCACCATGAACCTGGACTGGTTCCCTGATCAGTTTGTGCGCCGCACCTCCCCTTTGGTGCGCCGCACCATGAACCTGGACTGGTTCCCTGATCAGTTTGTGCGCCGCACCTCCCCTTTGGTGCGCCGCACCATGAACCTGGACTGGTTCCCTGATCAGTTTGTGCGCCGCACCTCCCCTTTGGTGCGCCGCACCATGAACCTGGACTGGTTCCCTGATCAGTTTGTGCGCCGCACCTCCCCTTTGGTGCGCCGCACCATGAACCTGGACTGGTTCCCTGATCAGTTTGTGCGCCGCACCTCCCCTTTGGTGCGCCGCACCATGAACCTGGACTGGTTCCCTGATCAATTTGTGCGCCGCACCATGAACCTGGACTGGGTTCCCTGATCAGTTTGTGCGCCGCACCTCCCCTTTGGTGCGCCGCACCATGAACCTGGACTGGTTCCCTGATCAGTTTGTGCGCCGCACCTCCCCTTTGGTGCGCCGCACCATGAACCTGGACTGGTTCCCTGATCAGTTTGTGCGCCGCACCTCCCCTTTGGTGCGCCGCACCATGAACCTGGACTGGTTCCCTGATCAGTTTGTGCGCCGCACCTCCCCTTTGGTGCGCCGCACCATGAACCTGGACTGGTTCCCTGATCAGTTTGTGCGCCGCACCTCCCCTTTGGTGCGCCGCACCATGAACCTGGACTGGTTCCCTGATCAGTTTGTGCGCCGCACCTCCCCTTTGGTGCGCCGCACCATGAACCTGGACTGGTTCCCTGATCAGTTTGTGCGCCGCACCTCCCCTTTGGTGCGCCGCACCATGAACCTGGACTGGTTCCCTGATCAATTTGTGCGCCGCACCTCCTCCTTGGTGCGCCGCACCTGGCTTGGTGCGCCGCACCTGGCTTAGTGCGCCGCACCTCCTCATTAGTGCGCCGCACCTTTTCTCCAGTACAGCAAAACTTGAATTATTTTGAAAGGTCGTAACTTTTGACTTTCCATCCGAATTTAGTAATAAAAGACGAACTTGAGTCAAATAATATTAAACATTGAATCACATTCTCGGTTATGGCATTCTAGGGTCTATAGCTAAGTAGTTGTACGTAGGATACCTGTCGTCAAGGGTTTTGATCCTCATTATTGGTACTCTTATCCTAGGTTTTGGATAGACGTGGAGACTAGACTGCTCATATTCTCGGACTACTCATTCTTTAGCTCGTAGACTGCTAAGGTGAGTTTATGGCGCCCTTTTTCCTTTACTTTGGGCCTGAAAGCATGTACTGTATACACAAATACTTTGTAAATGATTTGTCTTTGTCTACGCCATGAGATATGGTAAATGAAATCATTTGTCTTATATTTGCCATGAGACGGCTGTCTAATAATGTGTATACATGTCTTATGAAAATTGATCTATATGTCTTGACTTGCCATGTTGTCGGCTGACTAAACTGTTTCTTGTGTTTTGACAAATTAAAATGATCCCCCCCCCTTGTTGTATTATTTAGGTTAGACTTCGGTCTGAACCGTCTTGTCATATGATTTAGGTTAGACTTCGGTCTGAACCGTCTTGGCTATATATATTTAGGTTAGACTTCGGTCTGAACCGTCTTGTCATATATTTAGGTTAGACTTCGGTCTGAACCGTCTTGTCATATTATTTAGGTTAGACTTCGGTCTGAACCGTCTTGTCATATTATTTAGGTTAGACTTCGGTCTGAACCGTCTTGGCTATATATATTTAGGTTAGACTTCGGTCTGAACCGTCATGCATTAAATAACTACAACAAACGACGATTGATCTTTTAGTCAAACACACTGTAAACTCACCAACTATTTCGATAGTTGATCCTCTCAAATTTCATGCTTTTCAGGTGACCATCAGTAAGTCTTGGAATCGTCTTTGGCATTTTAGGGCCAATCTTTTGACTTTGGACGTACAATTAGCATCAGACATTGAGGACTCTCATGCTTTTGGCTTTAATTGTATTTGACTGTCCAATTTATTTAACTTGTATTTCTGTGGGCCCAGTTCCAAATGAGGATGGCTTGTATCCGTATTTTGGGGTCCACACTTGGAACGATTGTACTTGTTTTGACTTGTATTGGTATAAATGGATGTAATTTCTATTAACCTTCTGATTAGTATGCAATTCTTTGTTAACCCTGTATTTCCGCTACAACGGGGTGTGACAAAAATTGGTATCAGAGACAAGGTTATAGTTAATACCGAGTTTTTCCGCTGGAAAAACTCAATCTATAGCCATTTCGTTTCAAAAGGGAATCTAAGTCTAATTAGGTTTAGGATACTTATTTCAGGAGTTATATTATTTGTCTATAATTAGACCTAACTTGATCAACTACGTCCCGATTATGTAAAATAATATAAGGCTCGAAATAAATATCTTAGATTTTGTATATACGTTATAGTTTGAGCTATATTCACAACATACTGTAGATGTGGTGGGAAGGCTGCGGGTGACCCTATATATAAACATTGAAGGTATGTTAGGAATAGAAACTCAAATCGTATGTGTATGCATAAAGTTTATATACGTGATAGTTTGGATTATATTAACAGCATATTTAAAATGTGGTGGGAAGGCTGCGGGTGACCCTATATATAAGCATTTTAAATATGATTGGTAATAGAAACCCAAACCAAATGTGTGTAACCTAGACGAAGATTTCTTTAAAACTCATTTGCGTACTGTATCATCCATTTGAGACGTACTGCCTTATCCATTTGACTTATGGATTCTTTGACTATCTTTTCAGATTAGTCATGTCGGACGGAGTTAGCTCAAATGCTGTTGTACCTTGTACACCTCCAGTTCCTGTCATATCAAACTCCATTCCTTATGTTCCTGACTCATATGAAGAGGAACCAATGGAGGAATCGGGCAATGAATCACGCCCTATCAACCTTGATTCATCTTCCAGTGAATCTGGAGGCGAACATGTGTCTATCCATGTTCAATCATCGGTAACACCGGTATCTCCATATCGGGGAAGTGTTACCGAGGGAGCTCATTTGTCTTATGCTCCTAGAGACCCCTATGCTCCTGGTCCTTCTGCACCAGTTCAGGTCAACGGTGGACTTGGACTTTCTTTCCTTCAGGGAGATCCGTATGCTGCGGGTCCCTCCAGAGTGCCTGTCTACAACCCAAGTGTTGTTATGCCAGTTGCATCAGCAGCTGATAGGTCGGAATATTATCGCCGACAACTGTCAAGGATGAACAATTCCCTTATCTGTACAAGGGAAAAGTTAGAGAATCAAGCTCAGGCGTTGTCTGGAGCTTATCATCAGGCGGAGGAGGCATTGACTGTTGCTAGAGAAGGGAAGGAAACTATTGGGAGGTTGATCTGGATACTGTCGGTTGTGGTGGTTTTGGTGGTAGCTTTGCTAGTCGTTGTTATTTGCAAGATGTAAATTTTGTAATATGTCTTTCTGTATTGTAAGCCTAGAACTTATAACAACTCGTACTTCTGTACTTTGAGTTGTAATCTTTTGGTGGATGTATTTCCCACGTGTCTATAAATCGTATTGCTCCGACTAAGTAGTCTATCGTTGTGGATGAAGTTTCCCACATGTTTTTGGACTGTACATACCTGACTATGTAAATTTTGTAATATGTCTTTCTGTATTGTAAGCCTAGAACTTATAACAACTCGTACTTCTGTACTTTGAGTTGTAATCTTTTGGTGGATGTATTTCCCACGTGTCTATAAATCGTATTGCTCCGACTAAGTAGTCTATCGTTGTGGATGAAGTTTCCCACATGTTTTTGGACTGTACATACCTGACTATGTAAATTTTGTAATATGTCTTTCTGTATTGTAAGCCTAGAACTTATAACAACTCGTACTTCTGTACTTTGAGTTGTAATCTTTTGGTGGATGTATTTCCCACGTGTCTATAAATCGTATTGCTCCGACTAAGTAGTCTATCGTTGTGGATGAAGTTTCCCACATGTTTTTGGACTGTACATACCTGACTATGTAAATTTTGTAATATGTCTTTCTGTATTGTAAGCCTAGAACTTATAACAACTCGTACTTCTGTACTTTGAGTTGTAATCTTTTGGTGGATGTATTTCCCACGTGTCTATAAATCGTATTGCTCCGACTAAGTAGTCTATCGTTGTGGATGAAGTTTCCCACATGTTTTTGGACTGTACATACCTGACTATGTAAATTTTGTAATATGTCTTTCTGTATTGTAAGCCTAGAACTTATAACAACTCGTACTTCTGTACTTTGAGTTGTAATCTTTTGGTGGATGTATTTCCCACGTGTCTATAAATCGTATTGCTCCGACTAAGTAGTCTATCGTTGTGGATGAAGTTTCCCACATGTTTTTGGACTGTACATACCTGACTATGTAAATTTTGTAATATGTCTTTCTGTATTGTAAGCCTAGAACTTATAACAACTCGTACTTCTGTACTTTGAGTTGTAATCTTTTGGTGGATGTATTTCCCACGTGTCTATAAATCGTATTGCTCCGACTAAGTAGTCTATCGTTGTGGATGAAGTTTCCCACATGTTTTTGGACTGTACATACCTGACTATGTAAATTTTGAACATCAATGATAATACGATTGTCTTTTGGCTTACTACTTGTTCAGACTATGTCAACTGCTTATTCTTAGCTCTAGAAATATGATTTTTCATATTTTCTTGTCTTGTCTAGTTCATGAATTCATACAAATCAGCAATTTGTGACTTGCATTGTACTGTCATCTGTATTGCAAAGCTACTTTCTACTTAACCTATCAAGGAAATCTCTAAATGACATTTTTGTTCATATCTTAGACTTATGGCTCCTAAGACGAAAAGCAAGGTTCAGAAAAAGACTCCAGTCAAGAAGACTGCACCAAAGAGAGTTACCCGATCCACTCCTTTAAATAATGAAGCTGAACAGGAAGAACCTGTAATCCAGCAAGAACCAGAAACTGCTCCTGTCCAGGTGAACACTGGTCCTGGACCTACCCCAATTACTGACGGGGATAATAATATGGCAGCATTTGTGACGCAGCAACTGTTGGCCGCCATGCCTACTTTAGTTGCTCAGATCACGGCAAGCATGAACGCAAATAATAATCATCATACTGATAATAGTAACAATGTTGAACCTACTGCTGAGCAAGTTGTTCCTCGAGCTCAACTTCGAGTGGGTGACTACAAGACCTTTACCTATTGTAAACCAAAAGAATTTCATGGTACAGAGGGTCCGGTAGGTCTAATCAACTGGCTAGAAAGCATAGAGGCGGTGCTTCATATTAGTCGTTGTGCCGAAGAGCACAAAGTGGAATATGCTTCCACTCAACTTCAAAAGCACGCTCTATCATGGTGGAACGAACAGGTTAGGACCCGAGGTCGAGACCAAGCTAATCGGATACCTTGGTTTGATTTTAAAAGTATGTTGATGGAGAAATACTGTCCTAGGGAGGAAGTACAGAGAATGGAAGGCGAATTTTGGAATCACACTATGGTCGGGCTAGACAACGAGAAATACACTACTCGTTTTCATGAGCTGACAAGACTAGTCCCTCGTATGGTAGATACGGAGGAGAAATTGATCGAGAGGTACTGTTATGGCTTGTCACCTGATGTCCGAAGATTGGTGGCCGCTTTTAATCCTATGACTCTTCAAGCGGCAGTTAGTGCAACCAACCGGATGGTGATAGACTTGAAAAGAACCACTGGTTCTTCTGTTGGAACTGAAGTGGTCAAGAGAAGGAGTGATCATGCCTCAGGTAGTGGATATGGTGGCGGTGGAAACGGCAAGAGGTTTAAGACTGCCAGAAACTTTGCGGTAGTTACTCAGGACGTCACGAGGTACACTGGCACAGATCCTAAGTGTAATAGGTGTAATCTCCATCACAGAGGAAATTGTCCTATTTGTCGCCGTTGTAAAAGGGCGGGACATCTGGAGAAGTTTTGTAAGGGCAAGACACCAGCTCAATGCTACGAATGTGGGAGCGAAACCCATCTGCGACCTACATGTCCAAGACTTAATCTGAACCCGAACAACAATGCAATAGTTCCAGTAAGGAACCATGCGGGGAATAATCAAGCAAGAAATCAAGATGGACGAGGTAGAGGCCGAGTTTTTGCTTTGGATGCTGCTGATGCACGACGTGATCCCAACGTTGTGATAGGTACATTCATACTTAATAATCATTATGTTTTTGTGTTATTCGACTCTGGTGCTGATAAAAGCTTTATCTCCTTAGAATTTAAGTCCCGATTCGGTATAGTGGCTATCCCCATGAAAGACACTTATATTGTTGAATATGCAAACGGTCAAAAGTATATCGCTAGAGATCATTTAGTAGATTGCAATTTGACACTATCTGGCGAAACCTTTAAAATAAATCTTATTCCCATAGAACTAAGTAGTTTTGATGTAATTGTTGGAATGGACTGGTTATCTAAGGTTAGAGCTGAAATAATGTGTTACGAGAAAATTGTTAGGATACCCCTTCAGAATGACGAAACCCTAGTAGTGCAAGGAGACAAGTCAGGAAAGGAATTGATTTTAGTATCGGCGATAAAGGCGAATAAATATTTACAAAAAGAATACCCTGCCTTCTTGGCACTGGTTGTTGAAAGGAAGCCGAAGGGTAAAGACATTCAAGACATCCCTGTAGTTAAAGATTTTCCAGAAGTATTTCCTGAAGATTTGACGGGACTTCCACCTCACAGACCAGTTGAGTTTGGAATAGAATTAGTTCCTGGAGCTGCACCCGTGGCCAAGGCACCCTATCGTCTTGCGCCGTCAGAAATGCAAGAATTATCCGAACAACTTCAAGAGTTGTTAGCTAAAGGACTAATTCGCCCAAGTTCATCACCTTGGGGAGCTCCGATTCTATTTGTTAAAAAGAAGGACGGCTCTATGCGCATGTGTATAGATTATAGGGAATTGAACAAGTTGACTGTCAAGAACAGGTACCCTTTGCCTCGTATTGACGACTTATTTGACCAACTGGAAGGTGCATCACACTTTTCCAAGATCGATCTCAGGTCTGGGTATCATCAACTCAGAGTCAGAGAGACAGACATTCCTAAAACAGCTTTCAGAACTCGTTACGGACATTATGAGTTTTTGGTTATGCCATTTGGCTTAACCAATGCACCTGCTGTGTTTATGGACTTAATGAATCGAGTATGTCGACCGTATCTGGACAAGTTTGTCATTGTATTCATTGACGACATACTGATATACTCAAGGAATAAAGACGAACATGAAGGTCATCTGAGAACCATTCTGCAAATGCTCAAGGATCAGAAGTTGTACGCGAAATTCTCAAAATGTGAATTCTGGATTAGGGAAGTACACTTCTTGGGTCATGTAGTGAACAGGGATGGGATCCACGTAGATCCATCCAAGATTGAAGCAATAAAGAAGTGGGAAGCTCCTAAGACTCCGACAGAAATTCGTCAATTTCTTGGACTGGCTGGCTATTACAGGAGATTCATTGAGAATTTCTCTAAGGTTGCTCAACCTCTGACTTTATTAACTCAGAAGACTAAGGAATTTATTTGGCAGGATGCCCAAGAGAAGGCATTTCAGACATTAAAGGACAGGCTGTGTAATGCTCCTATTCTAGCATTACCAAATGGCATTGAAAATTTCGTGGTATACTGTGACGCATCACATCAAGGCATGGGATGTGTGCTTATGCAGGAAGGTAAGGTCATTGCTTACGCCTCTAGACAGCTCAAGATCCACGAAAAGAATTACACAACCCACGATCTTGAACTCGGAGCGGTCGTTTTTGCCTTAAAGATTTGGAGGCACTATTTGTATGGTACAAAGTGTACGGTATTCACAGATCACAAGAGTCTTCAGCATATCTTCGATCAGAAAATGCTGAATATGCGACAAAGAAGATGGGTAGAATTACTCAGTGACTACGACTGTGAACTCAAATATCATCCCGGTAAAGCAAATGTTGTTGCTGACGCGCTAAGTCGAAAAGATAGAATTTCACTATCTGTCATAACAAGAGCAAGTTCTTATCT
This sequence comes from Erigeron breviscapus, assembly GCA_034093135.1. NCBI lineage: Eukaryota > Viridiplantae > Streptophyta > Magnoliopsida > Asterales > Asteraceae > Erigeron > Erigeron breviscapus. The sequence goes on from CM067172.1 coordinate 108,610,953, forward strand.
TGGCTCGTCATTAAGGGATAGAGTTTTAGACGATCAAAACGAAGCCCTACGGCCAGGGCGTATCGAGGAGGAAGCATTGTGGAATGCTGAACGTTTGTTTGTATTGGATGGTGATGGAATCCGACATGTTAAGGGCAGGGTGTGGATTCCCAAGTATAATGGACTTAGAGAACTTTTAATGAACGAAAGTCATCGATCTAGGTATTCAATCCATCCTGGCGCTGACAAAATGTACCATGGACTGAAGGACTTTTATTGGTGGCCTGGTATGAAAAGAGATATCGCCACTTATGTCTCGAAGTGTTTAAATTGTTCGATGGTCAAGGCGGAGCACCAAAAGCCTTCTGGGCTGCTCCAGCAACCTAAGATTCCTGACTGGAAATGGGAACAAATTACTATGGACTTCATTACGAAGTTACCTCGAACCTTGAAGGGTTACGATACTATTTGGGTCATTGTTGACCGATTGACGAAGTCTGCACATTTCATTCCAATTCGGGAGAACTGGAAGATAAGGAAATTGTCTCAAATATACATTGAAAAGGTTGTGTCACTTCATGGTGTTCCTTTGTCTATTATCTCTGACCGTGATGGTCGTTTCACTTCACAATCATGGCGGTATTTTCAAGACGCCCTAGGCACTCAATTGCACCTGAGTACGGCTTACCATCCACAGACTGACGGACAAAGTGAACGTACCATCCAGACTTTAGAAGACATGCTTCGGGCATGTGTCATTGACTTCAAAGGTAGTTGGGATACCTTTTTGCCGTTAGCTGAATTTTCATATAACAACAGCTATCACACTAGCATCAAATGCGCGCCTTATGAGGCTTTATATGGACGAAAGTGTAGATCTCCTGTCTGTTGGCTTGATGCTGGAGAACGTCGTTTGTTTAAATATGGACTAGTTCAGAAGACTACTGATCAAATTGTTGAAATTAGGGCACGGCTGAAGGCGGCTCAAGATCGTCAAAAGAGCTATGCCGACCGTAGACGGAAACCACTTGAGTTTCAAGTGGGAGACAAAGTTATGTTGAAAGTGTCACCTTGGAAGGGCACTGCACGTTTTGGCGTACGAGGGAAACTTAGTCCTCGTTATATCGGACCATTCGAAATTGTTCAAAGAATTGGTTCCGTGGCTTACAAGCTCGATTTACCTAAGGAGCTAGAACATGTTCATCACACATTTCACATTTCGAATCTTAAGAAATGTCTGACTGATGAGACTTTAGTCGTACCTGTCGAAGAGCTGCAAGTGACTGACTCTCTTCAATTCATTGAAGAACCTGTTGAAATTAGACGGCTGAAGGCGGCTCAAGATCGTCAAAAGAGCTATGCCGACCGTAGACGGAAACCACTTGAGTTTCAAGTGGGAGACAAAGTTATGTTGAAAGTGTCACCTTGGAAGGGCACTGCACGTTTTGGCGTACGAGGGAAACTTAGTCCTCGTTATATCGGACCATTCGAAATTGTTCAAAGAATTGGTTCCGTGGCTTACAAGCTCGATTTACCTAAGGAGCTAGAACATGTTCATCACACATTTCACATTTCGAATCTTAAGAAATGTCTGACTGATGAGACTTTAGTCGTACCTGTCGAAGAGCTGCAAGTGACTGACTCTCTTCAATTCATTGAAGAACCTGTTGAAATTATAGACCAACAGCTCAAACAGCTTAGACGAAGTCGTATCAAGTTGGTCAAAGTTCGTTGGAACTCAAAACACGGGCCAGACTCGACTTGGGAACGTGAGGATTATATGTGGAATAAGTATCCCCATCTTTTTACTAAGCAAGACTTGATTTCGGGACGAAATCCTTAGAAGTCGGGGATGCTGTGACAACTCGTGATTAATTTACAAAGGGTTAGTCCTAATCTCGATCATTATTTATAATTTCGTCTAATTTAGAGATTATGACGTGGAAATTATTAATTAATTGAATATTTGATATGGTTCAATTAGACGTATCATTATGGCGTAGGCTATTAGCTATTTAGACGAATGCCGAGTCTTAAAATGACGTTAAATAAAGATTTAAATGTTATAATTGAACACAGTAATTAGACTGTCTAAACTTAAGATTTCTAAAAGTTTAGTTTATTTAATTTTATTTATTTGTCTCGACTAAAATGAGACGAGGGAAAATATCTTTACTTTACATTTTGACTTTTAGGTCAAACGGTATTTAATCGTAAGCATTTTACCAAATTCGGGGTATTTAAATGGCTAAAAAGGAGCCACATAGGCCGGCCCCTTTTGTTTGTGGTGGGAATTAAACCAACAAGCCTTTCCCTCCTTCTTTCTCTCTTTCTCTGTTTTCTTTGTGATCACCACACACACACACCCCACACAAACACAAAAATACACCACACATATTACCAATACTCTCAAAGATCAAGTTCTCTCAATCTCTTAGCATATCAAAATCTGATTTTTGGGAAAAAGAAGAAATCATTTAGCAAGTATTCAAGGCATTACCATCTTCAACCTTTTAATTCAAGAACGAATTTTGGTAAGTTTAAATCATCCCTTTTACGCCTATTTATGTTTACTTACTCTTTTCTAGTCATTTCGAGCTGTTACATGGCCTAAAACAAGTTAATTTGTATTTAGGGTTTAAATAGGGTTTTGGGTTTGATTTGGTCGTTTCGAAAGATTTAATGATGTTATGGACGAAATTATGGGTTGGGTTATGTGTGTTTATGGTTAGTGATGTTTAGTTTTGCTTCAAATTAAGTTACAAACTCTTACAAGTCGTTTTGGGTTGTTTCGGGTCATGTTTGAAGGGTTTTTGGTTGGTTTTCTGCACTTAAGAACTGATCTGGGCGCAGGTGCGCCGCACCATGAACCTGGACTGGGTTCCCTGATCAGTTTGTGCGCCGCACCTCCCCTTTGGTGCGCCGCACCATGAACCTGGACTGGTTCCCTGATCAATTTGTGCGCCGCACCTCCCTTGGTGCGCCGCACCTCCCCTTTGGTGCGCCGCACCATGAACCTGGACTGGTTCCCTGATCAGTTTGTGCGCCGCACCTCCCCTTTGGTGCGCCGCACCTGGCTTAGGTGCGCCGCACCTCCCCTTTGGTGCGCCGCACCATGAACCTGGACTGGTTCCCTGATCAGTTTGTGCGCCGCACCTCCCTTGGTGCGCCGCACCTCCCCTTTGGTGCGCCGCACCATGAACCTGGACTGGTTCCCTGATCAGTTTGTGCGCCGCACCTCCCCTTTGGTGCGCCGCACCATGAACCTGGACTGGTTCCCTGATCAGTTTGTGCGCCGCACCTCCCCTTTGGTGCGCCGCACCATGAACCTGGACTGGTTCCCTGATCAGTTTGTGCGCCGCACCTCCCCTTTGGTGCGCCGCACCATGAACCTGGACTGGTTCCCTGATCAGTTTGTGCGCCGCACCTCCCCTTTGGTGCGCCGCACCATGAACCTGGACTGGTTCCCTGATCAGTTTGTGCGCCGCACCTCCCCTTGGTGCGCCGCACCTCCTTTGGTGCGCCGCACCATGAACCTGGACTGGTTCCCTGATCAGTTTGTGCGCCGCACCTCCTCTTTGGTGCGCCGCACCATGAACCTGGACTGGGTTCCCTGATCAGTTTGTGCGCCGCACCTCCCCTTTGGTGCGCCGCACCTCCTTGGTGCGCCGCACCATCCCCTGGGTTGCGCCTGATCCAGTTTGTGCGCCGCACCTCCCCTTTGGTGCGCCGCACCATGAACCTGGACTGGGTTCCCTGATCAGTTTGTGCGCCGCACCTCTCCTTTGGTGCGCCGCACCATGAACCTGGACTGGTTCCCTGATCAATTTGTGCGCCGCACCTCCTCTTTGGTGCGCCGCACCTAATTAGACGTATCATTATGGCGTAGGCTATTAGCTATTTAGACGAATGCCGAGTCTTAAAATGACGTTAAATAAAGATTTAAATGTTATAATTGAACACAGTAATTAGACTGTCTAAACTTAAGATTTCTAAAAGTTTAGTTTATTTAATTTTATTTATTTGTCTCGACTAAAATGAGACGAGGGAAAATATCTTTACTTTACATTTTGACTTTTAGGTCAAACGGTATTTAATCGTAAGCATTTTACCAAATTCGGGGTATTTAAATGGCTAAAAAGGAGCCACATAGGCCGGCCCCTTTTGTTTGTGGTGGGAATTAAACCAACAAGCCTTTCCCTCCTTCTTTCTCTCTTTCTCTGTTTTCTTTGTGATCACCACACACACACACCCCACACAAACACAAAAATACACCACACATATTACCAATACTCTCAAAGATCAAGTTCTCTCAATCTCTTAGCATATCAAAATCTGATTTTTGGGAAAAAGAAGAAATCATTTAGCAAGTATTCAAGGCATTACCATCTTCAACCTTTTAATTCAAGAACGAATTTTGGTAAGTTTAAATCATCCCTTTTACGCCTATTTATGTTTACTTACTCTTTTCTAGTCATTTCGAGCTGTTACATGGCCTAAAACAAGTTAATTTGTATTTAGGGTTTAAATAGGGTTTTGGGTTTGATTTGGTCGTTTCGAAAGATTTAATGATGTTATGGACGAAATTATGGGTTGGGTTATGTGTGTTTATGGTTAGTGATGTTTAGTTTTGCTTCAAATTAAGTTACAAACTCTTACAAGTCGTTTTGGGTTGTTTCGGGTCATGTTTGAAGGGTTTTTGGTTGGTTTTCTGCACTTAAGAACTGATCTGGGCGCAGGTGCGCCGCACCATGAACCTGGACTGGGTTCCCTGATCAGTTTGTGCGCCGCACCTGGCTTAGTGCGCCGCACCTCCTCATTAGTGCGCCGCACCTTTTCTCCAGTACAGCAAAACTTGAATTATTTTGAAAGGTCGTAACTTTTGACTTTCCATCCGAATTTAGTAATAAAAGACGAACTTGAGTCAAATAATATTAAACATTGAATCACATTCTCGGTTATGGCATTCTAGGGTCTATAGCTAAGTAGTTGTACGTAGGATACCTGTCGTCAAGGGTTTTGATCCTCATTATTGGTACTCTTATCCTAGGTTTTGGATAGACGTGGAGACTAGACTGCTCATATTCTCGGACTACTCATTCTTTAGCTCGTAGACTGCTAAGGTGAGTTTATGGCGCCCTTTTTCCTTTACTTTGGGCCTGAAAGCATGTACTGTATACACAAATACTTTGTAAATGATTTGTCTTTGTCTACGCCATGAGATATGGTAAATGAAATCATTTGTCTTATATTTGCCATGAGACGGCTGTCTAATAATGTGTATACATGTCTTATGAAAATTGATCTATATGTCTTGACTTGCCATGTTGTCGGCTGACTAAACTGTTTCTTGTGTTTTGACAAATTAAAATGATCCCCCCCCCTTGTTGTATTATTTAGGTTAGACTTCGGTCTGAACCGTCTTGTCATATATTTAGGTTAGACTTCGGTCTGAACCGTCTTGTCATATTATTTAGGTTAGACTTCGGTCTGAACCGTCTTGTCATATTATTTAGGTTAGACTTCGGTCTGAACCGTCTTGTCATATGATTTAGGTTAGACTTCGGTCTGAACCGTCATGCATTAAATAACTACAACAAACGACGATTGATCTTTTAGTCAAACACACTGTAAACTCACCAACTATTTCGATAGTTGATCCTCTCAAATTTCATGCTTTTCAGGTGACCATCAGTAAGTCTTGGAATCGTCTTTGGCATTTTAGGGCCAATCTTTTGACTTTGGACGTACAATTAGCATCAGACATTGAGGACTCTCATGCTTTTGGCTTTAATTGTATTTGACTGTCCAATTTATTTAACTTGTATTTCTGTGGGCCCAGTTCCAAATGAGGATGGCTTGTATCCGTATTTTGGGGTCCACACTTGGAACGATTGTACTTGTTTTGACTTGTATTGGTATAAATGGATGTAATTTCTTTTAACCTTCTGATTAGTATGCAATTCTTTGTTAACCCTGTATTTCCGCTACAACGGGGTGTGACACCTTTACTTTGGGCCTGAAAGCATGTACTGTATACACAAATACTTTGTAAATGATTTGTCTTTGTCTACGCCATGAGATATGGTAAATGAAATCATTTGTCTTATATTTGCCATGAGACGGCTGTCTAATAATGTGTATACATGTCTTATGAAAATTGATCTATATGTCTTGACTTGCCATGTTGTCGGCTGACTAAACTGTTTCTTGTGTTTTGACAAATTAAAATGATCCCCCCCCCTTGTTGTATTATTTAGGTTAGACTTCGGTCTGAACCGTCTTGTCATATGATTTAGGTTAGACTTCGGTCTGAACCGTCTTGGCTATATATATTTAGGTTAGACTTCGGTCTGAACCGTCTTGTCATATTATTTAGGTTAGACTTCGGTCTGAACCGTCTTGTCATATGATTTAGGTTAGACTTCGGTCTGAACCGTCTTGGCTATATATATTTAGGTTAGACTTCGGTCTGAACCGTCATGCATTAAATAATAAAAGACGAACTTGAGTCAAATAATATTAAACATTGAATCACATTCTCGGTTATGGCATTCTAGGGTCTATAGCTAAGTAGTTGTACGTAGGATACCTGTCGTCAAGGGTTTTGATCCTCATTATTGGTACTCTTATCCTAGGTTTTGGATAGACGTGGAGACTAGACTGCTCATATTCTCGGACTACTCATTCTTTAGCTCGTAGACTGCTAAGGTGAGTTTATGGCGCCCTTTTTCCTTTACTTTGGGCCTGAAAGCATGTACTGTATACACAAATACTTTGTAAATGATTTGTCTTTGTCTACGCCATGAGATATGGTAAATGAAATCATTTGTCTTATATTTGCCATGAGACGGCTGTCTAATAATGTGTATACATGTCTTATGAAAATTGATCTATATGTCTTGACTTGCCATGTTGTCGGCTGACTAAACTGTTTCTTGTGTTTTGACAAATTAAAATGATCCCCCCCCCCCCCCCCCCCCCCCCCCCCCCCCCCCCCCCCCCCCCCCCCCCCCCCCCCCCCCCCCCCCCCCCCCCCCCCCCCCCCCCCCCCCCCCCCCCCCCCCCCCCCCCCCCCCCCCCCCCCCCCCCCCCCCCCCCCCCCCCCCCCCCCCCCCCCCCCCCCCCCCCCCCCCCCCCCCCCCCCCCCCCCCCCCCCCCCCCCCCCCCCCCCCCCCCCCCCCCCCCCCCCCCCCCCCCCCCCCCCCCCCCCCCCCCCCCCCCCCCCCCCCCCCCCCCCCCCCCCCCCCCCCCCCCCCCCCCCCCCCCCCCCCCCCCCCCCCCCCCCCCCCCCCCCCCCCCCCCCCCCCCCCCCCCCCCCCCCCCCCCCCCCCCCCCCCCCCCCCCCCCCCCCCCCCCCCCCCCCCCCCCCCCCCCCCCCCCCCCCCCCCCCCCCCCCCCCCCCCCCCCCCCCCCCCCCCCCCCCCCCCCCCCCCCCCCCCCCCCCCCCCCCCCCCCCCCCCCCCCCCCCCCCCCCCCCCCCCCCCCCCCCCCCCCCCCCCCCCCCCCCCCCCCCCCCCCCCCCCCCCCCCCCCCCCCCCCCCCCCCCCCCCCCCCCCCCCCCCCCCCCCCCCCCCCCCCCCCCCCCCCCCCCCCCCCCCCCCCCCCCCCCCCCCCCCCCCCCCCCCCCCCCCCCCCCCCCCCCCCCCCCCCCCCCCCCCCCCCCCCCCCCCCCCCCCCCCCCCCCCCCCCCCCCCCCCCCCCCCCCCCCCCCCCCCCCCCCCATCAGACATTGAGGACTCTCATGCTTTTGGCTTTAATTGTATTTGACTGTCCAATTTATTTAACTTGTATTTCTGTGGGCCCAGTTCCAAATGAGGATGGCTTGTATCCGTATTTTGGGGTCCACACTTGGAACGATTGTACTTGTTTTGACTTGTATTGGTATAAATGGATGTAATTTCTATTAACCTTCTGATTAGTATGCAATTCTTTGTTAACCCTGTATTTCCGCTACAACGGGGTGTGACAGAGACCTCAATCATGTTAAAGTTAATCGGAGTGTTATAACTATACACAACAATGACTTGATTTACTGAACTCCATACCACCCATATCAGCAGCCAAGTTAATGACATGATCTAATTTCCACTTTTAAGCAGTTATCTATCACTCCATGGTCAATAAGGTGCAACTCATGAGTCATGACAATACATGTACGCTCGTTTTGTTATAAATCGACAAAACCAATAATGTAATGGCTCTCGGTTTCAACTTTCAAATGCCTTACAATGAATCCACCCACTCCTAAGCTGTAAACGAGTCAAGTCAAACTCGAGCTCTGCTTGTGTGGATTCTTCTAGTTTTGCCACAAATACATATATTATTCGTCAAACCCCCCAAAAATATTTTTGCATCTTGGCAACTTATATATTATTCGTGCACTTTTATACCAAAAATATGGCAATGATCAGGGAATAATCAATAATCCTCTAAACTTTTGTCCAAAAGAAAGGTTTCAAAAAATATTGGGTGACGGGGAATCAAACCTTGGACTCTTGGAGCTTATATCTAAAAAAGAAACTTTTTTCATACATAAACACAATTTAGTAACAAAAAATGTATAGCACTATCAATCTTGTCCTGTGTAACTAGTACAGTCAAGAGCTGGTTTTGGGCAACAAATTCATGTAGCAGCTGTATTTTTACTTACTGCCTGGCAGTACTAATGCCAGCCAGCTCGGCCAGCTGCAACTCTTACAAATATAATACTATCTCACTTTTCACATTCATAAGGCCTCTGCCAACTCTTCTCGGCTCAGCATTTCTCTCTTCTTAAATCACCTCTTCCTACTCACAACCAACCCTACCTCTTCCTCACCAAAAAAAATATTATTTAAACCAAAAAGGTTTATTTTTTTATTTGGAAGTGAACCAGACCCCACAACCGCTCTTCCGCGGTGTGGGGAAGAGATGCTCAAGGAAGAGCTCAAGATGAGCATTGTGCCAACGCAGGAAGAGGCTGAAGGTGCCACGCCGGGGTTGGCACCGGCCTAAGCACATTTATAACATAAAGTACTGTCACACACACAACACAAACACACACATATATTATGGCAGTTAACTGTTTAGCTGTAGAATAGAGATGTGCGCAATCTAGTTATGAAAAATAAAGTAGTTCATCTGGTTAGTAATATAGGCATATAGCGGTAGTTGCAAAAAAAGAGAGATGAGGAAGAATGTATTTAGGGTTACGAATTCGGATGCATATACTTGAGGTGATATGGGCCTTTATAAGGCCCAACCCGGGTCGATGGGAGTTTAGGAATATCACATAACTCATATAAAAGAAAATACATTAGAGTAAATCATATATTATATCTTTTAAAGTCTTTGACTTTTAACTTTTTAAAAAAAATATATTATAGTAAATTCTTTCGTTTTTATTACTCCCTTCGTCCCACTAAAAGTGTCATGTTTTAAATTTTTCAAAGTCTAACATTTCTAACTTTGACCTTAAATAATTTTCTTCGTGTTAGATAATGTTTGATGAAAGTTATATGAATTGATTGTAGTTTAAGAGGTGTTTCCATTGGTATAACTTTCATCAAGTTTTATATAACACAAAAAAATATATTAAGGTCAAAGTTTATAAACATTGACTTTGAATATTCAAAATATGACATTTTTCATGTGACGGAGGGAGTATATTTTTTGAAAAGTATAATACAAACATAATCATATAATAATTGATAAAAATTATATTAATGAAAAATACATTTCAAAGTTAATCCATTCATATATTTTACATCTGTTTACTCAAAATTGAAAATACATACAAAAAAAAATTACTTACTATAATAAAGGAATTGGATGTGAACAGTATTTTTTTGTCTTTACCTGCCTTTTAAATATAAATATAAGAATTAGCAATTATAAAACAAAATATGGATTTAGTTCAGTGGTTGGTCTCTATGCCTATGGGGGTGGAGGTCACGGGTTCAAACCCTCTCCCCCTCTTTTTTTTTAAAGTTTTTATTTAGTAATAAACTATTTACACTTTGGTCCCTTTTTTTTTCCCTTTACTTTTCTGTCCTTCCTGTTTATTTTTTATTACTTCAACCCCCTAACTTTATATAATTTTTTCCTTTTTAATCTTTTGTAACATTTTGTTTTTTTATATCTTTATTACATTTAACATTTTTTTTATAACTTTTTAAAATGTTATATTTTAAAAAGCTATATATTTTTTAATTTTCTATTTTTCGTTTTTTTTTTGTTTTTGTTGCATTATATATCTTTTATATTCTTTTAAACACTTGGTTTTTATACTTTTTTACATGTAACATTTGTTTTTTTATTACTTCTTCATTTGGTTTTCGTATTCTTTTTTTTTTGTTGTCTTTTTAATTTTTGTTTTAAACTTTTGGTTTTTAATACTTTTTGTCGCCTATAAATTTGTGGTTTTTTTTAACCCCACCCATAAACGTAAACGTTTTCAAAAACTTACGCCGCCCATTGGGCGGCATGAAAATTCCTAGTTTAAAATGTGATAGATGAATTTATTTGTTCTCCCGTACTTGTTAGGCATTACATGTGATAAAAAGTAAATGCCTCTATAATCCTGTTATTTACCATCTTTATCCGTTGTTTAATTTATTAATACATGTTAAATTGTGCACCTTTATTTCGTGTTCGATCCTTACGTCCTTTCGAAAGTTATTTTCGATGCGTACACTCCCCCCCCCCCCCCCCCTTCTTAAAAATACAAGTTGAAAACGATTCAGAGGCTCATAACCCGTGGATAGACGGTACGAAAAGATTGTGCAATCCGAGCTAGACTGAATGCCACCAAGCGACGACACTTGACGGCTTGACCACTCGGAGCCAATACCGCACCCTGTGTCAAATGATCACAAACATAAACAAACGGATTCTTTTTATTTACTCGTGGTTGTTTATCTATGAGCATTCATGTTTGAACGGTTCGGTTCCTTATACAACTTACAAGTTTACAACTCGTAATGAATTTAGAAATATTGCTTCCATTGTGGGTGAGTAAAAATGATGAAAGAAGTGCCAAGTAGCAAAACGTAACATGCCACTCGCACGTTCATCAAAAACAAACCCAACAACAACCTTTTAATTCACGTTCACCGTCGATCACCACAATTCTCCCCCGTCAACCACAAACCTCCCGCTACTAATTAAATAAACAACTTATACGAGTATTACTTGCAGTCTTACACAATACACACATACAGAAAATTAATATAAAAGGGAAAAAAATGCATAAAACAGCGCAATCGTGGTTCAGCGGAGGTCCAAGCAGCCAAACAAACAGCGATGTATCGAAACAAACGCCATCACTTTTGTTGGGTTTATGTTGGTTTTCCTTAGCCCATGAGGAAAAGCCCACTTGATAAGCCCAAACCTAAAGTCAATGGTATTTGTTGACTTTGGATGAAAGAGTTATGTGCTTAAGAAGTTTTGGTGCAGCCACTTCTTAATTAGACCAATAATAAAAGAGTGTGTGAGATCAAAAGAGAGAAAACCCTTCATTCCCGTTTTTCCCTACAGCAACCCAGAAAACTGAAGATCCTGAGAGATTGAACCGTTGGATGGTTCCCATTTTTGGACAGCAGCTTTACAGCATCTGGGCCAACATTTTGGACCGTTGAATTCTTCTCAAGAGGTCTGAAGCTCGAGTTACAGGGGCTGGAACAGAGGGCAGAAAAACTGGTGATATTATTCTTCTTTTGTCTTTGTTTTGTTACCATACATCTTGATGCTTTATTCCAAGTGTATGATGATTGTTGTATGCATCTAGTATATCTAGAGAAGGTCAGATTGTATTGCTCTATCATTGGTAGTAGTGGATTTTAAGCAGCCCAAGGGTCCCGTGTTTTTTACTCTCACTTTGAGAAGTTTTCACGCTAAAAGTTCTTGTGTTTGTGTGTGCTATTGTTTGTTGATCTTATTACCATTAGGGGCTGATTTTGACTGCATTTAGGGTTCCATATTTGTTAGTTTCATCTTAGGTTCACACGGGTTGGGAAAGGTTGCCAAACGAAAGGGTTATTCCGCATTTGTGTTTACCGTTGTGGTGTTTATTTTCCATCAGAGTAGTATCAGAGCCAAGCTCCTCTTTAATGAATCTAAGCTTGTTTGAAAGATGGAATCTAATTTAAGTAGGATGATTTTATTGAATGGTTCGAACTATCATGTTTGGAAGACAACAATGGAAGATCTTTTATATGTGAAAGATTATTACTTACCCGTATTTGCTACAGATAAACCTGAGAATAAAACAGATGCAGAGTGGGAGATTTTGCATAGACAGGTTTGTGGTTATATTAGGCAGTGGGTAGTGTGACATCCGTCAAAATTTCATTCTATTAACTAAACGTAATTATAAGCAATTAGGACTCGTTTATGCTAATTAGGGCAAATTAAGCTAATTAAGGCATGATTAGGTGAGCAAGTGCATGTTTAAACTTTCGAATTGATTATGTGATTAATCAATCTACTAAATAAACTATCTTAACAAGTTTAAAAACCTTGATGATGAGCAACTAGGAAATAAAAAGTTCAAAATTCATGAGAAATCGTAAAACGTTTATTTTTCGCATGAGTCTTTCTCGTATGGACTTAAGACTTTGGGAAACCTAATATCTAGTGTTTCAACACTCGATTATGATTTTTAATTCATAAAATAACACACTCGAAAAATCAAAAAATCTAATTAAATCCGTGAATAGTAGGGAGGTTAAAAACTATGTAATTAATCCTTTTACTAGATATTTACTTACACCACCATATTTTGAACACATCACTATCTTTACTAGCTTTATGATTCTTTTATAAACATTAGATTTAAGTTATAAAAGTGCTAGTATTTGTGAAAATACTTACACTTTTTATATAAACATTTATAAGTTAGATATTTAGTTTTTAACATAATATGGTTATCTAAGTTACACATCCTCATTTTCTACATACTTTCACTAGAAATTAAACACATCAACACCTTTGTAAAAAGTTGAAGAATCACCTTCCATCACCACCACAAACCTACGCCCCCCCCCCCCCCCCCCCCCCCCCCCCCCCCCAAACCCACGGCCCCCCTTCATTTTTACCATTCATTTTCCAAAACCTTTTACTATAAATACAAGCTTATGTCTTCATTCAAATTTACCAATTCACACAATCAAACCTTCTCTTCTTAAATCTCTATCATTCCAAGATCATTACTTGTTCAAGTTCAAGCATATATCTCATCATCTCAAGAACTCTTTAAAGGTTCTAAGTAAAGTAAGGTTACTTTGCAAAGAAATCGTCAAGTAAAGTTGTTATCGGAAATTCTTTCAAGATCATCAAAAAGCCTAGTTATAATGGCCAAATGGAGTTAGGATTTATTCATATTCTTCAAGTAAACAAGTCCAAGCTATAGTCGATTCTATCAAGATCTTCTTTGGAGCTCATTCCTATATCGTTACTTTGATCTTAGAATTTATAATTCTCCAAACTTGTAAGTGTTTTTATAAAACCTTACTATACTTTGCTCTATGATTTTAGAACTATGTGTTATGAATTGAAATGCTTGTCAACTTATTTCTATACTCAATTAATACATACTTGCATTTAAATACGTTAAATATCTCTTTTATACGCATAATAAATTGTTGGTACTTTTATAAAAATGCATGAGCTTTATACTTTAATGAATCTCCTTATATACTTCCAATGAAGTATAATCAAATGAATATTCATATAATTTCTATTCACCATCTGTGAATTGTTTCGTATTTTCGGTTTGTTTGGTTTATGGATAGAATATATCCTTGATACGCTTTTAACCAATCTATATTTCTAAACGTGATTGCCATTGACCTTGGGCATCTCTGGGGTATACCAACGGAGCGGATTGTAGTTGACAAACGGTTTACGATTCGCATTCTAAACGCAACTTGGTTCACCGTATGGATACTACACGACCAAACGTCAACCCTAACACAACTTGAAATATAATGTTGGTATTTTTCCTACCATTTAAGGTATCTCTTCATTTTATAATTAATACATTTTTGTATTGATTATAATCCTACTATTTAAAGTATCTCTCCTTTATATATTAAATATATATACACACTCGTATTCGTCTCCGAATACATTCCGTATCAATTCAAAGAAATACTATCAAGTGTCTCCTTATTCTCATTCAAATCTTAAGCTAATTGTTAACTTATTATTTGCATTTCAACAAAAGCTTTTTAAGGATTTCTATAAAGATAAATGAGATATCATTTATAAATATTTCAAGAATAAATTACAAAGGTTATTGAAAAGAACCCAAAGTCTCTTACGTTGACAAGCGTATTAATAAATAACATTATAAGATAATTTAAGTCTAAACCGAGAAGTAAATCAATCACATTATGTTTAGGGATACGTACTTTTGCTAGTTGACTTGCTCGTCATCATTGTCATCATCAACATTTTTACGTTACTAATCAATCACCGAGCTAAGGTGAGTTTCATTGATCCCTTTTAAATATTTTGGGCTGAGAATACACAACTGTTTTTATGGACACAATTGTTTAAAAAGTGTCATTTATTTATTTGTTTTATTTGTTGAAATGCTTATATACATTACTTTTCAAATCCTCTTTGAACTTGAACTGATAAAATTGAAGCGCGAATATTATAAGTAGTACTATTGGGTAAGACACCCTATCTGGCATTAGTCGCTCTAAATGCTTAACAGATAAATAATAAGTAATACTATTTGGGTTGACACCACTATCCGGGTTAGTCACGCTAACTTGTCTAACAGATATATATTATTTGAATGATATCGTGATTGCATTGAGCATTGGCATCACAAGAGGGGTATGGCACAACATATATTATTGTTAAGGTATTCGGTTTCAAGGTATAAGCATAGTGTGACATGGATTTGCTGAATCCATACTTTACATAGATTTGCTGAATCTATATTTTTATGATATATGTATGCATGCATTATCATATGAGAAAATCTTATGATCCAAAGGTAAATCCTTATGATAAAAACTGTGAACTCACCAACTTTATGTTGACGTAATTTAAAATGTGTATTCTCAGGTACTTGAGCTAGATGACGCATAAGATAGATGCATACTTTTGGAGTCACAATTGCATACTAGAAGAAAACATATCGAGATGTCTTAGTTATATTATCATGTTTAAAGAATCTCATATGTATTAGTTGTGTACTCAGTTATCACTTTGTGATCAATAAAGAAAATCTTTCGGATATATTCTAAAAACGTCTCATTCTAGAGGTCGTTTGTTATAATGTGTGATTTGTTTACGAATATTGTTCACACCTTCGATTCCGCATTTTGGGGGTGTGACAGGTAGAGGATAATGTTTTGAATCATATTATTGAGGAGAAACATGCTCGTACTTTGTGGAAGAAGCTTGAAGAGTTGTATGCTCGAAAAACAGGGAACAATAAGTTGTTCTTGATCAAGCAGTTGTTGAAGTTACAGTACAGAGATGGCACTCCTATTACAGATCACTTAAATGTATTTCAGGGTATTGTGAATCAGCTTTCTGGAATGGGCATCAAGTTTGATGATGAGATTCAAGGTCTATGGTTACTTGGTACATTACCGGATTCTTGGGAGACTTTTAGGACATCTTTGTCCAACTCCGCGAAAGATGGTATTATCACCATGGAAATGGCTAAGGGCAGTGTTATGAATGAAGAGATAAGAAGAAAGTCACAGGGTTCCTCTTCACAGTCAGATGTCTTGGTCACTGAAAGGCGGGGGAGAAGTCAGAGTAGAGGTCCAAGTAACAGAAGTAATCAGCGTGGTACCAGCAGTTCCAGTTCCAGTTCCAGTAAAGGAAAGTTTGCTGATGTTGAGTGCTACCATTGTGGTAGAAAAGGGCACATACAAAGATACCGTAGACAAGCAAAGAAAGAGAACAGAAAGGCTAACTACAGTAATCAAAACAACAACCAGAAGAAAGATGCCGGTGGTAATGGTAATACTGAGGTTAATTCTATCACTGATGAGTTCTTTGTTTGTTGTGATTATGATATGGTTAATGTTGCTCACAATGACTCGAGTTGGATTGCTGATAGTGGTGCTACGTGTCATGTTAGAGAGTTTTATTCATCATATACTCCATGTGATTTTGGAGTTGTTAGGATGGGTAATACTGGATTATCTAAGATCGTTGGTATTGGAGATATTTGTTTGAAGTTTGATACTGGGATGGAGCTGGTTTTGCGTAATGTAAAACATTTCCCAGATATGAGACTTAATGTGATCTCTACAGGGTTGCGATGATGATGGCTACTACAACGGTTTTGGTAATGGTAATACTGAGGTTAATTCTATCACTGATGAGTTCTTTGTTTGTTGTGATTATGATATGGTTAATGTTGCTCACAATGACTCGAGTTGGATTGCTGATAGTGGTGCTACGTGTCATGTTAGAGAGTTTTATTCATCATATACTCCATGTGATTTTGGAGTTGTTAGGATGGGTAATACTGGATTATCTAAGATCGTTGGTATTGGAGATATTTGTTTGAAGTTTGATACTGGGATGGAGCTGGTTTTGCGTAATGTAAAACATTTCCCAGATATGAGACTTAATGTGATCTCTACAGGGTTGCGATGATGATGGCTACTACAACGGTTTTGGTAATGGTAAATGGAAATTAACTCTTGGTTCACTTATCGTGGGGAGAGGCGAGAAAGTCTCAAAGTTATACGTGACACACCCGAAGATCTCCTACAACAATGTTAATGTTGTGGAGAATGTTGACATGTCTGAATTGTGGCATAAGAGACTTGGCCACGTGAGTGAAAAGGGGCTGTCCATTCTTTCAAAGAAGAATGTGTTATCCGGGGTTCATGATGTTAGCTTGGGTAAGTGTTCTCATTGTTTGGCAGGGAAGCAGACTAGAGTAGCTTTCAAGAAGCATTCTCCTTTTCGAATGGAGAAAGTACTTGATTTGGTTCATTCCGATGTTTGTGGGCCTATGAAAACTAGGTCTCTTGGCGGTTGCTATTACTTTGTCACATTCATCGATGATCATTCTAGGAAGGTATGGGTTTATACCTTGAAGACCAAAGATCAAGTGTTAAGTGTGTTTAAGCAATTCCATGCCTCAGTTGAAAGAGAAACTGGGATGAAGCTTAAATGTATTCGAACCGACAATGGCGGTGAATACATTGGGCCCTTTGATGCTTATTGTATAGAGCAGGGTATTCGACACCAAAAGACTTTTTCAATGACACCGCAGTTGAATGGCTTAGCAGAGCGGATGAACAGAACATTGGTTGAGAGAGTCAGATGTTTGCTTTCACATGCAGGGTTGCCTGCTACTTTCTGGGGTGAAGCTTTGAACACCGCAGTTCATGTGATTAATCTAACCCCTTGTGTTCCTTTGCAGTTTGATGTTCCTAACAGGGTTTGGAGCGACAAAGATGTTTCTTATAATCACTTGCGGGTCTTTGGATGCAAGGCATTTGTGCACATTCCCAAAGATGAAAGGTAAAAGCTTGAAGTAAAGTCTAAGCCATGTGTATTCCTCGGTTATGGTTATGAAGACGAGTTTGGGTACAGGTTGTATGATCTTGTTTCAAAGAGACTCGTACGAAGCCGAGATGTTGTATTTGCTGAAAACCAGATTTTCAAAGATGTTGAGAAGACAGAGACAGTGCCTCAACATAGTGATACTTCTGCTGATTTTGATCCGGTTCCTCCACAACATGTTGATACACAGGTTGGAGATGATTTTTAGAATGACAACCAACAAGGTACTGATGACGTTGATGCTCGTGATCAAGAAGATGAAGACGTTCATCCAGAGTTAGCAGTACCAGATATGCCACCATTTGTTCCACTCAAGCGGTCTAACAGAGATCGTCGTCCTTCCACCCGATATTCTACTGATGAGTATGTTTTACTCACTGATGGGGGAGAGCCCGAGTGTTATGCAGAGGCAATGGAAGATGATCACAAAAAGGAGTGGGTTGAAGCCATGCAAGATGAGATGAGTTCCTTGCATGAGAATCATACTTATGAGTTGGTGAAGTTGCCTAAAGGCAAGAAAGTTCTGAAGAACAAGTGGGTTTATAAAGTGAAGACAGAAGAGAATTCTTCCCGACCCAGGTACAAAGCTAGATTGGTTGTCAAAGGATTCAGTCAGAGAAAGGGTATTGATTTTGATGACATTTTCTCTCCAATCGTGAAGATGGGCTCTATTCGAGTGGTTCTTGGTTTGGCAGCTAGCCTTGATCATGAAGTTGAGCAAATGGATGTCAACACTGCTTTTCTTCACGGTGACTTGGATAAGGAAATCTACATGGAGCAACCTGAAGGGTTTCAGGTTATGGGCAAAAAGGATTATGTGTGTAGACTTCAGAAAAGTCTATATGGATTGAAGCAAGCACCGAGACAGTGGTATAAGAAATTTGATTCGGTTATGGGGGAGCAAGGCTACCGAAAGACGACTTCAGACCACTGTGTTTTCTTTCAGAGATTTGGTGATGATGATTTCATCATATTGTTGCTTTATGTTGATAACATGCTGATTGTTGGCAAGAATACTGGAAGAATTGCCCAGTTGAAGCGAGATTTGAGCAAGTCTTTTGCTATGAAAGACTTGGGGCCAGCAAGTCAGATCCTTGGTATTCGGATTACTCGTGATAGAGGTGCCAAGAAGTTACATATGTCACAGGAGCAATACATTGAAAAGGTGCTTCGCAGGTTCAACATGGAAAATGCTAAAGTGGTTAGTTCCCCTCTTACTACCAACTTTAAGCTAACAGATGCAGATTGCCCTTCTTTGAAGGAGGATGTTGAAAAGATGGATAGAGTTTCATATGCCTCAGCTGTTGGTAGCTTGATGTATGCTATGGTATGCACTAGGCCTGATTTAGCTCATGCGGTTGGTGTTGCTAGTCGTTTATGTCAAATCTGGGTAAGAAGCATTGGGAAGCAGTTAAATGGATTTTCAGATATCTGCGTGGTTCCTCCAAGTTGGGTATTACACTTGGAGATGAGAAGCCGATGCTGGTTGGTTACACAGATTCAGATATGGCTGGTAACAAGGATAACATGAGGTCTACTTTCGGGTTATTTGATGACTTTTGCTGGTAGGGCTGTTTCATGGCAGTCAAGATTGCAAAAGTGTGTTGCCTTGTCTACAACAGAGGCTGAGTATATGGCAGCAACAGAAGCGTGTAAAGAACTATTGTGGTTGAAAAGGTTTATGCAGGAGCTTGGCTTCAAGCAACAGCGCTACGTGGTTCTTTGTGATAATCAAAGTGCTATTCACCTTGCTAAGAATTCTATGTTTCATAAGCGAACAAAACATATTGATGTGAGGTATCATTGGATTAGAGATTGTCTTGAAGATGGTTTATTTGAACTTGATAAAGTTCATACCGATGATAATGGTTCCGATATGTTGACCAAGCCGTTAGCAAGGGAGAAGCTCAAGGTTTGTTGCTCGATCGCCGGGATGGCGAACTCTTCCTCATGATCAGGAAAAGGGGGAGATTTGTTGGGTTTATGGTTTTCCTTAGCCCATGAGGAAAAGCCCACTTGATAAGCCCAAACCTAAAGTCAATGGTATTTGTTGACTTTGGATGAAAGAGTTATGTGCTTAAGAAGTTTTGGTGCAGCCACTTCTTAATTAGACCAATAATAAAAGAGTGTGTGAGATCAAAAGAGAGAAAACCCTTCATTCCCGTTTTTCCCTACAGCAGCCCAGAAAACTGAAGATCCTGAGAGATTGAACCGTTGGATGGTTCCCATTTTTGGACAGCAGCTTCACAGCATCTGGGCCAACATTTTAGACCGTTGAATTCGTCTCATGAGGTCTAAAGCTCGAGTTACAGGGGCTGGAACAAAGGGCAAAAAAACTGGTGATATGGTTCTTCTTTTGTCTTTGTTTTGTTACCATAAATCTTGATGCTTTATTCCAAGTGTATGATGATTGTTGTATTCCTCTAGTATATCTAGAGAAGGTCAGATTGTATTGCTTTATTATTGGTAGTAGTGGATTTTAAGCGGCCTAAGGGTCCCGTGGTTTTTACTCTCACTTTGCTGATCTTATTACCATTAGGGGCTGATTTTGATTGCATTTAGGGTTCCTTATTTGTTAGTTTCATCTTAGGTTCACACGGGTTGGGAAAGGTTGCCAAACGAAGGGGTTATTCCGCATTTGTGTTTACCGTTGTGGTGTTTATTTCCCATCAACTTTTAGTTGATTGGAACGCTTATGCTGCTTCTTCACAATCTGATCAGGATATCGGTTTACAAATTATTATATCTGGTCGATAAGTCAACATAATCAAAACAAGTGCATATATTGATTAGTATTTGTTAATATCCTTTTTATATGTATATGTATATATATACTATGTATATGTGTATATATACTAGTCCTAATACCCGTACAATGTACGGTAGTTATATAGATTGTATTATAAAGAAATTCGAACATGCCTCATACATGATTCGTGAGTATTAAATAAATTGTGGTTACAGTAAACCGGTGATCAAAGCTAAATTATATTAAACAGTAATGATAAATATAATATATGTTTAGTAAGAGTTTTGGATTTACCTTAAATTTTTACAATTACATCAAAATCGGAACTTGTAAGCATAGTGGATGACGACAAATAACCTTGTGATTTCGGATCGTAAACTCAAATTTTTGAAGTTTTCATGTTAATAACTTATTATAAGTAATATAAGTAATAGGAGTTGAAGAATTGAGAAAGAAAAATTGTAACGCCCCTAATTTTCAAAACAATACAAAATGATATCAAAGGACTAAAAGGTCAAAATGGGCGTTAATCTTATTCAAAATCAAACTAAAGTCAACCTGATAAACCAAAATAAGTACTTCTAAAGCTTGAAATAAACTCTAAAGCCGAGGGGTGCTAAGTCCACTTCTATCTACTCTCTTCTCTCGTTCCCAAAGCCCGCTTGATCACCTGCCGTATAAGAAAGAAAAAGGAATACGGCTGAGCAAAAAGCTCAGTGACGGATATGACAAAAGCAGAAATATAATATGAAAAGCAGAGACGTAATTCAAAGACAAACTTATTACCTTAACAAACTTATTTGAAATCAAAGTACACATACATATGGTTTCGTAAATACCTTATACTTAACAAATCAAAATATGTTATAAAGCCAAGTCTCATAAAATAATGCACATAAGAGTCAAACAAAATTTCCTATCAAAGGGTCGAACGCTTCGTATGACACTAGGAAAACGCCAACCATCAAACTACAAAATGCCTAGGACCGATTCATACGCCTCCTATCAAAATATAATATCAAAGTGCACATACCACTACCGGGTAATCAAAAGGAGACGCCGTAGATCAAATCAAATACACCGCTACGGCCGGTGCCACGTCATCGGTGTCACAATAACGCGCCCATGGGACCTCCATGGATAGGTTACTCTTATATGCACATCTTAAGAAACCGTTTTGACCAACTTATATAATTAAATATATCGAATATGTTTCCAAATGACAAAATAGTTTTCGGACAACTAAATAACTTAAAATTATATATATTTTGAGACATTCAAAAATAGACTTAAAATCACATCTCCGTCCACCCAATTCTTACAAAATTTCACGAGAGTCATCATGCCATACAATATGCGACTGTATTAATATTTCACGGCCAATGAATATGAATCATAATATGCGACTATATTATCTTTCGGGCCAACGAATATTCAAGGGACATATCATGAATCACAAAATGCGACTGTATTAATCTTTAGGGGACAATTAATATGATTCATAATATACGACTGTATTAACTTTCGGCCACCGAATATTCAAGGGACATATAGTGTACAAATCATCGCATCAAATGTAACATACCAAACGCATCTTTTCGGGACAGTTTTCGAATTGGGTTTCAAGAGATGGTTTTGACTCAAATATAGAGAATAGAATATTATAATTCCCCAATCAATACTCATGAAGGCAACCTCGTTAGTACATCAAAAGTCGGGGATATCACAATACTTATACAAAGGATAGCACCCAAATAACTTTTTAGATAACACATTATTTTCATAAAAATTACGCATTTCATCAAAAATAAAGTTTTGAGAGGAAAGATGTTACCGAAGGGATCTTAAATACCAACTAGAATATCCGTACTATTATATATATAACAAATAAAATTTTGAGAGAAACGATGGTATCGAAAAGATCATAATAGCAACTAGAATATCCGTACCTTAACGCCGCTCACAATAATTGCAAAGATGAAATAACCGCCAAAGGAATACAATCACCGAATCGAATCTAGTAAATACAAAACTATGAGCGCACAATACGTTC
>CM067172.1:108634277-108688948 GCA_034093135.1 Erigeron breviscapus
TATGCATTCTTGGGAGAGGAGCAAACTTTGCCGGTGATCATTGTATCAAACTTGGAAGAAGTTCAAGAAAGAGCATTACTAAAGGTGCTCAAGGAATACAAGGCAGCGATTGGATGGACAATTGCCGATTTGAAAGGAATTAGTCCATCAATTGTGATGCACAAGATTATCACCGATGCTGAAGCAAAACCTTCACGTGATGCACAAAGGAGATTGAATCCACATATGCGTGAAGTAGTGAAGAAAGAGGTGCTAAAATGGTTGGATGCTGGAATCATTTACCCTATTTCAAATAGTACATGGGTAAGTCCAACACAAACGGTGCCTAAGAAAGCTGGAATTCAAGTGGTTAAAGGAGAAAGTGGTGAGCAAATTGCTACCCGACCCATCACCGGGTGGAGGGTATGCATTGACTACCGGAAGTTGAACACCGCTACTTCAAAAGATCATTTCCCACTCCCATTCATTGACCAAATCATTGAGAAACTTGCAGGTCAGCAGTTTTATTGCTTTCTAGATGGTTATTCAGGTTACAACCAAATTTCTATTCATCCCGATGACCAACACAAGACCACATTTACATGTCCTTATGGAACTTTTGCCTTTAGGCGAATGCCATTCGAGTTATGTAATGCTCCAGCCACCTTCCAAAGGTGCATGATGAGTATCTTTTCGGATATGATCGGTGATTCCTTAGAGATTTTTATGGATGATTTTTCAATTTTTGGTCAAACCTTTGATAATTGTCTTAATGAGCTAACCAAAGTTTTGAAAAGATGTGTTGAGACAAATTTGGTCTTAAGTTGGGAAAAGAGTCACTTTATGGTTCAAGAGGGGACGGTTTTGGGTCATGTGATTTCAAAGAAAGGCATGGAAGTTGACCGGGCCAAAATCAAAGTGATTTCTACTTTACCTCCCCCAACCAATGTTAAGGGTGTCCGTTCTTTTCTTGGATATGCCGGGTTCTATAGAAGGTTCATAAAAGGATTTAGTGTCATTACAAAACCTTTGTGTAATTTGTTACTAAAAGATGTACCTTTTGTGTTTGATCATGAGTGCTTAAAAGCTTTTGAAACCTTGAAAGAGAAATTGGTTGAAGCCCCCATTTTGCAATCACCTAATTGGTCCATGCCATTTGAAATCATGTGTGATGCAAGTGACTTTGCCATTGGGGCTGTTTTGGGACAACGGGTGGACAAGAAACCCGTTGTGATTTTCTTATGCAAGCAAGACTTTATCGGATGCCCAATTGAATTATACCACCACCGAAAAGGAATTGCTTGCGGTTGTTTATGCTCTTGACAAGTTTCGTTCTTATATTTGTGATAGCAAAGTGATTGTGTACACAGATCATAGCGCGGTTAAGCATTTGATGGAGAAGAAGGATGCAAAACCAAGGCTAATTAGATGGGTCTTGCTACTACAAGAGTTTGACTTGGAAATCCGAGACAAGAAAGGATGTGAGAACGTGGTGGCTGACCATTTGTCAAGAATTCAAGTTGTGGAGGACGATTCAACCAAGGAGATCAATGAGACTTTTCTGGATGAATACTTACTAACCGTTTCTGTTGTTCCTTGGTATGCAAACATTGTTAATTTTCTGTCCGCAGGTAAGCTACCGGAGCATTGGGCCAAGAGAAAGAAGCAACAATTCCTTGCACAAGCCAAGCAATACATTTGGGATGAGCCGGATTTGTTCAAAGTTGGCCCGGATCAATTGGTGAGAAGATGTGTTCCAGAAGAGGAAATTCAGGAGGTGTTGACTCATGCACACTCATTTGCATGTGGAGGTCATTTCAGCGGTCAAAAGACAGGTTATAAGGTTCTTATGTGTGGTTTGTTTTGGCCTAGCATTTTTAAGGATGCCGCTGAATTTGTTAAAAAATGTGTTAGGTGTCAACAACTAGGTAGTATTACTAAGAGAAATGAGATGCCCATGCAACCCATTTTAGTTGTTAACATTTTTGATGTTTGGGGCATTGATTTTATGGGTCCTTTTCCTAATTCTTTTGGTAATTACTATATCTTAGTGGCGGTAGATTATGTGTCTAAATGGGTAGAAGCCATAGCCACCAAGACCAATGATCATACCGTTGTGTGCAAGTTTGTCCAAAGCAACATTTTCTCAAGATTTGGAATCCCTCGTGTGATCATAAGCGATGGGGATCTCATTTCAAAAAATTTCAGTTTGGAAAACTTCTCAAACGGTATGGCATAAACCACCGGATTGCTACCCCATATCACCCACAAACAAGTGGGCAAGTAGAAGTGTCTAATAGGCAAATTAAAGAGATTTTGCAAAAGACGGTAAGACCCGATAGGAAAGATTGGTCAACAAAACTTAATGATGCTTTATGGGCTTACCGAACCGCTTTTAAGACACCTATTGGCACTACTCCTTACCGGTTGGTTTATGGGAAGGGTTGTCATCTTCCAATGGAATTAGCACATAGGGCATGGGCCGTTAAGGCCGTTAACATGGATTTTGAGAATGCAGGCAAGGAAAGGAAATTGCAACTATGTGAGTTGGAAGAACTGAGGAATGAGGCATATGAATGTGCATCAACTTACAAGGACAAGATGAAGGCGGTTCATGATGCCAAGTTGAAAAAGAAGGTGTTCGAAGTTGGCCAAAAGGTTTGGCTTTACAATTCAAGACTCAAGTTCTTTCCCGGAAAGCTCAAGAGCAAATGGATGGGTCCATATGTCATCACAAGGGTTGGGAACTTTGGAGAGATTGAAATTGAAGATCCAAAGGATGGTGTGAAGCAAATGGTCAATGGACACCGGTTGAAGCCTTACTTGGATGCAACCGACATCAATGGAGCTACAAGGAAATGGTGAACTTCATCTCAAGTCCACCATCTTATGAGGTTGCATGAATCATTTGAGGTAATGTCGGGCTGAGGACAATAAACTTAGCGCTAAACGGGAGGCAACCCGTTGTTTGTTTGTTTTATAGCTTCAATTTCGGTATGTTTTCATTTTGTTACTTGTTTTTTTTGCATAATCACACAAGTTAGATAATTCTCAGCACCTAGGCTTGAGAATTAAGTTGGGGAAGGTCGGTTTGGGTGAAAAAGTGAACGTTTTTGCAATTAGTCGAGCCGTTTAACTTATCTCTAGTTTATGGTGTACATTGGGGACAATGTACCTTTAAGTTGGGGAAGGGAGTTTAATTTTAATGAAATTGCAAGTTTTTAAAATCAGTTTTGTGGCTGTAGTTAAAAAAAAAAATTTGAATTCTGAAGGGGGCGTAGCCTATGGCCGACCTGGCGTAGGTTACGGTACAAAGGAAATCAAGTAATTAAATTTTGGCGTAATTACGCTAAAACTAGCGTAGGTTACGGTCCCCTGGAACTCTCGATTAGACCTTACGCCAAAAACTCTCTGTTTACGCTGCACCAGATGTCAAAAACGTGTTTTGTAGAGCGGCGTAAGTTACGCCAATAGTTAGCGTAAGGTACGCTGGTAATCTTTGGCTGAGCGTAAGTTACGGTGTGTTTTGGCGTTGGTTACGCTGGTTCAAATAAAAGTGGCGTAAGTTACGCCCTCATGCGGCGTAAGTTACGGCGGGTCCAGTTTCGAATTTTTTTTAATTTTTAATAAAAATCAAAAATCAAAATTTTTTAATTTCAGCCACTAAAAACTGACTCATTCATTCACTTTTCAATAATTCAGTATACTTCTTTCTCTCTCACGATCCAACCTTTTTCCCCATTTATTTTTTTTACAAAACCCTAACTTTTCAATCTCTAATTACTTCTTCAATTCTCCATCAATTCTAACAATTCTTGAGGCTAAAGTGCATAATTTTTCAAGGGCTACAACCCTATAATTGTTTGCTTAATTTCAGCCTAATTTTCGAGATACATGTAAGTAAAAAACGGGGTTTTAATTTTTTCTTTTTTTGCTTTTAATTACTAACCATTGATAAAGTTTGTTACTTTTGTTTAGTTTTGTTGATAAGATGAAAAAAGCAGCAGGAAAATTGATGAAGAGTTTGTCTAAGTCAACCGAGCCTTCTTCAAGTCAACAAAAGAAGAAGAGAAGACAATTGGTTATTCAAGATGAAGAAGAAGAAGTGTCACCACCAAGAAGTGACGAGATGGAGGTTGACAGAGCTGAAAAACCCGACTGGAGGCAAGGTATAGCTTTACATACTTTACCTACTGAATGGCAATTGATCTTGTTTAAAGAAAAGATGGCTGAGGCTAAAAATCTTATGGATCAATTATTGTGTGAGCGAACACTTGTCTTGGCGGATTTCAGGGGGTTTGGGTTTGTTGAAGCGTTTGAGAAAATGGGATGGAAACAAGCGTTGATTTGGAATAATAATGATAATGCTGAGATTTATTTAGATGGTATCATTAATTGGTTGGGTACTCTAGAATTGACTCCCGGTAATAACCCCCCTGTGACTTCTAAGTTAGTTGGCACGGTAAATGGAAAAAAGGTAACAATGTCCTTTGCTACCTTAGATAAAATAGCCAAGTTTGATACGGGTGCTACTTCGGGGAGGGACTTTGATTATTTGGAGGAAAATATATTAACGGGGGAGAAAGCGCTTGATAATTGGTTTGATATGCTTGCTGAAGTTTTTGTTGTTCCACGAGACAATTTAAGTACAACTTTCAGGTTAGAGCGTGCTTTGTTGAAGCCATTGCCCCGTTTAATTATGTCAATTCTGAGTTGGAATGTGTGTCCCCGGACTAGTGATAAAAGCATGATTAGGTTTCAGGATGTTGTTGTGCTATATGCTTTGGTAACGGGAAACCTAGCTTTGTCATTTAGACAAATAAAAATAGTGATAAATTGTATTCTAGATTAGAGGAATTTCTTGTTGTTAATTCATAGATAAAATGATTACTAAGGTTGAGGGGCTAATTGTGACAATTAGCATAATTGTAGAATTAGACTATAAATAGCCCTCTCATACCTTAGAGATCATAACAACAATTACATAACAATTACACATAATCTTTATACCAGTGAATTCACACACAGTTACCTTTGATTCTCTCTCAAAACACACACAAACACCAAGAACACACCTATCCAAACCGCCATTGATGAATTGAATTCAGTGTAGAAATCGTGTTATACAAGCATATAGAATCTGATGACGATCCATAACTGAATTCAATCACAAATTCATCAAAATCAAATTTATTTACAATTCTGTTCGTAATTTTTTACCTACTGGTTCATCAAAATTCACACTTCAAATCACATAAAATCACAGTTATTTGTTCACCAATAGATTCGTGGTTATTGATAACATAATCCTGTCAAGTTTCAAGTTCCAATTCAATCTATATCTCGAGATTGAATTTTGAGTTTTGGCGCGAATTTTGAGGGATTTGAATCTGTTGTGTTTTGTGTTGAATTTTGTTCATAAACTTGTTGTGGACATGAATTCAATCAGTTTGCAAGTGATTTCGTGATCTAACTCCCAGTAATTCAAAAGATATTGAAGTTTTTTTTTGTTTATTTTTATTTTTTTTTTCTTTTTATTTTATTTTATTTTATTTTTAATTTTTATTTTTGTACTTCCATCTTATGTTCAATGGAGTTTTTCTGGAAAACTGATAAAATGAAGAAGATGATACCAAAACGATCTTCACTAGGACGATCTTCCTAAGATCGTCTTAGTCGCTTAAAGCTCATTTTTCATTCTTGAGCATTGTGGCTTGTTAGACGATCTTCACAAGATCGTTCTAGACAAGTGTGTGTTGTGAAGTGTTTGTTTCTGGCTAATTAATCCGAAAGGATTGGTTTGGTCAATTCAAATACTTATAAGTTTTTGAGAAAGAAAACAAAACGATCTTCATCCAAGATCGTTTCATTTCCTAGAAACATAAGACGATCTTCACCAAGATCGTTTCATACCCTCGAAACCCAAGACGATCTTCACCAAGATCGTCTCATTTCCTTGAATAATTTCAAACCAAAAATCACTTTAATTCAAGACCATTTCACTTCAAGATCATTTCATTTCAAGATCATTTTCATTTCAAGACCGTTTCATTTTCAAGACCGTTTCATTTCAAGATCGTTTCAAGTTCAATACTTAACCAAATTTCATCAAAATCCTAATACGATCTCACCCAAGACGATCTTACCAAGGACGATCTTCTCAAGATCGTTTCATTTTTTGTTCTTCTCAAGATCGTTTCATTTCCTGTTATTCTCAAGATCGTTTCATTTCCTGTTATTCTCAAGATCGTTTCATTTTCTATTCTTAATACAATTCAATTTTTCAAATCAAATCAATTTCAAAATGACTTCTCGTGAAGCATTGGCATTGGGTTCAGATACAAGACCTCCAGTTCTCTACCGTGGTTCTATGGACTATGGAAGAAAAGATTTATGGACTATGTGGAAAGTCAAACAAATGGTCATATGATGAAAGATTCCATCCTTAATGGACTTGCCGTTCATCTCCATCCCACTACTGATGCAATAATTCTAACTCCTGATCTTTTGAATGCTGAACAAAAAGATCGAACAGCTGCAGATAACAGAGCTAGGTCATGCTTATACAAAGCTCTACCGGATGAAATCTATGGCTCTGTTGATTCTTATGATACGGCCAAGGAGATATGGGATGAGGTGGCTAGACAGATGGAAGGAGCTGACGTGACTTCGACGATAAGATTGACCAATATTTTGACTGAGTTTGACAACTTCGCGAAATTGCCTAATGAAACTCTTGAAGCTGTCTACTACAGATTCTGCAATGTCATAAATGAGCTGAGGAAGAACAATGTCAGAAAACAGAGATTGAGCTAAACATCAAATTCATCAAAGCTCTTGGTCCAGAATGGGAAGATTTTGGAACACAGATCAAGCAACATCAAAATCTGACCAAGTTCACCATTCATACTCTTTATGAATCTTTCAAACTCAATGAAAACCAAGTCCTAACAAAGCTTCATCAAACAAAATGCCAGAAGTTGTATCTTCTGATCCTTTGGCATTGATAGTTGAGAAGAAGATTTCTGAAGCTCTTAACAGGCAAATGGTAGTTGTTTCTTCGTCTGATGAGGAGGGAGATGATTTGATGGCTACAAGAGATGGTGTTTCAGATGAACTATATCAAGCTCTTGCCGCGGTAACAAAGCATTTCAAGAGGAAATTTTACAAAGCGAGGCCAACAAACAACAATCTCCGCACTTCTTCTATAAGTGCATTTCCCAAGAAGGAACACTATCATCCAAGGAGTAATGAGCAAGGTGAAGCTAATGGATCAAGGTATGGTGAAAAGAAGGAAATCTATGAGAAACAAGTTGTTGAGAAGGGTAAGGCATCAGACAAAAAGTGCTACAAATTGTGGTATTCCTGGACATTTTGCTGTTGATTGCAAACAACCTCGAAAGCGGAACTATGAGTATTACAAGCAAAAGATGCTGTTAGCCAAACAAGTCGAAGCAGGACATGCATTGCTAGCTGAAGATGACAAATGGCTGTTACTCACAGATGATGAAGATCAAGATCTCTCTGCTAATGTTTGCTATATGGCAAGGTTGGCCAAGAACAAAGACTTTAAAGAAGAAAGCACTGATGATGAATACCCAAATGATGAGGTAAATCTCGACTCTACTTTTTCTTTGATTAAGGACAAAGAGTCATGTAGATTAGCTTTATCAGATTTAACAACTCATATCAATTCTTTAGCCAACAAAAACAAAAAGTTGAAAAATAGCATTTCATTTTCTAAAAATGAATTTTCAAAACTTATTGAAGAACATTCAAAATTACTTTTTGAACATGAAGCTATTAAACAAGATTTTCAAGCTTACAAAGATAAGATGTTGGTTAAAGAATGTGAGTTGAATGTCTCTCCTGATTCTAAGTTATTACAAAAATGTCAAAATCTTGAAAAGACCATTCATGATCTTGAAAAGGCCAATCAAGATCTTGAAATTCAAAAGACCAATGAATGGCTTTGGGCAAATGCAAGACAAATGGATGTTGATATTCTTAATAAAAAACTCCAAGAAGCTAAACCAAACAATGTTGAATTCGAAAGGAAGATTTCTGATTTAAATCATAATTGTTTTCTAAAAGGCATTGAGATTGAGAATCTTGAAAAACAAGTTGAGGAATTTAAAAAGAGTATACTTTTCTATCAAGAAAAGTTATATAAAGTTGAACAAAATCCTCTCTTGAATTTCACTGCCTATTTCAACAAGTCAAAAATTGACAAAACAGAACTTCTTCACGGGTTGGGATTTGAGAATATCACACCATTAAAAAGCCAAAGAGGAAATTGAACCCTTGTATGATGAAAAATTCCTACGACTTGGTATGATACAATTTATTCGTCCATTGGATGACGAATTTGAGACTGATGAAGTTGAGAGAATACCAAAACAAGAATTTTTGGTTAATATGATGCAATAAATGATTCATACAAAACAAAAGAGTCTTCAATTTTCAAATTGGAAGAAATTGAATCAAATTTTCAAAACCAAGAATCTGTCGGTACTCCACCTAAACCAACTAAAATGTATTTTCCAACCACATTTTTGGAAAAACAAATAGAAGGTTTACAACAAAAGGTAGAATCTCAACAAAAAGTTATTGATCATCTCAAGTCTCAAAGTCCGAATTCAGAGGATAAATGTATTGTGTTGATACTAAGAAAGTGCTTCTCAATCTAGCTCTCAATCTAGTTCTATACCTAAGGTGTCTAAGTCTAGCACAGTTTCGCTAACTAAGGATGCATCAAATGGTACAACTAGATATAGGGATAGATATGGATGGTTTTCTCATGATAAACCAAAGAAGCAAGAAGTTTCCTCATCCAAAAGATTCCAAAAAGATGAAAGTGTTTAAAACTTCTAGTTCTAATCTTCTTAAATTCAATTCAACAGGTGGAAAGAGCATAACTAGTGATGCTAGATGGGTTGCTAATACTTTAGTACCTAAGTTCACTAGTAATCAAAAGGATGTTGAGAAAAAGAAGAAAAGAAAGAGGAGAAAGAATGTTAATAGGAGGAAGGGTGTTCATGTTAATCAAAACAATTTTTCTTTGTCAAATAATGTTGAAAATGCCAAGGCAAGACCTTGTGAGCTTGTAAACAATCTTAATTCTCGTACTTGGGTATCTAATGTTAATGCTTGTAGACATGTTACTTTTAATTCTCATGTGAATGTTCGTACTTTTTATTCAAATGTGTTTGTTGATAATGTGCTTGTCAATGCTTATGTTGATTCAAAAACATGTTTGAATGCGATTCCTAAGTTATATCCCCTGCCTGTTTTAACTAACCATAAAGGACCCGTCTTCAAGTGGGTACCTAAAAACGGTTAAAATTTCTTTGATTGCAGGAAATAACCATCTGTGTTTGGATACTCGATTCCGGGTGTTCGAAGCACATGACTGGAAATAAATCTTTGCTCAAGAATTTTGTTGAAAGATTCATGGGAACAGTTCGCTTTGGAAAAAACAATTTCGCTCCTATCTTAGGTTATGGAGACATTGAAAGAAATGGAATTATCATCAAGAAAGTTCACTATGTTGAAGGATTAAGTCACAACTTGTTCAGTGTTGGACAATTCTGTGATAACAATCTTCAAGTTCTGTTTCGAAAATCTCTTTGCAAAGTCCAAACTCTAGATGGAGTTGATATTCTTTGTGGTGACCGTGATGATAATCTCTTTACCGTCAATCTCGATGATAACCAACCAACCGATAATATTTGTCTCATTTCAAAGGCTGCTTCAAAGAATTCTTGGTTATGGCATAGAAGGCTGTCGCATCTGAATTTTCAAACCATCAATATTTTGGTCAACAAGCATCTTGTTAAAGGCTTACCTGACTATAAGTATGAAAGTGAACATGTTTGTCCTTCTTGTGCTGTTGGGAAGATTAAGAGAGCTTCTCATAAACCGAAGAAATCTCCAAATTCTTTGGCACCTCTTCATTTGCTTCACATGGATCTTTGTGGGCCGATGAAAGTACAAAGCCGAAATGGGAAGAATACATCTTGGTTATTGTTGATGATTATTCAAGATATACTTGGGTCAAGTTCCTTGCATCCAAAGATGAAACAACTCAGATGTTGATAGATTTCATCACAATACTCAAGTAAATCTTCAACTTCCAGTTCGTTACATCCGCTCGGATAACGGAACTGAGTTCAAGAATGCTGTTTTTGATGAATTCTGCAAATCCAAAGGTATACTCATCAATTCTCAGCAGTTCGCACCCCACAACAAAAGGTGTTGTTGAAAGGAGAAATCGATCGCTGGTGGAAGCAGCAAGGACAATGCTTGCTTATTCCAATTGCCATCCAATATGTGGGCTGAAGCTGTTGACACTGCTTGTCACACTCAGAATCGGTCCATTATCAATCAGCGGTTCGAAAAGACTCCTTATGAGGTTATTAACAAACGCAAACCCAACATCAACTATTTTCATATATTTGGGTGTGTTTGTTATACTTTGAATGATCGGGAGAATCTTGGAAAGTTCGAGAAGAAAGGTGATGAAGGATATTTTGTTGGTTATTCCAAAACATCAATTGCCTATCGAATCTATAACCGTCGAACCAACACAATTCAAGAAACAATGAATGTTTGGTTTGATGAGATGTCAGGCATGATTTTTGAGCAAGAAGGTTTGCTGCCAACAAGTAATGATCCAAGAACTTCAAGTACTTCTACAAGGAATTCTACCTTAGCTTCAAAACTCAAGAAGTTTCCAACTCCAACAAGTGATGAATTAGATATTCTTTTTGAAGAATTCTATAATTCAAAACCGATTCATGATCAAGAACCTCAAGTCTTCGTTGAACCAATTCAAACCAATGAACCTCTTCATAACAACGATCCAGTTCCTGACAACATTCATGAATCTTCATCAAGTTCTTCTGAGCAAGAATTCTTTTCTAATGATTCTTCTCCATCATCCTCTCCTGATAATTCTTCTCAAGTGAATGTTCAAGAACACCTTCTCGATTAACTCAGACAACAAATCCATTGAACACTCCAAATGTGTATGTACCACTTGATTTTGATCATCCAGCTTATGAGAAAGAGTTATACCAAGTTATGACTCCATCTCTCAACAAAACTCAAGTTTTAATGATGGTGATGTTGATCTTCAACAACAAGATCCTTCCTCATGCTCACAAGTGGACACGTATGCAGAAAGACCATCCTACTGATCAAATAATTGGAGATCCACAAGCAGGAGTAACTACTCGTACCTCAGTAAATGAGTGTCTTGTTGCACTTTCTCTTAGCAACATCGAACCCAAAACCGTATCTGAAGCTCTTCGTGATCCAGAGTGGGTTAAGGCAATGCAAGATGAACTCGCGCAATTTGAAAGACTGAAGGTATGGAGATTAGTTCCAAATCCTTGAAAAGATGATCCAATAGGAACAAAGTGGATATTCAAAAACAAAAAGGATGAGAATGGAGTGGTAGTAAGGAATAAATCTCGACTTGTTGCAAAGGGTTATTGCCAACAACCTGGTGTTGACTTCGACGAAACTTTTGCTCCAGTAGCAAGAATGGAGGCCATTCGGATATTCTTAGCTTATTCCGCATTCAGAAACTTTACTGTGTTTCAAATGGATGTGAAGACTGCTTTCTTGAATGGTGACCTCAAAGAAGAAGTTTACGTTGATCAACCGAAAGGTTTTGTTGATCCTCAAAGGCCAAACCATGTCTACAGGTTAGACAAGGCTCTCTACGGTCTTAAGCAAGCACCCCGAGCATGGTATGATTCTTTAACTACTTTCTTACTAAGAGGTGGCTTTACCAAAGGCACAATTGACCCTACCTTGTTCATTCGCAAACAAGGTAAGCACGTTCTACTTGTTCAAATATATGTTGATGACATTATATTTGGGTCGACCAGTCAAACATTTTACCGAAACTTTTCATCTCTTATGGTTAATCATTTTGAAATGAGCATGATTGGGGAAATGAATTACTTTTTGGGTCTTCAAATCAAACAATTACCAACTGGTATTTTTATATCACAAGGTAAATACATAAATGACATGTTGAAAAAGTTTGATATGACTTCATGTTCTTCAATATCTACCCCAATGGCTGCTCGAACAAACATAAATGCTGACACAAATGGGAAACCATTTGACCAAAAGAGATATCGAAGTATGATTGGTTCGTTGTTGTACCTAACAGCATCTCGACCAGATATAATGTTTGCAACATGTATGTGTGCTAGATATCAAGCTGCTCCAACTGATTTACATTATCAAGCTGTGAAACGAATCTTTCGTTATCTGAAGGGGACACCTGATTTAGGTCTCTGGTATCCAAGGGATACTGGATTCAATCTAACTGCATATTCAGATGCAGATCATGCAGGTTGTAAACTTGATCGCAAGAGCCCTTCCGGTACTTTACAATTTTTAGGAGATAAAATTGTGAGTTGGTCTTCCAAGAAACAGAATTGTGTCACTATCAACGGCTGAAGCAGAATATGTGGCTGCGGCTAGTTGTTTTGCTCAAGTTTTATGGATGAAGACACAACTAACTGATTATGGTCTGAAATATGATCATATTCCTATCTATTGTGATTCTCAGAGTGCCATTACCATTGCAGTCAACTCAGTAAACCACTCTCGCTCAAAGCATATTGATGTTAGATATCATTTTCTCAAAGATCATATTGAGAAAGGTGACATCGAGCTCTACTTTGTGGGTACTGACTTTCACTTGCAGATTTGTTCACAAAACCACTGGATGAAAAGAGGTTTAACTTTCTTATCTCCAAGCTAGGTATGTTAAATCTTAAACCTTAACTCTTTTGAAGGTATTCTTGACACATTCCAGAAAACCAAAATACAAAATTGCATATTTTCAAAAATAAACAAAAAGATTTTTATTTTCAGTGGCTTGCATATACTATGTATGTAACCCGTTCTTAAAAGATATATTTATTGGTAGAGTGTTTTTACATTCTAAGCTTTTGTTATTATACATATAAATTGATATAAGATAACATGGAATCGAACGCCTTTGTGTACTTCCAAGTGGTCTTATATGAGTATGTATGTGTAATAGCAATCAAATTTTTTCCTACGAATAATTTTTTTTTCAAACTTTCAATTGTTGATATGAGAAGCAAAGGATCGAACGCCTTTGTGTACTCCCTTGTTGTCTCATCTTGAACAATTGATTGGATTTTCATTTTGCTTAAACGTTTTAATTGCCTCCAACTTGTTGTTGTAAGATGCGAAGGATTGAACGCCTTTGTGTACTCCCTAGCTGTCTTACTATCAACATTGTTGTTGAAGCAAAACTTTATGTTTTTTCAAAATCTTGTTCACTTTAGACTCTCAAAGTTTTTTAAAAATATCACAACAAAGATTTTACTACTTTTGATCTCACAAAACCAATTTTTGCTCCACCTTTCTATGAAATTTTTGATCTATTCTTGCATAGATTAAGGAGGAGTTTGTGATTTCAACAACCTTCAAACCTTCAAATGTGTTTCAAATTTTTTTCATGCACACATTTGATGTTTTTCCAATGATTTTCAATCAAATGGAGTTCGGTGATTAGTTTGCAAATGAGTGATAAGTATTTCTCAAAATTTACTCCATGAATTTCATCATCGCCGATGAGTTCTAACCCCGGAGTATTCACTTCTTTCATTAGATAGTGAGGGTATTTTGAGTGATGTTGTTTTCGTGCAAATAGGATGGAGGGAGTAAAGTTGAAAAATGAGAGGGTAAGGTGATATGATGTGAGAAAGGGCTAAAAGAAACAAAAGCCCTCCCAAAATTCTCAAAAAGCCGGGTCAACACGTTCCTATCGGATTTCATTTGTTGATTTCTCGATATTGAAGAAGTCTTCATGGACCAGTGAAGCAATGCACATCTTTACCTAACCACTCAAGTGTTTCTTAACAAATACTTGTTTCATTTCTCACGGAGATTTTCACATTTCTATTGACTCTTCATTTGGAAGATGTTGATATTGAAAAAGGGCGACATTCTGCTCCAGTCCCCGACTTCATTTTGATCACGATGTGTCTAGAGCTATCTTGTTTGGTCATTAATTTGATCATCATTCATTTGTATTAGAACACATCGAGTCATATCTTTGTGATATAATTGCTTATCTTTGTGATATAGCCGGAACATTCGTAGTGATATCTCAATTGATATTCCACGATGATCGAATGGAAATCCTACCAATGCTAACATCTTTTCCAACGTTGAACGTAGGTCTCATAATTACATTTATGTGATTATTGAGTTAACAAGAAGTCTAAGTGACCTCGGTTTTCCCTAAAAAGTCTTTAAGGATAAAATTGTGGTTATCAAATGCTTCGGTAGTGTTAACCATGATTTCTATTCTTTGAAGCAATCTCGTGGTTGCAAAGCCGCAGACTGAACTATGTTAGAGAATTGTTTTGTGCATATCTCAATGATACATAGGAAATCCGAAAATGTTATACATTTCAATCGGTCATTTCATTAATCCTTTCGATTTTTGACATGCTAACGGATCATTCTTATCCGGTTTCATTTCTCATCACACAAACACAAAAAACACCAACACCATGATATAACGTTTGTACCAACAACTTCGATCTTACATTTTAGTCACCCCTAGGATTTCTTGGGTTGGGCTAATGGTTTGGGTTGATGTTTTGTTGGTTGCAGTTTCTTTATGATTTCTTTTGACATTTAATCAATCAAATGTGTACATAATGACATTGGTTCCCAGTGATGT
The DNA here is from genome assembly GCA_034093135.1 of Erigeron breviscapus. Lineage (NCBI taxonomy): Eukaryota > Viridiplantae > Streptophyta > Magnoliopsida > Asterales > Asteraceae > Erigeron > Erigeron breviscapus. Next base: position 108,649,012 of record CM067172.1, read on the forward strand.
CATTATGAGGAGGAGAAAATATTATGATTGATTCACTAATTGATAAGGAAACAAGGAGAAAAGTTTGTGTTTGGTTGTTTTAATTGGGTTTAGGCTTATCAAAGTTCTAGGCTTATCAAAGTTTGTGTATAGGGGGAGAAAATTATTCATGATGTGACAATAGTTTCAGATTTTCACTAGACTTTAGGTGATTGAAATTTTGATTTTAAAAAGGGGGAATCTGAATTGACGTCAAAGATAAGAATGAAACCGAAGATGAAAAGATTTTCACTCAAGATGCTTCAAAAGTTCAAAGATGCTCCAAAATGTTTATTATCATGGATTGAGGGGGAGCATGATTACTTCGTAAGAATTTCATCCAAACCTCATTCAATTGCTTACTCTCCAAAGTGTTCGAATTGATATGACAAAGATCAAAGCTTCAAAAAGGATCAGAGATTGGTTAGAAGATTCAAGTCAAAGAAGTAAAAGCTTTAACAGAGTCTTCATCAAACACATTTCATTCAAAGATCTTCAAGTCATACAACAACATTTTGTTCAAGAAACTCCAATGCATACATCAAGGGGGAGAGTTCATATTCATGAAACTTCATTCCAAGAAGATGAAATTCATTCAAGAATTAAAACTGAAGAATTGAAAAGTTGAATTTCACTCAAGAATCGAAGATTGAAACATTCGAAACCAAGATTCATACCTTCGCATTTCAAAAGACAACTCTGATTCATGATTCAACAATTCTCGAAGATTCAAGTCACACACATTTGTTCGACTTCATTATTCTCTTCATTCAAGACTCACACGCATTCATTATTTTCTGTTCTAAAAGAACATTGAGAATCCTCACATGATTTAACTTCAAGAAGTTCAAGACCAAGATCAAGACTGAATCAAGTTTTCCAAAGACAAAAGAGAAAGCTTTGAAGACTTGTTTCAACACCCAATTGTCTTCACCACCGGGCTCATCAAATTCATTCCTACAAGACAATATAACACGTACCTCATTACAATGTATCACTAAGGGGGAGAATGTTAGAAATCCAAAAATAGTGATAAATTGTAATCTAGATTAGAGGAATTTCTTGTTGTTAATTCATAGATAAATGATTACTAAGGTTGAGGGGCTAATTGTGACAATTAGCATAATTGTAGAATTAGACTATAAATAGCCCTCTCATACCTTAGAGATCATAACAACAATTACATAACAATTACACATAATCTTTATACCAGTGAATTCACACACAGTTACCTTTGATTCTCTCTCAAAACACACACAAACACCAAGAACACACACTATCCAAACCGCCATTGATGAATTGAATTCAGTGATAGAAATCGTGTTATAACAGTCATTTAGACAACTTATAATGTCTAACATTTGGGAGGCACGAAATAAAAGGAACAAACTTATCATTCTTCATCCTAGGCTCATCTCCCGCCTTCTTCAAATCCATAAGGTAATTCCAAAGGATATCAATTTGCAGTATTTGGGTCATACTCCTTATTCCATGAAACGGTTGTTGAAAGGGAATGAATGAGAGTTTCAGGATCATCCACAGTTCAAACTCCTTAAGGATTTGAAAACCAATGGTTATTTGATAGCTCCTAAGCAGGGGGTTACTCGGGAGGAGGCGATAGCACTGATGGAACCAAGGGGTGCTAATGAGAGAGGTGAGTCTAGTACAGCTAGAGAGGGTTTTGAAGGAAGGAGGGATGGCTTGTTAGGTGCTGGGATAGGAGGTACTGGGCCGAGTTTTGGTTTTGAGCGGCCTAGAGAGTATGATGAGTGGACATCCTATGAGAGGAGTATGTGGGATATGACTGCTAGCCAAGGTGTGCAGTGGAGGAGTTATGAGCTAGCTATGGCATATGCTCAGGAGCAGAATTTGAGGAGGCGGTTTGAGTATTCAGAGCGAGTCCGTCATCATCAGGACCACATTGCGGGACTTGACTATGTGGAGACTCCTCCTCCATATGATTACACGCAGCAGTATGTTCCTACATCCCACCCAGCTTATCCTCAGGGCCACGATTCTGAGTGGTTTCCCATACATTCTTGTGTCGGTCGAGTTGAGGATACCTCGGGTGCTCCACCAGCAGCTTCTGATCCATTTGAGGCCCAATCTCTATATGGGGCTTGATGGAGTCGATCTTTGGACCGCAAGGTCCACGACAGTGATTGGTACCTTCTATTTATTTTTCTGTTCTTCTTGTGTGACTATGTGATTCTATGTGTTTATTTTATGTTTTTGCATTTTTATTTTCGTAGTGAAATTTAATTTTCTTGTCAATTTTATTTATGTACTTAGTTTAGATGTTGATTTACTTTCTTGTAGTATGGAATTGACCCTTAGGGGCAAAATATTCGAGTTATATTGGCTATACATGTTTGTAAGACGAGATTTTCTTGTGATTGGATTTGTACATGTAAGTGGGGCTAGGTAGTGTAGGTTAGATTGCATGACATGGTTGACTTATGAGCATCTTGATAGAGTTGCTAGCAAGTAAAAACATAGAAATGTACAAATAAAGGTAATATACCAATTGTGAGTCCAATGCATGTATCACACTTTATATCCGTTATATCCTTCAATTTCATGAGAGAAAAGCCTCGTCAATGATTGTTTAGATTGTTAGCGTAGCTTGAATTCTCGTAATGATTATAGTGTGTGAACCATTATTGTACATTAGGTTAGAACTAGTGCACTTACCGTGTCGAGACCTCTAACCCGGATTATGTGCTTAAAATGATGAAAACAATCATACAATTCAATCCATATTCCACCTCACTTCACTATGAAATCTGTGTAGTCATTCAAAGTTGTGTTGTTTATGATGATGAATCGAAAGAAAGAACAAAGTCAAGTCAAAATTGCAATATCCGGTTGAAAAAGTCAAAGTATATGGTCATAAGTGAAAATCACTTCAATTATCCATGTAAATTGATCAAAAAGAACCAAAGTGAAATGTTCCAAAATCATTCTAGTAAATCACCCAAAAGAGAATCATTACCGTGTTTCATTCCATATTTCCACCAATCTTGTATGAATGCCGAAGTGATAATTGGTGTTATGAGGTCTTGGTTCGATTTGTGTACTAGCCTATGACTTTTAGTGTTGCAATAATGGGTTGAGAGCTTCATATATATATATATTAGCACATCTTTTGCTAATTCACTCAAAATATGAACCGAGGGGAGTGCAATTGTGAGAGTGTGATGCATGTATTGTGGCAAACTTGAGGTTTATTAGGTTTAATTGCACATTTATATATTTCTACTTGCTAGTCGTAAATCTTTTGATAGTTGTAAGTCTTATGAGTTGATTGTGTTATGTGATTTGGTTTGCATTATTTGTTTTCGCCCAAGTGTACTTTGAAGATTGCTTGAGAGTTGAGTTTTACAAGTATGTATAGTTGGTATAACTCTTATATGGTGTTTCTTTGGTGATAGGAAGTATTATGAGATTGTAAATTGACTTGTCACATGATGAATGCCTTTTTCGGGACGAAAAAGAATTAAGTTGGGGAATGTGATAAACGCCTAATTCGTATAACTTTAGGATATGAAAATGACATGTTTTGTGAAGGTTAATAGACGATTAGGGCGTTTTTATGTTTGTTTAAGTGTTTCAGGTCATTGGTGATAACTTGGAGTTAAATGGATCATAAACGAGTCAAGCAAAGTCGAGAATCAAGTCAAGAAGTAAAATCTGGAATTTTGAAGACTGAGGAAGCGTACCTTACGCCAGGCTTGGACGTAGGTTACGCTAGGCATAATCTGAAGGGGCGTAGGTTACGCCCAGATGGGTCGTACCTTACGCCTATTGCTGAACCAAAAATCCGAATTTCATGGTTTTAATTCAAGTTCAGTTTATATCACACCATGGACGACTTTTGGAAATAACCACTGATATTTTCACACCTCTGGAGAAAACCCTAACCTTTCCAAAGCCCCAAAATCATCATCAAATCACAAATTCATGGAGATGACAATCCAAATTGAAGATTCAATGATGAAGACTTTAGGCTAATTCCCTTTTGATCATTCTCATGTGAACAATTATGTAAGACAATTGTATTCAACATTTCTTATATTCAAGTTGGATTAGATGTTTAATTCTTGATTAGTGTTTTGCATCTAATGTTGTTTGGTTTGAATGAATGATTACTTGTTTATAACTTTGAATGAATTCCATCTATCTTTTGATTTCAATTTCTTGTTAATCATTAATTATTGGAAGAATCTATTATGACTTGTAATCTAGTTAATGAATAGATAATTTAGTTGTGTCAATTCCTCGGTTTTCATTATCGTGAATCATCACAACATAATCAATTAGTTCTTGACATTCATTCATTCCAAGCTTTATAACAAATCATGTCTATGTGATTTCCAACGAATATAAGTTAGGTTATACTTTTGAAAGCATAATTGGGATCATGAGAATGGTCTACCCTTTTTATTATTGAATTATTGTTAAGTTTACAATCATTTTTAGTTTTTAATCAAAACAATCAAACAATCAATTTTAAGTTTATGTCTAGTTTAATTAATCTTTTTAAGTTGTCTAACACTTTCCATTGATTCCATGTGGATACGATACTTGACTTACCCTTGCTAAATAGTGGTAATTAGTTTATATTTTTGATCGGTCCAACGACAACGATCAATTACTTGTGTGAGTTTTGGTATACTGCAAAATTAAGCAACGACAGTTCTTCAATCTCCTTCACACTCAAAAGTGGAACTATCGAGTGTACCTTAATTGCAGAGACGTTAAGGAATGCCCTTAACCTCAACTACTGGAGACAGGGAGAGTCTCTAGTTGTCATCTCTCCAAACGTCAACTTTAGACAAGTACTCCTTGAAATGGGACACAAGGAGTGTCTAGAGAATGGTGTCCTGAAAACAAAGGGACCCATGACGATGAAAGGCCTCACACCATCCTGGAGGTACTTTTTTATTCATCTTGTGGAGAGTATGGGTGGGAGTTCTGGTGGTTTGGACCAGATAAACTCCTCTCAAGCAGAAATGGCATACTGCTTGTGGAACGGATTGAGAGTAGACGTCGTTGATATCTGGTTCAGAAGTCTAGTTCAAAAACTGAAGGACACCAGGGGCTGCATTCCATTCTCCAGGTATCTCTCACTCTGTTTCAAACTGATCTTGGGCAGTGATGAATATAAAAATATAAACTCTTTATTCCATGTCCCAGATCTATTAAGGAATCTTGACTCTCTGGTATCTGAACCTGGAGAGGTTGAGATTCAACAAAGAATGATACTGGCATTCGCAAAAACCAATGCAACATTATCAGGTGGCTTGGAAAGACAACTGGGCGGACCTCAAAACAGTGAGGGACCCACCAGTTCGTCTACTGGCATTGAGACAGTTGTTGGGCCTGAACAACAGTCTATCCCCGCCAGTTCCAGTGTGTCAGTTCCAACAGTTGCAACTGGAGACCTCCAAATAGGTCTTCCAGTTTCCCAAACGGCTCCACGAACCAAACATCGTAGGCTTAGGTTAGTACAAGCCACTGATACTAGAAACCCAACCAACCCTTCAGTAACCTCCCAACAGGTTACTGAAGAAAGTCAAAGAGATTCACTGCAAGAAACCATTTCCACAACTGCTGTAGGAAGAAGTGGTGAAGACATAACTGGGTCCGCCCAATCCAGAGTAGAGTCAGAGTCAGCACAACTAAGTGTGCATGGCCAAACTTCCGACACTACTATTGCACGAACCGATGAAGTCGCTGGCCAGTCACAACTAGCGACTGAGGTTCCAATCTCTACGGCCGATGATATTATGATTAAGGATAAAGCAGTTATAATTAAGGCAACCCCAGTGACCTCTATTCCTGGCGATGATGTTACCACGACTGAGCCCACAAGTGATGTAACTATTCAAGAAACTGAAGAAGTTCATCAAAAGACTGAACAACTGGTTCATCCACCTGAGACATTCATGGATCTGGACATGGATGTTAATGAAGGTGAAATCCAAATAGAGTCTTCGGACTTTGAAGGAACTGCTTCAGATATTGAGATACTTGAGGCTTCTGTACAAGCTCAAGTCCCTTCATCTCATATCTCCCCTCTAGAAATTCCAATTTCAGTTTCACCATCTTTACATATATCAGATATGCCACCACCACCATCTCAAATACATTCACCATTGTCATCGCCGTTGAACATACCTGAGCTTCCTCAGCATGTTCAACACATTGATCTCACTCGTCGTCCTTCTTCTTTCCCAACATCTGTTTCTCTTCCTTTTGCCGCTAGCCAGTCAACTGTTGAGGTTTCTTTACATATGCCTTCACCAGTTGCTCCAGTGGCACTGGAAGCTCAAGTGGTCTCTTCTAAGGCCGATATCCAAAACCTTCTTAAAAGGGTAGAGGATATTCAAAAGACCCTTGAGAAGAATGCCAAATCTATCTCCAAGTACGTCAAGCACAGTGAAACAAATCAAAAGATGGTTAACTTGGGGATAAACAAATATGCTGCTAATGAAGATTTGGTATTCAACAAGCTAAATGAGTTGGTCAATAGCTGCAACACCATGGTTCAAACACTTAAAGAAGCTTTTGACCTAACTCAATCCAAGGTCCACTCCTCCATCTCCAGTCTTCTCAATAACATTGTCAAACCTTCATCTGAAGACATCAAAGAACTGGAAAGGAAGGTTGAACAGTTAGTACAGAAACCTGGAGTGGACACTACACAGCTTGGGCAACAGTTTGCTGTTTCAGTTGGCCAGCAGATCCAAGATGCTTTGGCTGTCAGAGAAGAAAGTTTTCTCCAAAGGGTGATGTCTGAGATCACCAAGATTACACCTCCACAAGTTGACCTGACCCCACTTACTTCTCAGGTTGATTTGTTGAAGGGCAGTCTAGATAATCTGGCTGTCAAAGTTAATGAACACTCTATTGCAATTAACAAGCTGGCAACTGAAGTTAGCAAAGAAAAAGAGAAAGTGGTTGTGAAGGAAAAGGAATTCGTGACTACTGGTCTCTCCCAAGATGATGCCAAAATTTTACAAGAACTAAAGACTGACCAGGAACAAGTAACTGCCAATGTTCTGGCCCAATCAAGAGAAACAAATCATCTTTGGAGGACCATTCAAATGCTCTGCACAATCTTTATAAAGTGCAAGAACATGCATTCATGGCAGAGTCTAGATCACTTGCCAAGTAGCACAGCAGACTGGGAAGCAGTTAGGCAAGGTCTAGACGCTGCCAAGGGGGAAAGGAGTGCAGTTCTTGCCTCCAGATCAACTGAAAGGGTGATAGTTGTAGCCGCCAGTACTGATGCTGGTGAAAGGGGGAATATGACTACAACTGGTGACATACAAGCTGAAGCAACTGCTACTGAAGGCAGTGTGCTTGAAATTGGCAACAAGGACATGCTTCCTCCAGTTAGTGAACAGGATCATCAAAGACTTGCTACAACTGGCCACAATATAACTGATAGCAGAAGAGTTAGAAAAGAAATGCAAAGAGTGGCCAGATTACGCATGACTGATCTTAATGTCCTGGACACAAATGATGCTGAACTGTTGGGGTTATCTTTGGAACAATATAGAAAAATTAAAAGTCATCCAAAGATAGCTCAAGCAGTAAATGAAATGCTGGAGATTGATCTGGATAAATGGTATCCAAAAGAAGAAGCTGAAATTGATGCCAAAAACACTAATGTCTCAATTGAAAGAGTCATTGAAATAAGAGGAGAGGGCATCAAGGCAAGAATTACCAAGGTGCACCAGATGGTAAAGGATACCATAAATCAAACCAAGTCCAGAGGTCAACCAAAAAGAAAACCCTTGCCAAGGGATGCAGACCTAAGGACAATCGTTGAACCTACTGGAGAGGTGTCAAATGATGATGTAAAGGCTGCTGTACAATCTGCCTTATCTGGATCTGTCAAGATAGCAAATGAATCTGAAGCCGGAGCCTATTACTCATCAATCGTGGCAAAAAGAAAGCACAATGGCCCTGTCAATGGTGTTACTGTTACTATCAAGCCAGGCACCAAGATTTTCAAAGTACAAGTCAGTTACACTAGAGGGCCACTAGTGACAGCTGATGATCCTTCAGTCTTACATTATGGGTTCAGCGAATGGGTTGAAATGGTAAACTTTTTGGAAGCAAAGGAAGTGAAAAATTGGTTTGAGAAGGCTTGGATAAACTTGTTAAGGGGAAAGATTCAACATAAAGAAAATCTGGAAAACAAGTTGAATATTGACCCACAAGATTCTCAGCCTATTGGTTCACATCACAAAAGAAGAAGAACTGGTGAAGAACCATCAGCTTAAGTTCTACTTCTTAGTTATCTACTTGTAATTTTATTTGCTTTCTTGTAACTTGATGTAAATTTCAACTTCTTGTATATATACAAGTTACCAGTTTGTAACCAACAAGATAGATAACAGATTAAATTTGACAATCATAAAAGAAAAACCCAAGGCATTTAATGATCCATAAAAATGCCTTGGAAAATTAAATAGATTTAGTCAAAACAAGTTTTTCAAGTTTACACTTGTATAGCTAGACAACTTGAAAAGACTTGGCATTATTTCAGGACAATAGAGGGAATTTGTTAGGTCCAGTTTTACTGATAAACATGGAGTGTCTCCAGTTGCGTCTGGTGCATCTGGAGACCAGAAGATTTGTCCAAAAATAATAGAAGTCCATTGGCCAGTGTACTGTCACACCCACAAAATATTTTATTTTGCGAAAATGGAAGGTGTGAACAATTAGATGAATCACAATCACACATTATAACAAACGACCTCTAAATGAGACGTTATTGAATTTTATTTATAAACGAAGCATTTCTTTACAAGGAAAGTAGATACGTTCATAGAACTTGAACAACTACTTCTAATACAAAGGAAATTAACTAATCAAAATGCTCTGTTTCTCTAGTGTATGCATATGAGACTCCAAACCAAGCCTGCTCCGATACTGCCTTAATTTCCTGAGAATACGGTTTAAAAGACGTCAACATAAAGTTGGTGAGGTCATAGGTTTTACAACAATATAGTGTGGTGGATAATAAGCTTTTAGTGATACCCTCACCAGTATAATCCCGATGATATCCTTGATCGTAAATCCGAATACTTTTAGAAATACATTTCCATAATAGATAGTCATAATGTAAAGATAGATAGGTATTCTATCGTAATGAAAACTTAATTGGTATTCATACCATGAATATCCATAGGTAAACTGTTAATACAGAAACTTAACAGATAATTCACCCAATAACAATATATAGGTTTTTACTGCCATCACAGAACCTTAATATATATTTCACATCTTAACAATATATAGGTTTTTACTGCCATCACAGAACCTTAATATATATTTCACATCTTAACAATATAAAGGGTTTAACTGTCATCACAGAACCTTAATATATATTTCACATCTTAACAATATATAGGTTTTCACTGCCATCACAGAACCTTAATATATATTTCACATCTTAACAATATATAGGTTTTTACTGCCATCACAGAACCTTAATATATATTTCACATCTTAACAATATATAGGTTTTCACTGCCATCACAGAACCTTAATATATATTTCACATCTTAACAATATAAAGGGTTTAACTGTCATCACAAAACCTTAATATATATTTCACATCTTAACAATATATAGGTTTTCACTGCCATCACAGAACCTTAATATATATTTCACATCTTAACAATATAAAGGGTTTAACTGTCATCACAGAACCTTAATATATATAATTCACATCATATAATATTTTCTCGAATCTGAGCATATTAAATCATAATAGAACATACCATGTCTTCGAATCCGAGATAGAAGTTTAACATATTTATTCTTCAGATTTAAACCCGTGTGTTCATATAGAAATTTGTTTCACGAAATATTCCCAGAGTGTATGAATAACAATGATATCCAATTTGTATATAACGCTTTCTCAAAATAAGTGCATCTTAGTATAAAACAATTTAGACAATGTATTCTCAGCCCAAAACGTAAAACAGTTTATAAGGGGCTATGAGTCTCACCTTAGCAGCAATAAAATGAGGTGATGAAAATGTAATGAGATGATGAACAAGTCAATTAGCCAAATCGGGAGATCCTAAACACAACATGATTGATTTACCTTCTTGGTTCAAACCTAAATTTGTATAAGGTTATTTATTAATACGCTTGTCAACGTAACTGGTTTCGGGTTCTTTCAATAACCTTTGTAATTTATTTTGAAATATTTATAATTGATACATGAGTTATATATTGGAGATTTCTTTATAAATCATTTTCGAAATGCCATAAATAAGCTAAGTAGTTAGCTTAATATGTAAATGTGTTTATCTTCCAAAAATGGAGATATACTTAATAGTATTGTTTAAAAATCAATACGAGATCCATAATGAATGTATTCAAGGATGAATATGAGCAGTTTATCTATCTATATATATAAATGTATATATAGAATGTTTATTTTAAATAGTAGGATTAATACAAAAGAATTGTATTAATCATGTATCGAAGAGATATTTTGAATAGTATATTTAATACAAAGAATGTATTAATTTTTGTAACGAAGAGAGATGCTGTGAGTCCCTTAAATTTACTCGAGATGGTTAAACCCAAAGTGTATAAAATACAACAAGTATAAACTAGAAAGGACTAGTATTACTTCAATGAAAATGAAAGTATATAAAGTAAAGTAATACAAGACTTAAAGCAATAAATAATATAAAGGTGGAACACAATGTAATTTTCAAGTGTATTTTATTTATGATGTAAAATAAAATACAAGGTTGATACGGAACAAAGATATTACAAAAGTAAATATCTTAACAACCTATGAATTACAAGTGATCTATATTTGTCAAATATTCTCCTTAGATCAAAATACTTAAAGGTGTGAAGTATTCCAGTTATGATCGAGAGTATTTAGACAAATTCACCAAATTGCTAAAAAGTAATTTTAACAAAGGAAATGACTTTGTATTTATAGGCAAATAAATTCACCAGTGAATTTATTGTGCCATACAAATGATTACATGCATTTAAGGAAACAAGACTTTTATTCCTTAAATGCATTGGTTAGTAAAGGATAAAGTCAAGTGATGTGACTTTGTCATCCTTTAAAACCAATCAGCTTTACACATGTGTTGTACAATTATCAAGTGGACAAGTGGGTTGTCCAGATAAAAGTGTGTAAGGCTTAAAGTTCTAGAAAACTGATAAAGCTCCAGTCGTAGATCTGGTAAGACTTCCAGTAGGCTCCGCCATATTGTCAGTCTTCATTCTTCAGACTTCAGTGAGAATGTCTTCAGTGGAATGATCTGGACTAGAGTGAAGTCCAGTGAGCTGAAATCTGGTGACTTCCAGATTTCCTATACAAGTAAGTCACTCACTGCTCTTCAGTTTATTTCTGGACAAATCTTCAGTGAGGCTCCAGTCTTCAAGTCTGGAGTGGTCCAGTAAATCTGGACCTAACAAATTCCCCCTATTTGTTCAGAAATAATGCAAGGTTTTTCAAGCTTCTATCTATACAAAGTGTATGCCTGAAAAACACTTAGTTTTGACTTAGTCTAAAAATTATAAGTTACTGGAGAACACTTTATAGATCATCAGTGTTCCAGTTTCATCTTTTAGTTCTAACTTAGACTAAATCTGATCACGTACTTGTGAATCAAAATATGCAACTTTATTTAAAGACATCAACTGATAAGAAAGTTTACATTATTTGATTGAAAATTACAATACAAGTAAATGAAAATTGAGTCAGGCTTGTTTCTTTTGGATGTGCCTAGATGCACTTTCTGTAGCCTTTCTCTTGGGTGATGGAGTAGAACTTGCTGATCGAATACCAAGAAAAAAAAAAAAAAAAAAAAAAAAAAAAAAAAAAAAAAAAAAAAAAAAAAAAAAAAAAAAACAAACCAACTGGAGTAGAACTTGCTGATCGAATACCAAGAGCAATCTCCATGTTTTCCTTTTTAGACCAGACCCACTGAATTCTTCTCAGGAAGGCCTTAACGTCTGGATTTACATCTTGTTGTCCTTTAAATACCAGTCCAATTTCTTTCAGTTCAGACAACCCAAATTCCTGAACTGAAGTGGAATTCTTTTCCTCAACAAATCCTCCTTCTCTGGTAAGCTTCACTTCAAACTTGGTATATTTTTCATGGTCTTGTGCAAGTTTGATTTCAGCACGAGTGATCCTTCTGACATCTGCCCTGAACCTCATCAGTTCATTATATTTTTCTCTGGTTCTGGCAACTTGGATCAACTCTTCAGTTTCCTTGAACACTTTTAAACTCTCCAAAGCTTTTTGAGCTTGGACTTGATCAATTTTTCTGGTAGTGTCCAGTGGAATGAAGGTACTTAGATCTGCATCTCTGGCAACCTTTGCATGTCTGGATGGAAGCTTGGGTCCAAAGGAACAAGGGGGCGGGCGTGTCTAGGGAACAAGTGGTTATGCCGAGAGATGGTAGTAGGAAGCAAGGGGAAGGGCAGAATGAGAAAAGGAAAAAAGAGAGGGCGAGGGCACGAGGAGAGTCAGACTGGTGGGGGAAGGCGAGAAAAAGAAGACAGGGTTTAAGTGGGAGGGGAAGTGGCGAGGTATTTGGATGAGTACGTGCGTAGGTGAGGGAGATCTATGGAAGGGGCTGGTGGGGGTGGGCAGGAGGGCGAAATAGGAGAACGCGAGGGTGGGAAGAGGAAGGGGAGCACAGTGGAGGAATAAAGAAATAAGGATGGGGGGGCAGGGGAGCGATCATTGAAGCGAAAAAGAGATCAAGATCTGGAAGTGGTCCAGTGGAATGAAGGTACTTAGATCTGCATCTCTGGCAACCTTTGTTTGTCTGGCTGGGAGTTTAGATTTATCTTTAATTCTTTTTCTGTACTCGTTCTCCAGAGCTGCAGCATTCTGTCTAACCTTCTTTTGTATGTTCACCAACTCTACCTTTCTCAGTTCTATCAGTTCTGGAATAGAACGACCAAAGGTTTCAGAGTCAAATACCTGCTCGTCTTCAGAGTATCTGGACCGAATGTATACATCGTCCATAGCATCAAGACACTTGTGAACTCTGGGATCTTCTCTCATCAGTTTGTAGACATCTATATGAATGCCCAATCTGCCAGCATTATATGAGTCCAGAGTCCCCATGTTTGTCATCTCCCTTTTATGGGCCAGCAAATCTTCTCTTTGAGATTTCTTGAAAATGTCAATCAAGATACTTTGTTGTTCCAGTCTCTTTGATGTATCAGTATCCACAGACATCTTTTCAAAAGAACCTTCAGTGGTTTCCTCAACAGTTTCTATTTCTCCTCCAGATACCACGTGTTTCTTTCTTTTCAAGCTTTTCAGTGTTGTTGTGATATCTGGGAAATTTTTGAACTGGGGCTCACTGACTTCAGTACCAGCAGCCTCTTCTTCTTGTACAATGGCTTCAGTGCCAAGTTCTTGCTATGCACTGGCATCAGTACCAGTCACTTCAGTTACTTTCTCAACAATTTCCTTTTCTTTTTCTAACAATTTCTCAGCAGTAGCAGTCTTTTCCCCCTTGGATTGATCGTCAGTCCTGGACTTGAGATCAGTCCACAACTGTTCTAGCATATGTCGGTCCGCAGACCCAAACTGGCGACCAGCTACTGGAGAAATGGTGTTAACTATTTTTCTGAGCGCTACTACTTCCTTTTTAATAACATCAATTTCATTTGGCAATTGTTTCGGCAGCTCATTCTCGATCATCTTTACAACCTGAGGCAATAACCCGTCTTGTAGATTTCTCAATACACTTCCAGTGACCTCTTCAGTAAGTTCTTTCAACATGATATTCTTGAACTTCCTGGCACATTCATCACTGATGGTGCTGACAACTGTGCTCTGGTCAAAGGTTGGCCTTTTCTCCAGATCTATCACTAATCTGGTCAACTTCTGGATTTCTTCCTTCAGATTTGCAATGGGTTGTACAGTTTCAGCTTTAACTGTAGTCTGAATAGAAGTGACAAGCTTTTCCTCTAATCCCTGGACTGCCACTTTGATTGTTTCGGTGTTTCTGTTTGTGGCCAATGCCAGTTCATCCAGCTTCTCAAAGACAATCTTCTCATTTCCTGCAAATATATTCATCTCTGACTGGAGATTGTTAGTCAGTAGAGATTTGAAGTCAGAGATGACTTGAGAAGATGACAGTAGTGATCTCTCCAGGTCCGCCACCTTACTTAAAAGGCCTTGGACCTCGGTTGAAGAAGAAGTGGAGAGACCAACTGGAGGAGGACCAGCAACATTTCTAGTCACTTGAGACACTTGTGCTTCGACTCTTTCAGATGTAACAATGGTAGAGTCAAGAGCACTGGAGACTGGAATATTTTCAATGTGAAACCTTGTCTTAATTTGTGTTTCTGGTGGTGGTTGAAAGTATGAAACATTTGAAGGAATTGATGAGGGTGGTGGTGGTGGTGTATGAGTTGTTTCTGGTGGTGGTGTGTTTGTTGTATCTGGTGGTGGTGGTGGTGGTAAATCTGAAGAAGGTTGAGGAACTGAAGACTGTTCCTCTTCCATAGTTAAGTCATCACCAAAGAAATTCATATCAGTGTCAAAATTGACATCTGACATTGGTGATTCAGCTTCGTCCCAAACTGGAGGTAAACCCCCAGCTTGATCAGCTACAGTCTGGTTCAGATCTAGCTGACCAGATGCTTTTTCAACCGCAGTAGTGTTGCCAGTTTCACTCTCGGTCACAACCTCCTGTCTGGTCGTATTCACTGGGAATGCATCAGTAATGACTGTACCATCTGCAACCATTACATCACCTGCAGAAGAGCTTTGAACATTTATTACCAGTGGAGAAGCACCAGTAACATCTTCTGTTTCAGTTCTTACTGGAGCAACCAATTCTCCAGCTCTTCTTAGACGCCTAGATTGATTTCTTGGCCGTCTGGTGGGTTCAATAGGTAACACATCTTCTATCTGCTGTGGGTTTTGATCTACCTCTGTTTCTGGTGACCCAACTTCAGCAGTGAGAACTCCAGAGGGTCCTACTTAAGCATCTGAAGGTTCTACTGACTCATCTTGTGATGATGCGTCAGTTACCTCTCATACAAAAATCTAAAGCATATTCTGAGGGATATCCACCAAACCAGGCTTGGATGTTAAATTGTTCAGGTCCCTCAGATACTCAGGTGCAGTAAAGTACGATGAGCGATAATCATACTGATTTCCCAGTAAGTGTTTAAAAGTAAGAGAAAGAAAACGAATGAAGGGAATATGTGGTTTTCTGTGTTTACCCTTCAGACGCTCTGCCAGATCATCGAAGAAGATCTGAGCAAAATCGACTCTGTACCCAAACCAAAGACAGTAAGCAATCTGGAGCTGTGTCTGATTTATCTGGTCTAGGCCTCCAGAACTGCTACCCAAACACTCAACCAGATGAGTGAAGAAGTATCTCCATGAGTCTGACAACTTGCTCATGTAGATTGTGCCTTTTCTTTTCAATACACCATGCTCATCAAGAATATCAGTGCGTCCCATCAGTCTGCACACTTTCCTAAAATTTAGGCCTGAGGGAAGTTCAATGGGTATTTCATTCACTACAAAATAGTTCAACTGGAGGGCATTACGAATGGTATCTACCGTCATTCTAAGAGGTCTGGTGCCTCTTTTGAGAGAAAAGTGGATGGTATCAGTATTACCTTCCTTAAAATGGGCTGTGTACCAGAATTCACAAAGATATTCGTGGTACATATTTCCTGGGTTTAAAGTCAGTGCCCCATACAAATGCTTGTAATCGCCCAATAATTGATTGGGGATCATGGGTACCAGAAAGTTTGGCCATCCAATTGTTCATATTGATACGAATGGATCTAGCCTCAAGATTGATATTTGGTGCCCTTATAACAGCAGTAGCAGGAGTATAAGAAGCTGTGAGAAGATTTTTCTCAGAAGATGATTGTCTAGGAGCCATCGGAAGAAAGAATGAATGGTGATTTAGGGTTTATAAGAGATTAAATGATGAAAGAGATTGATGATTGGAATTGAATGTAGAAGAAAGTTAATGAAAGAATTTTTGGGAGTAAATGTTTTTCGAGATTAAAGTGAAAGTGAAATCAATATAGGTATTTATAGAGGTGAGAGAAAATAAGAATTTCAAACGATTGGTTTGAATTTATCCAATGTAACTTTTGATCGGGTTTGAAATCCGCATTTAATTCATCACATCACACATTAATGTGTGACGGTTTGACAGCCCACAAAACTACCCAATTGCACTTTTTGTCTTCCCAAGGTAACTAACCATCATTAGGGTTGAAAAAGTCATGCCACGTAGGATAAACTAGATATTTTCAATTCAAAAAGTTTGCTTACGTGGCACGTACAAAGACCAGGTATTTAAAATATTATGACTGAACTCATGACTCATTTCAATGCATCTGGAGGTTTTATAACACTCCAGTGTCACTGGTGGATTAGTCCAGTGAAGGTATGCACTGATGGTACACTGGAGGACTTCCAGTAAAGTACCAGTAATATTTTCCAGAAAATTCTTCCAGTGGAAAAATAAATTCCCCCTGAAATTAAAATCTTTTAAGGACAAAAATATTATGGACTTAGAAATTTATAAAAGCAAAGATAGTACACAAAGGCGTTCGATACCTAAGATGTCATAAATTTTTAAGTATTTTAAATCAAAGATCCCTGATAGTACACAAAGGCGTTCAATACCAAGGTTCCAGATTTAAGTAGTCATCAGATTAACATTTTGGCTTTCCCCTGGAATGTTGATTCATAAATTTATAAAAGCAGAGATAGTACACAAAGGCGTTCAATATCTAAGCTGTCATAAATCTATAAATCTTTAAATCAAGGATCCTTGATAGTACACAAAGGCGTTCAATACCAAGGTTCCAGATTTAAGGGTTTAACATTCCCAACTCACCAACAAGATATTCAAATGTTTTTATATCCAGTGGTTTAGGTAAAAATGTCAGCGAGTTGTTTGTCAGTGGGGATAAAATGAAGTTAAATGTTATTTTTCATAATATGATCACGAATAAAATGATACCTAAGATCAATGTGTTTTGTCTTTGAGTGCATGACCGAATTGTTTGAGATAGCAATGGCACTGGTATTATCACAAAAGATGGGAGTATTTGAATACTTAATACCATACTCAAGCAACTGGTTCTTCATCCAGAGTATCTGAGCACAACAACTGGCTGCAGACACGTATTCAGCTTCAGCAGTGATAATGAAACTGAAGTTTGCTTCTTACTGGTCCAACTGACCAGTTTGCCACCAAGGAAATGACATCCACCAGTAGTGGATTTCCTGTCTATCTTACAACCTGCATGATCTGAATCTGATAACCCATTAGATCCATGCCTGAGCCTTTGGGATACCAAAGGCCCAAACTGGGGACACCCTTAAGGTATTTCAGTATGTGCTTTACAGCAAGCATATGAGATTCTTTTGGATTAGACTGATATCTGGCACATAAACATGTTGAAAACATAATATCTGGTCTATTGGCAGTTAAATACATCAGTGAACCTACCATGCCTCTGTAGACAGTGGTGTTCACTGGTTTTCCATCTGGATCAGAGTCCAGAGTGAGTGGTGCAGAAATTGGAGTGGGTTTAGATGGTGAAGAATTCATATCAAATCTTTAAAAGATCTCTAACATATTTCTCTTGATTAATAAAAATACCATCTCTGGTTTGTTTAATCTGGAGTCCTAGAAAGTATGTTAATTCACCCATTAAACTCATTTCATATTCAGATGCCATTATTTTTGAAAATTTCTTGCACATGTTTTCATCAGTAGAGCCAAAAATAATATCATCAACATAAATTTGTACCAGCAGAACATTACCTTTTTCATGAAGAATAAATAAGGTATTGTCAATTGCACCTCTTTTAAAACTATTTTTCAACAAGTGTTTAGTCAGAGTATCATACCAGGCTCGTGGTGCTTGTCTGAGACCATAAAGTGCCTTGTCCAGACGATATACCCAGTGGGGATGTTTTTCATCAACGAATCCTGGTGGTTGCTTGACATAAACTTCTTCTTCCAATTTTCCATTTAAAAATGCACTCTTTACATCCATCTGGTAGACCTTGAACTGATGATGAGCAGCAAATGCTAAGAATATTCTGATCGCTTCAAGTCTAGCCACTGGAGCAAATGATTCATCAAAATCAACATCTGATTGACAATATCCCTGTGCAACCAATCTGGCCTTGTTTCTGATGACATGGCCATCTTCATGTATCTTATTCCTGAAGACCCATCTTGTTCCAATTGGTTCTTTCTTACCAACTGGGAAAGGAACCAGATTCCAAACCTTGTTCCTTTCAAACTGGTGAAGCTCTTCTTGCATAGCTATCACCCAGCTTGGATCTTCCATAGCCTCGTCAATCTTCTTTGGTTCTATCATTGATAGAAAACTGACGTACAAACCTTGTTCACTAGAGGCTCTTCTGGTCAGAACACCTCTACTGGAGTCACCTATGATTTGATCGATAGGATGAGCTTTAGTCCACCTAGAGTATTGACCAGGATTGTTACTGACAACAATATCAGTGCAAGAGTTCAGTTGAGTTTACTCTGGAGGAGGATCTTCCCAGACTAATTCAGCATCTTCATCTGAATCATTTAAATCACGATTTGCATTATGAATTTCATCATTTGAAGATATTTCTTGAATTACTGGTTCATCTTCAACTGGGACTGATACTGGGGGAATAGTACGAACATCTGATCCAATGTAACAACCGTCTTAGAAATGTTCTAAATAAGTTCTTTAGAAAGTACTTTCGCCATTTGAACGGCTAGACAGTTCAATTTATTTAAGTTCTTGACGTACTTTAGACCTAAATTATGTGCTTATATGAAGGTCGATTTGATCTTAATTCATGATTTATATGACAAATTTATGATTAAATACGTTGGAATATTAAAGTTCGGTTCATAAACGTTCGTGCTCATAAAAGTTCTAGTTCAAAAAGTTCGCAAATAGTCCTTGCACTTAATGAGTTCATTTAATATGGGAAGGGTATAAATAGGAAGGTTGGAAAACCCTAGTGAGAGAAACAACCACTGTTCATCTTCTTCCTTTTTCACTTCTCTCACTAAAGACACTCTGGCAGCCATAAAACACACAAAAATTCATCTTTTGATTTTGGATTGTTAAATCAAAATCGTTTGTACTTTTAGCATCCTTGTGATAATCAAAACATATTTCTGGAATCAAATCTCAGGTAACAACAACGAATTATGAGTTTTTGACCAAATTAAAAGTGTACTTTTTCAAGTTTATGTTCTTGATGATTTGGTCCAATTCTTGAATGAAAATCGTGTTAAAAGTTAATGGGTTTGTGTCTAAATGTGTTTAACAACATTTGTATGAACAAATTTGGGTCATAACGTGCTTTAATTTACAAACCCGTTTTTGAAAATGAAGGTACAACTTGTTCTTGAAGTCACAACTTGTTCATGTGATATTTGATCTTGAAAATCAGTAAAAGCGTGGTGAAATAATGTTATTGTGTATATATGTACTAGTGCTATGTCCAAACAAGTCCTAAAATCGATCTAGACCTTATTGTTGAACTCGTACCTGTTCTGGGCCTTAAAACGATTCTGCTAGGACGATCTTGATGCCTAGATCGTCCTAGGTCAGCCTTTTTGTACCATGATGTGCTTGCTCGTTTGATCTTGTGTTGTTGTTCAGTTGTTATGGTTGGGAACCATGCACCCCGTGGGTAGCTAATCTTCTAGATTGGCTTTGCTCAAACAATCGTTCATGAACTAGAAATGACCACGCACCCTTGTTCATGTTCTTACCCTTAAGACGATCGTGAACCAAGTACATGAAACGATCCTGCTGCTGAAAGAACCTAAGACGATCTTGAATTTGGTCTTGTGAAACGACCTTGTACTTGAAACATCCAAGACGATCCTGAGCTGGTGGCTAGGACGATCTTGAAGCTAGAACCGTGAAACGATCTTGTTCTGATGCAGTCCAGGACGATCTTGGCTAAACAACCTAGGACGACCTTGGTCCATCTAGGACGATCTTGACCATATGAATCCTAAAACGATCCTGTCTTCATTACACCATGGGACGACCCTGTTCCCTTATACCTTAAAACGATCCTGAACTTAAAACGATCTTGTACCTTGTCTTCTAAGACGATCTTGTGCTTTGAACTCTAAAACGGTCTTGGCTTATGACTTAAAACGATCTTGATCACCAAACCAATTTATAACATCATTATCACCCGATCAATCACGCTAAAGGCTACTTATTAACACCAAAACTAGTTCATGAATCGATCTAAAACAGCGTACATTGTGCAAACCCTAATTGAGTACATTAAGGACATGATCTATCTTAATTATTAAAGTACAAGTTCCATGAACAACTAAATCGAGTTCTAAAGGCTAAAGTTCATTATTAAAGACACGTTCAACTCATTAACACGATAAGTACTTATGTGTGAGTTCTAAGACGTTCAGTTCGAGTCTAGTTCATGTACTTAAAGTTCATTTAAACTCTTTTGAGTCAAAACGTTCAAAGAGCTTCAAAGGGACCAAATCATCAGTTCATCAAGGACATTTCAGTAATTAATTAGTCATTTGAACTAATATGTGTGCATATCTATGAACAATAACTTGTACTTAGGCATCCATCAAGACGTACTGGATTTCGATAGATATAACTTATCTATCTCGGTGCTTGTTCTCTGTGCTATAAATTGTGCTTGTACCAGATCACAGTGAGTTCACTAATCCCCCTTTCGTACATTTTGTTCAAGTTCTTTTATCGGGGACTGAAAAGCATGAAAACTACTTTGTACTTATATATGTTCTTGAACTACTTTACGTACTATTTATGATCTTACGAGGTACTTATGACATGATTCCTAATTATTTGAAAGAGTATTTAAGTCTTGAATGGGCAGGATCTTAAATACCTCCATACTACTATATTGATCTGTAACATGTTCTAGTTCGTACTTGTACTTGTTCAGTTCTTATTCACTGCGATCAATTCATATCCCACAGTTCAGGGATTGAACCGTAGATAATTATGGACAGCGCTGTTTAGGGTAGGCCCACCTCATTCTCCGCAGTTCTGGAGGATGCATATTATCTGTTCTTGTTCTAATTTAGATCTCCGTGAAGTACTTGATTATTATGTACTTAAGTTCATTACAGTTCAGTTCTGGCCAATCGGGTTAGCAGTGACAACTCATTTAAAGTTCATTATATGTTCTAGTACTATTCTTACGATCATCAAGCACTTTCGTTAAACGTACAGATCTTATGACTTGTTCCTACTCTACATATTATTATATGTATACGTACTAGTACTTTATGTGAATCTCACCAACTACTTTTGTAGTTGACCTTTGAACTTGCATGCTTTTCAGGATAGGGTAAGTAGATCATGTTAGCATAGGAATCTTCCTCTCTAAGCTCATCCTTTTTGGCGATTGTCCGAGCGTTCAAGATCAAGAGCCGTGAAGACTCTCCTTGCTATTTCAAGTTCAAGACCTGTTCCCAAAAGACAATTGTTCTGTCTTAAGAATATTGATTATTCTGAGTTCATTTATGTTCTGTAATAACTATCGTACTTCTGTCCTTTATTAATGTTATTGGCTGTGTTGGAACTTGTACTATGTGCTTTTGTGCTTGTCTGTGCATCCCGCATATTCCGCTTTAGCGGGGTGTTACAGTTGGTATAACAAGTTCAGTGGGTAGTTTGAAACTCATTGAAGGATAGAATGGAGTACTACTGGGAGATTTTACAATCTAAACAGGTTCCAGATCAGGATGACTGGAAACTGTATCTTCTGAATCTTTATTGTAGTTGATAAGATCAGATTCACAGAAGACAATTGGAGTTACTTGGGGTGAATCAAGGATTGGCTTTTTATTGATTGCATTGTTTGATTCATCAAATGTAACATGAACTGACTCATGGACCTTCTCCAGTCTCTTGTTATAGACTCTGAAGGCCTTGCGAATGGCTGAATAACCTAAGAAATATCCTTCATCAGCTTTGGCATCAAATTTTCCTAACTGACTGGAGTCGTTCAGGATGTAAACTGGACATCTAAAAACGTGAAAATAACCAATATTAGGTTTTCTATTTCTTAATACTTCATAGGTTGTCTTATTGTGTCTTTTTATGTACACAGAACGATTCTGGGTGTGGCAAGCAGTAGCAATTGCTTCAACCCAGAAACTGGTGGAAAGACCAGATTCAACACGCACACCCCCAAAATATTTTATTTTGCGGAAACGGAAGGTGTGAACAATTAGATGAATCACAATCACACATTATAACAAACGACCTATAAATGAGACGTTATTGAATTTTATTTATAAACGAAGCATTTCTTTACAAGGAAAGTAGATACGTTCATAGAACTTGAACAACTACTTCTAATACAAAGGAAATTAACTAATCAAAATGCTCCGTTTCTCTAGTGTATGCATATGAGACTCCAAACCAAGCCTGCTCCGATACTGCCTTAATTTCCTAAGAATACGGTTTAAAAGACGTCAACATAAAGTTGGTGAGGTCATAGGTTTTACAACAATATAGTGTGGTGGATAATAAGCTTTTAGTGATACCCTCACCAGTATAATCCCAATGATATCCTTGATCGTTAATCCGAATACTTTTGGAAATACATTTCCATAATAGATAGTCATAATGTAAAGATAGATAGGTATTCTATCGTAATGAAAACTTAATTGGTATTCATACCATGAATATCCATAGGTAAACTGTTAATACAGAAACTTAACAGATAATTCACAAAATAACAATATATAGGTTGTTACTGCAACCACGGAACTTTCTCAGATAATTCATATCATAACAATATACAGGTCTTTGTTGGAATCCAGAACCTTGTATTTCACATAAGACGATATATATATATATAGGTCTTTACTGCCATCACAGAACCTTAATATATATTTCACATCTTAACAATATATAGGTTTTCACTGCCATCACAGAACCTTAATATATATTTCACATCTTAACAATATAAAGGGTTTAACTGTCATCACAGAACCTTAATATATATTTCACATCTTAACAATATAAAGGGTTTAACTGTCATCACAGAACCTTAATATATATAATTCACATCATATAATATTTTCTCGAATCTGAGCATATTAAATCATAATAGAACATACCATGTCTTCGAATCCGAGATAGTAGTTTAACATATTTATTCTTCAGATTTAAACCCGTGTGTTCATATAGAAATTTGTTTCACGAAATATTCCCAGAGTGTATGAATAACAATGATATCCAATTTGTATATAACGTTTTCTCAAAATAAGTGCATCTCAGTATAAACAATTTAGACAATGTATTCTCAGCCCAAAACGTAAAACAGTTATAAGGGGCTATGAGTCTCACCTTAGGAGCAATGAAATGAGGTGATGTAAATGTAATGAGATGATGAACAAGACAATTGGCCAAATCGGGAGATCCTAAACACAACATGATTGATTTACTTTCTTGGTTCAAACCTAAATTTGTATAAGGTTATTTATTAATACGCTTGTCAACGTAACTGGTTTCGGGTTCTTTCAATAACCTTTGTAATTTATTTTGAAATATTTATAATTGATACATGAGTTATATATTGGAGATTTCTTTATAAATCATTTTCGAAATTCCATAAATAAGCTAAGTAGTTAGCTTAATATGTAAATGTGTTTATCTTCCAAAAATGGAGATATACTTAATAGTATTGTTTAAAAATCAATACGAGATCCATAATGAATGTATTCAAGGATGAATATGAGTAGGTTTATCTATCTATCTATATAAATATATATATAGAATATATGTTTATTTTAAATAGTAGGATTAATACAAAAGAATTGTATTAATCATGTATCGAAGAGATATTTTGAATAGTATATTTAATACAAAGAATGTATTAATTTTTGTAACGAAGAGAGATGCTTTCAATAGCAGAGATATGAAAAGATACCTTGAATGGTATGTATTATAATCAATACAAAATGTATTGATTACAATTGAAGAGATACCTTAAATGGTAGGAAAAACCAGTATTATATTTCAAGTTGTGTTAGGGTTGACGTTGGGTCGTGTATTATCCAGACGGTGAACCAAGTTGCGTTTAGAATGCGAATTGCAAACCGTTTGTCAACTACAATCCGTTTCGTTGGTATACCCCAGAGATGCCCAAGGTCAATGGCAATCACGTTTAGAAATATGGTACGGTTAAAAGCGTATCAAAGATATATTCTATCCATAAACCAAACAAATCGAAAATACGAAACAATTCACAGATGGTGAATAGTAATTATATGAATATTCATTTGATTATACTTCATTGGAAGTATATAAGGAGATTCATTAAAGTATAAAGCTCATGCTTTTCTATAAAAGTGCCAACAATTTATTATGCGTATAAAAGAGATATTTAACGTATTTAAATGCAAGTATGTATTATTGAGTATAGAAATAAGTTGACAAGCATTTCAATACATAAATATAGTTCTAAAATCATAAGGAAATATATAGTAAGGTTTCATAAAAACACTTACAAGTTTGGAGAATTATAAATTCTAAGATCAAAGTAACGATATAGGAATGAGCTCCAAAGAAGATCTTGAAAGAATCGACTATAACTTGGACTTGTAAACTTGATGAATATGGAATAATCCTAACTCCATATGGCCATTATAACTAGGCTTTGAAAAGTTCTTGAAAGAATTCCCGATAACAACGTCGTGTTTACAAATTTCGAAACCAACTAATTCAAAACAACTTTGGTTGAATCGAAAGCTTGGAATGATGAAAGGTTGTGAGAGATATGCTTGAACTTGAACAAGTATTGATCTTGGAATGATAGAGATTCAAGAGAAAGAAGGTTGATGTTGTGAATTAGCAAATTGGAATGAAAACATAAGTCTTGTATTTATAGTAAAGCATTTGGAAAATGAATGGTGAAATGAGAATGTTGTAGCCGTGGGTTTATGGTGGTGATGGAGGGTGATTCATGCTTGTTTAGCAAGGTGGTGATGTGGTGGATTTGTGGTGGAAGGGTAAGGAAAAGGGTGATGTGTTCATTTCTTAAAGGTTTAACAAATATCTAGTTTAACTAACTTAATTAACCTCCTTACTATTCACGAGTTTTAATTAAATTTTCTGATTTTTCGAGTGTGTTATTTTATGAATTAAAAATAATAATCGAGTGTTGAAACACTAGATATTAGGTTTCCCTAAGTCTTAAGTCCATACGAGAAAGACTCACGCGAAAAATAAATGTTTTACGATTTCTCATGAATTTTGAACTTTTTATTTTCTAGTTGCTCATCATCAAGGTTTTTAAACTTGTTTAAGATAGTTCATTTAGTAGTTTGATTAATCACATAATCAATAAGAAAGCTTAACACATACTCATATACTTAATCATACCCTAACTTAGCTCAAAATGCCCTAATTAGCATAAACGAATCCTAATTAGATATAATTAGGTTAAATTAATGTAGTGAAGTTTTGATGGATGTCACATGTACATTTTATGCCACTGGAGCTTCACTCCAGTTGAGATCTGACCAAGACCTGAAGCATTCCAGTTGAAGTCGAAGACAACAAGTGGAAGATAGAGAATGACCATGGCAACGAAGCCCAGTGGACATTCTAACCAGATCGAAACTGGAGATCATCAGTGCAAAGCATTTACAAAGCTTTACACTGATTACGAGGAAGACCTTTTTACTTTATGTACTAGTACCCGGACAATACACATTATCTATGTATAAAGTACAAAAGTACATAAAGCAGGTTGGATAAAGTAACTTTATGTCTTACTTTATCAATCATGTTCAAGGAATTAAATGCAATTCCTTAAATGTTCTCAACCATATTTGTACGGCAAAGTTGACATCCCAATGTTAAACTTTGCCTATAAATAGAGGTCTTTGCACAACCAAGAATTCACCTCTCGATACTTTGCATATCCAGACATTTGCATTATTGGTGAACTTGTGCAATATTCTCTCAATCGTAAAAAGGAACATTTCACAACTCTAAGTGTTTCGATTGTTAAGAGAATTTCCAAGTGTAGATCATTTGTATTTCATAGGTTGTTAGGATATTTACATATTTGTATTATCTTGGTTCCGCAACAACCTTGTAATTTATTTAACATTAATAAATAAATTACACTTGAAAAATTACATATTGTCTCACCAATTTACTTTCTAAATCTTTACTTATTGCATTTTCTGTACTTATATTCATTTGTCACCTTATAAGCAATCAACCAGTAAAACCTGGTATACTGCTCACTGCAACTGGTCGTCTCCAGATCAGTGAACGTATTGCAAATTAATCTCACCATTAACATAGAGGTGTCTTCAGTAGTACCATCTATTAAGTTGGGACTTACATAGTTAATACAGATTTACATGAGCATTGTACCTTTAAATTCTTATTTAAAATAATGTATCAATTCCTATGTGAATTCTTAAACTCAAAATTTAAAAACTAAATATATTGATTGAAAAATAATATCTGAGATTCATGATTGAATTAAAATCTAATGTTTGAGATACAAACAAATGAAAATTGATATTAGTTAGTAAACAATCGGTTTATAAGACCAAAACAAAAGAATTATTAATTTAAAAGTAATAGAATTCTGTAAAAATTGCTGCTTACTTTTGCTAATCATATTAAATATTAGGTATACGATAAAAATTGTTTTAATAAAACCAAGGATTTTGAAAATATATGTTAACATTAATTTTAAAAGTTTGTGAAAATAAAAAACTATAATTAATATGTTGAAAACTTTTTAATTAATTAAATGATTAAAAATTTAAAAATTTCTCAAGTTGATAGCTAAAAATAAATATAAATAAGTATTAGAGGCTAAAAATGTAATTTATTGATGGAAAACAAAAAAAATATAAATTAATGAGATTTTTTCTACAAATATAATATAAATACTAATATAAATATATTTGGATAATGATTATTAGGATTTTTAATTTATAATTAAATTAATAATGACATCGTGATTTTCAATTTGATGGAATTGAGAGTTGTGATTGGTTAATAAACTATTATGTCAGTTGTCTTTTAGTATATATAAAGATTGCTGTGACATTTTTGTATATATATCGTTTTATTTTTTATTAATGAAATGTTTTCTTTTTTAATTAATATAATGTTTTATTTTAAAATCTTAAAGTTATATTGACTTTTAATATTTAAAGAGTAATGTTAACTAAATGGTAGATTCTAGATTAGTAGTTGATTGGTAGTGTATTGAAGTATTGTATAGAATTACTGGTCGAAAAGAATTTTAAGCAATATTTAATGTGACGTTGACGAGTACTAGTGGTGATCAGTAGTTTACACAATGATTAACTTACAAGTCAACCTTTCTCAATATTAAATCCTCTTTGCGTCTCTTGTTCACTTAAACACATAGTTCAATAAGTGAAATGTAACATTTGTGAATTTTGACTTGTAATTAACGTAATTAAACGTAATTTAACTATGTTGACCCGTTGACTCGAACGTGCTAAATGATTAATTGTTCTAGTTAATTTAAATAATTCATCTATTTATTTATGGATTGGAGACGTGTATTTATGCTAGACGAAGCTACGTGGTCGTGTTGGTCGGTTTAGGACGTAAGACGACGTATAAGTTAACTAGTAATGTGATCGGGTGATCCATGGGTCGACCCATGACCCATGAACCACCACCCTTGACCCAACCCTATCCCAAACCACCCAACCAAAGTCTTCCACCCTCATCCATTCATTTCCTTCCATTCCTTTCTCTAACACATTCATTGCAAGGCTTTCCTTTCTCCCTCTCACTAAATTATTACACCAATCAAATGTGTTCAAGTTAGTTTGGCATTAAATTCTTCATCTTCATCATCATTAATACATCATATCAAAAGATCAAGTCTTCTAGTGCAAGAAATCACCATTTTCGGGTTAAATTCGGATTTAAAGCTTTGTTGGAGGAATTGGTAAGTTAGACTTGTCTCAAATTCATCATTTTATGTTTACAAACATATTTCTAGTCATATTTAAGTGTCCTTGGATTGTTTTTCATGTTAAAATCAAGCATGGGTCGTTTTCAGGGTTTCAAATGGGTAAATGGGTCAAAAACCGGGTTTCCACTTGTTTGAAGCTATGAGAGCGAATCTAAGGGTGGGTTATGTTTGAAATCGTGTTTCTAGTCTAATATAAACAATACATGTGATCAATTTTGGTTAAAACCCCTTTAAACCGAAATTAGGGTTTTTAAATAGGTATATATATATAAATTATATATAATTTAGGTCAAAAACAAGTTTAATTGTAAAAATGATGAGTTACAATCGATTTGAAAGGAGATTTGGATTTGTTAACGTTTACCTAGATTTCTAAAGCATAAAACAGGCCGGAACTGTCATCAAATCGATTTTTATAACTCGAATTAGGGTTTGAAGCTCGTAGGTCAAAGTTTGACTAAAAAGTCAAACTGGTTCATCACTTATTTTTGCCCAGAAAATTTACTCTTTCCCGCCCACCGTACGCTACGCCCTTCCTGGCGTATCCTACGCTGCCTTGCCCCTGTGTGGCGTATCATACGGCGATGTCATCGTATGATACGTTGGCTCCCATGTGTCAAATAAGCTTTACGCTCATTTTCTTCTGTTTACGCCGCATAATTGAATTCCAGACGCCAAAAACCCTTTATCCAGGCCACCGTAGGCTACGCCGGTTCCCACCGTATCTGACGCTAGTTGTGAAACTCCCACCGTAGCTTATGCCTGTTCCACCGTCACTTACGCTGGGCTATTTCTTTCCACCGTACCTTACGCCAATCAGTGGCGTCTCTTACGCTACATGCTGAGTTGTTATTTTTCTTTTTTCTATTATTGGGCCCACCTCTCTAGGTTTGGGTTGGGCTTCCTTCTTGGGTCGTCCCTCAGCTTCTATGGAGTCCATTTCGGGACTATCTAGTGTGTCCAACCGAATGCTAAGTAAAGCGTGTGTGTATATATATATATGTGTGTGTGTGTGTGTGTGTGTGTACTCACACTAATATGCAAGTCGAGAAACCCTAAACTCTTACCCGTCGGACAAACGTAAATCAAATATATGTATATAGATATATGAATATAAATAAACATATTTATATTAATACGAATGTTGTATAAACGTATTGATAGGTCATGAACTTTGAAGAATTCGGGACAATTATAATTCGTTAAATACTTATAAATAATAGTTATAACTCGACGTTCAAGGCAAAGGTGAGTTTCGTAGCCCCTACGTTTATCTTATTTTGGGGTGGAAAGTGTACTTGTTGTTAAACGGTTGTCGGTTGATTCATTTTGTTATGATATGGGACGAGACGTTAAATGCCTACTTGGTTGCTTGTTTACGTGTTTGTATGTGTTTATGTTTGCGCATTATTTATTATGTAAGTCGTGCCAGAAACGTATATCGCGCATTATTTATTATGTAAGTCGTGCCAGAAACGTATATCGCGCATTATTTATTATGTAAGTCGTGCCAGAAACGTATTTCGCGCATTATTTATTAAGTAAGTCGTGCCGGTATGTTGCGCATTATTCATTATGTAAGTCGTGCCGTTATAACTATTATTTAGGGAAAAATCCATAAAAGGGAACCTTTTTACTCAAAATTCCTAATAAGGGGAACCTATTTAGTTTCGTCTATTAAAAGGATTTCATTTTTAAAAATTTCTCAATAAAGGTAATGTCGTTAGTTTTTAACGTTAGTCATTCGTTAATTGCCATGTCTGCATGCCATGTCATTAAAAACGCCTATGTGGACATCTGTGATATTACATGAGGGTGTATTGGTCCTTTTAACCTCCTTATCTTCTTCCCCAAATTCAAGTAATATCTACATATATAATTATATATCATTATATCATCAATATCACACATTCAAGCCACCAAATAAAGAAAGAAAAGTGGACGGTAGTGTATGTAAAGGGTTTGTTGAACCTCATCTCTTTCCAATGATTTCCAATCTGCCTACCAAAATTCACACTCTTTTGTCAATTATGTATAGGAATTTCGATTTACATTCTTTTCTTTTTTCAACATTATATCCAGTATTTCGATTTGGTTACCTTTTACTTACTATTTGAAGATACTAGATCTATACATACACATATATACATATATATAACCACTAAGTAATAGCCTAGTAGCCACCAGTCGCCACTTTTCAAGAGAAGTCCTGAGTTCGAGTCTTGACAAAGGCAAACTTGAGATAATCAGGGATTATTAAGTGGACACTAGCCTAGCTGGGGGATTAGTGGATACCAAATGGTACATGAGATCAGGGGTTCCCATCTAATTACCTTTTTTTTACATATATATAATATATATATATATATAGTGAAGGGATCAAGTGAGAACCAACATATATGGTGAGAACCACTAAAAAACCATCTCTAAGGGCTTTGCCCTTAGAGTTAAGGGCTACGCCCGTACCGTATCAAACCGTCACCATCTCTTGGATCGCCGCCCATCAAATCCATATCATTCTCATATGCGTCCGGTGACAACCCCTTTAGAACGGATGAGGGCAACGCCCGTACCGTATCCATACGTTTTCAACACGTAACCCATATGATTTTTTACAAAAAAAAAAAAAATTTAATTTTTTTTTTGGAATGGGTTTTTGTTAAAATAAATAAAAACAAAAAAAAAATTCAAAAAATAAAAATTAAAATAAAAATAAAAAAACCACAAAAGAAAGAAAGGAGAGAAAACTAGTGGTTCTCACGGTTCTCTCTCAGTTTTGGTTCTCACGTTAACCCTACCCTATATATATATATATAATTAATATATAATATTATATATATATATATATATATAGGGTAACTTTTCAGTGAGAACAAGTTTAAAATAAGAACGTTGAGAACAGATGATAAAATTGGAATTTTAACATTGCCATGGTAGTTTTCATTTTAAACCTCTTTTTGATAATTTAAAAATATAACCATCGTTCTATCCACATCCCCTTTTTAAGGATTTTATATTTGATCTGCACGTTTGTTAAATTGCTACATCAAACAGAATTATTATACATTTGCATTTTATGTCCAGAATGTTTAATATTCAACAATACATAGCATACTATTATTTATAACTTTAAACATGGATCATGGATGCACAAATCAAATTATTATGCATCCGATTTATCTCTTACTGATTTTACATAACTATAATAAATGCGCACTATATATTATAATGCATCTTATGTTTGAACTTTGAAAAAAAAAATACGGATTATAAAAGAAATAGATATGGATGCACAAACAATATTTGATGGATGCACAAATAATATTTAGCATTTTTGATGGATGCACAATTCATCTTAAATAGTACGGATATCAAATTTGATAGGATCATAGGATGCAAAAACTAGTACTATTTATATCAAATTTGATGGATGCACAAGTAATATTTGATGGATGCACAAAAAATATTTAGGTTTTTTTTTTCAGTTGGACTTCAAACACGTGGGGTGGGGTGGCCTGGTGGTTACCGTAAATAAATGATGGATGCATAATTGATTTTACATACACAATAATAATGGTGGATGCAACGATTATATATGTACATAACTTTTTTAAGGCTAACAATTTTATATACACAAATTTTTTTATAATGAATCATGGATGCACCAAATATTTTATATATATAAAGGATGGATGCATCCAATTTTGCATACACATAAAACACAATGGATGTACAATTCAAAGCATCATGCATCCTATTCAGAAGTACAACTATCATTGCATAAGAAGTAAAAATACAAATTGATGAAAGGAAAAAACTATAGTACGAAACATGCATATGACGGTTTGGCAGTTATTTAATATTTTCTTTTTTTCTCCCCTTTTATTAATATAGAGTTTTATACTTTCCAATAATGCCCTTTTTATTTTTTTTTAAATAAAATTTATTCAATTAATCTCAACCTTGATCATAATATCCTAAGGCCCAAAAGTGTTCTTATTTGTTCTTATTTCTAATTTGTTCTCATTGGATGGCTCCCCTATATATATATATATATATAATATAATTACATAACCAACTCCATAGTATCTATATATAATATATGTATAATGATATATAAAAATTAGATCTAACAGAGGCGGCGGTGGTTGTTGGAATCACCAACGGTGAAGGTTGCGGTGGTTGCTGATGGTGGTTTTGGGACTCGCCGGCGGTGGAGTTTGATTGATTTGGGGATTTTTTTATTCCAAACAACACCTCCGACTGCCACCATCTTCGTTGACATCCGGACTTGATTCCAAAAACAACAACAACAACAACAACAACAAGGTACTCAATCCCGACATAAGTCGGGCTATGAGGGAGGTATGATGTAGACAGACCTTACCCCTACTCAAAGGTAGGGAGGCTGCTTCCAGATCCACCGAGGTGGAAGGGACCTCCGGCCCGGGGTGAAAAAAATAGGGTTAGAACCACCGGGGTGGAAGACTAAACCGGAAAAGGGATCTCGATCTCCGATCTAAAAGAGCAGCCGGAGCGCCGTGCTCAACGGCTCTCTCTTAGAGAGAGAGAGAAATTCCAAAAAGCGGTATGTAATTAATATTAGTCGAGCAAGTGCACTTCGCGAAATGGGAAAAGATACATGATAGAAATATATGACATCAAAAGGTCCGGTATATGTTTTTGATGGATGTTTTCAGATTTAACATATTATTGAGAATATAAACGAATTTCGATGGATTTTTATATGGATTGGAGTTATAATATGTTTATGTAAATTGGATTTTCACTTATATGGGTGTTTGGAGTTATCATATGTTTGAAACTAAGATTAAGTATTTCTGGATTTGAAGATGAATCTGTATAAAAAAATATACAGATGGATCTATGGATATAGATATTGATTTAATTTTGGGAAAAAGATAAAAGCTAAAAAGACTAATACACCCTCATGTAATACCACATCATATGTCCACGTAAGCTTTTTTAATGACATGGCATGGTGACATGACACTTAACGAATGACTAACGTTAAACACTAACGACATTACCTTTATTGAGAAACTTTTAGAAATGAAATCCTTTTAATAGACGAAACCTAAATAGGTTTCCCTTATTAGGAATTTTGAGTAAATAGGTTCCCTTTTTATGGATTTTTCCCTATTATTTAACGTAGACGTTGACTTGTGTTGATTTGTGTGAACGTAATCCCTTTTAGGATTTCCTTGGAACGTGATTAGGTATACTAATCCTCGTATATCGTTAACGGTTGATATCCCGACATTTGAGTTTCATTACTTAAACCTACGAACTCACCAACTTTATGTTAACACGTTTTAGTACACTTTTCAGGTGAACAGGTTAATCAAAGACGTGTTGGATGATTTATTGCATGATTTTGCTAGGATTGGACTTAGACTTGGACTTCATGGATCCGTGATTCATAATTCTCGATTATGGGTTATGTTTAGGATCATTTACCATCTTTTGAACTATTCTTTTGTAAACGTTTGATGGGCGTGCTCCTTATGCATTTTGTATGATTCCGGTACCTGTAATTGATTGAATTGTATGGATTGTCCAATCCTTTTAATGCATTTAGATTTGTCTCTACTTAATTTCCATGTCGTGCTGTGCTTAGTATGTAACTCTCATGATTCCGCCTTGTTGGGGTGTTACAGAATGGTATCAGAGCCATGGTTGTAGAGAATTAGGTGGATTGACCTAGTCTATAGCCATTGCACCCACATTTCATATTAGCATGCATGATAGGAAATTTTGTGTGCAACGTGAATTGTATGACGCATAAAACTTGTTTAAACGGAGTTCGTAGGTTTTCCATGACTTGTGACTTGATTGTTATGTGATGACTTGATTGACGTATGTGTTAGTGTCGGGATACACCGTGACTTGCCGAATGAACGTTAACGTATATTCTTATACTTTTATTGTTTAACCCTAGCAAAGTGAAATGATGGCATTAATGGAGTATGACACTCGGTAACCCTAGAGGCGCCTGATCAACAAATTTATGGTTACCCTATGTCATATAAAGTTAATGACCTCGTGGATTGTGCATTGTGGATAAAGTATAGTAGGTAACCCGGTATGTTTGATGAGTGTTGGTTAGGTGGAGGGTTAGCCGCTGGTACACCCTGTATACATACCCGACCAATACTTAGAGGGCATAACGAAACCGAGTCCTGACATCCATTCAATATATTAACAGTGTGGAGGGTTAGCCGCTGGTACACCCTGTATACAAGCACTTTTAATGTGTTGAATGTTGAAGTTAGATTCTGACTATGTTTCACCCACCTTGTTGTGACTTGACCCCTTTTATATGTGAATTGGCTTGTGATTGTGACGTTGATTATGAATTGCATGAAACGATGATGCCTTAGATTATTGCCATGATAATATCCCCATAGAATTATATGTTCTTGTAACGGTTTAGAAGGGATTAAGTATATATTGTTTGTTATATGACGGTCGATTTTGATTATTCGTGTGTGAAATGTGAGAATTAACTTGCTAATCTAACACGTGTGTTCAGGAAGATGGTTAGACCGAAAAGAGTTGTTCGCCACCCTCGCGCTCAAGAAGAAGAAGAAGTTGTAGGCGGCCGTGGGGGTAGAGGTGGTCGAGGTGGTGAGGAAACCGTGGAGGCCGTGGTGGTCGAGGTGGCCGGGGTGGTGCCAATCCCCCGATATCAACCGAGGTCATTACTCAAGTTTTAAATGATCTCATGCCGGATCTTGTGGCCCCAATCTCGGCGGCCATGGAAGCTAGAGGTGACAAGAGGAGCCGGAGGTTGAAGCGGAGAATGTTGAAAATGAAAATGAAAATGAAGATGTGAATGTGAATGGCGGTGAGAATGGAGGAGAAAGTTTTGTTCAACAAAGAGGTTATGATGCTTACCAACAAGGGTGCTTGTTTAAAGACTTCAAACTTTGTGGAGCTCCGGAATTTAGTGGAGAAGGTGGTGCCACGGGTTGTTTAGAATGGTTGGAGAGAATTGAATCAATCATTGCTCGGAGTGGTTGCGCTTATCACCAACGAATTGCTTATGCCACCGGCATGTTGAAGGGTGATGCTCTTGAATGGTGGAATGAGGAGGTTGGTGAATTGGAGATCGATGCGGCTAATAATCTTTTATGGGGAGAGTTCAAGAATATGATAACTACTAAGTATTGCCCGGCCCATGAACTGAGATTGCAAGTGAAATTTTCTAAACTTGCCATGAAGGGAGGAGACTAAGAGGTTACACACTCGCCGTTTTGGCCAACTCTTTAGGCTCATTCCTCACTTTGTGAGACCCGAAAATGTAAAGGTTGAGAAGTATGTTGCGGGATTGCCTCATAAGGTGAGAATGCTCGTTTCTCACCCCACCATGCCATTGACAATCAAAGAGGCAACACCCGCACCGCTAGTGTGACATTGGAACTTATAAGGGGTGGTAAGTTGAGTAAGGGTGATGGCAAGAGGAAAGAGGTGGCCGAGTCGAGTGGCACTAAGAAAGATGAAAGGCGTGATCATAAGCGCCCTAGTCGTGGTGGGAAGGTTTATGCGGCGGTAGTGCCGGCGGCGGGTTCTCCAAAAGGTGGTTATGCCGGGGCTAGTCCTTTATGCCCTAGGTGTAACCGTCATCATTGGCCTACCGTGAGATGTGATGTATGTTTCCAATGCGACCAACCGGGTCACACATCAAGGTTTTGTCCAACTAACCGTCGAAATGCACCTTTAAATGTTGCTCCTCTAAATGCAAGGCGTCCCCCGGCGGCTCCAGGTACTTGTTATGAATGTGGTAGCCAAGACCACTACCGTAACCGGTGCCCAAATCTCATTGGCCAACAAGTCCAAGTGACCGTGCATCCCAATCAACTTCAAATCGCCAATCCAAATCAAAACTGGGGCAATCAAGGTCAACAACAAGCTCCACAACAACTTGCTCCCCGTGGACGAGCTTTTGCCGTGAATGCGGCCGAGGCTCGTGCTGATCCTAACGTCGTGGCAGGTACTTTTCTTCTCAACGCCAATATGCCACCGTATTTATTTGATTCCGGGGCCGATTTTAGCCTCATATCCAATGATTTTATTCCGTTGATTGATGCTAGCCTTAGTCCGTTATCTTATTACTTTGAACTTGAAATGGTAAATGGCGGGTTAACTAAAATTGACCAAGTTGTTCGTGATTGTACTTTAGAGTTATGTGACCACCCGTTTCTTATAGACCTCGTTCCTTTCGATATCGGTAGTTTTGATGTAATTGTGGGTATGGATTGGATGTCAGCAATGAATGCGGTTATAGATTGTGGTAGTCGGGTAGTGAGAATTCCATTAGAAGACGAGAGTTAGTGGTTCAAGCACCTGAATACGGTAGCCAAGATCACTACCGTAACCGGTGGGAAGGAAAAGTGTATAATGTCAATGTCAAAAAAGTTGAAATAAAAGCCGTGCCCGTGGTTAATAGGTTCATGGATGTATTCCCGGATTACCTACCGGGTTTGCCTCCATCTCGTGAACTCGATTTCCGTAATCTTATTCCAAATGCTTCTCCCGTGGCCAAAGCACCCTATCGCTTAGCCATGACCGAATTGCAAGAGTTGGCCGCCCAACTCAAAGAACTCCAAGACAAGGGTTTCATTCGTCCTAGTCAATCACCGTGGGGTGAACCGGTTCTATTTGTCAAAAAGAAAAAAAGGCTCTTTCCGAATGTGTATCGATTATAGAGAATTGAACAAACTCACGGTGAAAAATCGTTATCCTCTTCCAAGTATTGATGATTTATTTGACCAACTCCAAGGTGCTCGTTTCTTTTCCAAGATAGATTTGTGGTCGGGTTACCACCAACTACGTGTCCATGAAGATGATATTCCCAAGACGGCCTTCCGAACCCGTTATGGGCATTATGAATTCACGGTTATGCCTTTTGGGTTGACCAATGCACCGGCGGTGTTCATGGATTTGATGAACCGGGTGTGTCGGCCCTACTTGGATGAGTTTGTCATTGTCTTCATTGATGACATCCTTATCTACTCCAAGACTAAAGAAGATCACGCCGAACATTTGAAGAAAGTCTTAGAATTCTTCGGAGAAATTGTATGCCAAGTTCTCCAAATGTGAATTTTGGCTTGAAGAGGTCCACTTTCTTGGTCACGTGGTGAGCAAGGAAGGAATTCATGTGGATCCAAGTAAGATTGAAGCGGTAAAGAATTGGAGACGACCCGAGACGCCAACCGAGATTCGCTAATTTCTTGGTTTGGCGGGTTACTATAGACGGTTCATTGAAAACTTTTCCAAGATTGCCCAACCATTGACCTTGTTGACTCAACGGGGAAGAAGGTTTGATTGGGGTGAAAAACAAGAGCAAGCATTCCAATTGTTGAAAGACAAGTTGTGTGATGCACCCATTTTAAGCTTGCCCGATGGAGCCGATGATTTTGTTGTTTATTATGATGCGTCCGGGCAAGGATTGGGTTGTGTCTTAATGCAACGGGGTAAGGTGATTGCTTATGCATCTAGGCAATTGAAGGTGCATGAGAAGAATTACCCGACTCATGACTTAGAGTTGGGAGCGGTCGTATTTGCTTTAAAATGTTGGAGGCATTACTTGTATGGCACCAAAAGTGTGATCTATACCGATCACAAAAGCCTTCAACACATTTTCGATCAAAGCGAATTGAATATGAAGCAACGAAGATGGCTTGATCTTTTTAGTGATTATGATTGTGTTATCTGGTATCACTCGTGTAAGGCAAATGTTGTAGCCGATGCCTTGAGCCGAAAAGAACGTATAAACCAAGACGAATTAGAGCCATGAGCCTTACCGTGCAAAGGAGTGTTCGTGACTCCATCATTGAAGCACAAAGGTTGGCAACTAGGCCGGAAAACTTCATCAATGAAGCTTTACATGGCTTAGAAGAACAATTTGATAGGAAAGACGATGATGGGTTGTATTTTGTTGAACGATTGTGGATCCCCGTTTTTGGTGGGCTTCGGTTGAAATTGATGAATGAAGCTCACAAGTCGGCCTACTCGGTTCACCCGGGTTCCGACAAGATGTATTTTGACTTGAGGGACTTGTATTGGTGGCCGGGAATGAAGAAGGACATTGCTAGATACGTTAGTGAATGCATCACTTGTTTACAAGTGAAAGCCAACCACAAGAAACCACCCAGGTTAGTAGTTCAACCGGTAACACCGGAGTGGAAATGGGAAGAAATTGCTATGGACTTCATCACGAAGTTACCAAGAACGAGTAGTGGTCGGGACACCATTTGGGTGATAATTGACCGGTTGACTAAGTCGGCTCACTTCTTAGCCATCCGGGAAGACGATAAATTGACACCATGGCACGTTGTACATCAAAGAAGTAGTATCCAAACATGGAGTGCCGATTTCCGTAATAACCGATCGGGATACCCGATTTACTTCAAAGTTTTGGAAGGCGTTCCAAAAAGCAATGGGTACTCAACTTGACATGAGTACGGTGTTCCACCCTCAAACCGACGGTCAAAGTGAAAGGACGATTCAAACACTTGAAGATATGTTAAGGGCTTGTGCCATCGAGTTTGGTGGAAATTGGGATGTGCATTTACCGTTAGTCGAATTCTCATACAACAATAGCTACCATGCTAGCATTCAAATGGCGCCGTTTAAAGCCTTTATATGGGAGAAAATGTAGGTCACCGTTAGCTTGGGCGGAGATTGGTGAAAGCCAACTCATTGGACCCGAAATTGTTGTTGAAACAACCAAGGTGATCTCACAAATCAAAGAGAAGTTGAGAGTAGCCCGGGAAAGACAATTGAAGTATGCAAATATGAGACGACGACCCCTAGAATTTGAAGTGGGTGATTATGTATTATTAAAGGTGTCCCCGTGGAAAGGTGTGGTTCGATTTATGAAACGTTATTAAGTTGGGCCCGAGATATATTGGCCCGGTGACGTATCGATTAGAACTTCCTCAAAACTTGAGTGGAGTTCATAACGTTTCCATGTTTGTAATCTTAGGAAGTGTTTGGCCGATCCAACACTTCACGTGCCTCTTGAAGAAATTCGTGTCGATAAAACGTTGAAATTCGTGGAAGAGCCGGTAGAAATCTTAGACCGACAAACTAAAAAGCTTAAGAACACTCGGTATACGATCGTTAAGGTGAGATGGCACGCTAGACGTGGGCCCGAATTTACTTAGGAACGTGAAGATTCGATGAAAGTCAGATAATCCTTAAACTCTTGGCTTAAGTATTCACCACCTCGACCCGAACGAAGAATCTTGATAGTTTTGCCGAGTTGATTTTCTACTTCATTTTTAAACTCTTTGAATGTTTCAAACACTTCATGTTTATGTTTAAGCAAGTAAACATAACCATAACGACTGAAATCATCCGTAAAAGTTATGAAGTAGCTAGCTCCTTTTCTTGACACATGTCTAAATGGGACGCAAACATCGGTATGAATGAGTCCAAGAAGATCTTTAGCCCTCTCCGGTTTATGCGAAAAAGGTTTTCTTGTCATTTTGCCGGAAACACATGACTCGCATTTATCAAATGATTCATCATTTAATTGTAAAATCCCTTCACGTTGAAGTCTTTCAATGCGATTTTTGCCAATGTGTCCAAGACGACAGTGCCACAGAAAAGTAGAGTCCAAGTTAGTCTTGGCTCTTTTGCTAACATTATACATTGAATTATTTGAATCACAATCACGCATATCAATTTCATAAATACCATCACAAGCAATAGCATCAAAATAATGAACATTATTTTTAGAAACTGAAATACCATTATCATTAAAAACATTAATGAATCCGTTGTCTTTCAACAAAGAAA
>CM067172.1:108689948-108758205 GCA_034093135.1 Erigeron breviscapus
AAATGGAACAGTCGAGTGTACCTTGAATGCAGAGACGTTGAGGGATGCCCTTAACCTCAACTACTGGAGACAGGGAGAGTCTCCAGTTGTCATCTCTCCAAACATCAACTTTAGACAAGTACTCCTTGAAATGGGACACAAGGAGTGTCTAGAGAATGGTGTCCTGAAAACAAAGGGACCCATGACGATGAAAGACCTCACACGATCCTGGAGGTAATTTTTTATTCATCTTGTGGAGAGTATGAGTGGGAGTTCTGGGGGATTGGACCAGATAAACTCCTCTCAAGCAGAAATGGCATACTGCTTGTGGAACGGATTGAGAGTAGACGTCGTTGATATCTTGTTCAGAAGTCTAGTTCAAAAACTGAAGGCACCAAGGGACACTGCATTCCATTCTCCAGGTATCTCTCACTCTGTTTCAAACTGATCTTGGGCAGTGATGAATATAAAAATATAAACTCTTTATTCCATGTCCCAGATCTATTAAGGAATCTTGACTCTCTGGTATCTGAACCTGGAGAGGTTGAGATTCAACAAAGAATGATACTGGCATTCGCAAAAACCAATGCAACATTATCAGGTGGCTTGGAAAGACAACTGGGCGGACCTCAAAACAGTGAGGGACCCACCAGTTCGTCTACTGGCATTGAGACAGTTGTTGGGCCTGAACAACAGTCTATCCCCGCCAGTTCCAGTGTGTCAGTTCCAACAGTTGCAACTGGAGACCTCCAAATAGGTCTTCCAGTTTCCCAAACGGCTCCACGAACCAAACATCGTAGGCTTAGGTTAGTACAAGCCACTGATACTAGAAACCCAACCAACCCTTCAGTAACCTCCCAACAGGTTACTGAAGAAAGTCAAAGAGATTCACTGCAAGAAACCATTTCCACAACTGCTGTAGGAAGAAGTGGTGAAGACATAACTGGGTCCGCCCAATCCAGAGTAGAGTCAGAGTCAGCACAACTAAGTGTGCATGGCCAAACTTCCGACACTACTATTGCACGAACCGATGAAGTCGCTGGCCAGTCACAACTAGCGACTGAGGTTCCAATCTCTACGGCCGATGATATTATGATTAAGGATAAAGCAGTTATAATTAAGGCAACCCCAGTGACCTCTATTCCTGGCGATGATGTTACCACGACTGAGCCCACAAGTGATGTAACTATTCAAGAAACTGAAGAAGTTCATCAAAAGACTGAACAACTGGTTCATCCACCTGAGACATTCATGGATCTGGACATGGATGTTAATGAAGGTGAAATCCAAATAGAGTCTTCGGACTTTGAAGGAACTGCTTCAGATATTGAGATACTTGATGCTTCTGTACAAGCTCAAGTCCCTTCATCTCATATCTCCCCTCTAGAAATTCCAATTTCAGTTTCACCATCTTTACATATATCAGATATGCCACCACCACCATCTCAAATACATTCACCATTGTCATCGCCGTTGAACATACCTGAGCTTCCTCAGCATGTTCAACACATTGATCTCACTCGTCGTCCTTCTTCTTTCCCAA
Organism: Erigeron breviscapus; assembly: GCA_034093135.1. Lineage (NCBI taxonomy): Eukaryota > Viridiplantae > Streptophyta > Magnoliopsida > Asterales > Asteraceae > Erigeron > Erigeron breviscapus. Next base: position 108,691,471 of record CM067172.1, read on the forward strand.
CATCTGTTTCTCTTCCTTTTGCCGCTAGCCAGTCAACTGTTGAGGTTTCTTTACATATGCCTTCACCAGTTGCTCCAGTGGCACTGGAAGCTCAAGTGGTCTCTTCTAAGGCCGATATCCAAAACCTTCTTAAAAGGGTAGAGGATATTCAAAAGACCCTTGAGAAGAATGCCAAATCTATCTCCAAGTACGTCAAGCACAGTGAAACAAATCAAAAGATGGTTAACTTGGGGATAAACAAATATGCTGCTAATGAAGATTTGGTATTCAACAAGCTAAATGAGTTGGTCAATAGCTGCAACACCATGGTTCAAACACTTAAATAAGCTTTTGACCTAACTCAATCCAAGGTCCACTCCTCCATCTCCAGTCTTCTCAATAACATTGTCAAACCTTCATCTGAAGACATCAAAGAACTGGAAAGGAAGGTTGAACAGTTAGTACAGAAACCTGGAGTGGACACTACACAGCTTGGGCAACAGTTTGCTGTTTCAGTTGGCCAGCAGATCCAAGATGCTTTGGCTGTCAGAGAAGAAAGTTTTCTCCAAAGGGTGATGTCTGAGATCACCAAGATTACACCTCCACAAGTTGACCTGGCCCCACTTACTTCTCAGGTTGATTTGTTGAAGGGCAGTCTAGATAATCTGGCTGTCAAAGTTAATGAACACTCTATTGCAATTAACAAGCTGGCAACTGAAGTTAGCAAAGAAAAAGAGAAAGTGGTTGTGAAGGAAAAGGAATTCGTGACTACTGGTCTCTCCCAAGATGATGCCAAAATTTTACAAGAACTAAAGACTGACCAGGAACAAGTAACTGCCAATGTTCTGGCCCAATCAAGAGAAACAAATCATCTTTGGAGGACCATTCAAATGCTCTGCACAATCTTTATAAAGTGCAAGAACATGCATTCATGGCAGAGTCTAGATCACTTGCCAAGTAGCACAGCAGACTGGGAAGCAGTTAGGCAAGGTCTAGACGCTGCCAAGGGGGAAAGGAGTGCAGTTCTTGCCTCCAGATCAACTGAAAGGGTGATAGTTGTAGCCGCCAGTACTGATGCTGGTGAAAGGGGGAATATGACTACAACTGGTGACATACAAGCTGAAGCAACTGCTACTGAAGGCAGTGTGCTTGAAATTGGCAACAAGGACATGCTTCCTCCAGTTAGTGAACAGGATCATCAAAGACTTGCTACAACTGGCCACAATATAACTGATAGCAGAAGAGTTAGAAAAGAAATGCAAAGAGTGGCCAGATTACGCATGACTGATCTTAATGTCCTGGACACAAATGATGCTGAACTGTTGGGGTTATCTTTGGAACAATATAGAAAAATTAAAAGTCATCCAAAGATAGCTCAAGCAGTAAATGAAATGCTGGAGATTGATCTGGATAAATGGTATCCAAAAGAAGAAGCTGAAATTGATGCCAAAAACACTAATGTCTCAATTGAAAGAGTCATTGAAATAAGAGGAGAGGGCATCAAGGCAAGAATTACCAAGGTGCACCAGATGGTAAAGGATACCATAAATCAAACCAAGTCCAGAGGTCAACCAAAAAGAAAACCCTTGCCAAGGGATGCAGACCTAAGGACAATCGTTGAACCTACTGGAGAGGTGTCAAATGATGATGTAAAGGCTGCTGTACAATCTGCCTTATCTGGATCTGTCAAGATAGCAAATGAATCTGAAGCCGGAGCCTACTACTCATCAATCGTGGCAAAAAGAAAGCACAATGGCCCTGTCAATGGTGTTACTGTTACTATCAAGCCAGGCACCAAGATTTTCAAAGTACAAGTCAGTTACACTAGAGGGCCACTAGTGACAGCTGATGATCCTTCAGTCTTACATTATGGGTTCAGCGAATGGGTTGAAATGGTAAACTTTTTGGAAGCAAAGGAAGTGAAAAATTGGTTTGAGAAGGCTTGGATAAACTTGTTAAGGGGAAAGATTCAACATAAAGAAAATCTGGAAAACAAGTTGAATATTGACCCACAAGATTCTCAGCCTATTGGTTCACATCACAAAAGAAGAAGAACTGGTGAAGAACCATCAGCTTAAGTTCTACTTCTTAGTTATCTACTTGTAATTTTATTTGCTTTCTTGTAACTTGATGTAAATTTCAACTTCTTGTATATATACAAGTTACCAGTTTGTAACCAACAAGATAGATAACAGATTAAATTTGACAATCATAAAAGAAAAACCCAAGGCATTTAATGATCCATAAAAATGCCTTGGAAAATTAAATAGATTTAGTCAAAACAAGTTTTTCAAGTTTACACTTGTATAGCTAGACAACTTGAAAAGACTTGGCATTATTTCAGGACAATAGAGGGAATTTGTTAGGTCCAGTTTTACTGATAAACATGGAGTGTCTCCAGTTGCGTCTGGTGCATCTGGAGACCAGAAGATTTGTCCAAAAATAATAGAAGTCCATTGGCCAGTGTACTGTCACACCCACAAAATATTTTATTTTGCGAAAATGGAAGGTGTGAACAATTAGATGAATCACAATCACACATTATAACAAACGACCTCTAAATGAGACGTTATTGAATTTTATTTATAAACGAAGCATTTCTTTACAAGGAAAGTAGATACGTTCATAGAACTTGAACAACTACTTCTAATACAAAGGAAATTAACTAATCAAAATGCTCTGTTTCTCTAGTGTATGCATATGAGACTCCAACCAAGCCTGCTCCGATACTGCCTTAATTTCCTGAGAATACGGTTTAAAAGACGTCAACATAAAGTTGGTGAGGTCATAGGTTTTACAACAATATAGTGTGGTGGATAATAAGCTTTTAGTGATACCCTCACCAGTATAATCCCAATGATATCCTTGATCGTAAATCCGAATACTTTTAGAAATACATTTCCATAATAGATAGTCATAATGTAAAGATAGATAGGTATTCTATCGTAATGAAAACTTAATTGGTATTCATACCATGAATATCCATAGGTAAACTGTTAATACAGAAACTTAACAGATAATTCACCCAATAACAATATATAGGTTTTTACTGCCATCACAGAACCTTAATATATATTTCACATCTTAACAATATATAGGTTTTTACTGCCATCACAGAACCTTAATATATATTTCACATCTTAACAATATATAGGTTTTTACTGCCATCACAGAACCTTAATATATATTTCACATCTTAACAATATATAGGTTTTTACTGCCATCACAGAACCTTAATATATATTTCACATCTTAACAATATATAGGTTTTTACTGCCATCACAGAACCTTAATATATATTTCACATCTTAACAATATATAGGTTTTTACTGCCATCACAGAACCTTAATATATATTTCACATCTTAACAATATACAGGGTTTAACTGTCATCACATAACCTTAATATATATTTCACATCTTAACAATATAAAGGGTTTAACTGTCATCACAGAACCTTAATATATATTTCACATCTTAACAATATATAGGTTTTTACTGCCATCACAGAACCTTAATATATATTTCACATCTTAACAATATAAAGGGTTTAACTGTCATCACAGAACCTTAATATATATAATTCACATCATATAATATTTTCTCGAATCTGAGCATATTAAATCATAATAGAACATACCATGTCTTCGAATCCGAGATAGAAGTTTAACATATTTATTCTTCAGATTTAAACCCGTGTGTTCATATAGAAATTTGTTTCACGAAATATTCCCAGAGTGTATGAATAACAATGATATCCAATTTGTATATAACGCTTTCTCAAAATAAGTGCATCTTAGTATAAAACAATTTAGACAATGTATTCTCAGCCCAAAACGTAAAACAGTTTATAAGGGGCTATGAGTCTCACCTTAGCAGCAATGAAATGAGGTGATGAAAATGTAATGAGATGATGAACAAGTCAATTAGCCAAATCGGGAGATCCTAAACACAACATGATTGATTTACCTTCTTGGTTCAAACCTAAATTTGTATAAGGTTATTTATTAATACGCTTGTCAACGTAACTGGTTTCGGGTTCTTTCAATAACCTTTGTAATTTATTTTGAAATATTTATAATTGATACATGAGTTATATATTGAGATTTCTTTATAAATCATTTTCGAAATGCCATAAATAAGCTAAGTAGTTAGCTTAATATGTAAATGTGTTTATCTTCCAAAAATGGAGATATACTTAATAGTATTGTTTAAAAATCAATACGAGATCCATAATGAATGTATTCAAGGATGAATATGAGCAGGTTTATCTATCTATATATATAAATGTATATATAGAATGTTTATTTTAAATAGTAGGATTAATACAAAAGAATTGTATTAATCATGTATCGAAGAGATATTTTGAATAGTATATTTAATACAAAGAATGTATTAATTTTTGTAACGAAGAGAGATGCTGTGAGTCCCTTAAATTTACTCGAGATGGTTAAACCCAAAGTGTATAAAATACAACAAGTATAAACTAGAAAGGACTAGTATTACTTCAATGAAAATGAAAGTATATAAAGTAAAGTAATACAAGACTTAAAGCAATAAATAATATAAAGGTGGAACACAATGTAATTTTCAAGTGTATTTTATTTATGATGTAAAATAAAATACAAGGTTGATACGGAACAAAGATATTACAAAAGTAAATATCTTAACAACCTATGAATTACAAGTGATCTATATTTGTCAAATATTCTCCTTAGATCAAAATACTTAAAGGTGTGAAGTATTCCAGTTATGATCGAGAGTATTTAGACAAATTCACCAAATTGCTAAAAAGTAATTTTAACAAAGGAAATGACTTTGTATTTATAGGCAAATAAATTCACCAGTGAATTTATTGTGCCATACAAATGATTACATGCATTTAAGGAAACAAGACTTTTATTCCTTAAATGCATTGGTTAGTAAAGGATAAAGTCAGGTGATGTGACTTTGTCATCCTTTAAAACCAATCAGCTTTACACATGTGTTGTACAATTATCAAGTGGACAAGTGGGTTGTCCAGATAAAAGTGTGTAAGGCTTAAAGTCTAGAAAACTGATAAAGCTCCAGTCGTAGATCTGGTAAGACTTCCAGTAGGCTCCGCCATATTGTCAGTCTTCATTCTTCAGACTTCAGTGAGAATGTCTTCAGTGGAATGATCTGGACTAGAGTGAAGTCCAGTGAGCTGAAATCTGGTGACTTCCAGATTTCCTATACAAGTAAGTCACTCACTGCTCTTCAGTTTATTTCTGGACAAATCTTCAGTGAGGCTCCAGTCTTCAAGTCTGGAGTGGTCCAGTAAATCTGGACCTAACAAATTCCCCCTATTTGTTCAGAAATAATGCAAGGTTTTCAAGCTTCTATCTATACAATTGTATGCTTGAAAAACACTTGTTTTGACTAAGTCTAAAAATTTAAGTTACTGGAAAACACCTTATAGATCATCAGTGTTCCAGTTTTCATTTTTTAGTTTTAACTTAGACTTAATCTGATCACGTACTTGTGAATCAAAAATTGCAACTATATTTACATACATCAACTGATAAACAGTTACAATTTTGAAAATACAATACAAGTAAATGAAAATTGAGTCAGGCTTGTTTCTTTTGGATGTGCCTAGATGCACTTTCTGTAGGCTTTCTCTTGGGTGATGGAGTAGAACTTGCTGATCGAATACCAAGAGCAATCTCCATGTTTTCCTTTTTAGACCAGACCCACTGAATTCTTCTCAGGAAGGCCTTAACGTCTGGAGTTACATCTTGTTGTCCTTTAAATACCATTCCAATTTCTTTCAGTTCAGACAACCCAAATTCCTGAACTGAAGTGGAATTCTTTTCCTCAACAAATCCTCCTTCTCTGGTAAGCTTCACTTCAAACTTGGTATATTTTTCATGGTCTTGTGCAAGTTTGATTTCAGCACCAGTGATCCTTCTAGCATCAGCCCTGAAGTTCATCATTTCATTGTATTTTTCTTTCAGCTTGGCTTGCTGGATCAAAGCTTCAGTATCCTTGGACACTCTCCTTTGCTCCAGCAGTTTGAGTTCTTGAGATTTTTCTAGTAGTGTCCAGTGGAATGAAGGTACTTAGATCTGCATCTCTGGCAACCTTTGTTTGTCTGGCTGGGAGTTTAGATTTATCTTTAATTCTTTTTCTGTACTCGTTCTCCAGAGCTGCAGCATTCTGTCTACCTTCTTTTGAAGTTCACAACTCTCTCTTTCTCAGTTCTATCAGTTCTGGAATAGAACGACCAAAGGTTTCAGAGTCAAATACCTGCTCGTCTTCAGAGTATCTGGACCGAATGTATACATCGTCCATAGCATCAAGACACTTGTGAACTCTGGGATCTTCTCTCATCAGTTTGTAGACATCTATATGAATGCCCAATCTGCCAGCATTATATGAGTCCAGAGTCCCCATGTTTGTCATCTCCCTTTTATGGGCCAGCAAATCTTCTCTTTGAGATTTCTTGAAAATGTCAATCAAGATACTTTGTTGTTCCAGTCTCTTTGATGTTTCAGTATCAACTGACACCCTTTCAGGAGAACCTTCAGTGGTTTCCCCTGTTTCTCCTCCAGATATCACATGTTGCTTTCTTTTCAGACTTTTCATGGTTGTTGTGATATCTGGGAATCTTCAAACTGGGGCTCACTGGCATCAGTACCAATCCACCTCTTCTGCTTGACAATGGCTTCCAGTGCCAAGTTTTTGCTATGCACTGGCATCAGTACCAGTCACTTCAGTTACTTTCTCAACAATTTCCTTTTCTTTTTCTAACAATTTCTCAGCAGTAGCAGTCTTTTCCCCCTTGGATTGATCACTAGTCCTGGACTTGAGATCAGTCCACAACTGTTCTAGCATATGACGGTCAGCAGACCCAAACTGGCGACCTGCTACTGGAGAAATTGTGTTAACAGTTTTTCTGAGCGCCATAACTTCCGTATTAATAACATCAATTTCATTTGGCAATTGTTTCGGCAGCTCATTCTCGATCATCTTTACAACCTGAGGCAATAACCCGTCTTGTAGATTTCTCAATACACTTCCAGTGACCTCTTCAGTAAGTTCTTTCAACATGATATTCTTGAACTTCCTGGCACATTCATCACTGATGGTGCTGACAACTGTGCTCTGGTCAAAGGTTGGCCTTTTCTCCAGATCTATCACTAATCTGGTCAACTTCTGGATTTCTTCCTTCAGATTTGCAATGGTTTTGTACAGTATTAGCTTTAACTGTATCTGAACAAAGTGACCAGCTTTTTCCTCTAATCCTGACTACCACTTTGATTGTTTCGGTGTTTCTGTTTGTGGCCAATGCCAGTTCATCCAGCTTCTCAAAGACAATCTTCTCATTTCCTGCAAATATATTCATCTCTGACTGGAGATTGTTAGTCAGTAGAGATTTGAAGTCAGAGATGACTTGAGAAGATGACAGTAGTGATCTCTCCAGGTCCGCCACCTTACTTAAAAGGCCTTGGACCTCGGTTGAAGAAGAAGTGGAGAGACCAACTGGAGGAGGACCAGCAACATTTCTAGTCACTTGAGACACTTGTGCTTCGACTCTTTCAGATGTAACAATGGTAGAGTCAAGAGCACTGGAGACTGGAATATTTTCAATGTGAAACCTTGTCTTAATTTGTGTTTCTGGTGGTGGTTGAAAGTATGAAACATTTGAAGGAATTGATGAGGGTGGTGGTGGTGGTGTATGAGTTGTTTCTGGTGGTGGTGTGTTTGTTGTATCTGGTGGTGGTGGTGGTGGTAAATCTGAAGAAGGTTGAGGAACTGAAGACTGTTCCTCTTCCATAGTTAAGTCATCACCAAAGAAATTCATATCAGTGTCAAAATTGACATCTGACATTGGTGATTCAGCTTCGTCCCAAACTGGAGGTAAACCCCCAGCTTGATCAGCTACAGTCTGGTTCAGATCTAGCTGACCAGATGCTTTTTCAACCGCAGTAGTGTTGCCAGTTTCACTCTCGGTCACAACCTCCTGTCTGGTCGTATTCACTGGGAATGCATCAGTAATGACTGTACCATCTGCAACCATTACATCACCTGCAGAAGAGCTTTGAACATTTATTACCAGTGGAGAAGCACCAGTAACATCTTCTGTTTCAGTTCTTACTGGAGCAACCAATTCTCCAGCTCTTCTTAGACGCCTAGATTGATTTCTTGGCCGTCTGGTGGGTTTAATAGGTAACACATCTTCTATCTGCTGTGGGTTTTGATCTACCTCTGTTTCTGGTGACCCAACTTCAGCAGTGAGAACTCCAGAGGGTCCTACTTAAGCATCTGAAGGTTCTACTGACTCATCTTGTGATGATGCGTCAGTTACCTCTCATACAAAAATCTAAAGCATATTCTGAGGGATATCCACCAAACCAGGCTTGGATGTTAAATTGTTCAGGTCCCTCAGATACTCAGGTGCAGTAAAGTACGATGAGCGATAATCATACTGATTTCCCAGCAAGTGTTTAAAAGTAAGAGAAAGAAAACGAATGAAGGGAATATGTGGTTTTCTGTGTTTACCCTTCAGACGCTCTGCCAGATCATCGAAGAAGATCTGAGCAAAATCGACTCTGTACCCAAACCAAAGACAGTAAGCAATCTGGAGCTGTGTCTGATTTATTGGTCTAGGCCTCCAGAACTGCCTCCTAATCACTCAACGATGTGAGTGAAGAAGTATCTCCATGAGTCTGACAACTTGCTCATGTAGATTGTGCCTTTTCTTTTCAATACACCATGCTCATCAAGAATATCAGTGCGTCCCATCAGTCTGCACACTTTCCTAAAATTTAGGCCTGAGGGAAGTTCAATGGGTATTTCATTCACTACAAAATAGTTCAACTGGAGGGCATTACGAATGGTATCTACCGTCATTCTAAGAGGTCTGGTGCCTCTTTTGAGAGAAAAGTGGATGGTATCAGTATTACCTTCCTTAAAATGGGCTGTGTACCAGAATTCACAAAGATATTCGTGGTACATATTTCCTGGGTTTAAAGTCAGTACACTTAAAAAGAATGCTTGTAATCGCCCAATAATTGATTGAGGATCATGTGTACCAGAAAGTTTGGCCATCCAATTGTTCATATTGATACGAATGGATCTAGCCTCAAGATTGATATTTGGTGCCCTTATAACAGCAGTAGCAGGAGTATAAGAAGCTGTGAGAAGATTTTTCTCAGAAGATGATTGTCTAGGAGCCATCGGAAGAAAGAATGAATGGTGATTTAGGGTTTATAAGAGATTAAATGATGAAAGAGATTGATGATTGGAATTGAATGTAGAAGAAAGTTAATGAAGAATTTGGGAGTAAATTTTTCGAGTAAAGAAGTGAAAGTGAAATCAATATAGGTATTTATAGAGGTGAGAGAAAATAAGAATTTCAAACGATTAATTTAAATTTATCAAATAACAATTTTTGATCGGGTTCTGAGATCCGCATTAATTACATTACATCACACATTAATGTGTGATGGTTTACCGCCCACAAAAACTAACAACTTGTTCTTTTTATCTTCCCAAGGTAACTAACCATCATTAGGGTTGAAAAAGTCATGCCACGTAGGATAAACAGATATTTTCAATTCAAAAAGTTTGCTTACGTGGCACGTACAAAGACCAGGTATTTAAAATATTATGACTGAACTAATGACTCATTTCAATGCATCTGGAGACCGTTCAGATACTCCAGTGTCACTGGTGGATTAGTCCAGTGAAGGTATGCACTGATGGTACACTGGAGGACTTCCAGTAAAGTACCAGTAATATTTTCCAGAAAATTCTTCCAGTGGAAAAATAAATTCCCCCTGAAATTAAAATCTTTTAAGGACAAAAATATTATGGACTTAGAAATTTATAAAGCAAAGATAGTACACAAAGGCGTTCGATACCTAAGTTGTCATAAATTTTTAAGTATTTTAAATCAAAGATCCCTGATAGTACACAAAGGCGTTCAATACCAAGGTTCCAGATTTAAGGGTTTACCATTTCCAACTCCCCTGGAATGTTGATTCATATATTTATAAAAGAAAAGATAGTACACAAAGGCGTTCAATATCAAAGCTGTCATAAATCTATAAATCTTTAAATCAAGGATCCTTGATAGTACACAAAGGCGTTCAATACCAAGGTTCCAGATTTAAGGGTTTAACATTCCAACTCACCAACAAGATATTCAAATGTTTTGACATCCAGTGGTTTAGTAAAAATGTCAGCGAGTTGTTTGTCAGTGGGAATAAAATGGAGTTCAATATATTTTTCATAATATGATCACGAATTAAATGATACCTGATATCCATGTGCTTTGTCTTTGAGTGCATGACTGGATTGTTTGAGATAGCAATGGCACTGGTATTATCACAAAAGATTGGGGTCTTTGAATACTTAATACCATAATCAAGCAACTGGTTCTTCATCCAGAGTATCAGAGCACAACAACTGGCTGCAGACACGTATTCAGCTTCAGCAGTGGATAATGAAACTGAAGTTTGCTTCTTACTGGTCCAGCTGACCAGTTTGCCACCAAGGAAACGACATCCACCAGTAGTGGATTTCCTGTCTATCTTACAACCTGCATGATCTGAATCTGAATAACCCATTAGATCCATGCCTGAGCCTTTGGGATACCAAAGGCCCAAACTGGGGACACCCTAAGGTATTTCAGTATGCGCTTTACAGCAAGCATATGAGATTCTTTTGGATTAGACTGATATCTGGCACATAAACATGTTGAAAACATAATATCTGGTCTACTGGCAGTTAAATACATCAGTGAACCTACCATGCCTCTATAGACAGTGGTGTTCACTGGTTTCCCATCTGGATCAGAGTCCAGAGTGAGTGGTGCAGAAATTGGAGTGGGTTTAGATGGTGAAGAGTTCATATCAAATCTTTTAAAAGATCTCTAACATATTTCTTTTGATTAATAAAAATACCATCTCTGTTTGTTTAATCTGGAGTCCAAGAAAATATGTTAATTCACCCATCAAACTCATTTCATATTCAGTGGACATGATTATTGAAAATTTCTTGCACATGTTTTCATCAGTAGACCCAAAAATAATATCATCAACATAAATTTGTACCAGAAGATTACCTTTTTCATGAAGAATAAATAAGGTATTGTCAATTGCACCTCTTTTAAAACTATTTTTCAACAAGTGTTTAGTCAGAGTATCATACCAGGCTCGTGGGCTTGTCTGAGACCATAAAGTGCTTTGTCCAGACGATATACCCAGTGGGGATGCTTTTCATCAACGAAGCCTGGTGGTTGCTTGACATAAACTTCTTCTTCCAATTTTTCATTTAAGAATGCACTTTTTACATCCATCTGGTAGACTTTGAACTGATGATAAGCAGCAAATGCTAAGAATATTCTGATCGCTTCAAGTCTAGCCACTGGAGCAAATGATTCATCAAAATCAACATCTGATTGGCAATACCCTTGTGCAACCAATCTGGCCTTGTTTCTGATACATGGCCATCTTCATGTATCTTATTCCTGAAGACCCATCTTGTTCCAATTGGTTCTTTCTTACCAACTGGGAAAGGAACCAGATTCCAAACCTTGTTCCTTTCAAACTGGTGAAGCTCTTCTTGCATAGCTATCACCCAGCTTGGATCTTCCAGAGCCTCGTCAATCTTCTTTGGTTCTATCATTGATAGAAAACTGACGTACAAACTTTGTTCACTAGAGGCTCTTCTGGTCAGAACACCTCTACTGGAGTCACCTATGATCTGATCGATAGGATGAGCTTTTGTCCATCTGGAGTACTGACCAGGATTGTTACTGACAACAATATCAGTGCAAGAGTTCAGTTGAGTTTTCATCTGGAGGAGGATCTTCCCAGACTAATTCAGCATCTTCATCTGAATCATTTAAATCACGATTTGCATTATGAATTTCATCATTTGAAGATATTTCTTGAATTACTGGTTCATCTTCAACTGGGACTGATACTGGGGGAATAGTACGAACATCTGATCCAATAACAAGTCTTAGAAACGTTCTAAATAGGTTCTTTAGAAAGTGCTTTCGCCATTTGAACGGCTAGACAGTTCAATTTATTTAAGTTCTTGACGTACTTTAGACCTAAATTATGTGCTTATATGAAGGTCGATTTGATCTTAATTCATGATTTATATGACAAATTTATGATTAAATACGTTGGAATAGCAAAGTTCGGTTCATAAACGTTCGTGCTCATAAAAGTTCTAGTTCAAAAAGTTCGCAAATAGTCCTTGCACTTAATGAGTTCATTTAATATGGGAAGGGTATAAATAGGAAGGTTGGAAAACCCTAGTGAGAGAAACAACCACTGTTCATCTTCTTCCTTTTTCACTTCTCTCACTAAAAACACTCTGGCAGCCATAAAACACACAAAAATTCATCTTTTGATTTTGGATTGTTAAATCAAAATCGTTTGTACTTTTAGCATCCTTGTGATAATCAAAACATATTTCTGGAATCAAATCTCAGGTAACAACAACGAATTATGAGCTTTTGATCAAATTAAAAGTGTACTTTTTCAAGTTTATGTTCTTGATGATTTGGTCCAATTTTGAATGAAAATCGTGTTAAAAGTTAATGGGTTTGTGTCTAAATGTGTTTAACAACATATGTATGAACAAATTTGGGTCATAACGTGCTTTAATTTACAAACCCGTTTTTGAAAATGAAGGTACAACTTGTTCTTGAAGTCACAACTTGTTCATGTGATATTGGATCTTGAAATCAGTAAAAGTGTTGTGAAATAATGTTATTGTGTATATATGTACTAGTGCTATGTCCAAACAAGTCCTAAAATCGATCTAGACCTTATTGTTGAACTCGTACCTGTTCTGGGCCTTAAAACGATTCTGCTAGGACGATCTTGATGCCTAGATCGTCCTAGGTCAGCCTTTTTGTACCATGATGTGCTTGCTCGTTTGATCTTGTGTTGTTGTTCAGTTGTTATGGTTGGGAACCATGCACCCCGTGGGTAGCTAATCTTCTAGATTGGCTTTGCTCAAACAATCGTTCATGAACTAGAAATGACCACGCACCCTTGTTCATGTTCTTACCCTTAAGACGATCTTGAATTTGGTCTTGTGAAACGACCTTGTATGAAACGATCTTGAAACCTAGCTAAACCTAAGACGATCTTGAACTTGGTCTTGTGAAACGATCTTGTACTTGAAACATCCAAGACGACCTTGAGCTGGTGGCTAGGACGATCTTGAAGCTAGAACCGTGAAACGATCTTGTTCTGATGCAGTCCAGGACGATCTTGGCTAAACAACCTAGGACGACCTTGGTCCATCTAGGACGATCTTGACCATATGAATCCTAAAACGATCCTGTCTTCATTACACCATGGGACGACCCTGTTCCCTTATACCTTAAAACGATCCTGAACTTAAAACGATCTTGTACCTTGTCTTCTAAGACGATCTTGTGCTTTGAACTCTAAAACGGTCTTGGCTTATGACTTAAAACGATCTTGATCACCAAACCAATTTATAACATCATTATCACCCGATCAATCACGCTAAAGGCTACTTATTAACACCAAAACTAGTTCATGAATCGATCTAAAACAGCGTACATTGTGCAAACCCTAATTGAGTACATTAAGGACATGATCTATCTTAATTATTAAAGTACAAGTTCCATGAACAACTAAATCGAGTTCTAAAGGCTAAAGTTCATTATTAAAGACACGTTCAACTCATTAACACGATAAGTACTTATGTGTGAGTTCTAAGACGTTCAGTTCGAGTCTAGTTCATGTACTTAAAGTTCATTTAAACTCTTTTGAGTCAAAACGTTCAAAGATCTTCAAAGGACCAAATCATCAGTTCATCAAGGACATTTCAGTAATTAATTAGTCATTTGAACTAATATGTGTGCATATCTATGAACAATAACCTGTACTTAGGCATCCATCAAGACGTACTTGGATTTCGATAGATATAACTTATCTATCTCGGTGCTTGTTCTCTGTGCTATAAATTGTGCTTGTACCAGATCACAGTGAGTTCACTAATCCCCCTTTCGTACATTTTGTTCAAGTTCTTTTATCGGGGACTGAAAAGCATGAAAACTACTTTGTACTTATACATATGTTCTTGAACTACTTTACGTACTATTTATGATCTTACGAGGTACTTATGACATGATTCTTAATTATTTGAAAGAGTATTTAAGTCTGAATGGGCAGGATCTTAAATACATTTATACTACTAAAATGTTCTAGTTCGTACTTGTACTTGTTCAGTTCTTATTCACTGCTATCAATTCATATCCCACAGTTCAGGGATTGAACCGTAGATAATTATGGACAGCGCTGTTTAGGGTAGGCCCACCCTCATTCTCCGCAGTTCTGGAGGATGCATATTATCTGTTCTTGTTCTAATTAGATCTTCGTGAAGTACTTGATTATTATGTACTTAAGTTCATTACAGTTCAGTTATGGCCAATCGGGTTAGCAGTGACAACTCATTTAAAGTTCATTATATGTTCTTGTACTGTTCTTACGGTCATAAAGCACTTTTGTTAAACGTACAGATCTTATGACTTGTTCCTACTCTACATAATATTATATGTATACGTACTAGTACTTTATGTGAATCTCACCAACTACTTTTGTAGTTGACCTTTGAACTTACATGCTTTTCAGGTTAGGGTAAGTAGATCATGTTAGCATAGGAATCTTCTCTCTAAGCTCATCCTTTTTGGCGATTGTCCGAGCGTTCAAGATCAAGAGCCGTGAAGACTCTCCTTGCTATTTCAAGTTCAAGACCTGTTCCCAAAAGACAATTGTTCTGTCTTAAGAATTGATTATTCTGAGTTCATTTTATGTTCTGTAATAACTATCGTACTTCTGTTCTTTATTAATGTTATTGGCTGTGTTGGAACTTGTACTATGTGCTTTTGTGCTTGTCTGTGCATCCCGCATTTTCCGCTTTAGCGGGGTGTTACAGTTGGTATCAGAGACATGGTAGTTTGAAAATCAATAGAAGGATAGAATGGAGTACTACTGGGTTGTTTCTTCTTCTGAATAGGTTCCAGATCAGGATGACTGGAAACTTTATCTTCTGAATCTTCTTTTATTGTAGTTGATAAGATCAGATTCACAGAAGACAATTGGAGTTACTGGGGGAGTGTCAAGGGCTGGCTTTTTGTTGATTGCAGCATTTGATTCATCAAATGTAACATGAATTGACTCATGGACCTTCTCCAGTCTCTTGTTATAGACTCTGAAGGCCTTGCGAATAGCTGAATAACCTAAGAAATATCCTTCATCAGCTTTGGCATCAAATTTCCTAACTGACTGGAGTCGTTCAGGATGTAAACTGGACATCTAAAAACGTAAAAATAACCAATATTTGGTTTTCTATTTCTTAATACTTCATAGGTTGTCTTATTGTGTCTTTTTATGTACACAGAACGATTCTGGGTGTGGCAAGCAGTAGCAATTGCTTCAACCCAGAAACTGGTGGAAAGACCAGATTCAACACGCACACCCCCAAAATATTTTATTTTGCGGAAACGGAAGGTGTGAACAATTAGATGAATCACAATCACACATTATAACAAACGACCTCTAAATGAGACGTTATTGAATTTTATTTATAAAAGAAGCATTTCTTTACAAGGAAAGTAGATACGTTCATATAACTTGAACAACTACTTCTAATACAAAGGAAATTAAGTAATCAAAATGCTCCGTTTTCTCTAGTGTATGCATATGAGACTCCAAACCAAGCCTGCTCCGATACTGCCTTAATTTCCTAAGAATACGGTTTAAAAGACGTCAACATAAAGTTGGTGAGGTCATAGGTTTTACAACAATATAGTGTGGTGGATAATAAGCTTTTAATGATACCCTCACCAGTATAATCCCAATGATATCCTTGATCGTAATCCGAATACTTTTGGAAATACATTTCCATAATAGATAGTCATAATGTAAAGATAGATAGGTATTCTATCGTAATGAAAACTTAATTGGTATTCATACCATGAATATCCATAGGTAAACTGTTAATACAGAAACTTAACAGATAATTCACACAATAACAATATATAGGTTGTTACTGCAACCACGGAACTTTCTCAGATAATTCATATCATAACAATATACAGGTCTTTGTTGGAATCCAGAACCTTGTATTTCACATAAGACGATATATATATATATAGGTCTTTACTGCCATCACAGAACCTTAATATATACTTCACATCTTAACAATATATAGGTTTTTACTGCCATCACAGAACCTTAATATATATTTCACATCTTAACAATATAAAGGGTTTAACTGTCATCACAGAACCTTAATATATATTTCACATCTTAACAATATAAAGGGTTTAACTGTCATCACAGAACCTTAATATATATAATTCACATCATATAATATTTTCTCGAATCTGAGCATATTAAATCATAATAGAACATACCATGTCTTCGAATCCGAGATAGAAGTTTAACATATTTATTCTTCAGATTTAAACCCGTGTGTTCATATAGAAATTTGTTTCACGAAATATTCCCAGAGTGTATGAATAACAATGATATCCAATTTGTATATAACGTTTTCTCAAAATAAGTGCATCTCAGTATAAAACAATTTAGACAATGTATTCTCAGCCCAAAACGTAAAACAGTTATAAGGGGTTATGAGTCTCACCTTAGGAGCAATGAAATGAGGTGATGTAAATGTAATGAGATGATGAACAAGACAATTGGCCAAATCGGGAGATCCTAAACACAACATGATTGATTTACTTTCTTGGTTCAAACCTAAATTTGTATAAGGTTATTTATTAATACGCTTGTCAACGTAACTGGTTTCGGGTTCTTTCAATAACCTTTGTAATTTATTTTGAAATATTTATAATGGATACATGAGTTATATATTGGAGATTTCTTTATAAATCATTTTCGAAATTCCATAAATAAGCTAAGTAGTTAGCTTAATATGTAAATGTGTTTATCTTCCAAAAATGGAGATATACTTAATAGTATTGTTTAAAAATCAATACGAGATCCATAATGAATGTATTCAAGGATGAATATGAGCAGGTTTATCTATCTATATATATAAATGTATATATAGAATGTTTATTTTAAATAGTAGGATTAATACAAAAAAATTGTATTAATCATGTATCGAAGAGATATTTTGAATAGTATATTTAATACAAAGAATGTATTAATTTTTGTAACGAAGAGAGATGCTTTCAATAGCAGAGATATGAAAAGATACCTTGAAAGGTATGTATTATAATCAATACAAAATGTATTGATTACCAATGAAGAGATACCTTAAATGGTAGGAAAAACCGGTATTATATTTCAAGTTGTATTAGGGTTGACGTTGGGTCGTGTATTATCCAGACGGTGAACCAAGTTGCGTTTAGAATGCGAATTGCAAACCGTTTGTCAACTACAATCCGTTTCGTTGGTATACCCCAGAGATGCCCAAGGTCAATGGCAATCATGTTTAGAAATATAGTACGGTTAAAAGCGTATCAAGGATATATTCTATCCATAAACCAAACAAATCATGAAAATACGAAACAATTCACAGATGGTGAATAGTAATATGAATATTCATTTGATTATACTTCATTGGAAGTATATAAGGAGATTCATTAAAGTATAAAGCTCATGCTTTTCTATAAAAGTGCCAACAATTTATTATGCGTATAAAAGAGATATTTAACGTATTTAAATGCAAGTATGTATTATTGAGTATAGAAATAAGTTGACAAGCATTTCAATACATAACATATAGTTCTAAAATCATAAGGCAATATATAGTAAGGTTTCATAAAAACACTTACAAGTTTGGAGAATTATAAATTCTAAGATCAAAGTAACGATATAGGAATGAGCTCCAAAGAAGATCTTGAAAGAATCGACTATAACTTGGACTTGTAAACTTGATGAATATGGAATAATCCTAACTCCATATGGCCATTATAACTAGGCTTTGAAAAGTTCTTGAAAGAATTCCCGATAACAACGTCGTGTTTACAAATTTCGAAACCAACTAATTCAAAACAACTTTGGTTGAATCGAAAGCTTGGAATGATGAAAGGTTGTGAGAGATATGCTTGAACTTGAACAAGTATTGATCTTGGAATGATAGAGATTCAAGAGAAAGAAGGTTGATGTTGTGAATTAGCAAATTGGAATGAAAACATAAGTCTTGTATTTATAGTAAAGCATTTGGAAAATGAATGGTGAAATGAGAATGTTGTAGCCGTGGGTTTATGGTGGTGATGGAGGGTGATTCATGCTTGTTTAGCAAGGTGGTGATGTGGTGGATTTGTGGTGGAAGGGTAAGGAAAAGGGTGATGTGTTCATTTCTTAAAGGTTTAACAAATATCTAGTTTAACTAACTTAATTAACCTCCTTACTATTCACGAGTTTTAATTAAATTTTCTGATTTTTCGAGTGTGTTATTTTATGAATTAAAAATAATAATCGAGTGTTGAAACACTAGATATTAGGTTTCCCTAAGTCTTAAGTTCATACGAGAAAGACTCACGCGAAAAATAAATGTTTTACGATTTCTCATGAATTTTGAACTTTTTATTTTCTAGTTGCTCATCATCAAGGTTTTTAAACTTGTTTAAGATAGTTCATTTAGTAGTTTGATTAATCACATAATCAATAAGAAAGCTTAACACATACTCATATACTTAATCATACCCTAACTTAGCTCAAAATGCCCTAATTAGCATAAACGAATCCTAATTAGATATAATTAGGTTAAATTAATGTAGTGAAATTTTGATGGATGTCACATGTACATTTTATGCCACTGGAGCTTCACTCCAGTTGAGATCTGACCAAGACCTGAAGCATTCCAGTTGAAGTCGAAGACAACAAGTGGAAGATAGAGAATGACCATGGCAACGAAGCCCAGTGGACATTCTAACCAGATCGAAACTGGAGATCATCAGTGCAAAGCATTTACAAAGCTTTACACTGATTACGAGGAAGACCTTTTTACTTTATGTACTAGTACCCGGACAATACACATTATCTATGTATAAAGTACAAAAGTACATAAAGCAGGTTGGATAAAGTAACTTTATGTCTTACTTTATCAATCATGTTCAAGGAATTAAATGCAATTCCTTAAATGTTCTCAACCATATTTGTACGGCAAAGTTGACATCCCAATGTTAAACTTTGCCTATAAATAGAGGTCTTTGCACAACCAAGAATTCACCTCTCGATACTTTGCATATCCAGACATTTGCATTATTGGTGAACTTGTGCAATATTCTCTCAATGGTAAAAAGGAACATTTCACAACTCTAAGTGTTTCGATTGTTAAGAGAATTTCCAAGTGTAGATCATTTGTATTTCATAGGTTGTTAGGATATTTACATATTTGTATTATCTTGGTTCCGCAACAACCTTGTAATTTATTTAACATTAATAAATAAAATTACACTTGAAAAATACATATTGTTTCACCAATTTACTTTATAAATCTTTACTTATTGCATTTTGTACTTATATTCATTTGTCACCTTATAAGCAATCAACCAGTAAAACCTGGTATACTGCTCACTGCAACTGGTCGTCTCCAGATCAGTGAACGTATTGCAAATTAATCTCACCATTAACATAGAGGTGTCTTCAGTAGTACCATCTATTAAGTTGGGACTTACATAGTTAATACAGATTTACATGAGCATTGTACCTTTAAATTCTTATTTAAAATAATGTATCAATTCCTATGTGAATTCTTAAACTCAAAATTTAAAAACTAAATATATTGATTGAAAAATAATATCTGAGATTCATGATTGAATTAAAATCTAATGTTTGAGATACAAACAAATGAAAATTGATATTAGTTAGTAAACAATCGGTTTATAAGACCAAAACAAAAGAATTATTAATTTAAAAGTAATAGAATTCTGTAAAAATTGCTGCTTACTTTTGCTAATCATATTAAATATTAGGTATACGATAAAAATTGTTTTAATAAAACCAAGGATTTTGAAAATATATGTTAACATTAATTTTAAAAGTTTGTGAAAATAAAAAATTATAATTAATATGTTGAAACTTTTTAATTAATTAAATGATTAAAAATTTAAAAAAAATTTCTCAAGTTGAAGGCTAAAAATAAATATAAATTAAGTATTCAGGGCTAAAAAGTGTAAATTATTGATGGAAAACAAAAAAGTATAAATTAATGAGATTTTTTCTACAAATATAATATAAATACTAATATAATAATATATTTGGATAATGATTATTAGGATTTTTAATTTATAATTAAATTAATAATGACATCGTGATTTTCAATTTGATGGAATTAAGAGTTGTGATTGGTTAATAAACTATTATGTCAGTTGTCTTTTAGTATATATAAAGATTGCTGTGACATTTTTGCCATATATATATCGTTTTATTTTTTATTAATGAAATGTTTTCTTTTTTAATTAATATAATGTTTTATTTTAAAATCTTAAAGTTATATTGACTTTTAATATTTAAAGAGTAATGTTAACTAAATGGTAGATTCTAGATTAGTAGTTGATTGGTAGTGTATTGAAGTATTGTATAGAATTACTGGTCGAAAAGAATTTTAAGCAATATTTAATGTGACGTTGACGAGTACTAGTGGTGATCAGTAGTTTACACAATGATTAACTTACAAGTCAACCTTTCTCAATATTAAATCCTCTTTGCGTCTCTTGTTCACTTAAACACATAGTTCAATAAGTGAAATGTAACATTTGTGAATTTTGACTTGTAATTAACGTAATTAAACGTAATTTAACTATGTTGACCCGTTGACTCGAACGTGCTAAATGATTAATTGTTCTAGTTAATTTAAATAATTAATCTATTTATTTATGGATTGGAGACGTGTATTTATGCTAGACGAAGCTACGTGGTCGTGTTGGTCGGTTTAGGACGTAAGACGACGTATAAGTTAACTAGTAATGTGATCGGGTGATCCATGGGTCGACCCATGACCCATGAACCACCACCCTTGACCCAACCCTATCCCAAACCACCCAACCAAAGTCTTCCACCCTCATCCATTCATTTCCTTCCATTCCTTTCTCTAACACATTCATTGCAAGGCTTTCCTTTCTCCCTCTCACTAAATTATTACACCAATCAAATGTGTTCAAGTTAGTTTGGCATTAAATTCTTCATCTTCATCATCATTAATACATCATATCAAAAGATCAAGTCTTCTAGTGCAAGAAATCACCATTTTCGGGTTAAATTCGGATTTAAAGCTTTGTTGGAGGAATTGGTAAGTTAGACTTGTCTCAAATTCATCATTTTATGTTTACAAACATATTTCTAGTCATATTTAAGTGTCCTTGGATTGTTTTTCATGTTAAAATCAAGCATGGGTCGTTTTTAGGGTTTCAAATGGGTAAATGGGTCAAAAACCGGGTTTCCACTTGTTTGAAGCTATGAGAGCGAATCTAAGGGTGGGTTATGTTTGAAATCGTGTTTCTAGTCTAATATAAACAATACATGTGATCAATTTTGGTTAAAACCCCTTTAAACCGAAATTAGGGTTTTTAATATATATTATATAATTAGGTCAAAAACAAGTTTAATTGTAAAAATGATGAGTTACAATCGATTTGAAAGGAGATTTGGATTTGTTAACGTTTACCTAGATTTCTAAAGCATAAAACAGGCCGGAACTGTCATCAAATCGATTTTTATAACTCGAATTAGGGTTTGAAGCTCGTAGGTCAAAGTTTGACTAAAAAGTCAAACTGGTTCATCACTTATTTTTGCCCAGAAAATTTACTCTTTCCCGCCCACCGTACGCTACGCCCTTCCTGGCGTATCCTACGCTGCCTTGCCCCTGTGTGGCGTATCATACGGCGATGTCATCGTATGATACGTTGGCTCCCATGTGTCAAATAAGCTTTACGCTCATTTTCTTCTGTTTACGCCGCATAATTGAATTCCAGACGCCAAAAACCCTTTATCCAGGCCACCGTAGGCTACGCCGGTTCCCACCGTATCTGACGCTAGTTGTGAAACTCCCACCGTAGCTTATGCCTGTTCCACCGTCACTTACGCTGGGCTATTTCTTTCCACCGTACCTTACGCCAATCAGTGGCGTCTCTTACGCTACATGCTGAGTTGTTATTTTTCTTTTTTCTATTATTGGGCCCACCACTCTAGGTTTGGGTCGGGCTTCTTCTTGGGTCGTTCCCCAGCTTCTATGGAGTCCATTTCGGACTATCTAGTGTGTCCAACCGAATGCTTATGTAAAACGTGTCGTGTATATATATATATGTTGTGTGTGTGTGTGTGTGTGTGTACTCACACTAATATGCAAGTCGAGAAACCCTAAACTCTTACCCGTCGGACAAACGTAAATCAAATATATGTATATAGATATATGAATATAAATAAACATATTTATATTAATACGAATGTTGTATAAACGTATTGATAGGTCATGAACTTTGAAGAATTCGGGACAATTATAATTCGTTAAATACTTATAAATAATAGTTATAACTCGACGTTCAAGGCAAAGGTGAGTTTCGTAGCCCCTACGTTTATCTTATTTTGGGGTGGAAAGTGTACTTGTTGTTAAACGGTTGTCGGTTGATTCATTTTGTTATGATATGGGACGAGACGTTAAATGCCTACTTGGTTGCTTGTTTACGTGTTTGTATGTGTTTATGTTTGCGCATTATTTATTATGTAAGTCGTGCCAGAAACGTATATCGCGCATTATTTATTATGTAAGTCGTGCCAGAAACGTATATCGCGCATTATTTATTATGTAAGTTGTGCCAGAAACGTATATCGCGCATTATTTATTATGTAAGTCGTGCCGGTATGTTGCGCATTATTCATTATGTAAGTCGTGCCGTTATAACTATTATTTAGGGAAAAATCCATAAAAGGGAACCTTTTTACTCAAAATTCCTAATAAGGGGAACCTATTTAAGTTTCGTCTATTAAAAGGATTTCATTTCTAAAAATTTCTCAATAAAGGTAATGTCGTTAGTTTTTAACGTTAGTCATTCGTTAATTGCCATGTCTGCATGCCATGTCATTAAAAACGCCTATGTGGACATCTGTGATATTACATGAGGGTGTATTGGTCCTTTTAACCTCCTTATCTTCTTCCCCAAATTCAAGTAATATCTACATATATAATTATATATCATTATATCATCAATATCACACATTCAAGCCACCAAATAAAGAAAGAAAAGTGGACGGTAGTGTATGTAAAGGGTTTGTTGAACCTCATCTCTTTCCAATGATTTCCAATCTGCCTACCAAAATTCACACTCTTTTGTCAATTATGTATAGGAATTTCGATTTACATTCTTTTCTTTTTTCAACATTATATCCAGTATTTCGATTTGGTTACCTTTTACTTACTATTTGAAGATACTAGATCTATACATACACATATATACATATATATAACCACTAAGTAATAGCCTAGTAGCCACCAGCCGCCACTTTCCAGGAGAGGTCCTGGGTTCGAGTCTTGACAAAGGCAAACTTGAGATAATCAGGGATTATTAAGTGGACACTAGCCTAGCTGGGGGATTAGTGGATACCAAATGGTACATGAGATCAGGGGTTCCCATCTAATTACCTTTTTTTTTACATATACATAGATATATATATAGTGAAGGGATCAAGTGAGAACCAACATATATGGTGAGAACCACTAAAAAACCATCTCTAAGGGCTTTGCCCTTAGAGTTAAGGGCTACGCCCGTACCGTATCAAACCGTCACCATCTCTTGGATCGCCGCCCATCAAATCCATATCATTCCCATATGCGTCCGGTGACAACCCCTTTAGAACGGATGAGGGCAACGCCCGTACCGTATCCATACGTTTTCAACACGTAACCCATATGATTTTTTACAAAAAAAAAAAAAAATTTAATTTTTTTTTTGGAATGGGTTTTTGTTAAAAGAAAATAAAAAACAAAAAAAATTCAAAAAATAAAAATTAAAATTAAAAAAAACCACCAAAAGGAGAAAGAGAGAAAACTAGTGGTTCTCACGGTTCTCTCTCATGTTTTGGTTCTCACGTTAACCCTACCCTATATATATATATATATATATATAATATATATTATATATTATATGATATATATATATAGGGTAACTTTTCAGTGAGAACAAGTTTAAAATAAGAACGTTGAGAACAGATGATAAAATTGGAATTTTAACATTGCCATGGTAGTTTTCATTTTAAACCTCTTTTTGATAATTTAAAAATATAACCATCGTTCTATCCACATCCCCTTTTTAAGGATTTTATATTTGATCTGCACGTTTGTTAAATTGCTACATCAAACAGAATTATTATACATTTGCATTTTATGTCCAGAATGTTTAATATTCAACAATACATAGCATACTATTATTTATAACTTTAAACATGGATCATGGATGCACAAATCAAATTATTATGCATCCGATTTATCTCTTACTGATTTTACATAACTATAATAAATGCGCACTATATATTATAATGCATCTTATGTTTGAACTTTGAAAAAAAAAATACGGATTATAAAAGAAATAGATATGGATGCACAAACAATATTTGATGGATGCACAAATAATATTTAGCATTTTTGATGGATGCACAATTCATCTTAAATAGTACGGATATCAAATTTGATAGGATCATAGGATGCAAAGTATATTTATGGATGCACAAGTTATTTGATGGATGCACAAAATATTTGATGGATGCACAAGTAATATTTGATGGATGCACAAAAAATATTTAGGTTTTTTTTTTCAGTTGGACTTCAAACACGTGGGGTGGGGTGGCCTGGTGGTTACCGTAAATAAATGATGGATGCATAATTGATTTTACATACACAATAATAATGGTGGATGCAACGATTATATATGTACATAACTTTTTTAAGGCTAACAATTTTATATACACAAATTTTTTTATAATGAATCATGGATGCACCAAATATTTTATATATATAAAGGATGGATGCATCCAATTTTGCATACACATAAAACACAATGGATGTACAATTCAAAGCATCATGCATCCTATTCAGAAGTACAACTATCATTGCATAAGAAGTAAAAATACAAATTGATGAAAGGAAAAAACTATAGTACGAAACATGCATATGACGGTTTGGCAGTTATTTAATATTTTCTTTTTTTCTCCCCTTTTATTAAATAAGATTTCTATTTTCCAATAATGCCCTTTTTATTTTAAATAAAATTGTATTCAATTAATCTCAACCATTGATCATAATATCCTAAGGCCCAAAAGTATTCTTATTTGTTCTTATTTTAATTTGTTCTCATTGGATGGCTCCCCTATATATATATATATATATATATATATACATAACCAACTCCATATATACGTATATATATACATATAGACAGATCTATAAATATGTATAATGATATATAAAAATTAGATCTAACAGAGGCGGCGGTGGTTGTTGGAATCACCAGCGGTGAAGGTTGCGATGGTTGCGGTGGTGGTTTTGGGACTCGCCGGCGGTGGAGTTTGATTGATTTGGGGATTTTTTTATTCCAAACAACACCTCCGACTGCCACCATCTTCGTTGACATCCGGACTTGATTCCAAAAACAACAACAACAACAACAACAAGGTACTCAATCCCGACATAAGTCGGGCTATGAGGGAGGTATGATGTAGACAGACCTTACCCCTACTCAAAGGTAGGGAGGCTGCTTCCAGATCCACCGAGGTGGAAGGGACCTCCGGCCCGGGGTGAAAAAAATAGGGTTAGAACCACCGGGGTGGAAGACTAAACCGGAAAAGGGATCTCGATCTCCGATCTAAAAGAGCAGCCGGAGCGCCGTGCTCAACGGCTCTCTCTTAGAGAGAGAGAGAAAATTCCAAAAAGCGGTATGTAAATAATATTAGTCGAGCAAGTGCACTTCGCGAAATGGGAAAAGATACATGATAGAAATATATGACATCAAAAGGTCCGGTATATGTTTTTGATGGATGTTTTCAGATTTAACATATTATTGAGAATATAAACGAATTTCGATGGATTTTTATATGGATTGGAGTTATAATATGTTTATGTAAATTGGATTTTCACTTATATGGGTGTTTGGAGTTATCATATGTTTGAAACTAAGATTAAGTATTTCTGGATTTGAAGATGAATCTGTATAAAAAAATATACAGATGGATCTATGGATATAGATATTGATTTAATTTTGGGAAAAAGATAAAAGCTAAAAAGACTAATACACCCTCATGTAATACCACATCATATGTCCACGTAAGCTTTTTTAATGACATGGCATGGTGACATGACACTTAACGAATGACTAACGTTAAACACTAACGACATTACCTTTATTGAGAAACTTTTAGAAATGAAATCCTTTTAATAGACGAAACCTAAATAGGTTTCCCTTATTAGGAATTTTGAGTAAATAGGTTCCCTTTTTATGGATTTTTCCCTATTATTTAACGTAGACGTTGACTTGTGTTGATTTGTGTGAACGTAATCCCTTTTAGGATTTCCTTGGAACGTGATTAGGTATACTAATCCTCGTATATCGTTAACGGTTGATATCCCGACATTTGAGTTTCATTACTTAAACCTACGAACTCACCAACTTTATGTTAACACGTTTTAGTACACTTTTCAGGTGAACAGGTTAATCAAAGACGTGTTGGATGATTTATTGCATGATTTTGCTAGGATTGGACTTAGACTTGGACTTCATGGATCCGTGATTCATAATTCTCGATTATGGGTTATGTTTAGGATCATTTACCATCTTTTGAACTATTCTTTTGTAAACGTTTGATGGGCGTGCTCCTTATGCATTTTGTATGATTCCGGTACCTGTAATTGATTGAATTGTATGGATTGTCCAATCCTTTTAATGCATTTAGAATTGTCTCTACTTAATTTCCATGTCGTGCTGTGCTTAGTATGTAACCCTCATGATTCCGCCTTGTTGGGGTGTTACAGAATGTTATCAGAGATGTGGTTGTAGAGAATTAGGTGGATCGACCTAGCCTATAGCCATTGCACCCACATTTCATAATTAGCATGCATGATAGGAAATTTTGTGTGCAACGTGAATTGTATGACGCATAAACTTGTTTAAACGGAGTTCGTAGGTTTTCCATGACTTGTGACTTGATTGTTATGTGATAGCTTGATGGACGTATGTGTTAGTGTCGGGATACACCATGGCTTGTTGAGTTGACGTTGACGTATATTCTTGAAATTAC
Organism: Erigeron breviscapus; assembly: GCA_034093135.1. Taxonomy (NCBI): domain Eukaryota; kingdom Viridiplantae; phylum Streptophyta; class Magnoliopsida; order Asterales; family Asteraceae; genus Erigeron; species Erigeron breviscapus. Next base: position 108,718,736 of record CM067172.1, read on the forward strand.
TTTGAATTATTTGACCCTAGCAAAGTGAAATGATGGCATTAACGGAGTATGACACTCGGTAACCCTAGAGGCGCCTGATCAACAAATCTATGGTTACCCTATGTCATATAAAGTTAATGACCTCGTGGATTGTGCATTGTGGATAAAGTATAGTAGGTAACCCGGTATGCTTAAGAGGGTTGGTTAGGTGGAGGGTTAGCCGCTGGTACACCATGTATACATACCCGACCAATACTTAGAGGGCATAACGGAACCGAGTCCTGACATCCATTCAATATATTAACAGTGTGGAGGGTTAGCCGCTGGTACACCCTGTATACAAGCACTTTTAATGTGTTGAATGTTGAAGTTAGATTCTGACTATGTTTCACCCACCTTGTTGTGACTTGACCCCTTTTATATGTGAATTGGCTTGTGATTGTGACGTTGATTATGAATTGCATGAAACGATGATGCCTTAGATTATTGCCATGATAATATCCCCATAGAATTATATGTTCTTGTGACGGTTTAGAAGGGATTAAGTATATATTGTTTGTTATATGACGGCCGGTTTCGATTATTCGTGTGTGAATTGTGAGAATTAACTTACTAATCTAACACGTGTGTTCAGGAAGGAATGGTTAGACCGAGAAGAGTTGTTCGCCGCCCTCGTGCTCAAGAAGAAGAAGAAGTTGTAGGCGGACGTGGGGGTAGAGGTGGTCGAGGTGGTAGAGGAAACCGTGGAGGCCGTGGTGGCCGTGGTGGTCGAGGTGGCCGGGGTGGTGCCAATCCCCCAGATATCAACCGAGGTCATTACTCAAGTTTTAAATGATCTCATGCCGGATCTTGTGGCCCCAATCTCGGCGGCCATGGAAGCTAGAGGTGGACAAGAGGAGCCGGAGGTTGAAGCGGAGAATGTTGAAAATGAAAATGAAAATGAAGATGTGAATGTGAATGGCGGTGAGAATGGAAGAGAATGTTTTGTTCAACAAAGAGGTTATGATGCTTACCAACAAGGGTGCTTGTTTAAAGACTTCAAACTTTGCGGAGCTTCGGAATTTAGTGGAGAAGGTGGTGCCACGGGTTGTTTAGAATGGTTGGAGAGAATTGAATCAATCATTGCTCGGAGTGGTTGCGCTTATCACCAACGAATTTCTTATGCCACCGGAATGTTGAAGGGTGATGCCCTTGAATGGTGGAATGAGGAGGTTGATGAATTGGGGATCGATGGGGCTAACTACCTACTTTGGGGAGACTTCAAAGAGATGATAATTGCTAAGTATTGCCCGGCACACGAAATGAGAAACTTGCAAGTAGAATTTTCTAAACTTGCCATGAAGGGAGGAGACTATGAGGGTTACACTCGCCGTTTTGGCCAACTCTCTAGGCTCATTCCCCATTATGTGAGGCCCGAAAATGTGAAGGTTGAGAAGTATGTTGCGGGATTGCCTCATGAAGTGAGAATGCTTGTTTCTCACCCCACCATGCCATTGACATACAAAGAGGCAACCACCCGCACCGCTAGTGTGACATTGGAACTTATAAGGGGTGGCAAGTTGAGTAAGGGTGATGGCAAGAGGAAAGAGGTGGCTGAGTCGAGTGGCACTAAGAAAGATGAAAGGCGTGATCATAAGCGCCCTAGTCGTGGTGGGAAGGTTTATGCGGCGGTAGTGCCGGCGGCGGGTTCTCCAAAAGGTGGTTATGCCGGGGCTAGTCCTTTATGCCCTAGGTGTAACCGTCATCATTGGCCTACCGTGAGATGTGATGTATGTTTCCAATGCGACCAACCGGGTCACACATCAAGGTTTTGTCCAACTAACCGTCGAAATGCACCTTTAAATGTTGCTCCTCTAAATGCAAGGCGTCCCCCGGCGGCTCCGGGTACTTGTTATGAATGTGGTAGCCAAGACCACTACCGTAACCGGTGCCCAAATCTCATTGGCCAACAAGTCCAAGTGACCGTGCATCCCAATCAACTTCAAATCGCCAATCCAAATCAAAACTGGGGCAATCAAGGTCAACAACAAGCTCCACAACAACTTGCTCCCCGTGGACGAGCTTTTGCCGTGAATGCGGCCGAGGCTCGTGTTGATCCTAACGTCGTTGCAGGTACTTTTCTTCTCAACAATCAATATGCCACCGTATTATTTGACTCGGGTGCCGATTTTAGTCTTGTCTCCAATGATTTCATACTTTGATTGATGCTAGCCTTAGTCCTTTGTCGTTTTACTTTGAACTTGAAATGATAAATGGCGGGTTAACTAAAATTGATCAAGTTGTTCGTGATTGTACTTTAGAGTTATGTGACCACCCATTTCTTATAGACCTCGTTCCTTTCGATATCGGTAGTTTTGATGTAATTGTGGGTATGGATTGGATGTCAGCAATGAATGCGGTTATAGATTGTGGTAGTCGGGTAGTGAGAATTCCATTAGAAGACGGTGAAGAGTTAGTGGTTCAAGACGAGATGACCGATCCATGGGAGGGAAAAATTTATAATGTCAACGTCACTAAAGTTGAAATACAAGTTGTGTGATGCACCCATTTTAAGCTTGCCCGATGGAGCCGATGATTTTGTTGTTTATTGTGATGCGTTCGGGCAAGGATTGGGTTGTGTCTTAATGCAATGGGGTAAGGTGATTGCTTATGCATCTAGGCAATTGAAGGTGCATGAGAAGAATTACCCGACTCATGACTTAGAGTTGGGAGCGGTCGTATTTGCTTTAAAATGTTGGAGGCATTACTTGTATGGCACCAAAAGTGTGATCTATACCGATCACAAAAGCCTTCAACACATTTTCGATCAAAGCGAATTGAATATGAAGCAACGAAGATGGCTTGATCTTTTTAGTGATTATGATTGTGTTATCTGGTATCACTCGTGTAAGGCAAATGTTGTAGCCGATGCCTTGAGCCGAAAAGAACGTATAAAACCAAGATGAGTTAGAGCCATGAGCCTTACCGTGCAAAGGAGTGTTCGTGACTCCATCATTGAAGCACAAAGGTTGGCAACTAGGTCGGAAAACTTCATCAATGAAGCTTTACATGGCTTAGAAGAACAATTTGATAGGAAAGACGATGATGGGTTGTATTTTGTTGAACGATTGTGGATCCCCGTTTTTGGTGGGCTTCGGTTGAAGTTGATGAATGAAGCTCACAAGTCGGCCTACTCGGTTCACCCGGGTTCCAACAAGATGTATTTTGACTTGAGGGACTTGTATTGGTGGCCGGGAATGAAGAAGGACATTGCTAGATACGTTAGTGAATGCATCACTTGTTTACAAGTGAAAGCCAACCACAAGAAACCACCCGGGTTAGTAGTTCAACCGGTAACACCGGAGTGGAATTGGGAACGAATTGCTATGGACTTCATCACGAAGTTACCAAGAACGAGTAGTGGTTGGGACACCATTTGGGTGATAGTTGACCGGTTGACTAAGTCGGCTCACTTCTTAGCCATCCGGGAAGACGACAAATTTGACACCATGGCACGTTTGTACATCAAAGAAGTAGTATCCAAACATGGAGTGCTGATTTCCATCATAACCGATCGGGATACCCGATTTACTTCAAAGTTTTGGAAGGCGTTCCAAAAAGCAATGGGTACTCAACTTGACATGAGTACATCGTTCCACCCTTAAACCGATGGTCAAAGTGAAAGGACGATTCAAACACTTGAAGATATGTTAAGGGCTTGTGCCATCGAGTTTGGTGGAAATTGGGATGTGCATTTACCGTTAGTCGAATTCTCATACAACAATAGCTACCATGCTAGCATTCAAATGGCGTCATTTAAAGCCTTGTATGGGAGAAAGTGTAGGTCGCCGTTAGCTTGGGCGGAGATTGGTGAAAGCCAACTCATTGGACCCGAAATTGTTGTTGAAACAACCAAGGTGATCTCACAAATCAAAGAGAAGTTGAGAGTAGCCCGGGAAAGACAATTGAAGTATGCAAATATGAGACGACGACCCCTAGAATTTGAAGTGGGTGATTATGTATTATTAAAGGTGTCCCCGTGGAAAGGTGTGGTTCGATTTATGAAACGTTATTAAGTTGGGCCCGAGATATATTGGCCCGGTGACGTATCGATTAGAACTTCCTCAAAACTTGAGTGGAGTTCATAACGTGTTCCATATTTGTAATCTTAGGAAGTGTTTAGCCGATCCAACACTTCACGTGCCTCTTGAAGAAATTCGTGTTGATAAAACGTTGAAATTCGTGGAAGAGCCGGTAGAAATCTTAGACCGACAAACTAAAAAGCTTAAGAACACTCGGTATACGATCGTTAAAGTGAGATGGCAAGCTAGACGTGGGCCCGAATTTACTTAGGAACGTGAAGATTCAATGAAAGCCAAGTATCCCCATTTATTTACCGAGTCTAGTTAGATTTGAATTTCGGGACGAAATTCCTTTAACGGGGGAATGATGTAACATTTGTGAATTTTGACTTGTAATTAACGTAATTAAACGTAATTTAACTATGTTGACCCGTTGACTCGAACGTGCTAAATGATTAATTGTTCGAGTTAATTTAAATAATTCATCTATTTATTTATGGATTGGAGACGTGTATTTATGCTAGACGAAGCTACGTGGTCGTATTGGTCGGTTTAGGACGTAAGACGACGTATAAGTTAACTAGTAATGTGAGCGGGTGATCCATGGGTCGACCCATGACCCATGAACCACCACCCTTGACCCAACCCTATCCCAAACCACCCAACCAAAGTCTTCCACCCTCATCCATTCATTTCCTTCCATTCCTTTCTCTCTCACATTCATTGCAAGGCTTTCCTTTCTCTCTCTCATTAAATTCTTACACCAATCAAATGTGTTCAAGTTAGTTTGGCATTAAATTCTTCATCTTCATCATCATTAATACATCATATCAAAAGATCAAGTCTTCTAGTGCAAGCAATCACCATTTTCGGGTTAAATTCGGATTTAAAGCTTTGTTGGAGGAATTGGTAAGTTAGACTTGTCTCAAATTCATCATTTTATGTTTACAAACATATTTCTAGTCATATTTAAGTGTCCTTGGATTGTTTTTCATGTTAAAATCAAGCATGGGTCGTTTTCAGGGTTTCAAATGGGTAAATGGGTCAAAAACCGGGTTTCCACTTGTTTGAAACTATGGGAGCGAATCTAAGGGGTGGGTTATGTTTGAAATCGTGTTTCTAGTCTAATATAAATAATACATGTGATCAATTCGGGTTAAAAACCCTTTAAACCGAAATTAGGGTTTTTAATATATAATAGTATATATATATTTTAGGTCAAAAACAAGTTTAATTGTAAAAATGATGAGTTACAATCGATTTGAAAGGAGATTTGGATTTGTTAACGTTTACCTAGATTTCTAAAGCATAAAACAGGCCGGAACTGTCATCAAATCGATTTTTATAACTCGAATTAGGGTTTGAAGCTCGTAGGTCAAAGTTTGACTAAAAAGTCAAACTGGTTCATCACTTATTTTTACCCATAAAATTCACTCTTTCCCGCCCACCGTACGCTACGCCCATCCTGGCGTATCCTACGCTGCCTTGCCCCTGTGTGGCGTATCATACGGCGATGTCACCGTATGATACGGTGGCCCCCATATGTCAAATAAGCTTTACGCTCATTTTCTTCTGTTTACGCCACATAATTGAATTCCAGACGCTAAAAACCCTTTATCCAGGCCACCGTAGGCTACGCCGGTTCCCACCGTATCTGACGCTAGTTGTGAAACTCCCACCGTAGCTTATGCCTGTTCCACCGTCACTTACGCTGGGCTATTTCTTTCCACCGTACCTTACGCCAATCAGTGGCGTCTCTTACGCTACATGCTGAGTTGTTATTTTTCTTTTTTCTATTATTGGGCCCACCTCTCTAGGTTTGGGTTGGGCTTCTTTCTATATATATATATATATATATATATATATATATATATATCACTATAGATATATATATATATATATATCTATATATATATATATATATATATATATATATATATATATATGTGTGTGTGTGTGTGTGTGTGTGTGTGTGTGTGTGTGTGTGTGTGTGTGTGTACTCACACTAATATGCAAGTCGAGAAACCCTAAACTCTTACCCGTCGGACAAACGTAAATCAAATATATGTATATAGATATATGAATATAAATAAACATATTTATATTAATACGAATGTTGTATAAACGTATTGATAGGTCATGAACTTTGAAGAATTCGGGACAATTATAATTCGTTGAATACTTATAATTTAATTATAACTCGACGTTCAAGGCAAAGGTGAGTTTCGTAGCCCCTACGTTTATCTTATTTTGGGGTGGAAAGTGTACTTGTTGTTAAACGGTTGTCGGTTGATTCATTTTGTTATGATATGGGACGAGACGTTAAATGCCTACTTGGTTGCTTGTTTACGTGTTTGTATGTGTTTATGTTTGCGCATTATTTATTATGTAAGTCGTGCCAGAAACGTATATCGCGCATTATTTATTATGTAAGTCGTGCCAGAAACGTATATCGCGCATTATTTATTATGTAAGTCGTGCCAGAAACGTATATCGCGCATTATTTATTATGTAAGTCGTGCCAGAAACGTATTTCGCGCATTATTTATTATGTAAGTCGTGCCGTTATAACTATTATTTAACGTAGACGTTGACTTGTGTTGATTTGTGCGAACGTAATCCCTTTTAGGATTTCCTTGGAACGTGATTAGGTATACTAATCCTCGTATATCGTTAACGGTTGATATCCCGACACTTGATTTTCATTACTTAAACCTACGAACTCACCAACTTTATGTTGACACGTTTTAGTACACTTTTCAAGTGAACACGTTAATCAAAGACGTGTTGGATGATTTATTGCATGATTTTGCTAGGATTGGACTTGGACTTGGACTTCATGGATCCGTGATTCATAATTCCCGATTATGGTTTATGCTTAGGATCATTTACCATCTTTTGAACTATTCTTTTGTAAACGTTTGATGGACGTGCTCCTTATGCATTTTGTATGATTCCGGTACCTGTAATTGATTGAATTGTATGGATTGTCCAATCCTTTTAATGCATTTAGAATTGTCTCTACTTAATTTCTATGTCGTGTTGTGCTTAGTATGTAACCCTCATAATACCGTCTTGTTGGGTGTTACATGAAATAAGAGGGTGTTAGTAAGGATGATAAATCCTACGTTTAAAATTGATGTGTTAATGGTGTTAGTAACGATGATAAATACTACGTTTAAAAATGATGTGTTAATGGTGGAAAGATATACGGAGTATATGATGTATCATTAATGTATCATTTGGAACCATGCTTAAGCAATATGTATTACACATAGTGATAACAATTATATATATAGGGTAAGGTTCAAATGCGAACTATTCGCATATGAACATAAGTAATTATAAGTATAACTTGATAGTTCATATGTGAAGAAATATGTTCACATATAGAAATCACATATAAACATTAAGTTATAATTTAGAAGTTCTCATAGTTCTTCCAATTTAAATGGTTCTCACATGAATCTTTTCATATATATATATATACAGCAGGTACAAATGGAATTTAAGGCTGTGTCACAACGGCGATGGTGGTGGCGGCGTCGAGATGGTGTATGTTGATGTAAATGTGATTAATGTAAAGTTGGTAGTGAATATATATTCTAAAAGATAAATATTTAGGGTTGTAAAATTACTTCATTAATGACAATTAGGTAACTTCTTATCAGTTGTAAAGAAGGAGAGTTCATTAAGGGTTTTTTAGTTATTTCTAAACTTTTTTTCTAACTTTTAACAAAGATGATATAATTTTTATAATGTAGTAAAGATATATGTAGCACTTTTATCTTAACATTACAACCTTCATACCACGACATGTATAAAATTTGTTAATAATCAAAACGATAATTATTAAATAAAAGTAGTAGGATACACAAGAAGTAAAATAAATTTTGTGTTGCAATCGTTAATTACACACAAAATATAAATGATATCGTGAATAGAATGGAACTCGATATGAGGTTCGGTTTCGCTTGGTTTGGTTTGGTTTGCTTCGCAACACCACGGCCACCCATTTGGTTAGGAGGAGAGAGGGTGTGGCTTGGTTTCGTTAACCGAGTGTGGAGCATGGAAATTTGGTTTGAAACATGCTTCATTAATGTGTATTGAACATAGTGAAACCACTTGTCCACTTCTCCCTATTTGGTTTCAAATGTTGGTTAAAGGAGTTGATTTGACATGACTACATTCAATTGGTAAGACCTTTGCTTATAAGGAGAGAGTTCTCCCAGCTTCTTGACTGTCACATCAACATCACATCACCCAGGACTCTCCTCAGGACTCTCTCTGTCTATAAAGAAAAGCTTCTTAGAACTTCTTTCCACATCATCAATTATTTAATAATTTATCTCACACACACAAATACACATATATATACACTACACATATATAAAACAAAAAAAATAATGTTGCAGACCCCACCTCCTTGCGTCCTTCAGCTTTTTGGTGAGGACTCTTGGCCAAGGACTCCCTCCGAAGACTCTCGCTGCTTATAGCGTCCGGAGTCCTCAAGCACAAGGACGCATGCCTTAGGACGTTATAAGCTAAGGCCTAAATAACGACATGGCAATTTGATTCACACTCACCACTCCCTCCACTCTAATACAAAACTAAATTATAGAGTCGTAAAATTAATCTTGGAAAATCATCGGCGACGTCTAATATGTCTTGATATATAAACGTATGAAGATTTCAGTTGAACAAAAAATTTAATATATCTTTCCACATCAAAATAACAAAAGTTGCATGCATCTACTATCTTTCAAGTCATTGGTTTTGTTAATATATTCTTGGTCAAGATTTTTACTATACTTTTGCTATTAACCACTCAAAGTAATTAAAGTATTATTAAACGATGTTTGAAGCAACCAACTTGTTCAGTGCACCCATTAAAGATTGTAAATAAAAGTTTTTGACGTGACATCATGAAATCATAAATGTGACATATACAATACACATTACATATATTATATATTATAGAGTTAAAAGAAAAAATTGTCCGCCCTTTTTGCAGTTTTCATCATCGTCGTTAACTTTTGGCCAAAATCATCCATATGATTTGCATTTTGTCCCAGGATCCATTATGGGCATTTATGTCTTTTCACCCATCTTCATCTTCCCCAAACAACACGAGTCTTTTGGAGTTAAGTGTAAAAATCATCCATGTGGTTTGTCAATTTTGCAGTTTTCATTCTTGTCGTTAACAAACGAGAAGAACTTTTCATCTTCTACCTCCAAACAAGAATTTAATCCAAAAACAAACCAAACTCAAATCAAAAAACTTAATTATATTACACTACGTTTCTTTTTAGTTGTATTTATGTACCGTGGATATGATCTTTTACCGAGAATGTATCTGGATTGTACGAATTTTATATATCCTATAAGGATGAAGCGTATGGTTGTCAAAAAGACAAAAATCAATTTTGGTTTGACAACCACCAATCAGATACTTGACCAAAACCAAAAATAACGGGTGTGAAACTAAAGAAACTAATAAATCATTAGAGAAAAAGCAAAGCAAAAACAAGAGGCTAACGGTGAAGCAGGCTAAGGTGAAAAGTGTGGTTGCTAATTGCTAAAGAACAAACCTAGCTCGCTTTGGCAGGCTAATACAAAGATTTTATACTTCTAGTATTTTAAACCCGCTCCAATACAGAGTCTCATTAAACTTAACGAAGCGCGGACCATATTAGTATAACTCTAGTTCATCTTTGGACCGCTACTGTAAAAATTAAAATGCAATGAGCCAAAGTAGTTTGTTTATACATAGTCCAGGGACAGTTCATGTAATATACTCAAAAGATCCAATGTTTTCGTATTGACTAATGTTTCATTTCCATATATGAACAAGCAAAGACCAGTGTCCGTCTACACACCATTATAGCCAGCAAAATGTTTGCTCCATCGATCATGTTTTGCAAAAATTTAATATATCATTAGATTTAAAATCCGATTAATCCGGACTTTGTATATAACTCATTACTTTTCTTATAAATTAGATTCAACAAAGTTTGTCATTTATCGATAACATATCTGTTTTTCGTACCCTTTTTCTGCATGTAAGATGTAACTTTACGTTAAAACAAGTGGAATATGTGCAGCCATGTTTGTCGGAAATGGAGTTGACAACGTTTTTCTTGTTTACTTTTTCAGGAAATGACAACAATTTTTGTTGATGCGGATATGGAAGCTTCTGATTGTACTAATATCAAGGTGCACTGATGATGGTTGCTTTCGTTCTGTTATTTTTTAAAAAATTTCAAACACGTCCGTTATATCTATTAATCTGAAACATTTGATAGATATAACGGAAGTTTAAAATACTACTGCATTTTGTGTAAATTGTACCAATGTAAATTTGGAAAGTAAGCATGGTTCAGTTCTTTAATAAAAAACGGTAGATTGATGGGAACCGTTTGATACCATGTACCGAATTGGTACCCACATAACCCCAGCAAGGATAGTGTCAAGGTAAGTCAACCACTTAAATTCAATTCTGCCTTTGGCAAGATTCGAACCCAGGTTGTTCCCAGAAAGTGGCAGCTGGTGGCCAATTAAATGAAGTAATAGTTAAACAAAGTAATGTAACTTGTCGAATATGTTAGCAAAATTAGCTATGACATGATTGGTATATATGGCATTGTTACTTATATGGGCTTGGGGTACTGATTTCTTACTACTGAATCTGAACAGTTGTCGCCTGATCTAGTAAAACCACCATCTGTTACATGGAAGAGGAAATTGAACACAGAGGAAGCCCCCCTTTCACATTCTATGTTCAACTTGAAAGAAATGTTCCATTTGGTATGTATATTATATCAACCTCTTATTTGCTTAATGTACTTGGTCAACTCAAGAAAAACTTAGAAGAACAAAATTTATATCAAATGGATTTGCTTCTAAAATAGGTTGTTCACTTTGTCGAGACAAAAGACTTGATTTAGTCATTTATTGGGTTATTTTTATGGTTTGTTTCTAGGCTCCTATGGGATATCGTTTATGGCGTTGGATAAGGGAAGATGCTTCAAAGGGAAATGGAAATGTAGCTCTCTAACTCATGTCAGTTCTTTTCTGGTGAGTATTTGCATCGCAACAACGTACTGACTTATACTCTATATATTGTTTCAGGGAACTCTGTATAACCCAATGAAGAAACACTATTATTCCTCTTGTAACGCTGTTCCATTAGGGGGTATTGGGTAAGCGGTTGGTTTCAGACAAAAATATTAGAATTACTTACATACTTATCATTTTCATAAGCATGTTTGCGATCTGAAATGAGTAAGTAGATTTGGGTACATCATGGTTTTTTCGGTAGCTGCCTGGTTGAATAAACCCACATTTTACAGTTCAGGTAGCATTGGAAGGACATTTAAAGGCGAATTTTTGCGTTGGCAACTCTTTCCTAAAATATGTGAAGACAAACCAGTATTAGCAAATCAGTTTTCTGTAAGTTTTCTCTTTGTATCAAATGTTTGATACAGTAAGGTTGTGTATAGCATTAGCTATATTTGATCTTTTATACTTCTGTTCATGTACTGAGAGACATGCCTCTCTTTGTTCAAAATATGTGGAGAAAAGGTCGATAACCAGCAAGGTTTATAATATGGAACAGCATAGATTGTTAGTATTTAATTCCTAGACTATTTCATATTTACCTTTAAGACGTTATGCAGGTATTTGTGTCACGACCCAACGGAAAGAAGTATTCGACTGTCCTCTGCCCACCAAATGCAGAAGTGCTAAAGTAAGCAAACTATAGTATTCTGTGAAAACAAATACGTTCGTAATATCGGAACCTTTAGTCTGATACTTGCACTCCAATTTGATTTTGAAATAGCAAATTGGCTTGCTTAAAATAATCTATATAGATCATCAATGTATTTATGTACACTAAGGGGGAAACAAGATTGTAATCTACGAATTTGGACACAAGCGTGTGTGTAGCCATGACCACCATGGTGTCATGTCACTACCTTATGGAAAAACATAATTGTAATTTATTTTCATTGTATAACAACCATCAACAAAAAATTACATACTGATATAACTTTTGAATTCACTATATGTGAGTTTAAAATAAATTATATGTGATTTCAAAACAAAACCATGTTTCGAATTACTCCTAATTCCTAAATGGTAGCTACATTCAATAACTACCGAGAATAAATTTGGAATTTGTTAAAATCCATTTTCTCTAAATGGTTAAATGTGACTGAACAGAGAAAATTCAGTTAATGGGATTGGATCTTGGGACTGGAATTTTAGTGGAAACAGTTCTACTTACCACGCGTTATACCCAAGGGCTTGGACAGTATATGATGGTAATTTTCATTCATTTTGTTCCTAGAAATGTTCACTACTTCTGTCACACTCGTTACTCTTCTCGTTTTAAAATAGGTGAACCCGATCCAGAACTAAAGATAGTTTCTGGTCAGATTTCTCCAATCATTCCCCATAACTACAAGGAAAGCAGTTTTCCCGTAGCAGTGTTCACTTACACAGTATGATACATCTCCAATTCAAGTTAACTTATTTTTTCAGTTTTTAATCTGTGAATGACATAACATCATTGGCTGTAATCTTCTGTAGTTGTTTAACTCGGGAAACACTACTGCGGATGTCACCTTACTTTTCACATGGGAGGTAAGTACATAACTGTTTTTGGTTCTCTCGCAATGTCTTACTTCAGTCATGATACTATTGGGCTTAAATGTCATTCTTTAAATCCTGTTTCTTAGAATTCTGTTGGTGGAGCCTCTGGATTATCTGGTCATCATTCCAACTCCAAAATGACGTATGGACGTATATATTTCACCCCCATATAATAACATCAATATATTTGGTTTCTTTATCATCAAAACTTGTCACAATTTTACTGTTTTTTACATTTTTGTCAGAATGTAGCCAGCTTCATATTGGAATCTGAGTTCTGACCTTTACTACATTGTGTTATTAGGGTAAAATATGGCATTCATGGTGTAAACTTACATCACAAGTAATATTATCTTCTTGAGTATTATTTTCTGTACTGTTTGTGTGGCATATATTTGATTTGTATGCCCAACACAGGACTGCAGATGGGCAACCCCCACTCACCTTTGCTATTGCAGCACAAGAAACAGATGATGTTCACGTTTCAGAGTGCCCGTCCTTTGTGATATCTGGAGACTTCCAGGGCTTCACAGCAGCAGACATGTGGCGTGAAGTAAAAGAGGTTTGTTTAGTCTTTCATTCATTGTAAAGGGAACTTCTTTTTACTTGTAAGACCTATTAAAGATGTTGTCATTTTTGTAGCGTGACTTACTTCTGTGATTTTTATTATTCAGAATGGTTCCTTTGATCACATTGATTCATCTAAGCTGCCAACGGGTTCAAAAGGAGAATTCTCTATAGGTGCAGCTATTGCAGCTTCTGTGACCGTACCATCTCAGGCAGTACGTAGTGTCACTTTCTCACTTGCATGGGACTGCCCGGAAGTAAGGTTTCCAACCTGGACATACCATAGGTTGGTCACAAATTTTTTTAGGAGCTTTGTTACATATCAAAGGGTTATGCATAAAAGTTTGTTTACATTCTTGTTTTCCCTTTTAACTGTTCAAGTTTAAGGTAAACTTACCTTGATAGGTTACCAGGTCAAGATGAATAGATGATAACATTGACAGATGAGGTATCAATAGGTTTGAGCATATTGACTTTTTATGGGGTCATTACAAAGTTAGTAGCCCAGCCTAAAATAGAAATCAGATCAAAGCTGGTTATTCACATATCAAATAATCTAGCAGGCTTCTTAATAAGGCTGTTTTGTAACAGGCGTTACACTAAATTTTATGGTTCGGAAGGGGATGCTGCAGAGAAAATTGCGCAAGATGCTATCCGAGGTAATGTGGTCTTATTTATTTTAGAATTAAGGATTTCATCTTATCATCCCCAATATGATCTATGTTACTACGAATAGTTACTCGTGGAAGTATGTCAGATCGATTTGTTTGCCCGTCTATGAAAAGTTGCTTATATGTTGAAACTTCTATTGTTTTTCTCTGAAATTTAGAACATGCTAACTGGGAGGCACAGATAGAAACATGGCAACAGCCTATCCTCGAGGATAACAGGCTTCCTGAATGGTAAATTACCTTCTTTTTAACTAAAGGTGGCAATATAGACGGTTGGGTTGACCTGATCACTTTTTGCCTTCGATAGAAAATAAGTAGTGTGTCAAATTCGGAAACATTTTAGTCCAATAATAATCTAACTCGGTGAATAAAATGAGTTTGGCGGTATTATGCACTAAATGTACAGTTGGGCAACTTTCGGCCCATTTTACCCGTTTCCTATTAAGCCTTTGATATTCTCTATATTTAACTTTACCACGTTAGAGATAAAACATCCCCCAGAAATGGGTCTAAATTTCGACCTCTACTTTTTATTGCTGGTGCTAGCTTAATCTGAAATTGTAATGGCTTGACCAGGTACATAATGACCCTTTTCAATGAATTATACTATCTCAACTCGGGAGGAACAATTTGGACAGGTAACCCCAATCTTTTTGCATCATTCATATCATAAAAAACTAGCTCATATTTGTTATGTATTTTGCAGATGGACTACCTCCAGTATCAAGCACTGAAGGAAGACTCTCAACTGATAGATCTAACTCAGATTCTCAAAATAAGGGTCAACGTCATGCAAGAATGACCTCATTACTTGACGAAATCCATAAACCAACATTAAAAAACTCAGCATTTGGTACAAATCTTCTACAAGAAGGAGAAGAAAACATTGGCCAATTTCTATATTATGAAGGAATCGAGTATCATATGTGTAACACATATGATGTCCATTTCTATGCATCTTTTGCTTTCATGATGCTATTTCCCAAACTCGAACTCAGCATCCAACGAGACTTTGCAGCTGCTGTATTGATGCATGATCCACGAAAAATGGATCTTTTATGCGATGGAACAATAGTCCCACGAAAGTCCCTTGGTGCAGTGCCACATGATATTGGGATGATTAATCCATGGTTTGATGTTAACTTCTATAATCTCTATAATACCGACAAGTGGAAAGACTTGAACCCAAAATTTGTGCTCCAAGTTTACAGGGATGTGGTTGTCACTAAAGACAAGGATTTTGCACACGCTGTTTGGCCCTCAGTTTATATTGCAATGGCGTACATGGAACAGTTTGATAAGGATGGGGATGGTATGATTGAAAATGAAGGGTTCCCTGATCAAACATATGATGCATGGTCAGTCTCGGGTATCAGTGCATATACTGGTGGACTGTGGGTCGCAGCATTGCAAGCTGCATCTGCATTGGCTGGAGAAATTGGTGATAAGGGTTGCGAAGACTATTTTTGGGGGAAGTTTTTGAAAGCAAGGGTTGTGTATGACAAGCTTTGGAATGGTTCTTATTATAACCATGACGATAGTAATGGGAGGACAAGTTTGTCTATTCAAGCTGATCAGTTGGCTGGACAATGGTTTGTTGCGATTCAGGCACCTTCATTAGTGTTCAATACAGTCAAATAATCCCTGTCCAATGAAAATTTTCTCTCATAGTGACCATGGTAGAATGGGCGAGGCAGGTAACGGGAATGTGTTTGGGTCAGAACATAGTTTTTGTACAGGTCGGAGGTTGACCCAACCCAAAAACTTCCTATTTTAGTAAACACTTAGTTCACCAAATGATAATGTAACTATCAAAATAGAAGGATTTAGAAGGTTCTAGGCATTAAAAGCAAACTTTGAGCGACTTTTGACCCATTTGACATGTTCCCATTTTGATACCAACATATATGGAAAGAGTGCATGCATTTACATGTGTTGGTCTACATTATATAGCATGAATAGTTCATATGCAAATTGACTGAATATCAGAAGGTTCTTCTTGTAGGTATGTTCAAGCATGTGGCCTTTTCCCCATTGTTGATAAGGAGAAGTCCAGAAGTGCACTCGACAAGATTTATAACTTCAATGTATTAAAAGTGAAGAATGGGAAGCTTGGAGCCATCAACGGAATGCTACCCAGTGGTGAACCTGATATGTCGTGTATGCAGTCTAGAGAAATATGGGCTGGAGTTACTTATGCTCTTGCTGCAGGTATGATTCATGAAGACATGAACGATGCAGCTTTCAAAACTGCAAGTGGAGTCTACAAGACTGGTTGGTCTGAAGAAGGAGGCGGGTAAGTCTACTAAGTGAGCCTTTTGTGTGATTAACCTTCTAAACCATCATAGGTGGACTTTTTCTGAAAAAAGGCCAGCTTGCCAAAATGCTGAGGCAGCAGTTTCAACCCATCATACTTATGCGTGGGTCAATCTGGATTGCATACTTCGACTGGTAATGTAAAATATAGCTAAAACTGGGGCGGGTCAAGAAATGAGACAAATTATTTAATGCTTCTACCTTACCATATAAGTTTTTTCAAGTATTTAGATTAGATTATTGTTGAAATAATACAAACTTATCTCTAATCATACTTGGTGCACTAGTTGTCTCTCAAAAAGTTCACTGTATTTAGTATGACCCACATCAAAAAGGTTTTGAATCAACCTTGTTGCCAACCAGCCCATTTTGTCACATCTATAAACTGGTCAAAAGGTCCAAAGTGTTTTTGGGTGCTTAAAGCATCTTTAGACCACCTTATATTAAAAAAATGGTATTATTTTTCAAGAATATAATTTCTATAATCCTTTTCAATGTTAACTATTATGAAACTAATAAAGGAGAAAAGAGTGTTGGTGGGCAGTTCTAACCCAAACCGACCAATATAGACCCTAACCCATCCATAGCGCGTTTAGCATGATGGAGGTAGTAGTACAATGCTTCATCTACAAATCAAAATTTTAGCTATCAACTTGGTACATTGCCAACTTGCACTTGACTATCCTTTTCATTTATGCAGATACGCTTTCCAAACCCCTGAAGCTTGGGATCTAGATCGAAGATACAGAGCTCTGGCATACATGCGCCCATTGGCAATCTGGTCCATGCAATGGGCCTTAACACAGCCCAAAACTCCAGAACATGAACTGAAGCCAGAGGTAAAGCCTGAATCTCTCATCAGGCAACATGCCGGTTATTCAAGAGTGGCTCATCTACTGAAGCTGCCAAAGGAGCAAGACTCGAGGGGCATCTTTCAAAGTATTTTCGACTACACTAGCAAAAAGTTGATTTGAGATTTTCTGTTTTCGGCTTACACCACAGTTCTTGGTATTGGTTTAGCAACTTCTTATCAAAGATGTGTTCAGAAACTTTAATCATCACAAGTTTCATTAGCGTGTTTAACTTGAAAATTCTATGTATCAGCTAGGCCCAAGGACGGCTACAAATAATATTATGGTTCAAAAGATTTGGGGACAACAAAGCGGTCCTATGTTTGGTCTGAGGTGACCATTTTTAGTATTAGTAAACGGACCTATTAGACTTAAAATCTGTATATTTGATGAATCATAAAGTGTTTGCACGTCAACAAATCCAAAGCAACTGTTTGGCCAGGACACCATCATGCTTAGATCACCCCTTTTTTCGTATTTAGACCATTCAGTACCACCCACTCGAATTTCAGTACAAAGTTTTTATAAACCAAATTACTTTTTAATTACTTTAGCTTTTAGGGCTGTCATTAATAAAACTTTTTAAAAAAAAAATATTTATTAGTGGGACTTTTGTCATTTACATTAAAAAAGGACACATGGCAATTAAAATTATAAATGTACAAAATTAAAATTAACTAAAATTGGTACTCGTACAATACACAATGATGTATGATTTATGAGATGTTAAGTTGTAGTGTACATAAAATTTGTAATATGTGTGTAAAATGGGGCATGGGCTGGTGTTAACTGTTAAGTTGTTCTCAAAGTCCTCATTCCCAATTTCCCATCATTACATGGTTTAGAAATAAGATTATTGATTTCCGGAAAACTATCTTAATCTTTTTGTTAGGAACCACATTAGAAATTTTGTGTTCACAAAGACAAATAATCATACCCTTGTCATCTTTTATCAGTTTATCCAAAATAGTTTGATTTTTTTTTATATTTTTTTTAACGTTCGTGTCACGGGACGGCTAGCCGTTACATCCAATTGGGTAGACAGTCACTAGCGACCGATCCACGAAGTCAGGGAACCACAGGGGAGGGAAAACCACACCAATTTAGCCGCTACAGAAGGCACAACGCTAAATTAGGGGAAAACCTTTGATTTATCTATAGAAGTTGAAGTTATCAGACATATATTTAATGGTCCATAAAAAACCCAAATAGGAATTGAAGCTTTGTAAACGTTAGTATTAAATTTCTTATTATAAATAAATGCAACTGTACAAATATAATACTCCATATTGAAAATGATAGTTATAAGTTTTACTAAAAAAGTGGTGCATCAACATAAGGTAAGGTTGTTGTTAAAAAAATAAATAAAAATAAAGTAAGGTTATTATTATCACTTATAAAAAATTATGAGAAACCTAGCCAAAACCGATATATAAGTTTACGTATACATGTTTGATGATAGTATGATACACTAGTGTTATAATGTATCTTTTATTAATAGCTTGAACGGATTCAATGTGAACGATATATCTATATGATAAATAATCATTAATTAAAGAATTGTATAATTTTGAGCTCCAGGATCTCCATCAAATAAAACATAGTGATCTTATCCTATGTATTATAAAAAAAGGGATAAAGGCATGAGAGTGTAACCAACTATGACCAAAAGGCTATGTAATGTACCCATCTACTCGACTTGCTATCTAGTGTAACCAACTTTGTTTTTTGGGTTATGCAATGTAAGCAACCGGCTACAAAAGGTTTCCATCCGGTTATACATAGTTGTTTCGCCGGAAAAAATGGTGATTCGCCGGAAAAATTAAAATCGCGATAACTTTGTTGTTTCTTCGAATTAAGACTTGAAACTACCACCAATCGACTCAAAAATTGATCCCGCACAAACCCAACCCAAAAGTTTTCGAATCCAACACTCGCCGGAAAAAATGGTGATTCGCCGGAAAAAGTTTCGCCGGAAAAAATGGTGATTCGCCGGAAAAATTAAAATCGCGATAACTTTGTTGTTTCTTCGAATTAAGACTTGAAACTACCACCAATCGACTCAAAAATTGATCCCGCACAAACCCAACCCAAAAGTTTTCGAATCCAACACTCGCCGGAAAAAATGGTGATTCGCCGGAAAAATTAAAATCGCGATAACTTTGTTGTTTTTTCGAATTAAGACTTGAAACTACCACCAATCGACTCAAAAATTGATCCCGCACAAACCCAACCCAAAAGTTTTCGAATCCAACACTCGCCGGAAAAAATGGTGATTCGCCGGAAAAATTAAAATCGCGATAACTTTGTTGTTTTTTCGAATTAAGACTTGAAACTACCACCAATCGACTCAAAAATTGATCCCGCACAAACCCAACCCAAAAGTTTTCGAATCCAACACTCGCCGGAAAAAATGGTGATTCGCCGGAAAAATTAAAATCGCGATAACTTTGTTGTTTCTTCGAATTAAGACTTGAAACTACCACCAATCGACTCAAAAATTGATCCCGCACAAACCCAACCCAAAAGTTTTCGAATCCAACACTCGCCGGAAAAAATGGTGTTTTGTTCTATGGTATTTTGCTTGTTTAGGGTGTTTTGTTCGAATTAAGCTTGCTATTACATATTCATGGTCATATTCTTCGAGAAGAGTTGTTTACTTGCTTCAGGTGGCAATTTTTTTAATAAAAAAGAAATAAAAATTAAAGTGGTAACCGGTAACTTGATGACTAACCGGTTGCTTACATTGCATAACCCAAAAAACATAGTTGGTTACACTAGATAGCAAGTCGAGTAGATGGGTACATTACATAGCCTTTTGGTCATAGTTGGTTACACTCCCATGCCTTTATCCCATAAAAAAAAACAACTTAAAAAAGGTAAAGTTTTAAAATTCATATCCGAGCCTCGTTGTCACTTACTCTAACATGACAAATGACGATCCGATTCGAATTCTTATTCTTCGTAGTAATTATTATTATTATTTTTAATAAATAAATTTAGAAACGTGGTTTAAAAAGAAAAAAAGTTTCTGATATTGGCAAAGTTAGCCTCTATACACAAACACATTAAAGTTGACCAACCAGGTAACAGAATATAAGGGCATCTCCAATGGTAAAAAATGAAAGACTTATTTTGAAGAAATTATATTAAATTAAATTAAATTAAATTAAATTAAATTAAATTAAATTAAATTAAATCTAAAGTTAAACTTACATTAAATTAAATTGCAAATGTAAATTAAATTAAATTAAATTAAATTAAATTAAATTAAATTAAATTAAATTAAAATACAAATAAATTTTCAAACACCATGAATAAATTAAATTAAATTAAATTAAATTAAATTAAATTAAATCTAAAGTTATTTATTAAATTTTAAATTAAATTAAATTAAATTAAATTAAATTATTAAATTAAATTAAATTAAATTAAATTAAATTAAATTAAATTAAATTATTATTAATTAAATTATTAAATTAAATTAAATTAAATTATTAAATTAATTAATTAAATTAAATTAAATTAAATATAATATTGAAACTTGTTATAATGATGGATGATTGATTGAAGTGAGTACAATAGGTGATTTTGAAATTTGGTACTACTGTAGCTATAGTATGTTTTTGAACATGCAGTTTTTTCGGATTTTAAAGATTTTTTGTGTATGAAATTGGAAGAATTGAAATTCATCAAAATGCTTGACTGTCTGTGTTGCGGATTTTAGTGTCATCGGTCGTTTTGTGTAATTGTGATTTGTACAAGTAGTTAAGTTTAATATGAAATAAATGGTAATTTTCGGGTTGGTAGCATTCTAGGTGACCCATTGGGTTCCTAGTCTCATGGTGAAAATCGGCAAGTATGTGTGTGGATATCTGCCTTTAAAACAGAAAATTTGATTTCGTGCCCCCAGGAATATCAAGTTCCCATCAAAAGACACTTAAAAAAAAGTAAACACCTAATGTCATCTTCCACGGGTTTTGGGTCAATACCTAGACGGTGTGTGGGGGAGGTTGAGATGTAGACAGCTTTACCCCTACCACGTCGGTGTAAAGAAACTGCTTCCAAGTTCTTCCAGGTTTTATCTAAATGATAGAAAAGGACCTCCAGCCTTGCAAGGCATGAGGATAGAACCCTTGACCTCTGTCTCCAGAGGCAAGGGTGTTAACCACTTATCCAACCTTGCTGGTTTTCATCAACATACATATATATATATATATGCAGATTTCGGTCTCATGGGTGGTTGATACCATTTACAATTCTCTCTGTTTTTTCTCTGATATGTTGCCTAAAATATGCGTGTCGCTAATATACCACAGTAGGTTTTGTGCAAGGGTAAAAAATTGGCACTTGTATGGGTCGAGACTCGAGATACATAGAATACTTAAGGATCATAATATTGTCCTAGTCATTCACAAAACCTATATTTCTAACAGTTGGCATAACTAATTATTAAAAATTAAGGTTATGCAAATGATTATTCTACATGCTAAATTTACGAGATTAGAGTAAAATTGACCAGCGCTAGTTATGTTGTAGAGAAAGATTGATCATCACATTAATTAATTAATAGTAGGGTTAGGTATCACTAAAATTAACCAGTTGTATGTCGACCCCATACCAGGTAGGGGTAAGATTATCCACATCTCACCACCCCATACCCCGCTCATGGCAGGATCGACCGATTGGGAACCGTTGTTGTTGTTCTATTGAAATCTAAAAGTAAGAAGTTTAAACTTCAAAATAAAAGGTAGGCACTAATATTGATTCAGATGGAGTAGTTTTTGCAGTAATAT
The DNA here is from genome assembly GCA_034093135.1 of Erigeron breviscapus. Classification (NCBI taxonomy): domain Eukaryota; kingdom Viridiplantae; phylum Streptophyta; class Magnoliopsida; order Asterales; family Asteraceae; genus Erigeron; species Erigeron breviscapus. The sequence continues at coordinate 108,740,635 of CM067172.1, forward strand.
TACAAATCGGAGTTGTGAGAACCAAGTTGCGTAAGTATTCACTTTTAGTTTCCTATTTGGAGATTTCGACTACTATGTGGTGTAGCTATATTGTGGCAAAATGAAATAGATGCGTCAATTGCTGCTTATAAATGCCAAATCTGTTTAAATAGAGCTGAATTTTTTCTTTTTGTGTTTACTTTCAGGAATATGACGAATGTTTCCGATGCTGATAAGGATGCTTCTGATTCTACTATCATTAAGGTGCACCAATGACGAATGCTTTCTTATAATTTTATGTTCAACTGTTCGATATATCAAATTATTATTGTTATATTCACTTTGTTAAAAAAAAAATTCGAGTCAGCTTTGATTATTATTAGTAGAAGTATCTGTGCCTGTACCAAAAGATATTTAGCAAAGTACGGTCTTAAAACCGTTACTATTACTTAGATTTCCATTTGATCTGGTCTGCAAATGCTTTCCTGCATTGCATCTGTATTTGGGTTTTTCAAGTACTGTGTACTACAAGAAACTATAATCAAGCACCCTAAAATTTGTAATTTTGTAAGTAACTTGATGTCTTTCAGTATATGTTAGAAATTTAAGTTTCAACATGATTGGTATGAATTTGAACAGTTCTGACGTGGTTTCTCTCTCATATAAGGGTAAGGTTGATCCAGCAAAGCCAGCATCTCTTACATGGAAGAGGAAACTGAACACTAAGGAACATCCTCTTTCAGAGTTTGGACTAAAGATCAAAGAAATAATCCATTTGGTATGTATGTTAAATATCTGGCAGTTGTTCAATCATATGAAGACCTACAAGAATGAAAGTCAAACGAAGTTCTCATGTTATATTGTCATTATGTATTCCGCGTCAATATTGGTATTATGATAACCATTTATACCTATTCATTGGTGATATAGCGTTTTTCTTTGTATTTGTAGGCCCCACTAGGATACCGCTTATGGCGTTGGAATCGAGAAGAAAATTCGAAGGGAAATGGAAATGTAGCTCTCTGACTCGTATCAGTTTTTTTCTTATCAGTTTTTTAACTAGGGCAGTTAGGTGACTTATACTATATTGTTTCAGGGAACTTTTATTGACCCTTTCAAGAAACATCACTATTCGTCTTGTAATGGTGTTCCTTTAGGTGGCATTGGGTAAGACTTGGTCTTTTTTTATATAATACAAATGCAGCTCATGTACGTATTTATCATCTTTCTTGCAAGGCTGCCATGTTGATAACTAGTGTTAGGTAAGCCACTGTTTATTGGTGGCTGAATAGATGCATCTGCCAGTGCAGGTAGCATTGGAAGGACATATAAAGGCGAATTTTTGCGTTGGCAACTCTTTACTAAAATATGTGAAGACAAACCAGTATTAGCAAATCAGTTTTCTGTAAGTTTTTCATTTCTATTGAAGAATCACTCCTGTAATACTTTTTATCTTGCCATAGTTTGATATCCTTTACTAGAAAAGACTTGTCTGTTTGAATTTGCCATGGTGATCGTCTATATTGACCAAGATATAATTAATTATTTTGGATGATTAGATAATTTAGTAATTTGTTACCTATGCCATGTAATTTGGGTGAAAAATGAATTGCATTGATTGAGAAACTCAAAAAGATCCTTAACTGAGTAAAAATTGCCATATTAGCTTGAAAGCAAATAGACGGGACCTACTGAGTTACTGCAGTCTGCTTACCTAGCTCATGTATTCAGGAAACTGTCAAAATTCTATTATCTATATCTTATTTTTTGAAAATTAGAGTTGATATGTTACTTATAAAAGTTTAATGGTAGATGATAAGTTTACAGAATGGTACTCAATTCGTTTCTATAATACGGAGTATATAAGTAACATAACCCCATGTTTATGGTAGATGATAAGTTTACAGAGTGGAACTCTATTTGTTTCTTCTGTAATATATAACCCATAAATGATTCACTTATGACATTATGCAGGTATTTGTTTCACGTCCCAACGGAAAGAAGTATTCGACTGTCCTATGCCCACCAAACCCAGAAGTCTTAAAGTAAGCAACGTTTTCCTCTGGCCTGAAATTGTTTAGTCTTTTGCTTCTACTGTCCTACTGGGCCCTCCCTAACTTTTATGCTTGCACTTAAATTAGATTTCTACATTGCAAATTGCTGGGTTCAATGATATGTTATATCAATGATTAATGTACATATTTTGTTCTAAGAGGAGATGTCATTCCTTATTACTCTTCTAAATACACCACTCTTTCTGTATTTATATTTTACAATATCTCCAATTTTTCATAATGAATGATAACAGCTATAAACCAGATAGAAATCGAAACTTCACCATGAGTAATTTTCAAAGCAATAATTTGGCTCTAAAATGAACTTCGGTGTACAATAGCGAAAAGGGGGAGCGGAAGAATTCAACAAGGTCAAGTTGTGAGTAGTAGCTCAAAGGGTTAAAATGATTAATCGCTTAGGAAAAGTAAACATGGTTTGCAAATAAAAGAATTAGTTTCAACTTTCAATACAAATATCCATTCCAAATGTCCCCGAGTCACTACTAAAGTACCCAGGACTATTATTGTAACACCACAACGGAAGAGATAGGATTGTAATATACCAATGGTTTTTGAGATCATGGTATAGACATGGTTGTAAAAATCGCTAGGCGGTACTTGAGTGGTCAAGGACCTTTTCACGAGTAATAAGCCTCAGCGGGTACGGAGAGTACCTGAATTGGAATCTTTGTGTATAAATATCGAAATTAGTTTGAATATTTATGTATCAGATTTTATATTTAAGCTTCTTACTAAATAAAGTCTATAGACATGTTTGTCTCTACTGGTTCGACCTGAATTATTGTACAAATCCCCCGATTCGGACAATGTTTTTGACTAGACGAAGTAGGTTCAAGTTGGCTGGTCATGGCCGAGTAGCGATTACTCACTAAGTAGTCGGCTGTCTAGGCCGAGTTTTACAATACCGAGTGTAGACAGGTACCAACCACCAACAAATATAACATGTTCTGATGTTGCGGAGTTTTATGATCCCTGAGATTTCATTTAGCAATAAAAGAGATGTTGAAATCCATTAAGTTTTCTGTTAACTGTTTAAATGTGAATGAACAGAGATAATTCAGCTAACGGGATTGGATCTTGGGACTGGAATTTTACTGGACACAGTTCTACTTACCATGCATTATACCCAAGAGCTTGGACTGTGTATGATGGTAATTTTCATTCAGTTTATTCCTGGAGATGGTCACTGCTATAAATTTATGTCGTCACTCGTTAATCTATTTTCTTTTAATTAGGTGAACCCGATCCAGACCTAAAAATAGTTTGTCGTCAGATTTCCCCAATAATCCCGCATAATTATAAGGAAAGCAGTCTTCCGGTAACAGTATTTACTTTCACGGTATGATATATCCGTTACAAATGTTCTAATTGTTTTTGTTTTTACCTTTTTACATACGCCAAATGAGATTATATTGACCTTTCGTTGGATATGATCTTCTATAGTTGTCTAACTCCGGAAACACTGCTGCAGATGTCACCTTACTATTCACATGGGAGGTAAGTAACTATTTCAGTTCTCTTACACTGTCTTGCATTTAGTCATGCTATATATAGGCTTTAATTTTCATTGTTATGAATAGAAAAATAACAATAATTTCGTCTAATTCTAATGTCCCAAAGAATGTTCTGACAAATCAATCATATGCTTCAGAATTCTGTTGGTGGCGCCTCTGGATTATCCGGTCGTCATTCTAATTCCAAAATGTCGTAAGAATCCATTTTTATCCGCATAATATATAGGTTTGAAGATTATTGATGATGTACCTCACTGGATGATGCCTTTGGTCATAATTATTATATTCATTCATAACTTGTCAAGATTCAATGTGTTTATCTTTTGTTAAAGAGTAGTCAGATTCATATGTATCCTGATTTCTTGGTTGCATTGTGTTCTCAGGGTTAAAGATTGCATTCATGGTGTAAACCTCCATCACATGTAATATTCTCTTTTTAAATTATTTTCATTTGATAGTGGCACGTGTCTCATTTTATATGTCCACCACAGGAGTGCAGATGGGCAACCCCCAGTTACCTTTGCTATTGCAGCACAAGAAACGAATGACGTTCACATTTCAGAGTGCCCTTTCTTTGTGATATCTGGAGACTCCCAGGGCTTCACAGCAAAAGAAATGTGGTGTGAAATAAAAGAGGTTAGTTTATTCTTCAATAAGTTGCTTGTTCGTGTCACGCATGTGCAAATGAGCTCTTTCATCTACTCTAAGGGGACTTGTTTTCATTTTTAACATCTGTTGAGATTTTGCCATTGTTGTAACAAGAATTCTATCCGTAATGTTTATCATGTAGAATGGCTCATTTGATCACATTGATTCATCTCAACTACCAATGAATTCAAAACCAAATTCCTCTATAGGGGCAGCTATTGCAGCTTCTGTTACCATACCATCCGAGGCGGTTCGTACTGTCACTTTTTCACTGGCATGGGACTGTCCGGAAGTAAGGTTTCCAACAAGGACATACCACCGGTGGGTTTCAAATATCAACAAGAACTTTATCATATACCAAATGGTTATCGTCAACTTTGGTCTAATTCTTGTTTTGGGAACCATCTGTACATTCACCTATTAAAACCTAAAACGTTTTAACTATCTAGATTTAAGGTAGCTGGTAGGGGATACCACTTACCGGGTCAAAATGATAACATTGACAGATGAGGTGTCGGCACCTTTCACCATGTTGATTTTCTCTGTGGTGACTTGTCGGGTCTAATTCTTTTCTTTTTTTACTTTTCAAAAAATAAAACAGGGTTAAAGATTACCTAAAATCATAGTTTTGAAAATTTGGGGTTTTTATGTGTCATGACAAAGATGGTTACCCAATTAGAAATCAGGTATATATATCAAATAATCTAGCATGCTTTTTACAATGGGTTTTTTGTGACAGGCGTTACACTAAATTTTATGGTTCCCACGGGAATGCTGCAGAAAAAATTGTGCATGATGCTATTCTAGGTAATGTCTGGTAGTTTTAAATAGGGATCCTTATAGAAGTATGTGATATGGATATGTTTGACCATATGTGAAAAGTTGCTTATAAACTTTCTAATATTCTTCTCTGAAATTTAGAACATGCTAAGTGGGAGTCACTGGTAGAGTCATGGCAGCAGCCTATTCTTGAAGACACAAGGCTTCCTGAATGGTAAACTTTCCTTTTCTTCCTTTTACTAGAGATGGCAAAATGGTTGCGTTGGTCAGCTTGAGTAACTGGTCAAAAGTGGCATGTTTTTATAGTTGGCTTGAAGCGACCGGGAAGGGGTTGACCCTGATACTTTTTTCCTATTTGTCAAAAGGAAAACAGCTATAAATAGTTACTGTTTTAAAAATTATTACATAAGTTATATTATACGATAATAATCTAACCTTGTACATACACTCATAAAGTGAGTACGAAGATATAAATTATATAATATGTTTGGATGTATTTGGACTTTAGACCCGCTTGAGCAAAACTACTTTTTATTATAATTCATTCAACATGTTTCAGATAAATGGGTTAAAATATCCACATCCAAAAACTTTACTGCCTATACTGGAATCCTAATGCCTTTCTGCAGGTACCGAATAACTCTTTTCAATGAATTATACTATCTCAACTCAGGAGGGACAGTTTGGACAGGTAAATCCAATCATTTGGCATTGTTTATATTAATGAACCCAGCTCAATTTTATTTTATTTTATTATATTTTATCTATATCTGCAGATGGACTACCTCCAGTCCACAATATATCAAGCATTCAAGGAAGAATGTTCTCAATTGACAGATCTAATATTGGTCCTCAAAGTACTGGTGATATATCTCATCAACATGACACCGCTATTAACGTTCTAGAAAGAATGACTTCGGTACTTGATGAAATCCATCAACCTGCATCAAAAAACTCAGCATTTGGTACAAATCTTCTACAAGAAGGAGAAGAAAACATTGGCCAATTTCTATATTATGAAGGAATCGAGTATCATATGTGTAACACATATGATGTCCACTTCTATGCATCTTTTGCCTTAGTCATGCTTTTTCCCAAACTTGAACTCAGCCTTCAGCGAGACTTTGCAGCTGCTGTAATGATGCATGATCCAAGAAAAATGGATCTTTTATGTGACGGAACTTTGGCCCCTCGAAAGGCCCTTGGTGCAGTCCCACATGATATCGGAATGATTAATCCGTGGTTTGATGTTAACTTTTATAATATCCATGATACCGATCACTGGAAAGACTTGAACCCAAAATTTGTTCTTCAAGTTTACAGGAATGTAGTTGCCACCCAAGACAAGAATTTTGCACGGGCCGTTTGGCCTTCGGTTTATATTGCAATGGCTTACATGGAACAGTTTGATAAGGATGGGGATGGGATGGTTGAAAATGAAGGGTTCCCTGATCAGACATATGACACGTGGTCGGTTTCAGGTGTCAGTGCGTATTCTGGTGGACTGTGGGTGGCGGCGTTGCAGGCTGCCTCTGCCTTGGCAGCTGTAGTTGGTGACGAGGGTTGTCAGGATTATTTTTGGGCGAAGTTTCAGAAAGCAAGGAAAGTGTATGACAAGCTATGGAATGGTTCTTACTTTAATTATGATGATAGTGAAGGGAGGGCAAGTTCATCCATCCAAGCTGATCAGTTGGCAGGACAATGGTATGCTACACATACTTTTAGGTAGAGGTGGTTGGATAGGTGGTTTGGGTATAGAAACAAAAAGGTAAAGTATATGTGTGGTTATAATTGAGTCAGGTAGATACACATTTTGTCCAAAAAAATCTTTTGGTAACAATGTTTTTGTGAAACATGATGACAGAAATTACAGTTTTTCAGTAATAAGCTAGTATTTTGAATAAAATAATTTGGATTATTACGCATTAAAAAAATGAGTTTTTGGGTATACCCGTTTGACCAGTATTGCTAAGAAGTAAGAAATAACCCCGCACCAACCCACTCTTAAGTAAACGTGTCTAAAATTCCATTTCTACTTTTAGGGATGTCTGATGAAAATTCGCATTACCCTTTTATTTGATGAATGTTATATCGGACATTACTCGCTTGTCCTTCGTGGTCTCAGTGTGCTTTCTTTAAGAACCAATGAGTTTATGTATGCCTACTAGGTAGATGTTTGATTTTAAATCCTATTAACGTAATCTACTGGAACCTTGTCCAGCACCTATGCGCCCTTTTCCTAGATCCTCATTTATGGGCTGTCACTCTACATTTTTTTGGTATGACTATCAAATCTTTAACATTAATGCCAAATACTCCACTTTTACCCTTCCACAAACTAGAACAATTAATGTTAACATTTGCCTCCGCTGCAATTTGAATCACATTTCGATTGTATATATGTGTTTCATGTATATATTTGCTTTCATATGCATAAGTTAGTTAGTGTATACATGTAGCAACTGCATAGTTATATGCATATAAACTCTGATAACCTAAGCTACTTCTTGTAGGTATTCTAGAGCATGTGGCCTTTTTCCCATTGTTGATGACGACAAGGCCAGAAGTGCACTGGAAACAATTTATAGCTTTAATGTGTTGAAAGTAAATAATGGAAAGCGTGGAGCTCTTAATGGGATGCTACCCAATGGAGAACCTGACATGTCATGTATGCAGTCGAGAGAAATATGGACTGGAGTTACTTATGCTGTTGCTGCAGGTATGATTCATGAAGATATGATTGATACAGCTTTCCAAACTGCAAGTGGAGTGTATGAAACTGGTTGGTCAGAAGAAGGAAAAGGGTAAGTCTACTTAATGAGCCTTCTTGGTATTAAATTTATGGACTCTTTTACATGGATTTTTGTTGCACACTTGCATTTTCTTTTCTAAATTGCCAAGAAAAAAGCTGCAAAGTATTAGACTGAACAGTTATAACAGAAAGAGTGAAGATTGTTAATTTTGTGTCTCCTGTCCTTGTATTCAAGTTCACAAAGTTTCTAAAATTTGCATTGTGACGGTCTACAAAGTAATAGACTGAACAGTTTTTACTACGGGGTTGCCCCACACTTTTTCTCCATATTTTTAGTTTTTATTCAATTAATGTTAGTAACAATTACCAAAACAAGTTTCGTTACAATAACAAGCTAAATTTCCTAATGAAATAATTTAGGAGGTTGTTTTCATTAGATATAGAGTGGGGAAGCTTTCAAACTGTTTTCTGCTCTGCTTGTAGCTACTTTTTTTATTCGGCCGTTTGAGATAAAGCAAAACAAACTGACCCATTCATAAGTAAGAATGTCTGTAAAGTATTTGTTAATTAAATGCGATTATTATTTCAATTATAATACAAGTATGAATTTGAAGCGAAATGTTTTACAGTAACTAAAGACAACCCAGACAGGACTTAAAAGTTAAACTCTCACCACTTGGTTGAGGACTCCAAAGCCACCTTGAATACCTTTAGGACAAATTTAGGAGGTTGGATGCAATAAAAAGACGCTTTAGGTGATTTTTAATCCCTATGACCCGTTTCTTATTTAGCTTTTTATACCCTTCGGACATTGAAAGAGAAGACATGTCTCAAATAGATCCATCAATAAGTAAGCTGGGTTGAATTGCCACCTCTTTTTTTCTTTTTTTTTTCTTTCTTTTTTACAACTTATGTATTGGTGATTGGCATAACTACCCTTTTCGTACTTGCAGCTACTCTTTCCAAACCCCGGAAGCTTGGGACATAGATGGCCGATACAGGTCTCTGGCCTACATGCGCCCTTTAGCAATCTGGGCCATGCAGTGGGCATTAACACAACCAAAAACACCAGACCAGAAACCAAAAACAGAGGCAAAGCCTGAATCTCTCGCCAGACAACATGCTGGATATACACGAGTGGCTCATCTACTGAAGCTTCCAAAGGAGCGAGACTCAAGGAGCATCTTACAAAGTATTTTTGACTACACTTGCAGAAAGATGACAATATGAGATATTCTATTTTCTGCCTACATCATAGTTCTTGGTATTGGTATAGTGGCTTCATATTCATGACTGTGTTTTCAGAAACTTCAATTCAATACAAGTATCATTAATATGTTCAACCCAAATTATACTAATAGTCTGTAAACAGATAACCATATATTTCAGTCCTAGGAACTGGGTTGAACATATGTTGGAGTGTGCATAGGGATATCTATTCATGTATTTATGACAATCGTGTAAATGGTTTGCGTTGGCACACTTCTTATTCTTACCCAGTATTTATTCCATTGTTTGACAAGTTACGTTTTTTTTTAAACGACCAACAAAACATCAATTTTATAAAAGACTACCAAGGGGATAGTCATCACCAAAATGTACAACAGTTAAATACAACACGTGATCACCGGATAATGCTTACTATTACAATACCAAAAGTATTAGATAGCACCTAATTATTAGTCAAAACATTCCAGGTCGAAAAGTCTCCATTGGTAGGCACTTAGACCAACCACCCGCGACCTGCTTCTTATCCATAAAAAAGACAGTTCCTTTGCTTCCTCGACTACGCTAGTTATCGTTGGTTGAATGTTGCTGACAACTGCCTCATTCCTTGCTCTCCAAATACTCCACAAAACTAACGGCATAAACTACCTTTTTTCTCTTCCTCGACCCCGGGTAATGATAATGAAACTTGAGCACATCCCGAATAGAGAAAGCATAAAATGAGGCGAAATTACACCATTGACATACCACTCCCGAAACCGCTTGTGAAAATTGACACCCCGTAAATAAATGTTCCACCGTCTCGTATCCTTCCCCACATAATGCACATCTCAGACCCAACCATAATATTCTTACTCCTCAACTTGACAAGTTACGATGTTTTGGTAATCTCAGTATTCAGATTTTGGCTGCCTATAGAGGACCGAATCTACTGCCATACATAAATAAGGACTTGTAATAGTAAATACTACACCAAGTAGATAACCAGTTGTACAGGTCAACAATAGTTTGACTGCACAATAAACTAGGGGATTGGATAATCAAAATATAGATCCCTCCGTATCCTATATCGCAAGGCAGTTTTGAATACATACTTTTATCAGTTTGAGGCTCTAATAGTTGTTGAGCAATCATTTGGGAGAGTTTGAAGTCACCAATAGCCGGGGTTTCCTGATGCGGAAATGTCCAGATTCACTGAACTGGGGAAACCCAGTGAACTGATCATGCCATCTGAACAAGCCATGTTGATTCTGCCAGCAGTGGCCCATTTCAGACAAGTCTTTTCTGAACCAGTCCAGTCACCAGTAGTAACACTCTCCAGTGGCAAGTCTCTCCAGTAACAAATACTGGTAAGCCACCAGTGACGCTCTCAACTGAAGCTCTCCAGATGACTGCTCCAGATAGATTATTCCAGATGCATCTGAAGGCCACCAGTGAAGTGCTCCAGATAAATGCTCCAGTTGTCTATAATAAAGTTTACTTTAACTGAAGGTTGTGTGGGGTCAATAAGGACGTGGGTATGGACGCGTGGCAGCTTTTTAGTGGATCAAGAGGAGCGTGCAAAAGCATTAATATTCCTAACGATATTGTGGGCCACTTGAAGAGGATTGTTTCTAGAAACCTTATGTGTCTATTTTCTATTGGTCCAAATTAATTAGTGGCTTGCACATGACAGCTTTTGTATTATTTTATTATTTGTCGTTGATTCCTAGGTAAGATTATGTGGCTATAAATAAGGCCTTTATTTCTCATTGTAAGTTAGTTGATGTTGAATGAAAATTAATAGAGCCTCTATTTCTTACAAATCTTCTTTTACCTTTATAGATCTTTGATCTTGGTGGTTAGGAGTGACCCCCTTTATCAATATTTGTGGTGACTTGTTCTTTATCAAATATTGTGGTGAGGTCTTTTAAATCTTCGGTTTCCTTTATCTATAGTCGTGGTGGCTAGACCTTTATAGATTGTAGTGGTGGGGCGGAGTGTTTCCTTTATCCTTGATTCCGGTGGCTTAGCCTTTACGAGTCTTGGTGGTGGATTCTTTATCTATCATTTTTATTTTATTGTCTTGTTTTATTGTTTGTTTCATATAAAATACAGAAAATACCAAAAATAGTCTTCCGCTGTCGTTTGTCGCGTGATTTACGCATCAAATTGGTATCAGAGACAGGTTTGCAAAAGGTTTCTTAATCTTTTGGTTGTCGTTGTTTGATTGACTAGATCTGTTGGTTATTTGTTTAGGCCTATTGATTGTGAGTTGTTTGCTGGTTATAAATGGCTTTTAGAAGAAATATGACTTTAGATGAAGCTAATAATGCTAGGAGAGATAAACAGATAGAAGATCTACAAGAAGCTCTTGGTAGAGTTGTTCATATGCTAGAAGATGGTGGTTTAAGATTTAATCGAGAAAATGTTGTTCCAAGTGAAAGAGATACTGAATCTCAAGGTGGTAGTGAAAGATCTGATAGTAATCCTAGACACTCTAGTGATTCTGATGAACCACATCCTAGAGAAAGGCGTAGGAGGCATAAGGGTGATGATACTAGGGATATTAAGATAGATCCACCAGATTTTAATGGGTCTTCTAACCCAGAAGAGTATTTTGAATGGGTCCAGGTGATGGACAGGATTATGGAGATAAAAGGTTATGATGATAGAAAAAGCTTCAAAGTTGCCATTATTAAACTGAAGAAAAATGCTTCATCCTGGTATGATAACATGAAGTCTGAAAGGGAATATAAAGGCAAAAGCAAAATCAAGACCTGGTCCAAACTGAAGGAAGTTATGCAAAAGAGATTTTGTTCCCAGTCGTACAAGCAAGACCAGTACTTACTGATGAACAATCTGAAACAAGGAGTTAAGGAGGTTGTAGAATACATTAGAGAGTTTGAGCATCTGAAGACCAGAACTGGTGTGAATGAAACTGAAGAGCACACTATAGCCAGATTTCTTGGTGGTCTGAACGCTGCCATTACTGAGAAGATTGAATTGCAGCCTATCTGGACATACGAAGGTGCATGTAAACTGGCCATCCAGATTGAAAGACAACTGAAGAAGAAGGTTCCGTACAAGTCATTCAGTAAGGTTCCTGCCAGTGCAAGTCAACCAGTTGCCAGTCAACCAGTTTCCAGATTTACTGAAGCTGCTCAGAAATCCTCCAGAGGGAAAGAAAAAGAAACTGGAGCTTCTAAAGAACCAGTTGGAAGAAAATGTTTCAAGTGTCATGGCTTTGGTCACTTCCAGGCCCAGTGCCCTAATCAAAGAGCATTGCCTACAAGAGAAATTGAATGTTTGCCAGATGTCGACACTGAAGAAGGTGAGCCAGTGTACGATGAAGAAGAAGATGAAGAATCATATGTTGGTGCAGATGTGGGAGAGATGTTGGTTGTCAGGAGAGTAATGCATACTGATGAAGTTACAGCTGATACTGCTCAGAGAGAGAATATTTTCCACTCCAGATGCACAGTGAAAGGCAAGGTATGTGATCTGATCATCGATGGTGGCAGTTGTGCAAATGCTGCTTCAACCTACATGGTAGAGAAACTGGAACTACCAACAGTGAAGCATCCCAGACCTTACAAGTTGCAATGGTTAAGCGAAGGCTCTGAAGTAAAGGTAAACCGACAAGTCACTATTCCCTTTTCAATTGGGTCAGTTTACCAAGATAAAATTATATGTGATGTTGTTCCCATGGATGCCTGTCACATTTTGTTGGGTCGACCATGGTTATTTGATAATTATGTTCATCATGATGGTCGTATGAACTCCTATTCTCTGAATGTAAGTGGAAAGAAGGTCACCTTGACTTCTTTGAAGCCCACCGAACTGATGAAAGTCAAGAAAGATCAGCCCAGTAAGCCTTTGTTTTTATCTCAATCTGAAGTTGAAGAAGAGTTATCTGAAGGCTCTCCAGTTCTAATGCTACTGGTCGTTGAAAAGTCTGAAGAGAAGAAGTCCACTGAAGTCCCCAGTTTACTGAAGTCATTACTGAAGGAGTTCAGAGATGTTTTTCCTGAAGATCTACCTGAGGGTTTACCTCCAGTTAGAGGTATTGAGCACCAGATTGACTTAATCCCAGGGCTCAGTTCTTCCAAACAAAGCTGCTTATCGTTGTTCTCCCAATGAAGCCAAAGAATTGCAAAGACAAGTAGATGAACTGGTCGAAAAGGGTTATGTCAGAGCAAGCATGAGTCCTTGTTCAGTTCCTGCTCTACTGGTCCCAAAGAAAGATGGTACAATGAGAATGTGTGTTGATAGCAGAGCCATCAACAATATAACCATTAAGTATAGATATCCCATTCCCAGATTGGATGATATGCTTGATGAGTTACATGGCTCAGTGTATGTTCAAAAATTGATCTCAGAAGTCGTTATCACCAGATTAGAATGAAGGATGGAGACGAGTGGAAAACTGCATTCAAAATCAAAGGAGGCTTATATGAATGGTTAGTGATGCCTTTCGGCTTGTCAAATGCCCCCAGTACATTCATGAGGCTAATGAATGAAGTTCTGAGGCCACTTATAGGTCAGTTTGTTGTTGTTTACTTTGATGATATTCTGGTGTACTCTAAATCTGAAGCTGAACATGTTGGTCATCTGAAGAAAGTATTTGAACTGCTAAGAAGACACCAGTTGTATGGAAAAATGGAGAAATGTGATTTTATGGTGGATAGTGTGATATTTCTGGGGTATGTTGTGTCGAAAAATGGGATTTCAATGGATCCATCGAAGGTAGAAGCCATCAGATCGTGGCCAGTTCCTACAACCATCACTGAAGTTAGAAGTTTTCATGGACTGGCATCATTCTATCGAAGGTTCATAAAGAACTTTTCTACAGTTGTGGCTCCTATCACTGATTGTCTGAAGAAAGGTGTGTTCAACTGGCCAGTTCAGCTCAACTGGCGTTCGAAGCACTGAAGGGGAAGCTCAGTTCAGCGCCAGTTCTATCCTTACCAGATTTTGATATGCTATTTGAACTTGAATGTGATGCTAGTGGAGTTGGTATTGGTGCAGTACTGGTGCAAAGTGGTCGTCCAGTTGCATACTTCAGTGAGAAACTGAATGGATCTAAACTGAAGTATAGTACTTATGACAAAGAATTCTATGCAATTATTCGTGCTATCACTCACTGGTCACATTATCTGAAGCCAAAGCAGTTTGTCTTATTTTCTGACCATGAAGCACTGAAGTTCATTAATGGTCAAGCATAAGCTTAATGCCAGGCATGCAAAATGGGTGGAATTTTTGCAATCTTATTCATTTGTTTCAAAGCACAAGGCTGGAGTTTGCAATGTTGTTGCTGATGCACTATCACGAAGATATTCTTTATTATCAGTTCTGGAAGCAAGAGTACTTGGATTTTCTTTCATTAAGGAGTTATATGCTGCTGATCCAGATTTTTCTGAGAAAGTTACTGAAGCTAATCTGAAAGGACCATTCACTGTTCAAGATGGTTTCTTATTAGGGGGAGGTAATTGTAACATCCCGAACTTTTATTAATGTTTGACTAATGCCGTTAAGTCAATTTGGGGTGTCGTTAAGTCTTTACTTAATATTTGAATGTAGTTATGTGTGGTTAACGTAGATAAAGTAATTAGGTTTAAAAGCCTAAATTTTAATGACGAATAAAAGTGTGATTAATGTCGCTTAAAGGCTATGTAGTGCCTTTTAATGAAGGACTAATGTTGTATATGGTCAATAATGCAGTTTGTGGCCAATAATGAAGGGTTTAGAAGTCCATGGACTGATTTTGACATAGGTTGAAATCTAAAAACGGGATTAAGGCTTTGATGGGTGTAATTAGGGTTGATGGATCAACCATTAGCAAATAATAACTCATACACAAAGTCTCTCTAATCTTTCTTGATTTCTAAAGCAATTAATCTAGTTTTTGGGTCTAACGATTGGGTATTTTGGTGTTGGAAATCGATCAGCCATCTAGCAAGCAGGTAATCATTGAATCGTTGGTTGTATTTTCAGGTTAGGGGTTGGTTAATTATGAATTAGATCTGATTAAAATTGGATTATGCACGTAATTAGGGCTTAGATGGTGTTTTGGTCAATTAACGTGCAAAACGATGTTAAACGAGTTTGTAATCGATCCGGATGATCAAAATGTGTTTAATTGTGTCAAAATCATGTTTTGGGTGAAGCCTAGATGGATCGTTTCCTGGAAAATCGAAGAACTTAGTCGTTTTTGAAAAGCAGTCGAACCAGCGTTCGAACGAAGTTAATCTTCGTTTTATGACTATCTTCGTTAGTTATGTTAAGTTCGTTCTAGTGATATTTTCGTTGGCCAAGTTCGTAAGAAGGAGTTTTGTCAAATTCGTTGTTTAAATTCGTTTGAAGCCAAATTCGTTGTTTAAATTCGTTTGAAGCCAAATTCGTTGTTTAAGTTCGTTTGAAGCCAAATTCGTTGTTTAAATTCGTTTGAAGCCAAATTCGTTGTTTAAATTCGTTTGAAGCCAAATTCGTTGGTTAAATTCGTAAAGAAGCTATTTTCGTAAAGTATATTAAACGAAGTTTAAGTTCGTACGAAGGTTATCTTCGTAAGGTGTAATTCTGGAATTTTACGTAGTCAGTCTTAAGTTCGTACGAGGGTCCATTTATGGTCCTAAATGACTTATACTTTATATGTTAATGTACGATAGGTGTCGGGAAGTACTGATAAGCACTATTAGCTACTTGTTTGCACGCGTACGCTACACTACTACCAGGTAAGATACACTACTTTGACACGCTGGGGGATCAACTAAAAGCTGGTTTCAAATCGTAAACACTTCCATTCGGTACCTTATTATTGCATGTGGGCATATGGGTTAATTGGGAGGTATTATGGGTTATGCAGTTGACCATGAGACCTGAGATGCAGTCCCTATTGTAGTGTAATGCAGTATTGCTTAATATAGTATGTAGCTATGCAGTTG
This sequence comes from Erigeron breviscapus, assembly GCA_034093135.1. Classification (NCBI taxonomy): domain Eukaryota; kingdom Viridiplantae; phylum Streptophyta; class Magnoliopsida; order Asterales; family Asteraceae; genus Erigeron; species Erigeron breviscapus. Next base: position 108,756,533 of record CM067172.1, read on the forward strand.
ATGTAGTTTAATGTAGTATCTTGATATGCATGATATATAGAAATGAAGTTGATGTGTGATATGCATGCTTGACTTGTACGCCGAGTTCACTAGACTTGCTAGGTTGCTATGTCACTTGCACGTTTAAGGATCCAAACGTAATGAAGTTAAAGTGTGTGAATGTCTAGGAATGTGGGTTACCTAGACTATATGTGTGTGAATGTTTGGGAATGCAGGGACCCAATCTATATGTTTGAAATTGAGCTCATAAAACAGATGCAGTGAAAAGTGTTAAGCTTAACCCGTACTAGCCTTAGCCGGGCGAGTGCGTAGATGCAGTTGTTGCTTGGGTGGCTCCTCGCAACGTGGTCTCTATAACGCAGGGCGAGTAATACGAGGGGTTTGACCAACCTACATATACGGTTTACTCAAGGATTGGCTTGCCATTCCTTAACGACGTAAGATGAGTAGTCTTTTGACTAATCATCCAGTCGGGTGTGATGCAGGGCACACTTATATGCAGTTAACGAAGATACGTGTGACAATGTGTGAACTAATGCAGGATAGGCACCTTTAGGATGATTATCCTAATTGAAACGAAGTTGAAATGCAGTATATGTGTGACCGTGTGATGTGTGTTGTGCCTAATAAAACTTGTCTAATAATGAAGATTGTTTTAATTGGACAAATGCTTTTAAATTAAGTGTTATCTTACTTAGCTATCCTTATAGCTAACACTTGCTTCTTAATGTGGTTGTTCCCTCAGGTTTAGCTTGATGGAAACTAGATGCAGGACGTGTGAGCTTGGGTAGATGCAATGCAGGAGCCTTAGCTACCCTTAGACGTTGCTTACTTTAGACATTCGTTACATTTCGTATTTAATGTCGAATTTATGTAGTGATGTGTGAACGGTTGTTTTATGTTGGGCAACCGTTGGGTTTTCATTTTAACTATTGTTTGATATGGCATGTAACACCAAATAAATGCAGAAACCGAAATGTTTTTATCGGTTTTGACTTTTACAGTCTTTACTTCCGCAAGTTAACACCGTTAGGTGAAAAGTTTTTGAAAACCCATATTTTTAAACGACGGGTGTTACATATTACTCGCCCTGCATTAAATGACCATGTTGCAAGGAGCCACCCAAGCAACCTACGTTCACGCACTCGCCGGGCTAGGGCAAGTACGGGTTAAGCTTAACACTTCCCTGCATTATAATTTACGAGCTCGGTTTCACACATTATTAGTTTAGGCATCACACAACCTAAACATAGTCACACATTTCCTTCATTTTGTTTGGGCCCTTAAACGTGCAAGTGACATGGCAGCCTAGTAAATCTAGTGAACTAGGTGAACAAGTCACATAAGCATGCACACATCAAGAATCTACGTCATGTCTACATTTCAAGTATTGCAATATACTACATAATTTGCATAACAATCGCTTCATTATACAATACTTCATTTCACTACATTTGGGACTGCATATCAGGTCTCATGGTCAACTTCATATCCCACAATACCTCCCGTGTAACCCGAAATACCCACATATATCATAAGTTACCGTTAGGGAAGTTATAACAAGATACCCAATTCGATCCGATAAAAGACAAATTAAAAAAGGCCATAATCATTAGTGTATAAATATAAATGAAGTGTGTATTAAATTGCGGTTTTTATACTCAGTATTTAGA